>CM069589.1:36815200-38015200 GCA_035771175.1 Paratinospora sagittata
TTGCATAAAGTTCACAATTTAGTAAAAATCTCAGTCAATAAGACATGTCATGTCATTTTTATCTGTTAGCAGAGAAAATACATTCACATGGTTACATGAAGAATAATAGTGCCGACTTTGCAGGTGGGGTTGGCTCTAGATGGTTTGGATTTTTCTTGTTAAAATTTCATCGTTTCCATGAATTTCTGTAATTTCAATAGCACCTCTATGGATTTGATGGAATTCCACTAAACACTTCCACATCTACGGAGACTTCAGTACAGCTGAAAATTTAAGTTTTAAACCTTGCTATGAGCATATGGAGATGTTAAAGAGAATGTCAAGGTATATTCAGAATCATTTCCCTTTATGTAAAGTATAAGAATGACTAACTAAAAGGACATAGAATCACGCTGGAGTCTTTTAAAACTAGTCGTCTAAAGAGAAAGAGTTTATTTGCGTTTTCTCTAAGAAAAAATTTCAAAGAAGCAGATACAAGATACAATCAGAGTTTAAGTACACGGACATGTGAGAAGCCCTTTTTAAAACTAAAGCAATTGGTTGCATATTTTGCTCATGACAATACTGTGACCTTGCAAGAAGGAGAAATATCTTGAACCAAGAGGCGCAAATTAGGGAATGACAAAATGGAATATAGGCTATAGCCCAGTGAATTGAACATTTAAAACTAAATTAAAGGTTTCAGTCTTTATAAAACAAATTATAAAAATTGATGGCAATGACTCGAAATTTATTCGGATATCTCTACAGATCAAGCAATCAGTCTATTAAAGTAAAGTTTTTCAATTCAAACATGTGTACAGCTTTGTAAAGAAAGTTTTTGAATTCAAATATGTGCACAGATTTGTAGATTTCTTTCTCTTATTTTTACGATCAGTTACGATTTGCATCTTTTTAAAAAGCACTTGTTGCTCTTGTAATTGTTGTGTGAAATAGAAAAGATTTCATTTTTAATTTCATTAGCCCAGATGTTCCAAAGTACACAGAATGATTAGATTAGGAAAAATCAAGGCAAGAGAGGGAGATAGAAAGAGAGGAACTATGTAAATACATACATTTAAGTAGACAGTTACATCGATGTTTATTACGTCACCATCCTGCACAAGAAATTATCATCAGTAATAACAGGATTAATTCGCATAATCATAAATACAATGCAATGAAAAGAGTATAGATGAAAAAGAAAATGTTTTCCTAAGAAACCTGTAACTGGCGGGAATCTGGTATTCCGTGGCACATGCATTCATTAACAGATGTGCATACACTTTTTGGAAATCCACCATAGCCAAGAGGAGAAGGATAAGCCCCGGCATCAATGATCATCTTGTGAACTGCTTTATCAATTTGGTCAGTTGTTATTGATGGCTGGTACACAGACAATACACCCAAACAACAATGTCACTAACAAAACTGTCAAGGACAAAAGCAAAAATAAGAATAAAAATAATGCCAAACTGGAACTTACCAAAACTAAAAAGACAAAAGAATGCAACCTTAAAGTTGCGTCTAATTGAAAAAGCAATTATTTTAATTTTGTTTAAGGACATATTGACTTAAAACATATTCCACTTTACTTAAACTTTTTGGATACACATGTTCACATAGGAAAAAGTTATCTTCATCTTCGACAGCTAGAGTGTCGCCAGTTAAAAGTTTTGTAAAATATTAACACCTAGTGTGAGTAGTTATGTACGAATGATTGAAAGGAATATTTTTCTTTGGGAAACAGGATTAAAATCCGGTTCTAGGAGGATCCTTGGTGGGGCACCTCTGCATTCCAACATCTTTTCCCCAACCTATTTAGACTATCATCCTTTCACAATTGACCTATCTCTGATTTTGTGTGTAGCCGGAGTCTTGGAGGGAGGGAATCTCTTTCTTGGGACCTTCATCTAGGTAGGAATGTCTCAGAGAGAGAAGGGATGGATATGGTTGCCCTTATCAGTTTACTTGAGGGTTGTCATCTATCGAGGGATGATGACAAAATTTGTTGGCCTTGGACCCCCCCTGGGGTGTTCACAACCAAACCATTTAGTTCCATTTTGATAGATGAGCCTTCCCTAACCCCATTCCCATCTCATTAACTAATCTAGAAAGCACCGGTTCCTTCAAAAGTCAAATAATTGGGTTGGGTAGCTACCCATGGTAAGTTGAACACAAGTGAGGTATGACAAAGGAAGTTGCCAAACAGGTGCATCTCGCCACATTGGTGTTGTCTTTGTAAAAGGGACTTAGAGTCCATTAGGCACATCTTTTGGAGTTGCCTATTTGCCCAAGATATTTGGTGTAGATGGTGCTCTCATTTTCCAGTTATGGATTCAGAGGAAGGAGGATCAAGAGGTACTAGCTTTCCATTTATCGATTGTATTTCCCCTTCTTGGAAGGGGCATTGGATTGTGGTATGCTTGGCGGTTGTATGGTTTATTTGGAAGGAGAGAAATTCAAGGGTCTTTGTGGATGAGGAGGCACAGCTGCTCGGGTATGGGATAATTCCCATCTTTTGGCTTCTTTTTGGGTTGCCAACAGTAAACTGTTAAAAGGTTATACACTTAATGAATTGGTGAGAGGGTGGGGTAATTTTGTATAGTTTTTTACATTATACAGTGGATGTTGTACTGCCCTTTGTAATCCCCTTTTCTTCTTATATATATATATATGTTTTGTTTGTTTCTTTTCAAAAAAAAAAAAAAAGGAATATTTTACTTGATGTAATGGTGTGATTGTACACCTCATCTATATCTATCTGATTGCGATGTTGGAGTGTTTACTCAAGCTATTACAGTTGGAAGACACGTATAAATGTCAAAAAGGAAGAAGAGGACTGTTAGATTACTCAAAGATAAGATGTGAAGGTACCAAAGCATCATAAAATGCAATTATCATGAAAATGAATTAATTTCAAAGCATATTTGATTGCCAAGAAATTAAATGACAAAAAAAAAAGTGCGCCATGGTTGTGCATAGAAAATTTGAACAAGTAACATCATATAACAGAAATGGGCAATGTTTTAGAAGTGGCAATCCCCTTCTCACCCTAACTAGAGTTCCTGCAAAGTCCAAGACCCGTGCAGCAAGCTCACAAGCATCCTTCATGCGACTAATGCCCTCAGAATCATGAATTTGATGCTCCATGGAAAGTTCTGGCAACAAATCCGAACCAACATAAGGAGGCCTTAATATCTCTTGTGGAACAGGAAGGCGTTGCGAAACTTTCCCTGGCCTTAAAGGCGGAATTTTCTTTACTGGCATGGTTCTTTTAAGTTCACGCTTTCTTCAAAGGCAAAGACAACACAACACAAACGTAAGCAACCAAATGCAGTAGGGCAGCGTACAATCTCAATAAGACTATAGTAGAGTATTATCAATGCCAACAATTCTCATAAAAACGTTAGCTTTCCATCAAATTCACACAAATCAGTTCATTTTGAGGTATCCAACCCTAACTAATCCCCACAATTTCCACAAGAACTACACGAATATCGATGTCCGATGAAGATTACGATTAGAACAGTAAAAAAAAAGGAGTAAAATTTAGAAGGAATAAGTAGTTACCTCATTAACCGCATTGCCTCCCCAAAACCTTTCATTCTTGAAATGATCACAACTTTCATACCTGAATTAGGTTTTTGTTTCATGAGATTCACAGAGAAATAAAAGAAAACAACACAAGATTGTAAGAATCGATTCCAACAAAGTTTGAGAGACAGAGAGAGAGAGAGAGAGAGAGAGAGAGATGTATATACCTGGAGAAGATGTAGAAGTGGAGAAGTGGAGAGAGGGCGGTGGCTTCATGGGAAGAACACCAGAAGAAGAAGAAGAAGAAAGAGAATCAGAATAGTGTGAAGAAGAAGAGAGTTGCAGAGACGAAGAAGATGCAGCAGCCATAGCCATATCAGAATAGTAGCACTCAAACCACTTCCTTCTTTTTGCCGGGAAATTGTTTATATGACCGTGGCAATAAGATAAGGGACGGCTTTCCCTTTCCGCATGGATATTTATTTATACGTCAACATCGTTTTTTTTTTTTCGATATTTATATGGTGTTAATTAGCTAATGCCTACCCTAATTAAGATAATATCTAGTAAAAAAAAAGTATTAATTAATTAAATGCCTACTATTTTTACTTTAATTAAGTAAAAATAGTTGTTGGCCAACAATGACCTCTTAGTGTTTGTGACAGTGCTCTAGAGGAATTAGAGGGATCTTTGTCAGTCGATCATAAATTATTTTGAATAGAACAAGTTGGGTTAATGTCATGTTAAAATAACTTACCCATGAAATTTAGAGGCTTGGGGTACAAATCTTACACCTCAAAGGACTAATCTAGTGGCCCAATGACATGATTACCCTTGAAAAAAAAAATTATTTCACAAATGCCATCCATACAAAAATATTGTCAGGATTGCCTTAATTTACTGTTCATAACCCAGTCAGCGTGCCAAACAAGCGCCACGTCGGCGTGGAGGTGACATTTTTTTTAAATGAAGGGAAGACATCTTTTCAAAAGACGCCTTTCCTTCATAGTATTTTTTTTTAAACATGAAGGGAAGGCAAGACGCCTTCCCTTCACAATTTTTTTTTTTTAACTTGAAGGGATCCCTTCGTCATTTTTTTTAAACATTGGAGATCATAGAAGGAAGGTACGGAGTGGTGCTGGAAGACATCACTGTAGGAAATACAAGGCTTAATTTGCCACTGGGAACTTTTAACAGGTCAAGTGAATCAGGGGGTGGAGGGGTGTTGCTAGATTCAGCAACAACTCTTTCATTTCTAGCAGAAAAAGGGTACAATATATTCGTCGAGGAATTAGAGAAACAACTTAACTTGAAGGTCGATGGACCGAGGATTGGGGCTTTGACGAGGTGTTATAGCGGAACGATGGAAAATCAGATTGGCACTTTATAAAAGAGTGACGTTTCATTTTGCTGGGGGATTGAACTTGTTGATGGAGCAGAAAAACTTGTTTTTGGATATAGGAGGTTGGCAGTTTTGTCTCACGGTGTTGCCTGCTGGTCTTGGGCGTTCTTCTGTTCTTGGAAATTTCGCTCAGCAGTCTGCTGCTGTTGCATTTGATCTTAAAGAACACAAGGTTGCTTTCACAAAAACTCATTTCTGTCATAATTTCTGATGATGATGATGGATCATAAGGTATACCCACTTCATGATTTGAAGGCATTTTGTTTTTGTATTTCATTTTGTACTTGTATGAACATTATAATGTTCATATTAAAAAAAAATGACGAAGGGAAGGCGTCTTCACGTTAAAAAAAAAAAATTGTAAAGGAAAGGCGTCTTTTCCCTTCACTTAAAAAAAAATACTATGAAGGGAAGACGTCTTTTCAAAAAACGCATTCCCTTCACTTAAAAAAAAATGTCACCTCCGCGCCGACGTGGCGCTTGTTTGACACGCTGACTGGGTTATAAATAGTAAATTAAGGCAATCCTGACAATATTTTTGTATGAATGACATTTGTAAAATAATTTTTTTTTTCAAGGATAATCATGTCATTGGTCCCTAATCTAGTGCTCTATCAAATAATATTATATGTGTATACATATACATATATATATATATATATATATATATATATATATATATATATAAGGTCCTATAAACCTCATGTTGTTGGTATAAGCTAATATTACTCCTGCTAAATGGAGATGTGAGCATTTCAGGGATGAAAGTTTTCTAATTTTTTGTTTCATGATAACTCTTGTAACAGTATTTTGGATATCATTATATTAATTTTACCTTTTCTTGGATGAACTTTATATGATCAGCTTTTTATCAAATTTAATATGACTAAAATCTACTTAAAATACCCACATCAGATATTTATTTCTCATAAATTTTAGTACTAACTGATGATCCAAAAGCTACCTTAAAATTTACTGCATATGATGACAAACCTCAGCTACTTTCAACTTTCCAAAACCCCCAAACAGACCCTTTTGTTAATTTCCATATGCCTTTCAAAATCCTATTGTTCTTTGAAAACTGTTGCCTTCTTAGTAAGACACTTCAAATTTTACCATCACTTTCCAATAGAGATCACAAACTTTTTATCCAAAATTACAACTACATGCATGCTATAAGGCAATTTCTTCACGTAACTTTCTTGGCGAAACTACCATTCTTCTGTACAGTTTTGTTACTGCTACAACATATAGACGAAAAACAGCCCATGTCCACCAAAGAGAATCAACCCTATTGATTTGCCGTATAATATGCAAGCCTTGAGGTCAAGAGTAAATCCCACAGCATCTAACTATCTCCTGAAAAGGCTGCCCACCGCAATTCATAACATGCTCTAATTGAATCAAGTGTTCACTTGCAAAATAGACCCAAAAGAGCAGCTGCTTCAGAAACTGAACCAAAAAACATCATTCTAACCAGGCTAATAAACACTTTATAAAACACACTACATTTACAGGCCTCTTGGGTGTCAGTAGCAGAAACTAAAAGAATTTCCGTAGCCAGCAACAATCTGCAGCATCCTTCTCTAATTCATTCCTCAATTTGCTTACTTGCTCCAGAGTTTGAGGCAAGCTCAACTCTTCCATTGGCAAAGCGGCAATATCCTTCAAGAATCGATGTGCCAGACCAACACCTTGTGACATATCATCAGGGCCACATACTCTCTTGCGTTTCGATCCCACCTGTAGATCATAATAATACTTGTCAGTTCACCACCCATGGAAACACCAGTAGAATCAGCCCGAGGAGACTCAGGCATCACATGAAAAAGAAAACCCAGATTAGGTAAAATCCGGGTCCGACACTTGAAACAGTCTGAGCTCCACTAGAATTTTGTTAATCTTCCGTCAAATAGCATTTCCATATATAAAATGATAAACCTCCTTGAATCCTCAAACATAGTACAATGTGTTTGATATCTTACTGATATTCTAGTTTTTCTTTTTTGCCAAAAAGAAAAAAGAAAAGAGAGAACAACACAGGTCCATATGCCAGAGCAATTAGATGGCTACAGTACATTGCAATGCAGCATTTCAAGATAAGGAGATATCTTGAAGTTTCATACTAAAGTCATAGTTTTGTTGTCCAGAGGGATAATGCATGTCTGTGTAGTGTTTTACTTCACCATATTATCCGTCATAACACCTAAATCATAATCAAGAGGGAGTTCAAGTCGGATCAGAGTAAGGTGCAAAAATTTGGCTTGACAAAGTGGCTTCTAGTTACTCCTAATGAAATAATTGAAGCACCACTAAACTGTAATAGAAACTCAAAAAGAACTTTTGGTTAATAGATAAATGAAATGATTTTTTATTAGAAGACATAGATCAGGACGAGTCAGCAAAATTCTTTTAAGCTCCATGTATTAGTATGGGGCTCGGATTAAAACGAGGTCAAACAAGGTTCTTGTCACTCTCCCAGTGAAGATAGTTAGGATTTCAACAGATGATAGGTTAAACCTATAGTTGTGGCTCATCAATAGATAAGCCAGGTGTAAGTTACTGACTAATTTGAAGAAGAAATGTCTATTGAGAATTGAACAAAGAATCCGCCTTCTGCATTACTGGAATTAGTTTCTAAATACTATCTATTTTTCTAGCTTCTGGTTACCGTAGGTAAGCAATAAACAGTTACGTAAAGATAGTAGACCTTGCCATACTGATACAGCAAGATAAGCAAACTAAATACTTGAATCACCTAATGATTTATAAGCAAAATTGCATATTCTTGGCCTTCTTGCTATGAACACAAACTGTGAAGCATTTAGAAGAACAATTCAACACAAAATTTATGAACTATAACAGGTACAGGTACTGTTCCATACTGCAGGTTATGCAATTTTTTGCAAAAATGCAACATACAAAACAATAAAGCAACATAACTTAGGACATTGAACTTAATGCCTTCTGTTATGCAAGATGAATTGTAATAATGTAGAACCTTCTTGCAATCAAAGAAAGGATTAAAATAGCTACAGCCAAATATAACAGTTTCTATAATATGGTGTTTGCTCACCAATACCTCTTCCTTTGCATCATCTGAGATGGAAATGGGTGAAAAATCTTCCAACTCTGCAGCCTTTTCTCTAGCCAGGGAAACAACAGTTGCAGGGAAGTTTGCAAACTCTGCAACGTGAATACCAAAACTTTGATCACAAGCACCAGGCTCAACCTGAAAAGTTGCAATGGCCTCAGGGAATGTAAGTAAAGATGTACTGCCATCAAAATTCTGTTATCAAAATATTGATAAGAGAGCTAATCAAGGAATATTGCTATTATAAAGGTTTAAAATTGCATATTTAATTTTCTTGAATAAGTGCAATAAACATAAATGACAGTTCTTATAGTTAAGGACCTGGGTTGGCATGTTTATATCTTGTATAGTTCTTATAGTTAATATAATATAAGTTCGTTTCTTGTCCAAAACAAACATAAACGACAGCTCGATGTACAACCAACATGTTCATGTCTGTATGGACTGCTCACACGAGCAAGTAAATTATTGCTCTTCTTCGTGCATCTGTGGTATTTGTGCTAGAATGCCTTATATGAGCAATTCGACTTTGGCACCAAGTTCCAAGTTGTAAATTTATGTTTTGGATTTAGTGTTGTGGTTTGGGAAAAATATGAGAATGGGATCAGGAAGAGAAAAATGTATTGAGAAGATTTGTCAAAGAGTTCATTCACTTCTGGACTTTCATTATTATTTTATTTATAAATGTACTATTAGAATATATGACTATAACCTCAGAGATATATTAATATAATTCACCCATAACCCTTGAAATAACCAACGCTTCTCGGTTTTCAATCATCTTTTCCCTATTTGAAACTTAAAAACATCCCATGATCAACAATTCAACCTAACAAGTAATTGTAATACAGGAACACAACACCTCTATATCACCCTTGAGCCACTTTACTTCACTGCAGCTCTAAAACTTCATCAAACCTTGATGATTATATCAACACAATTTGGTCCATTGCAGACATTAATACAGTGACTTTCCTATGTATGGTAATTAGTAACCTCCCTCATCATGGTTCCCAAAGAACCTAATACACTCACTTTCCAATATAGAACAACTCAAGGCATGTTTGTTAACTCTACTTAAATTCTAAAATATCCGGGAACCTCAATTTGCAGTAGAGGGTGAAATTCTAAAAGAAAAAAATTTTAGGCTCATTTTTTTTGGAGGTTGTACCTCTACTTCTTATTTGATGTAAATCCAATGCACATAGTAAAAAAGTTTAATTTTTTTTGCGACACCCACTTTACCTTTGCTAGCGCGACTCATGGTATTGGTAAGTTACTGGCTCTATCTGCCAAAGTAAGGTCCAAAATAAAAGCTGACAGGGTTCCCTGTATCTGTAGTTTTCCCTTACTGGAGGATAAATTTAACTAGGTCCTTAGGACTTGGGAGGATAAATTTTAAGGTGCAAATGTGCAATCAGGCCATGCACTATCTAATGGGGTAAGTGTTGTAGAGGATGAGAATATGGACATTGTATTAGATCTTTTGGAGACATGGCCAGTCTAACACAGTATCCTGAGAATAGAGAATTTTTTTCAGAAATTTGTTAATCAGCTATAATTGTTGGATCTTTTCAAGTTTCATAACTGTGGCTTGATTTACCTAGTCCGATAACCATTCCACCTCTCTGATTGGGTTCCTAGTTTCTACCTCCTAGGAAGCTCGGTATTTGATGCATAACTCAAGTTTCTTGGCCAAGATCGATGGTTGCTGGAGAAGACAACCTCTAATTGGGCAAAAGCACCTAGTTAGACTTTTGATAGATAGAATTTGCGCTCACTGCTCCCTATGTGCGTGTGTTCAAGACAAACAACATATTGCCACAATCTGCAGAACATTGTCGTAATTTATTTTTGTAAAGTTTCCTGCTTTTTAACCCCTCAGAAAACCTCATTCAAACTAAGAAAATAAAAAAAATAAAAAAATAAAAGCAAAGAAACTAATCTAGGTTCAAACAGTGGCAGCAGTGGCAATGAATAGCACATAGTATGCATGAGAAATTGCTATCAAGACATTGACCCGAGCAAAACATTACCAAAAAAACAAAGAAGGAAGCTGAATAAGAGGGGAAAATGAATAAACAGAACAGATGCATCTATGTGTTATAAACATAGACTGAAAATATAAATTATCCAGAAGAAAACACTTACCTTGTAAAGCATAGTCAGTTTCCGAGTTGATGAATCAATGTGTGCACTAACGTGGTAATTTTCCACACCAAGCATAGGCTTCTCATTAAACTCATTGCGGGCACTTTCATGAGCTAATGCAGTCAGTTCATGAAAGTGTGTTGCAAATAAAGTTGGTGCTCTGGTTACTTCAACAAGATGCTCGCAAATGGCCCAAGCTAAGCCTGTGGAAGGAAGTAAAAAATGTGCGAAAAAATTATATGCACGAAATTCTGTCAATTTCTTCAATTATCTCAAATCAACTCAACTCAACTCAACTCATCCTTTTCCCAACTACATGGGTCGTTACATTTCTTCAATTATTTAATTACTAAAATTAGAAATTAAATATTAATGAAAATACAAAAAATAACTGCAATCAAGTAAAATGGGAAATAATTCCAAAAGAACTCATTGACATTTGTATTTTCTGAAATGAAAAATGTGAAAAACTGATGCCAACTTGCATTTAAAGATACTCTTTTAGTTTCATAAATTAGCATAAAAATCACAAAATACTTCGTTATGTATGATACCAAGCATCATTGATATTATAAATCTTATTCTAAACTATTATGTTTTATAGTTCAACTTGTTTTAGCATATTTTGAAAGATAAATAGATCTTCCTAACATTTAGGTAAAACTTCTATATATTTCTCTAAAGTGACAAATTGTAATGAACATTGTCTGCATCAAACTGGACTTATCTGAATTAGTTCCTAAATAAGTAATTAAAGTTTATGAAGAAATAGGATTATAATAAACATTTTCCATCGGATTGTCAACTCAAAAATCTCAGAAAAGGTACCAAACATTGGTGCAATAGCATAAATATCTAAATTACATACCCCTCTGTTAATAAGATTGAAACATAGGAGAGGAAGATTTATGCTAGTTAGTATGCTACAGTACACAGCTAAGTCAGTGAGCACACACAATAAGTGCACAAATATATATGCATACCGGCAGGCGGCAGAAACAAGAACCACCTCAATATTTCCTGCAATTATATGGTAGTGTGTCAATTTGACCATTCATTGGCTCTTTCAACTAGGTAGTTTTTTTTCTTTTTCTTTTTTTATCTTGAGGTGACTCCACACATTATAAGAATATTAAATAGAATAAGAAAGAAAATTATATTGTTAGATCATTCAGTCACAACTGTCTCAATCTCAATAGCCAAGAGGCCCAACACACTTCAGCATGTTGCTGAGATGCAGCACCAATCCTGCAACAAAGTTCCCAGATTTGAAATGTGATCAAGCTATCAGAAGCAAGGTTGAATACAAACCAAATCCATCATATGTTGATGTGCCACGACCCAACTCATCAATAATTATCAGCGACTTATCAGTAGCTCCCTTCAATATTGAAGCAGTTTCCAGCATTTCTTGCATGAAAGTAGAAACTCCACGAAGCTATGGGAAAATATATAAGCAAATGAGAATCTCAGTAAATCCAAAAATGGTGCTTTTTGAGAAAGTGTTAATAAAATCATAAGACATTAAAGTTTTTCATCCTTAACATTCTAAGAAATAAGTGTCCATTTGATGAACTAAAAAAGTAAAATGCCGCTCATTTGTTAAATTATAAAACATGAATCAAACATCCACTTCCAGATTATAAAATTGCTGATAGAGACAGCAAAATATTAGAGAAAAAACTGATTATTGTCCAGTCCATAAACACTAGAAATAGAAGAATTATGAAATTGTGTCCAAAATATAATTGAAATTTTTTTTACAGAAGTGTAGCGATCACATAGGAAAAGCTAAATATATTTTAACTGTCTAATTCTAGAAATGACTAACAATATATTTAATTTCTAATTAGTGTTCATATATATGAAACTGTGAAATTAAACTCACTTGGCAATCCCCAGCACCCACACGAGCAAAAATGCAATCACGAACAGAAATGCTTGCTTTGTCACATGGAACAAAAGAACCAACTTGTGCCATCAAAATGTTCACGCCAACCTGTTAAGAAGAACAAGGAGATAGACGCATACTTAAATACAAACGAAACTTTATATAATGCACATTCGGGGACTAATAATAATTTTTGTCTGATAATGAGATACCTTTGCTATCAGATGGAACACTAATTTTTACAAATAATTTTTTGCCATTTTACTTGTAGTGTAATTTAGACAACCCTTGATAGGAACAGATTCACATAGCTAACAACGTGTAACTAGGAGAAGGTTTTGTTAAATTGAGAAATTTTTGTCAATTTACCCTTTACTACACCAGTTGTCAGATAATAGGAGCAAGAAAAAGACCCCCACCCCTAAATAACAAACAAAATAAAGGACCTTAAATAAATCCAGTAATGGTTCTGGACATAGAACAAGTTGGTTTGGGGAGCCCCATACATTTAGGATAATATATAAATATATATAACTTAACTCAACTCAACTCAACTCAACTCAACTCATTGCAAAAGAACAAAAAAACTCTTCCACAAAAATCAGTTTTTCTGATTAATATTTCCATTGAATGGCTAGTCTTAAATCTTTTGGTAATTCATGACCAAATAATTAGAAGGAAAAAATAAGAGAACTGTTAAAATAATAAAAGACACAAAGATATAACGTGGTTCGGCTTTATGGCCTACATCCACGGGAGAAGAGAAAGGATCTTTATTCTTTTGTAATGTCTTAATGGAGAGACTCCATATATATAGACATACAGGGCTATGTACTTATGGCTACATTTACAATTTTAGTAACTGCTATATTCCTTAAAGGAAATAAATCCTTAAGGAAATAATTCTGTACAGGAAACATATCTATCAACAATAGGAAACAAATCTCAACACTCCCCCTCAAGCTGGTGAATAAAGGTTTACCATTCCCAGCTTGGACACATTTGCTTGAAATGCAGTATGATTTAACCCTTTAGTGAGCATATCGGCGAGCTGATTATTGGTAGACATATATGGAGTACAGATCAACCCACTATCAAGCTTCTCTTTAATAAAGTGTCTATCAATCTCTATATGCTTGGTTCGATCATGTTGAACTGGGTTATGGGCAATGCTAATTGCAGATTTATTGTCACAATAGAGTCTCATAGGGCCATCCCAGTGTATTTTCAAATCTGTTAAAATTATCTGCAACCATAATAACTCACAAACCCCTTGTACCATTGCTCGGAATTCTGCTTCAGCACTAGATCTGGCCACTACATTCTGTTTTTTACTTCGCCATGTCACCAAATTCCCACCAAGAAACGTACAATATCCAGTAGTTGATCTTCTGTCAACTACTGAACCAGCATAGTCTGAATCAGTATATGCTTCAAGGACCATTCCTGTGTGTCGTTTAAATAAGATACCCTGTCCTGGAGTCCCTTTAAGATACTGTAGAACGCGATTAGCCGCTTGCAAATGAATATCTTTAGGATTGTGCATGAACTGACTTATTACACTCACTGCATATGCAATATCAGGTCTTGTGTGAGAGAGATAGATGAGTCTTCCTACTAGTCTTTGATACGTCTCTTTATTAACAGTCGGCGCTTCTTTAGCTTCTCCAAGCTTGTGATTAAGATCAATAGGAGTATTCATTGGTTTGCATGCTAGTTTCCCTGTTTCTTTAAGAAGGTCTGTAATGTACTTCTGTTGAGAGATAAAGATTCCATGTTTAGAGTGTGCCACTTCAATCCCTATGAAGTATTTCAATCTCCATAATTCCTTGATCTCAAATTCTTCGGTCAAACACCGCTTCAAGTTTTGTCTCTCGTTCTCATTGTTTCCTGTCATGATGATGTCATCAACATACACTAATAGAGCTGTAACTCCCCCTGAAGTCGAGTGCTTAATAAACAAAGTGTGATCTCCTTGGCTTTGTTTATATCCCATACTTGTCATTACTTTGGCAAACCGACCAAACCATGCCCTCGGAGATTGCTCAAGTCCATACAGGGCCTTTTTTAATTTGCACACTTTATCTGTGGTGCCAAATCCTGGAGGTACTTCCATATAGATTTCTTCCTCTAAATCCCCATGTAAAAATGCGTTTTTTACATCAAATTGTTGCAGATCCCAGTCATAATTAGCTGCCAATGACAAAAGAAGTCTCACAGTATTCATTTTTGCAACTGGAGCAAATGTCTCTTGATAGTCCACACCATATGTCTGAGTATATCCTTTGGCTACCAATCTTGCCTTGTAGCGCTCTAGTGACCCATCTGCTTTGTATTTTACTGTATAAACCCATTTGCATCTAACAGGTTTCTTTCCTGGAGGCAAGTCTACCAACTCCCATGTTGTATTTTTCTCCGGGGCTTCCATTTCCACATTCATAGCTTGTTTCCAATTTGTATTAGATAAAGCCTCGGATAATGACGTAGGAGTCTGGATATTATTTAGGCTGGTAAGAAAACTCTTATGGGTTTGTGAGAACTTCTCAAAGGATACAACATGAGATAATGGGAAGGTCATTGTCAGGTTCAGAGGCCAAAAGATCATTGTTAGTTTCAGGAACTAATGAAATTTGTAAGGAGGGTTCAGGGTTTGTTACCTCATTCTCAGGGATTGGTTCAGATTCTTGAGCTTGCATTGGTTCAGGAGCTGCGGCTTTATTCCTTGAGTACACTTGTCCAGTCATCCGATCCTTAGGTTCGTCATTGGGTACAGGGGTTGTGGGAGATTCAGGTTTGGTTTGTTGGAGAGTAAATGGGTCAAAAAGGTCAAAAAGGGTATCAAGGGAGTTCCGATCCTTATCTTCCATGATGACATTCTCCCCCGGAAGAGAAGGAGCGGTAAAATAGGGCTCAGGTTCATAGAAAGTGACATCGGCTGAGACAAAGAATTTCTTTGATGGCGGATGATAACATTTATATCCCTTTTGAGTGGAAGAGTATCCGACAAAAACACACTTAAGAGCTCTAGGGTCCAACTTTCCCCTGTTGGGTTGGTGAACATGGACAAATGAAACACACCCGAATATTTTAGGTATAAGATTATTGGAGATTTTAAGCTTAGGATAAAATTGACGTAGCTTTTCCATAGGACTTTTGAAATCAAGGGTCCGGGATGGTAGACGGTTAATAAGATGTGTTGCAGTAAGGACAGCTTCCCCCCAATAGGACTTAGGCATATTATTTTGAAATAAAAAGGCTCGGGTTGTATCAAGTAGGTGACCGTTTTTTCTTTCAGCAACTCCATTTTGTTGTGGAGTGTGAACACAGGATGATTCATGAATGATCCCCTCAGTTTGGAAGTAATTGGTCAATGTTTGATTAAAATAGTCTCGAGCATTGTCAGATCGAAATCTCTTGATTTTAGCACCAAACTGGGTATGTATCATGTTATGGAAGGTAGGGAGAATAAAGCTCACATCGGATTTTTGTTTTAATAAGAATATCCACGAGACTCTAGTACAATCATCAATGAATGACACAAACCATCGCGCTCCAGAAACATTAGGGATTGCAGAAGGACCCCAAATATCACTATGAATGAGATCAAAAGGATCTGAACTTCTGTCATTGCTAAGTGGAAAAGATATACGTTTGTGTTTCGCAAGTTCGCACACTTCACAATGAAAATCTTCAACATTCAGAGATTTAAACAAAAAAGGAAACATGATTTGAAGAGATCGAAAAAAAGGATGGCCAAGGCGGCGATGATGGAGCCATAGCTTTTCTTTATTGGAAAGTTTGTGCTCAGAGAGAAATGAAGTGGTACTCTTGATAGGATGTACTGGTGTCTCAAGGTAATACAACCCGTCCTGTTCCTTAGCATGTCCAATCATCGTCCCCAAGTCCTGGTCCTGAAATGCACAGTAAGTAGGGAAGAAGGTCACATTACAACTCAGATCATGGGTCAATTTTTTAATAGAGATAAGATTGGTAGATAGTTTAGGAACATGAAGAACATTTCTGAGTGTAAGGGTGGGGCTGATGTGAACATCACCTATACCAGCAACTGTGGTTAATGATCCATCAGCTGTGGCTATTTTCCGACTACTAGGACATGGGTTGTAGGTATGAAATATATTGGGAGAATTGGTCATGTGATCAGTAGCATCAGAATCTATAACCCAAGAGTTAGCAAAAGATTTATTCGAGACGTTAAATCCAATAGAAATAGGAAAATTACCTGAATGGGCCAATGAACAGGTACCTGAGGGTTTGTCAAGAGTGCCAAGCAAAGATTTTAATCTTTCAATATCGTCTTGGCTGAATCCGTCTGTCACCGGGGAGGCTGCAATTGCTGGTTCAGTAGACAGATGTGCTAGACCACTGGTTTTCTGCTGTCCTCCGTTGTAACCCAAGTCTTTACTGGAAGTTGAAGGCTTGCCATGAAGTTTCCAACACTTCTCCCCTGTATGTCTAATCTTCTAACAATAAGTACACCTTAGATTGTCCCTATTGTCTCGATTTGGGACCTTTGATGATTCAGCGCGCGGAGTGTGTGTCCTCTGATCATTTCCCCGATTGGCGATCATAGCTGAGCCTTCCAACTTCTGAGGTGTGAGCATAACATTTCTTCTGCTTTCTTCAGTCCGGATAGCAGAGATAGTCTCATTCAGAGTTAGTAACTCTTTGCTGAGAGTTTGAACTCTTACTTGATCAAACTCTGCATTGAGTCCAGCCAAGAAGTCATAGACTCGATCCTTCTCAATATAGTTTTTTAAAATTAC
Source organism: Paratinospora sagittata (assembly GCA_035771175.1). Classification (NCBI taxonomy): domain Eukaryota; kingdom Viridiplantae; phylum Streptophyta; class Magnoliopsida; order Ranunculales; family Menispermaceae; genus Paratinospora; species Paratinospora sagittata. The sequence goes on from CM069589.1 coordinate 36,832,039, forward strand.
AGCATCTGCAGGGCATTTAGTCTCAATACACCTATAATGGTCAAGTTCTTGCCAGAGATTTTTCAAGACATTGGCATATTCAGTGACTGTCATGTTGCCTTGTTTTGTTGTTCCAACTTTCACTTTAATTTCATACACTTGGGCTGCATCATGGGCCTTAGAGTATGTCTGATGAACGGCATCCCAAATGTCTTTGGCAGTAGTTAGAAACATGCATGTATCGCTAATATTTGGCGCCATTGAATTCCATAGCCATGCCATTATAGAAGCATCTTCGTTATCCCACGCTCTAAACTTAGGATCTCCGGGTGTAGGTCCAGTGCCCAGAAGATGACTTAGTTTTCCTCTGCCCTTCAGAAAAGTACGTACCAGCTGAGACCACTTCAAATAATTTTTTCCATCAAGTCTGTAGGCGGCTTGAATGTTCGATAGTTCTCCTTTCTCTATTTTATCAACTGTTTCTTCTATCTGCACTGTTTCGGAAGTAACCGACATTTTTTTTTTTTTTTTTTTTTTTTTTAAATATGTCGTTCTTCAAGGATGTGAAGAAGAAGAAACAGTTACAGACGAAGATAGATCTAAAAGTGAACAGTGAACAGAACCAGTGAACAGTGATACGTGATCGAAATCAGTGATGATCAAAACCAGTGAACAGTGGTCGAACCAGTGAACAGTGATCAAAATCAGTGAACAGTGATCAAAATCAGTGAACAGTGGTCGAACCAGTGAGCAACGACCGAGATGATGAACAGTGACAGAAATGTTGCAGGCGATGCGTTTGCAGTTGTGAACAGTGATTGCAATGCGTTTGCAGGGAGGAGAAAGAAGAAGAGATGCAGAATCAGTCGCGTTTTGCAATCCCCAGAAGAAAGACGATGACGATGACTATGGGGAAGAAGATGACGATTGAGATTAACGACTGTGGAGCAGGAGGAAGAAGACGACGACGATCAGGCACAGTCGCACGGACAGACGAGGAAGACGATGAATCGCAAGTTGCAGAGACGACGAACCAGTTGCAGATGGAAGATGATGAATCGCACGAACCAGTTGCACGCGATGTGAATGAAACGATGGAAGATAAGGATCGCGATTTGCAGGCGATCCAGTTGTCCGACGAAGAGGAAGTTGCCGAGGAAGAAGAAGATGACGGCGACGTGAAATCGAGTTTCAGCGGCAGCAGCAGTAGCAACAGCAGAGATGAATATTCCGGCAGTGCCGGCAGTGACAACAATGAAGGCCACTCAAGGGGATTCCGGCGATGAAGGCCGACAATGATGATTTCGACGATGAAGGCCGAAACAGATTTCCTAGTAATAATAACCTAGGTCTCTGATACCATGTTAAAATAATAAAAGACACAAAGATATAACGTGGTTCGGCTTTATGGCCTACATCCACGGGAGAAGAGAAAGGATCTTTATTCTTTTGTAATGTCTTAATGGAGAGACTTCATATATATAGACATACAGGGCTATGTACTTATGGCTACATTTACAATTTTAGTAACTGCTATATTCCTTAAAGGAAATAAATCCTTAAGGAAATAATTATGTACAGGAAACATATCTATCAACAATAGGAAACAAATCTCAACAAGAACACCACTAGAGTACATACTTGAAGTACTAAGTACTAGTAGTTGTGACCATACTATTCAAGGGATTCCTAAAGTGATTGTTCATGTAGACGTTTGTTGACTTCTATCTCTTTTCTCTTCAAACTACATGTTCCCAGTTTAAGATAATTGAATCTATGGTTCATGCATAATTTTAAAATGCAATAACCTAAACACAAAATTCAGTTTTTCTTTAAATAGGACGATAGAAAAAGAAACAACAATGAAAAGTTAAACAAAAACCTGTCGAATGAATGTGGATTTTCCACCCATGTTAGGTCCTGTGATGATTTGGAACCAACTCTTTCCCCTTACCTGATTTAGAAAGACAATGAAAAGAAAATTAAATAAGTACGACAGCACAAGACATTGTCAAAAAAGAACAAAAAGGAAAAAAGGAGGGAGGGGAAAGACAGAGAGAGAGAAATAAATCATGTCCTATGCATAAGTACTTAACTAGAGTACAATCATTTGGTATAAAATTTACTCCATCTTGAGCCTCCACGCAGGGATGCCGACTCCCTTCTAGAATTATATCTCCTTCATCCTATACTCCCAAACAAAAAAGCAAAATGTTATCATCGTTCTTGCCTTGTTAACAATGTTGATGTATTTTAAAAAAAAAAATGAAGTGCAGCAAGCAAATCATTACTGAAGGAGTGATGCTTGGTCTTGAATAGGGGGTTGGGGAACTAATGGCCAGATCAGAAAAACTAAGCAAGACATCCAATTCAGAGAGAACTCCAGCCAAAGTATCAAAGACCTGCATGAGTTAATTTCACATGATTTCAACAACAATAAAAATAAATAAATAAATAAAGTAGACCAAGATACTGCAAACAGATCGAAACAATTGAATACCTCAGAAAAAGTTGCCGCAGTTTCAACAACTCGAGCAACCAGCTCTCTTTGACAACTCGTGTACTCCTCAAATAACCTTTGGTACTGATCCCCTAACCTTTTAAGCTTAGTATTTGTAAATTTAATACCATCCTTTCGAGTTTCAAGGACAATAAAATGGGTAGCAAGTTTTTTTCTAACTTTTGGCTCCTCTTTCTTAGTGATCCTAAAAACATGTCCAAATTGTGATGCTTTTTCTAATTTCAAAGCCTTATCCATAGAAAGATCAAGATCATTAGCTGTTTGTTCGTGCAACTCATGTATACGTTTCTCCACTGCGTCACGCTCATCTTTCAGTTCAGATAGCTTAGGGTCATAACCAGACGATATCATGTATTCCCCATTCTCAAGTTGGTCAAGGTCAACAGAAGCCTCAACAAGGCCAACAAACTTATTTAAGTGATCATCATCTGTCCAATACTCAAGAGGATCCAGATACTTTTCTTTAATCAGTGAAGAAAATTGCCCATTATACTGCTCCAGGGAACTTTTGATGTAAGGAAGTCTGATACCGGACTGCATTCACATACAGCATTTAAGAGAATCAATAGTGAAAAGAGGCAGGAAGACACTTGAATGACACATTGTACCCTCGTGCAATACACTGGTAATTTCTATAGACAACAGTGCTAAAACATAAAACTAGTATTTCAAGTATACAATTATAGATCTGCATGGTAGGGAACTTCAGGAAATGTTCTTCAAATCAGGAAAAGAGAGTTATACAGAAGAGGAAAAAATAAATTAAAAAATACATATATTCCAAAAGAATCTCTGTATATGTAATGTCAGTCGGATGAAAAAAGCTAAATAAACTCCATTTGGGACACGGGGAAACTTAAACATCTCCCCGCCGACAGATCACAAGGGAGCTGCACGTGTATTGTGTAGCTCCCCAGTGATCCGAAGGTTGGAAGATGTTTAAGGCCATCCCAGTATCCCAAATGCAGTTTCCCTGGCAGCAGTCATATTATATACAGTTATACACCTCTCTCCTCATTCTACTGACACACCAAATAAAATTTATTCACAGTATGAAGACGTTGGAAGAGGAAATACCAATCTAACAAGCAACATAGAAAGGAATAAAAATAATGGAGCGGACCTGGTAAAGCTTTACAATATGTTGCAAACTTCCCTTTCTCTTTTCAAGACTATGCATCAGGCGCTCAATATCTGAAACCCTTTTCAAATGTTGTCTCAGATCCTGACGAAGAGCAGTATCCTCCACAAATGCTTGGACCAAATCCAATCTACGATTGATTTCATTTACATCTAGTAAAGGTTGTTTCAGCCACCTATTTAATAAACGTTTCCCCATGCCAGCAGTACAGGTTCTATTCATCAGACCATATAAACTAAAATTCTTGTTTGCATCTGTTTTGCTCTCCAGAACGTTCAGAGCTCTCAAAGCAGCAGAATCTAACCTCATATAGCAGTTGAGGTTGTACCTTTTGAAGGTATAAAACCCATAGTTACTTTCATCAGAAAGAAGTTCTGCATAAGACAGCAATGCCCCCAAAGCCCCAGAAGCATACTCAAAATTAGAAAGCAAATCTCGAATAGGTTCAATAGAACCTTTGACAAGCCGGCCGAGATCCTGTACCAAATCCCTTGACTTGAATTCAGTCTTCTTTCTCTCAGTTAGCAGCACACCACACCGGGACAACACGTCATGCAAATTCCTATTTCCAATGGATTTTTTACTCTCTACTGGAAGGAGGCATTCCTTGCAGCCAAGAGCAACAAAAGCTGATTCAACATTTGTGAATTGACTATCATCAAGAAATTCTACCAAACCAAGTACTCGCTTGGTTAAGTCAATGAAACCCATACCCACAGTGCATTCATTTTCGTGGACATTTGGACACAAAGCAACAATCACAGGTGAGTCTTGCATCTCATGGTTGGCAAACAGAACATCTTCGAAACTGCCAATGTTTCCAGGTGTTCCACTCTTTGACAATCTCCAATTTGATCCACTGCCCTCATAGAGTTCCAATGTATGGTCAGTTCTCTCCAGCAGAAGATCACGAGCAATAGTTTCAAACATGTTTTTACTCACACTAACACTGGAGATACCATCAGAGCCACTACCAAGTTGTCGCAAAGCAGTAGTAGTGTAATAGTATGTTTTTGCAATGAAAGTTGCATTTTCACCATGAGCAGTGTAATAGTCCTGATTGGATCAATAAAATTTGAAATGATTCAAATGAATATTGACAAAGATATACAGCAAGAAGCACATAATTATCCAAGGGATTCTTAAATTGTGCGGTGAGTACTTAAATAGTTATGGGAGAATAGAAAGGGATTATTTATGCAGCAAGAAGTAGATTCCTGAATGATGACATTCTTGTATTGTAATCTCACCGGCACGTTGATGTAAGCGAAGTTAAACAGCATGAAATTGACTGTGATTGATCTATATCTATGATTGTGTGCTTCACAAAATGTGCACTAACTACAATATCTCGACAGAAAATAGAACATATTTCCTTTAAGTGTTTGATATAAAGCATGTATTTAAATTAAAACTTTTAATTTGAAGATTAGCACATTGGATAATCATTGCTATTTTGAAATACAAATACAAAAAACCAAACAATGCGTGTACTGTGTAGTTCTATAGTCAAAGTATTTGTTCTCTCACCAAGTATTGAATGAACCCTAAGCTTACATATGGACATAACCAAGTGTACAAGGACCAGCCATTGCAGGATATACAGAAGGGATAATGTTTGAAGCCTCACCTCCGCATTGGAGAGGCTATTTCTAGGTTTCAACTCGTGATCGCAACCTCAACCCTAATTTTGCATATGTTAATATAAAATACAGTAATAGGAGCAGTCCCCACTTATCCCAAAAACACAAAAGGATGTCTCAAATTATATTACCCAATTAACCAATAGAATCTCCATTCCTTGTCAATTTTATCATTCTATGCAAACTGAAATTAAACAGATGTATCAATTAGCTTTAAAGCCAGAAAATTTCATCAAAATACTTCCCTATATAATTGTGGATTCCTGATCAATTTCAATTCTTATTATCTTATATTCTATTTAAATTTGCAAAGTTTATAGTACTATGAGCTAGGCTACAGATCTCAGTTTCTGCAAATACTTCAAAAAATCTCAGTCGAGCCGGATGCCTTCCGGAAAATTTACAAGGCCGAATTGGAGAATATTTGTCTCAGAGAGGATAGAATAGCTCTCCAAAAAGCCAAGCTTAAATGGCTAAAAGAGGGGGATGCGAATTCACGTTTCTTTCACAAGATTCTGAATAGTAGGCAAAGCATGAACCTTATATCCTCCATTGAGAGGGAGTATGGTGTTACTATCTTAGATGAGAAGGGTGTATAAGAGGAGATTATTAAATATTTTCAGATGTGTACACAACCGAGGGCAATTCAGTCTGGGAAATAGAGGATTTAGATTGGGGGGTCATCTCTCAGAATGATAGAGAGCTCCTTGAGTCTCCATTTGAAGAGGACGAGATAAAGATGGCGATATTCAACTGCGATGGGGAGAAGGCTCCAGGGCCAGATGGGTTTTCTATGTTATTCTATCAGAAGGCATGGGATGTAGTGAAGGAGGATGTGGTGGGTGTGATGAGGGAGTTTTACAACAATGGGGTGGTCAACAGGGGCGTAGCTACGTTTGGGCTACCCTGGGCTATAGCCCAAGTAGCCATTTTGCAAAAAATCTCTATACTAGTATTAGCCCATGTAAATGTTTGGAGCAAAAAACCTTTTTTACCCTTCCTCTCCCAACCCCCAAATCGATTGCAAACGCCATCTCTCTCCCTCTCTTAATACCCAACCCCCATGCAAACTGCAAACGTCCAAATCTTAATACCCAACCCCCCTGCAAACACCCAAATCTCTCTTCCTCTCTTAATACCCAACCCCCAAATCAACTGCAAACGCCCAAATCTGCAAATCGCAAAAGCAATCACAACCCCCAAATCTGTAAATCGCAAGAACCAATCACAACCCTCAAATCTCTCTGCAAAAACCAATTGCAACCCTCAACTTATTATCATCTTTTGGGCTTTTACAGATTCATAGAGATTAGAGAGCGAGACTGAGCTCCATTTCTCAATCCGGAGTGTTGATCTGTTTCTTTTTCTTATTGTTGATTACTTGATTTGTTAGAATGATTTTTGGACTGTTTTATTGTACATAGTGTGAGGCGAGATCAGGAGATGTTGAAGCAAGTACATGAATCATTTAAGACAATTGGTTCTTACTAATTATTAGCCGTTGTTATATGTTCATATGTGAATCAGTGAATGTGATGGTGGATGCTTTATTTTTGTCTAATTTGAGATAAAAATATACTTTTGGTTTTTCAGTTCTGTTGTTTTTGAAAGATTTGATTTGGCTTCTTTGATACATAGGAGCATTGCCTGTTGTTAAAGTTCTTTGCTGACTTCTTATTCTGATTTTGAATTATTGGGAACTGTAGGAAGAAAATTAGAGACCCAAAACAGCAATTTAACAGGATGAGAATTCTATTTTTTTCTTTTGTTCTGTTTTGTTGAATGTGTACTGGGTTCAAATCTTATCTGCTCTTTCAATAAAAATACATAAGGAAGATTTTTTCTTTTTAAATAACCCTGGAAGTTAAAAAACTTGTATAGTTTCATTAATATAGTAAGTAAAGAATTAAAGATATCTGTTTGGATAAGTGCTTTCTATCTTTTACCTTGAAATGTTTCCACCTATGTGATTTTTCGGTAGTTTCACTAAACTTTATTGTTTCATCATGGGTTTTCTGGTTCTGATTTTAAACTCTTCTTTCATACTTTGGAAAAAAATTAGATCACCAATCAAGTGGATTAAGTTCTCCAAATATTGTTAGTGGTTGTAGTTTGCCTTCTTCCTCCCAAATATTTGATTTTGAGAAAGATGATGACACTCCAATAGATGTCAGTGGTCCTTGTAATGAACGTAATCCCGGATTACGTTTCCCAATAGGATGTTATCCCGCTGACAAACAAGATGATATTCGAAGAGAATATATCAACATGGGACCTTTCCAACCCATGTTGGATTATTATCCATCTATTAAGGATGGTAACCAAACTCGGCGGTTTCAACATTCATGGTTCCAAAGATTTGAGTGGCTTGAATATTCAATTGAGAATAATAAAGCTTATTGCTTTGCATGTTATCTTTTTGATAGTGTTCCGTCAAAGTATCTGACATTTACGAAAGATGGCTTTCAAGGTTGGAAAAAAGTCAATTGTGGGAAAAATGGAAAAAAATTGTCCATTTGTGCAACACATGGGGGACCATAATTCACAACATAGTCATAATATGCAAAGGTGGAGAAACTTGCAAGATTCATCACGACATATCAACAAAGTCATGAATAAACTCTCTCTTCAAGAGATTTCACAAAACCGATTAAGGCTCAAGACCTCATTAGAGTCGATAAAGTGGCTAGCAATGCAAGGGTGGGTGTGCATTTCGAGGTCATGACGAATCCATCAATTCTACTAATCGTGGAAACTTTATTGAGATGATAAAATTGCAAGGAAGACTAAATGAAGAAATTGGTGGGATTGTTTTAGAAAATGCTCCACAAAATGCCAAGTACACCTCAACCGATATTCAAAAAGAGTTGTTGAATATTCTTGCTAAAAAAGTGCGAGCTATAATTCGTGAGGAAGTCGGGAATGCCAAATTTTGCATTCTAGTTGACGAAGCACTTGATGAATCCCATAAGGAACAAATGGCAATTATTTTGAGGTATGTTGATTTGAAAGGCTTTGTTCAAAAATATTTTTTTGAAGTTTTGAGTGTTAGTGACACTAATGCTTTAACTCTTAAAAAAGAGATATGTAATGTACTCACTCGATATGATCTTTCACTTGAAAACTTGAGAGACCAAGGATATGATGGTGCAAGCAACATGAGGGGTGAATGGAATGGTTTACAAGCCTTGTTTTTGAGAGATTGTCCATGTGCTTACTACATACATTGTTTTGCACATAGACTTCAACTTGCTTTAGTTGCAATGGCTAAAGAAGTGCAAGATATATGGCTGGTTTTTTCCAAATTAACTTCCATTATCAATTTTGTGAGTAGTTCTTTCAAGCGCCATTCTGAGTTGAAATTTATTCAAGAAGCTAAAATTGATGAATTGATTGTTTTAGGCGAACTTGAGACTGGTACAAGAGCAAATCAAATGCGCACCTTACAACGACCTGGAGCTACTCGTTGGAGTTCCCATTATAAGGCTATTGATGGATTGATTAAAATGTTTAGTTCAGTTTCTACTTTGCTTGAAAAGTTGATTGACTTTGGACTAAATAACAATATACGTGGGGAAGCCAAAGGTGCGTAAAAAGATTTGAGATCCTTTGATTTTGTGTTTATCTTATTGTTGTTGCATGAAATCTTAGGAATCTCTAATATGCTTTGTCAAGCTTTGCAATCAAAATCTCAAGATATTTTGAATGCTATGAATTTAGCGTCAACCACAAAATTGCTCTTTCAAGAGTTAAGGGAGAGTAAATGAGATTCTTTTTTAGAAAGTGTAGTGTCATTTTGCCGTAGATATGAAATTGAAATTCCTGATATGAATGCACGTTATATGCAAGGAACAAGGCGTTCATGTCAGCAAAAAGATAATATCACAATTGAGCATCATTATCACTTTAGTATATTTAATATTGTGATTGAATTCCAATTGATGGAGTTGAGTAGTAGATTCCCAGAGCAAATAATACAACTTTTTACTCTTAACATGGCATTGAGCCCTATTGACGGGTTTAAGTTATTTGATGTTGATAGTATTTGTACTCTTGCCGAAAATTTCTACTCTCAAGATTTTAGTAGCGATGACATTGAAGATTTGAGAAGACAATTGAGCCATTACAAGTTTGATGTTCTTCGTAGTAAAGAATTTCAGAATATTGCTTCTCTTTCAGAATTATGTTAATGTTTAGCAGAAACAAAGAGATCATAACACTACACTTTGATTGATAAGTTGATCCATTTAATATTAACTTTTCTTGTGTCCACAACATCAACGGAGCGAGCATTTTCAGCTATGAAGCTTGTCAAAACATCACTTCGTTCTAAAATAGAGTATGATTTTCTTACAGATTGTATGGTGATATATATTGAAAGAGAGATTGTTAATAGCATTGACCTAGATTCTATTATTGATGAGTTTGAAGGTTTAAAAACTCGTAGAAGAAAGTTTATATGATTTTTATAATTGTATTGTATTGCATTTTTATTTTTATTTTTTTTAGGTTTTATGTTCTTGTGTTATGTATTATAGTTAATGTATGCATTTTGAGGGGTAAGGTTTATTATGTCCCCCCTATCGAGGTGTATCTTTTATTTTCAATCAATCAATTTTCCTCGTGCAGTTGAGGTTTGTCTAAAAAAAATTTTTAGCCCACCCGAAGGAAAAATCCTGGCTACACCCCTGGTGGTCAACAATAAGGCAAATGAAACGTACATCTGTTTGATTTTCAAAAAATGTGATTCACAACGTCTAAAGGATTACACAGACCTATTAGCCTGGTTACCAGTTTATACAAGATAATAGTCAAAACCTTGTCTCTCAGGCTTGAGTCTATGCTTCCTACAACAGTAGAGGACAATCAGGCTGCATTCATAGAGGGTAGACGAATTTAGAATGCAGTTTTAGTGGCCAATGAAGCTATTGAAGATTATAGGGCACGGGGTAAAGAAGGTGTGGTGTTCAAAGTTGATTTCGCCAAAGCATATAATATTGTCGATTGGGGATTCCTCAAGCATGTGTTACAACACAAGGGATTTGGGGAGAGGTGGATTAGATAGGCTGTGTGAGCTCGGTTACATACTCTGTTATGATAAACAGAAGACCCAAAGGGAAGTTTGCTGCAGGGAGGGGCTTGTGACAAGGCGATCCTCTATCTCCGTTTCTTTTCACTTTGGTGGGTGATGGCTTGAGCAAATTAATGTTCCGAGAGCAACAGTGTGATATTGTCCAAGGCTTCCTTGTTGGGAGAGATAACATTGAAGTATCACATCTACAGTATGTCGATGATACATTATTCATGTTGCTTGGACAATGTTGGGAATGCTCTGAAAGTCCTACAATGTTTCTGTGAAATTTCGTGTATGAAGGTGAATATGTCCAAATGCCAGATGGCGGGAATCAATATGGACCCAAAGGCGATTTTGAGATTGGCTAATGGGGTGGGATGTGCAGTGGGAGTATCGCCACTAAATTATTTAGGCTTTCCATTGGAGGAAGTCCAAGGTCTAAAGCATTTTGGGATCCGGTGTTGGCTACAATTTCTAGAAGATTGGAGGGGTGGAAGAATACCTTTCTATCTATGGGGGGAAGACTTGCATTGATAAGGGCAGTGCTACAAGCAATACACACTTCCTTTCGATGTTCAAGATTCCACTCGAGGTGGCAAGGTCTATTAAGAAGATTATCAAACTGTTCTTCTGGGGGGGGGGGGGGGGGGGGAAGGGGGTCAAGAGAAGAAATGCTTGGTGAAGTGGGACATTGTGCAAAAATCACTGGAAGAAGGTGGTCTCGGCATCGACAATATCTCTACGAAGAATGTGGCTCTATGTTGGAAGTGGCTATGGAGGATTATAAAAGAACAAGATTCTCTTTGGGCAAAAGTGATTTTCAGCAGATGTTTCTTTCCTAGAGGATGGCAATGGATGGAGAGGGGTTTCAAGATTGTCTTCTAGAGGGTCGTGGAAATTCATCGCATCATTGGCGCCAACTATCTTGGAACATGTTCGACCAAGAGTTTGTTTCTAAGAGGACAGATGGTTGGGTGAGAGCTCTTTGGCAAGGACTCTTCCGAACCTTTATAGATTATCCACTATCCATAATCAATCTATTTCTTTTTTTATCCATCATTCTCGAACCCTGTCACACAATCATGTAGCTTGGCACCTTCATTTCCTTAAAGCCTTAACCTCTAGGGAACAGTCTGATGCATTGGATCTTCTAGCTAGGTTAGATCATGTATGTTTGACCAGTAGTGATGATCATTTATATTGGTCCCTTACCTCGAATGGATTATTCTCATGCAAATCATTGGTGAAAGCATTTCAGTCATCATCCAGGCAGAGTCATACCTTTCCATTGTCGGCATCCATTTGGAACACACATATTCCATCGAAAGTTAAAGTGTTTGCTTGGCTCCTGGCTCATAGAAGAGTAAATACACTAGATCTTCTTCAAAGACGATGCCCTAATAGATATTTGTCTCCATAGTGTTGTGTTCTTTGTTTCCAGGATGAAGAAAACCTGGATCATTTATTTGTACATTGCCCTCAGGCGAGATGGATTTGGGAGAGATGGCGCGGCTTCACGGGTGGGAGGTTTCCCCTTCCAAATTCTATTGATGACACCATGGCCTCATCTCATGGAACTGTCAATTCTAGTACGGCAAAGGAGGTGGTACTTATAGCATCATTTGCCTCACTTTGACACATTTGGCTAGAAAGGAACAATAGATTGTTCAATGATAATTGCAAGGAGATATCTAAAATTTGGGAGAAAATTAAGTTTACTGCAAGCTCATGGGTTCATGCGGCAGCTTTAGTTCATGGCCCTTCGCTTTCAGATTGGGTTTTAGATTGGGGTTCTTGTTTACATCATGTCTAATAGGTTATGGGGGTTAATGTTTTCTGAGATTAAACTCTGTGTTGTTTGGCTAAGTTGCACTTCTGGTGCTGCTTGGCGGCTGTTTTCTTTCTTTCTATGAATAAATTGTTGTTTCTTCTCAAAAAAAAACTATCACATCCTTGTCCCTTGATACCCAAAAACTTGGGAGCAAAACCACACATGTAAACAATATTAAATTACCCGAGTTCCACCTCCAAAAATCCAAAAAGGACCCCATTTTGAGAAATGTTGAAGCTATGTTGGGCTCCCGTGCATTTCTCAACGCGCTTGGATGTCAAGGATCTCGTATATATCGCACAAGATCCGTAACATCCAAGGGATGTTGGGCTCCAACATTGAGAAATGTGTCAGAGCCCAGCATATTAACACAAAATTTTAAACATTGTAAGATAAAAAGAAGCAGGAATTGCTAATAATAATAATCTATACTATTTATAAAGCCAAAACTTCTTAACTCATGGTGTGCTACTTTTATCATAAATTCCTAAATTACTCACTACTTTTAATATAAAATTGTCAAATAAATTTGTATAAAAAATTACATTTATGGGTAATTAGGTAATAATGCACTAAAAGTTCTCTTTTGTAAAGTTGGTAAATGTAAAACTTATTTTAAGAATTATTCTTTTTTACCATTTTCAGCTCCCTTTTTTATTTTTTCAGTAATTTTCAGCCCCTTTTATTTATTCTTGTTAACTTTTAACCCTCCTTTTAGTTTTTTTTTGGTAACTTTCAGCCCCAATTTTTTTTTTTTTTTTTTTTTTTTTGGTCACTTTAACCGCCTTTTACCTTTTATTCTTTTTTTGCTAACTTTCAGCCTGTGCAACGTGCCTGCACACTAGTAGTAGTAATAATAATAATAATAATAATAATAATAATAATAACGAAAAGAAAAAAGAAAAAAATCAATAACAACAATAAAAGTAACAAACAAAGTTACAGAGGAAATGAAGTAAGAACGCACCCGACGATCAAAAAACCGAACAGCTCTCGGGTCCTGCAGTAACAGAAAAATCACATTAGGGCATCAAAGATTCTAACGTCACCGAGCTCTAAATGAGAAAAAATAGAAACGAAGAAGAAGAAGAAGTTAATACATGTGGTAGGGTTTTGAAGAATGAGATAAACCCTTGGGCTTGCTTCGCGTCTAGTTTAAGTTCCGGTAGCTTGCTCTGATCCTGCAAATCTTCCGCCATTGATGCCCTTCGATTAAATATACAACAAATGCGTACCAGAGAGCTCTCAAAGCTATCGTCTTTCTCTTCTCTCTACTCTCGGCTACCCTTGTTCTTGTTGTTTCTTATCAGAGCATTTTTGGTTCTTTGGTATCAGAATCGTCTATTGAAATCGGATAGTTTGATCCCATAAGACAGTTCTTAGCCTATTCCCTTAGTATTCCCTGAGACCACGTGTATTATCTTAGGAACTGTTTGGGTTTGTGAACACGTGGCATGGAAAGTATGAAGGATAGGATTGGATCTGTATTTAAGAGAAACATAGGAGTGATTTCTATGTAGACAGGTGTGTCGATGGTGGCGGGAAAACGAGGGTGCGGTGCGTAAAGAGGGGCGCGCACGGGATTCGAGTATGAGTAGAGTTCGAGTGCAGCACCATTTTATGCTCATGAGTTTTGCCCTTTTACTTTTTGAATTAAAAAATAATATATATATATATATATATATTTTATGAAAAATATATATATCTCGTGGTATCTCGCCATTGGTGCGAAGGAGGGGCATTTTTGTTGGCACGAAGCGGCATAATACAGTAATTTCTATGGATGACTGCTATTTGAACCCAGTGGAACCACTATTCCTACCCCAATAACCAAAAAAAATTATTTTTATATTATCTTTTTTGTAATTTAACTAAAATGACCTTACTTTCTCATTTCTCAACCTTGTTCCTTATACAGAAACCAAGGTTAAGAAAGACATTTAAAAACTTCGATTATCAACTTATTTTGATAGGGGAGGATGCACATTAATTTAAGATAAGTTTTTAATTTATTTTATTAGTTATTTAAAATTTTTAAAAAAAATATTTTCTAGTTTGGCCTACGTGGTCGAACCAAAGTATTCGATTCGGCCAAATAGGGTTGAACAAAAGTTCTTTGATTCGATCAGACAGGATCAAACCTCTACAGTGTTAAGTTCGGCCTTCTCCAGGCTAACATATAATGTTAGGTTCGACACCCCTGTTCAACTAAACCTCTCTTTTTTTTGTTTTTTGATTTTTTTCCTCCTCTACTTAAGCTTTAAAAGATATTTTTAATTATTGTGGTATTGTTTATGGCCTTTAAGACCTTATTTTAGTAGCGAGATATCATTTTCCCCTCGTTCTTATCATTTGGTTAACTTTCAATCTCTTGGGCGTAGACAATTTTATTTTCTTATGGTGTTACGCCTTTTACTCATGATATCTTTACCTCAGTAGTGACCTTCATGTTGGAAAAATCCCACATAATGGGCCCTAATGAACTCAATAATTGGGCTCCCAAAACATCATGACACCCCTCCAAATTAAGGAAGTAGGTACAGATTAGCAATAATAGGGACCCCTTGAATAACAAGGTATACTTCTTTACAAATCCCAGAACTGGCAAGTTTTTCACCATTAGCAACTGCCACCTTAAATTTTTCAGTTCCCTTAGAAGTAATCCCTACTCTTTTTTTGTAGCTTTATCACTTGAAAAACTTTGTGTCCTATTAGAATTCATAAGTGCATTATTGCTTCCCAATCTTATACGGATAATTTGAACCGGAAGGATCATGATTGGGAATTGTTTGGTTGTCTTTCTCCGAGGAAGAAGCATAACATAATCAACTTGCATTTGAAATTTTAGTGAAATACTAGATTTTTTTATCTCATATCTGCTTTTTTTTTGTAAAAATGGACAAATTAAAGTTGAGGGTTTCTTCAAGCACCTAAGAGTTGGGTCAACTGTTCAGTTAACATCAAAACCTTTTTTTTTTTTAATCTCCGACAACAAAAAGTTGAAAACTTCATTGCCATCCCCAACTTGGATTAAAAAGAGAGAGAAAAGAGTTGTTGTACCATATTCTTAGCATACCGAGCTTAAGACACGTCAGACCATGTCAATCTCGCAAAGTAGGATGTGATATAGACCAGGTAGACATACCGACCTGATCTAGACAAAGAATACTGATCTACTCAGCCATGCAAGTAACCCAAGAACTAGTCGGTACTACCAACCAGAGTGGAAAATCTACCAACTTAGCAGATAACAATCATGCGAGATCTACTACGACAATCTCGAGATTCTCTACTAGTTTGACCATGATAAGGATTATCTTACTTTCCAAGTCCCTTATGGTATGAGCTTGGAAGTAAGGTCGTAACTTTCGGGCTGAAGTGACCAGTGCGAGAGCTAGCTTTTCTGTCTCTGGATATCGTGTTTTCGCGTCCAGTAGAGACTTGCTGGTGTAGTAAATGGATTTCTGTACACCTTGATCATCTCTGACCAAAGCCGAGATAACCTCAGAATTACTCCAGTTAGTAGTGTAAGATTTGACCAACACCAATAAGAGAATGAGATGGAGAGAACAACGCCGATCTGTTCTGGAACTTGTCGAAAAACTAGTCGGGACGCCTGAGGTAATGATCTAAAAGAATAGAAGAGAGGATTATCGTAAGGAACACCGGTGTGATGCCGACCAAAAATCCTCCGATGCCTAAGTTAGTTTAGAGCTCATAGAAGAGTAGAAGAATAGTAGAGTTGGACTATGTAGAGAATAATGTACCTTCCCCCTTAAGAGTGATAAAGTTTTTATAGAGTTGGGTTTTTACCTTATAATATAGTTGTAGTCGAATTTGGAGAGCTTAGAGACTTTCTAGTCGAATTGAGAATGCCTAGAAGCATCCCAGTCGGATCAGGAGGGATTTAGTCCCTTCCTAGTTGAACTGAAAGAGTTGTGTCACGACACCCCTGACATAGGCTGACGTCATGACCAGCACAATATATTATACACTGTACATACTCGTATACAGTATATAGTATACTGTCAGCCTTCATATAGTCTCATAATCCTTCCCATAATTTTCAAAAATTTTGACAGCACCTCCCCATAATATGGACATTTCACATTTTTTTTCCTGATATATCACAAATCAAATCCAATATAGATATATCTAATCATTCCATTCATGTATACCATAATCCAAAAGACAACCATTGCCATTCATAAATCAAACATTCCATCATCCAAATATATATATATATATATTCGCCAAATATCTTAACAATCCAAAATAACTATTGCTATCTTATTCTCCCAAAATAACCCCTGTAGATAGTAATACATATATAGGATGTGTGATAATTTTATATATATATATATATATATATATATATATATATATATATATATATATATATATATATATATAAAATATATAAAACATGTAATCACTTTTTACATCAGCACTGCTATGTCCTAGTTACGTGCTAATCACTCTCAAAGTTTTCCTTTTCCTTTTGCTTCTGTACCTGAAATGGTGAGGGAAAGGGGGTGAGCAAACAACAGCTCAGTG
Organism: Paratinospora sagittata; assembly: GCA_035771175.1. NCBI lineage: Eukaryota > Viridiplantae > Streptophyta > Magnoliopsida > Ranunculales > Menispermaceae > Paratinospora > Paratinospora sagittata. The sequence continues at coordinate 36,848,785 of CM069589.1, forward strand.
AATATAGTGCTTGATATGACAATCGCATGCATTTTAAGAAATATGGCATATCAAATCGTTCAAATTAAAATATTTCAAAAGCACATATGCAACATTCTTCAAAATAATATACATGCACACAATATATAATTTATGCTCATTCATAAAAACTTTTCTATCTCCCTCTTTCAAGGCAAGAGAGCGGGTCTAACCCTTGTATGGCCGTACAAAGTAGCCACAGCCTCTCATTACCCAATTCACAGTCATTTCAAGGATCGCAACCGTTGTTAGGACAGACCTACTGACAATGAGGTTTCGCAAAACCTCATCCGGGTCTAATTCCTAACGAAATGACATCATTACAAGCTCCAATTGCTAAAATAAGTTTGCATGATCCATAAAACTCAATGCATTATATATAAATATAACATGCATACAATCAAACATTTTATATGTGTACAATGTCATACAAGAACCAAATCAAGAAAACTATACTCACAGTGGTTACACGAGGTTTCTAAGCCAATATACCCTCTAAAATCCAGCAACAATAATGTGCATCATAGTTGCTTCCTCAAGAGCATTTATCTCTGAAGTCAAACACTGCAATTTGGTAATTCAAACCATAAATCATCATGAGAATTACCATTTAAACTCACCAAAACACCATTACTAACACTCAAATTTTCTAGCTAGTTCAGCAGCTAAGATGAGGTTATTTCACCATGAAAATGCCACATTTAAACTAGATTTCAACACCAACGTACTCACATAAGCATGTGAAAACATATGTCAATTTTATTAAAAATCTAGGACATTCTTAAAATTATTCTGTTCACATCGACACGTGTCAAATCAGTCATTCTATCATTTTACTACCTTCAACAGGTATTTTATTAAGGTTTGACACGTTCGCGGAGGCATCCACAGTTAAGTTTACTCACAAAAATCATATCTTTAGCTACTAAAAATATCAAAGCATATCCAAAAATCATGTTCTTGACATCAAAACGTCCGGAATTCAGTTCTCTACGATTCTATGATCTCAAATCGGAGTTTCATTGGATTCTAATTCCATTTTATTCACTGGATATATTATGGTACTGTTCACGTCACTATTCACTATTCATTAGAAACATGTGAATTTTTACTAAAATTGTCAAACGGTCTCCAAAAATCATGAAATTAAAATCGATGGACTCGCAACAGTGCATTCTACCATTCTATAGCCTTAAACTGGAGTTTCATCGGGTTTTAATATGATTCGAAAGGTTTCAAAGATCAAAGCTAAGGGTTCCAATATCAAATCTAACTTCTAATAGCAATAAAAACTACAAACGAACAAATAAATTCAATCTAACCATATATTTAAGGTTCCTACAGCCTAGGAAGTGTTTTTCAACCTTCCTAGCAGATTTTCATTCACGTTGGGTCAAAACCCCAATTTTTGGAAACGCCGTAAAACGGCTTCCACAACAAAAATTACTCCGAAATGAATGTTACATATATCTTAGATATCAATTTCATAAAGAAATAGAGTGAAAAATAGTTACCGTGGGTCTCGATTCGGCGAAAATTTCGCGTTCTTTTTTTTTCTCTTCTTTCTCTCCGTTCTCTCGCTCTCTGTTTCTTCTTCTTCTTTTTGTTTTTTTTGCCCTTTTTCACGTTTCAGAGAGAGATGAAGGAAATGAGATAAATGAGAAATACGTTTGAGAGAGAGATGAGGAAATGAGATGAGTGAATGAGAAATATATAATATTTATATCATCTTATACCTTATATTAATATCAAGGTATATTATCTTATACAAATATCATTTCAAGGTCATTTAATCATCTTATACTCTAATGATAATATGACATTTAATAATACAATCTACTTAATTTAGGTATGTTTATACACATATACGTTTAATTCCTACGTTCGCATACGCGTACATATACGTATTCCTCAACGTATGTGTATAATTAAAAGTACGGGGTGTTACAATCTCCCCAACTTAAAGAATTTCGTCCTCGAAATTTAACATATAAGGAGAAATGTACCTCAAGTGGTAAAGAGATCAGGAAATGTCTCTCGCATTCAGTCCTCGCATTCCCAAGTCTGCTCCAAGTGCGAATTTTAACTCCTTAAGGGGAGGTTGCGAGTTCGACTTAGGGGGAGGCCCCCTTTGTAGACAAAAAACCTCGGGGATACTAGACATTGTGTGCGGGCTGTGTATTGAGGTATAACAATATTATGTGATACTATAGTTGGGGTACGCTCGGTATGAGGTACCCATCACATTCTAATGGTACTAGACACTACAGTGTGCTGTGTACTGAAGTGTGACAAGTTAAATTTTACCTTGAACCTTCATTGTTTGAGAGGTTTGTACACTACAAATGACGTGAATGGAAACCTCAAGCGGGCTTTCCAATTCATCATCATCAAGATTTTCTTTCACTTTATCTACCCCATCGATCATTTCTGCATTCTTAATCGTTAGTCCAAATGCCCTCAATGAGAAAAAGTTTTTGTCACATTTGTCCTGGGCCTAAACTTTTCATTACAATTAAAGCAAAGCTCCTTTTTTTATGGGTTGCATGCTTGTGCACAGGACTGAGCTATAGGGAACTTTTGGAGGCTATAGTTCAGGTAAAATTTTTATTGATATAGTACTTCTTGTCACATAAATTTATATAACTTACTTAGCTTAGTTGGTTGAGCTGATATTATTTTAGCTATAACTCATTTGTTCAAATCCAACTATCCCTATATTAATTATTTTTATTTCTTCATTTCCTTTTCCATTTTTATCTTTCTACCCAATAATTCTGACATTATATAATTTCAAAAATAAAAACTACATAACAAAAAAAGATAAAAAAAATTACCCATGTCACTATTATTATTATTATTATTATTATTTATTTTTTATTTTTAAACAATACTTCCTAAAGAAAGAAAATAAAAAAGTGCGATATACTAATTATTTGAAAAAAAATAAACATTTTCTTTTAACACTATCATGCATTTACATTCATTTATATTTTAAGTTTCTTTCTGGTACCTACCTCTTTAGACATTGTGAATGAAATTAGTAGTATTGCTAAATTGTAGGTTGCTACATAAATCAACTTCTTTGACTCTCCATATGAGTAATGATATTTAAATTATAAGTTTATACATTTTATAATTATCTTTTTCATGTTATTTTATATCTTATTCTACCTTTATTAACATTATAAAATATTAATAAGTCATTTTTCTTAATTAGCCTAGGTAAATGTCTTAATTGCATATACTTGAACTATCTTGGATAGGAACGTAGCTATTTATGCACTTTTTCATAATATTCCTAATTCGATACCCAAATCACCCAAATCGCAAATCACAGCTCCAAATTCTAGTTCTAAATTAACGGGCAAATCGCCCAAAACCTCCTACAACTCTTATTGTATCGTCAAAATTTTTCTAAAAATTTTTTTTAGTCCAGCCAAAAGAAAAATCCTGGCTACGCCCTACTTGTACATCAATTCAGATATTTTCCTTCAACCCACTAACAAAAAAACCCATTTGTTGTTGGATTCAATTTTCTAGCGCTAATCAATAAATTCTCAAATTGGGTTTGATATTCTTTTACAAAACCTGTTTGTTATAACTTCGTCAAATCACCAATGAAGTCTTAAAAACTAGTAGGACCATACCTGTTATGAAGATATCTCTTGAACTCTTTGTTGGGTATGTGTGGACCAAAATAATAGTCTCATATCGGATATTGACAAGTTCATCATATGAAATATAAGTAGGGATCTCACCTAATTAGTACAGAGGTCTTTTGAAGTAAAACCCCACCCTGAGCCCAAAGGTGGTTAAGTTGGGGATAATATCAGTATTAGTAGAGATCCAGAACCGCCTAACAATGGTATCAAAGCCGATGGTTCGGCTAGGACGCACATATGTCAAGGTGGAGCACACGAGTGTGTCGTGGTCGCAGATGGTTCCTCGAGTTCCTCCTCCTCGAGATGATGGCGACAGTTAATCTGACATGGATCGTACGGTGTGATAGTGATGAAGTTGGATTTCAGTCTGAGGTGAAAATTTGTTGGGTATGTGTGGACCAAAATAATAGTCTCACGTCAGATATAGGCAAGTTCATCACATAAAATATAAGTTAGGATCTCACCCTAATTAGTATCGAGACCTTTTGGAGTAAAATCTCACACCTGGGCCCAAAGGTGGTTAAGTTTGGGACAATATTGGTACTAGTAAAGATTCAGGGCCGTCCAACACTCTTTCCAAGTTAGTAAGGTAGTTTCCTCTTTCATCAATTGAAACCGCCTTTGAGTATCCCCTTCTAAATTGAATAAAGTCATTGCCACCATCTCTTCTTTTGGTGTTTGATGCAATTCAAAAAATTGTTCATCTCTACAAGTCCAACTTGTAGGATCCTCTGTCTTATTAAAACAAAGAAAATCAAGCTTATTGTTTTTGGTATGTAAGAGTAATGAATCGCGATGTGATTAGTTCCTTCATACTAACTTTCATGGGTGATACCCAAACACTTTTCCTCAAAAAATGATCCCACTTCTAGACTCAACTTAAAAGTCCATCTAAATCTGAAAGAGGGGATGACTGTGTAAGCAGTCATTTACCTTCGATGTGTTCTAATTCTCAAGCCACACAAGGCACATCAATCGGTGGCTGCAATAATATTTCTCTAGCTTGACTTCTCAAACCTTAGTTATAAGTTGTGGCCTAGCTCTGGTGGGCCTTACGTTCCAAGGTTTTGTATCCTTTCTTGTGATCACAAGCATCAAGACTTGTTGCGGTAGCCATCGGTTCAACACTTCAGGTTATGGATCATATTCCAAGCAAATCCTTGGTCAGATCTGGTCATTAGATCTAGCCATTTTTTTAATGATCTACCTTCAAAGTCAATTATTCTAAGCAGACATATCCATGCGGCTTTCCTTAAAACCTATGCTCCTTAATGTTTATGCTTTCTTGTAAAATCAACTAATCACGTATTAAGCTTAAAAATTAAATTTTCTCACCAACATTTTTTTTTATTCATAAGTTCTTCCATGAAATAAATATCATCCTCGCATAGTCTTGAAGCTGATTTCTTGATAATTAAATACCCGACTAAAAACCATATTGATTTGTTCACAGAGACGAACCCTTATTAATCATCAATTCAACCCTATATACCAGATAAGGTTTCTAACTAGTTGGATCATCCAAACATCATGGTCACGCACTAATTCCATTAAGTGACCTTATCCTAAACTTCATTACTTCTCTTACTCTAGGTTAATTCTATAACCTAAGATCCTATATAATTAATCTACAATCATTGGTTGAGAATATGCCAAACTTATATTAATGTGCATAACCTCCCATTTTCTAGCATTATGATCTTCTAATCTATTTGATTATACCAATACCCAAAATCAACAAATTCCAAGTGATCATAAAAGCATTAATATCAAGTAATATAATCCTTAAAACATCTTAATATTAAAATAAAATTGAGTATGCTAATACCCATCCAGGACTACATCACTCATCATCTAAATAATCAAGATCAAATAATTCTAATTTACAAACCCGTCCTAATCTAGTCATACTCTCCATACGTGCCAAGACTAGCAAAATATTATGCACTCATTTTGATGCCCATGTGGCAATATGCATTAAAATAATCCTCACAAATCATACATTGCACATACAAGATCATGAGCTTGAAAAGCCCCAAAGACCTTAAAGTCAACACAAATTATTTATCATAATCATAAGATCCTCAAATCTTAACTCTCAATAAATACATATAAATCTAGATTTTTCTTCTTGGACTCTATAGTTCTTATATTATCATTAACTCTTCAATTAATGACCAGATACGTTAAACTTTACGAATCAAACCTTCATCCTATACAATATCTCATTATTCTCCCAATAATCTCACAGGCACAATAATTTTTCCATAAGTTCACAATAGGAAAAAATATTCAATCATAATTAATATCTAACTAGATCTATACTTCACTCGAAAACATCAAATTACATCATATCCAAATAAGATCTAGACAATCTTTCATAATGAAAAATACCCCAACATTAATTCTCAAGATATAATTTATACTATCTCAATGCCAACCAAACAAAAATTTCTCATTTCTAGACTCCATGTGGCGGAGGGTGCCACGTGTATGCCCATGTTTAAAAAATCTTCTAACAGAACTTTTCTTACAAAAACTTCCTCATGGGCCTTATTTGCCTTTAGTCTAATTCCTAGGACAATACACTATGCGCATATTGAGGGGTCGATGCGCATACTAAAGACGTCATTGTCCACATCAAGGAGTTCAATGGGCATACTGAGGGATCGATGGCCACACCAAGGTGGAAAAAAACCGATGCGCGTACCAAGGGGTTGACACGCACACCAAGGCACTAAAATTGTACCATGGTAGTATACACACGTATCGAAAGAGGCTGATACACGTGTTGTACTAACATAACCGATGCGCGTACCAAGAGATCGATGCGAGTATCGATGCGACCATTTGTGCTTACCGAAGGGTCAATGCGCACACCGAGGTAATAAAATTTTACCAAGGTGGTTGACATGGGTTTCGAAGGGTCGACACATGCACCGAGGTACTAAAAATGTACCAAGGTGATTGAAACATGTATGACATTGGTCTCAAGATCATGCTCTGATACCATAAGTTGTTACACTCGTTCTATTACCCAAAATAATAGGCAATGAATCGTAGAACCAGAGTGTGAACAATTATGGACATTAACATAGATATTTTATTCATCCTCCATTAATTAAGAAGGGCACAAGTACAAATGGTACATTATTTTGCATACACGAGTACACATCAAAAATACATCTACACACAACTACACCCCTAGATCTACGTCGACATCTTGCTTTCTATGCGCCTCCTTCACACGTAGCACTGACGGCTCTTGTTCTAGCATGCAACATCTAAAAGCTTGGAAAAAATATCAATGGGGTGAGCTCAATAGCTCAGTGGGTCTAGCGAGTTAAACGCGTCGTTTACAGAAGGATAACAACAACAATACATAGAATAATGCATTTCAATCCATGTCAAACAATACAATCATGAAATGCAACAACATCCTCCGTACCAACGTACGTGTGCTTTATAAATCAAATAGCAATTACGGAATGCACCGCAAGCCGTGTGCTTAGTATCATCATGCGATAGTTCCCCTTTGAAATCACGGGATAGAACGCAATACAACTTCAGGTGCCACAAGTAAAGGTGCTCAACCGCATCACGAGGGATCCCATGTTTTGTCTCAAAGACAAGGGACCACCCTCATCAATAGTATGCCATATGCATGAAGTAATGTAGCACAGTATCATGTATATAAACAATGCAATGCCATGCTTATCATAAAGTAAATGAATTCGCAAACCTATGCCTTCATCCCCACCTCATGAATCTTGTTGTCGCTTTGCAAGAATGTACGACGTCCATCTCTGTAGCCATTCTACAAGCATTGTGCCCATGGCTTTCCTCTACCTTGAATCAGACAACACTTTGGCACATCGTTGGATCTTGCAGTCCGTGGACCGTGTCTCTGTGAATCGTGGGTCTCTAGGCACCGCAAACAACATCTCGGCGCATTATTAGAATCTAAGTGTCGTGGACAACATTTAGGAGTAACGTTGGGTTTCAAGTGCCGCAGACGACATCTCGACACTCCAAACATCGCGGGGAAAGTCTCGGCGTTTCAAAGTGTTTGAGAGGCGGAGAGAATGGTTTAGAGGAGGGATAACATCCCCCTTCCCCTCCTATTTATAGAAAGAGCACAAAACTTGCCTGGGCACGTGCCTGAGTTCTTGGGCATTTTTTCGAGGTTTTTAGGCACTTCACTGAGTACTTTATTGGGCATAATTCGAGGAACTTCCATCCTTAGTTCTTGTTTCATGTTGAGTACAGTGTTCATGTGAACATTGTTGCTTTATGTCATTTTATAATGTATTATCTATTTGTTTCAAATTTTTGGGTTGTTACACTTTCTTTGAGCTCCAGCTTTGTCTAAGTCAAAGTTACGGGTTTTGATGGCCCAATAGACTTTGTGTTCAAGCTTCACAGGGAGGTGACATGTTTTCCCAAATATCAAACTGTAAGGCGACATTCCTCAAAGAGTCTTATAAGCAGTTCGATAAGCCCAGAACGCATCAATTAGTCTTAAAGACCAACCTTTACTATTTGGGTTTATGGTCTTTTGCAAAATGTTCTTTATCTCCCGATTGGAAACTTCTACTTGACCACTTGTTTGGGGGTGATAAGGGGTCGCAACTTTGTGCGTTATGCCATACTTATGAATTAAGGCTTCAAAAGGCTGATTACAAAAATGCATCCCTCCATAACTTGTTATGGCTCTAGGGTCCCAAATCGTGATAAAATGTTCTCTTTCAAAAACTTTAAGACCACTTTATGATTATTTTCCTTACATGCTCTGGCCTCAATCCATTTAGATACATAGTTAATAGTCACAAGTATATAAATATTACCAAACGAGACAGGAATGGGACCTATGAAGTTAATACCCCAAACATCAAATATGTCAATGATAAGTATAGGGGATAAGGGCATCATATTTCACTTTCCAATGCTACCGAAGCTTTGACAATGATCACAAGACTTACAAAATAGATGGGCATCATGAAATAGTGAAGGCCAATAGAATCCACATTGTAAAACCTTAAAAGCAGTCTTTTTTCTAGAAAAATGGCCTCCGCATTCAGCAGAATGACAAAAATTGATGTTCATTTTTAGGGACACACCTCCTTATAATCTGGTCTGAGCAATATTTAAACAAATAGGGGTCGTCGCAAAAGAATTTGGTCACCTCAGCATGAAATTTCTTCTGATCTTGAGAGGTCCAGTGGAAAGGAACATGACCAGTAACTAATTAATTTGCAATGTTTGCATACCACGGTGTGTGAGAAATATAAAATAATTGTTCATTAGGGAATGTCTCTTGGACAAGCATAGTCTCATAAGAAGTGTCTAAGACAAGACGAGATAAATGATCAACAACCACATTTTTTGAAATATTCTTTTCTCTAATTTCTAGGTCAAACTCATGTAGTAATAGGATCCACCTAATAAGGTGCAGTTTGGTGTCCTTTTTAGATAAAAGGTGTCGTAAGGCGGCATGATCAGTGTAAATGATGAATTTTGATCCTATAAGGTATGACCTAAACTTGTCCAAGGCTAAAATGTAATATATTGTTTTTCATCTTTGAATATAATCGTTTGAATTGTTTTAATTAAGCATGTTTTATATAAATGCGTATATGATGCTATAGTAAGAAATATTCAGTGAGCTTGTGGGTTGCTTACTCTATCTTCTCCGATATTTCAGGAAAAGACCCGAAAGGAAAAAGAAAGACTTGAGGAGTAGCAGACTCCTGTGTGTGTAGTGATGTACGTGTTGAGAAGATACTTGCTTATTTTTTTGTTATCTTATCTATATATACCTATATCACACTCTACTTTTTATATATGTATCACTTAGTGGAGTATGGGATGGATATTATGATAATAAATGATGTGGTTGTGGTTATGGATGATAAAATGTTAGATATAGGTAAATTTCTATGCATGAATAATGATGTGTATGGTTGATAAATGTGAATTATGTTTTGTGAAAATTAAATATTGTTTGACCAGGTGGCGTTTGAACTTGTGATTTTAATGGGGATATTATGTTGAATTTTTTGAAAATTTGCTATCTAGGAAGGCTGATAGAGTATTATGTACGTTTGTTTATGACGTATGTGGTATTATGTGTCGGTTGTGACGTTACCCGAGAAGGGGTCGTGACATCGTGATTCCAATGAACCCATTCATACACATGATCCAGCCCCCATTAGTGTTACGCAAGGCATCACCAAAACTAGATAAACCTGGATTACCTTTAGCTGTGTCGTCCGTATTTAGCTTGACCCAATTGAATTGAGGAGGATTAATTCAAGAAACCAAACGAGTAGGATGTGAAATATCACTCTAAAGAGAATTTAAAAAAGTCAAAATCAAATCATAAGTGAAATACTTGATACTCCTTTTCAAACTCGCTAAATCAACCCATACCCTTAAAAAAATGCCTTTGTTCCTAGCTTTCTAGATGCACCAAATTGACGCAAAAAAAGAGAGATTCCATTCTTTTGAAACATGCTACTGTGGACAGTAGGTGACATTGAATCTCACCCAGTCACTAATAGATAATTTCAAAAATGAGCAAGTTGATGGGGGGGGGGGAAGGAAACCACACTCATCCAAAAAGAAGAAGCTAATCTGGAGGGTTGATTCAGTAATTAACTTGATTATAGGATGGACACCACGCATCAACAACCATGTTTCGATGAAACCAAAGCTCATTAATATGGAGACGATTATGCATAAGAAGCCAAACAAATGTCCTCTATTGATGTAACGACTCTCACACTATTTTGTTTTGATGATTACAAACAACATACTTGTGATCACTAATTTCTTTGACGTAGTTGTTTTAGTGCTAACTAGCTATATCAGATGGATTCAACTATATTGTCAAAACATGTGGATGAAATAACATTGCACAATGATTCAAGAGCTTCATGTTTGTAATTTTTGTTTAGAATCTTAGTGTTATAGAGTAACAATTACATGTTCCAACCACAATGTGTCTTGCATCTTTTTGAGAATCATCCATATAGGCTATCATACTCATGCATATACACAATTATTATATTAATCGTGCATGCACACACATTATCATTATTATTGTGCAATCATATAGTTCAAATTGTTTATCATGCATATTTATATCATTGATTATCATGTACTCGTATTGCCAAATTTGCATGGTTTTATCGTTTTACATGTATAGTATCTAATATATTGATCATCTGTTTTTAATCAATCGTTTTACACGTGTTTATCTTTGTCAATTGTGTTTCAATCTTGTCAAAAATGTTTTGAAAGTTAGTTTATATGTTTAACAATGTTTTAAATTCTTTTTGATCGATAAATCGGGTTTTTATCACTTCAACGTGAAGGAACGCTCTCCTATGCATTTTCCCAAGACTCATATTTTTTTTATCAGAGTTTAAGGAGCGTGCTCCTATGGTCAAGGGAAAAATAAGAAATTTTATAGAGTTTGTGGTTCTTGATGAAGGACCTCGCTCTTATGCCCAACAGACATATTAAGGAACGCACTCCTCATATAAGGAACACACCCCTTGATTGAAGGAAAATCTGAAAAGTTTCAGATTTCAAAGCAAAAGCGTGCTTCTTCATTGAGGAACGCGTTCATGTGCCTTGATTTTGTATTTTTCAATAAATACCACACTTGCTCATTTGAAGAGTAACGTTTGCAAAATACATGAACTTGTGTCATTTTTTATCTTAGCATTTCTACATGTCCAAAACAAGTTCTTGAGTGATTTTAAACATCTTTCTAAGCAAAAGTTCACATACATTTGGTTATTTGATTCATACTTCTGTATAGTTCGCCAAATCTTTCAAAATCTTTGAGAAACTTGTATGTTTCTCTTGAGCCATAAATCAAGACGTTTTTTAGTGTTCTCTTCATATCTTGTTGAATCTTGATCATCTTTGAGCAAGGAATCTCTCAACCCATCATCACACTTGAAGAATCTCTAAGCTTCATCTTTACCTAAGTGGAGTAAAATTTCTATAACAAGATTCTTGTGATTTTGTTTGGGTAAATCAATTTTTGTGCTTGTGTTATTATCTTGAAAATTGATTTCGTTTTGACTATAGTTTGTGAAACCCTATTTGATCTTCATATCATTTTATCTTGTTTAGTGGTTTCATAAATATCATGTTGTGTCGATTCATGGGCTAGAATTATACTATATTGAATCGATCTCATAGATTATCACTTGAATAGGTTGATCCTTAATCTTAATTATTTATACATTTAGAATCATCAAGTTTTGATCATCGTTGCATATTGATTCTTGTGCTTTAATCATATCATTGTTAGAATCAATATTTGGATACATGTGCATATTCGATTCTTGATTTCATATCATTTATATTTGAATCGATTGCATGTATTTGAGAAAAGCTATTTCAACACTTCACATCATTTAAATAATTGTTGTTGAAATAATGATGTTTACTCATTCAAGATTGTATGTTTAATATTGTTGAGAGTGTTTTAGAACACTTCTCTCTATCTTTTGTAATCTTGATGTATTGTTGACGTGTTAGTCAACCGAGACTATACTATATACTTGTACGACTTGTAACCATGACCGTAAGTTGGTTACAGTGAGGCTTTCTAGCCAAGCCCTTATGTAAGCTAGTGTGTGGCTTTCTAACCAAACCCTTGTGTAAGTTAGTGTGTGTGGCTTTCTAACCAAGCCCTTGTGTTGGTTAGTGTAAACGGCTTCTAGTCACGCCCGTAAGTTGACTAGCCAATAGTGTATTGAGAAATCCTGATCGTGGTGATTAGGTAGTGGACGTAGGTTCAAGGGGAACTGAACCACTCTAAATTGTTGTGTCCATTTTGTTGGCTTAATGACCCACATCCTCTGTATTTTTGATGATTCTAAACGATATTTTATGTTATCTAACTTGTGTTGAGTATGTTTCAGTTCAACATATAATAAGTCTTGAGATCAGAGACAGAGACAACACACTCACTAAGTTTAAATCGAGATTGTAGTTCCAGAAGCAAGACTTGAAGCACAAATACCAGGGAACTCAAACGTGGAAACAAGTCAAGTTAACTGGAGTCAAGATGAAAGTCAACCAAACTCAATCGAAGATCAAAGCACAAGAACGGAACAACTCAAAACATTGTAATTGCCTTAGATCTCTCTAGGTTTTAGGTTTCTTTCAGTGTTAATCAACCACTTGTGTTTATCGTGTTTTTCACCGAATCAAATTTCATTTTTATATCGTGAAGATTTTTCAAAAGCTTTTAACTTTCTGATTCTCCTTGAAGATTTAATCGTGATCTAAATGGTTTCCATCGTTTTATCGATCATGGAACTTAAATTGTATTCTAGACATCTATATGTTTCCAAAGAACCCGTGGAATGCATTCGTCCTTTGTGGAACACACTCCAATAGTAAAAATACATCTCATTGCCTCTGACAAGCTGAAACGCACTCTAACAGGGAGAAACGTGTTTCAGGCATAAGGTAAGAGTATGCATAACTCTCGGGTTTTGTAGAACACATTTCAGTTGTGTGAAACGCATTCCAGCTGTATAAAACCCAAATTTATGTGTTTTTGCCTTGGGTCATGCGGAACGCGTTCCAGTTGTTTGAAACGCGTTCCAGTTGGGTTGAGAAAAATATGGTATTTTTGTCACGGGTCTTGTGGAACGCCTTCCGCGTGGTTTGTGAAAATGCATTGTTTTCTCTCGGGCTTTATGAAATGCACTCCAGCAACTTGAAACACATTCCAACATATTTTTTTTTCCATTTTTACTCATTTTCGGGTTTTAAACTTGAACAACCATTATGGGCCATTGATTTCACTAAGCAAGATTAAAACTTCTAATCCTAGCCATTCATGGTAGGTTTAGGGTTGTGAAACATGTTTTGCTATAAAAACAATCATTAACTTTTGTTTTCTAACTAAGAACTTTTATTATCATTCTTAAATTCATTTTCTTCTGCAACTGAACTTTCAAAGACAACCGTCATTGGAGATTTGAACATACATAGTGATGCACTGAGATTCTGGTATTTCTTCTTTAACAAAGTTTGTTCATCATCTTGAGTTCTATCACATATTTCATTTCTGGTTTATTTCGAGCCACTATCATTTTGATTTTTTGATTTCTTGTTGTGCATGTTTTTCATATTATAGTGGCTGAGAAATCCTGTAAGAGATCATTTGAGGTTGTAATTTTTTTTTCTTGGAGTTTGTTCCCTTGTTGAGCAAATTTTCCTTTGACAAATTGATGTATCATTGAAATCTAGCAAGTGTGCTAGTTGGAAAGATTCTTCTACGGAGGATCATTGTTTGTATTCGGTTTGATCCTCACCCGTGAAGCAGGATCGGTTTAGTAAAGAGTTTAAGAAATCCTGGTAGGGGAAACTAGGTCCGAACCACTATAAATCGTTGTGCATTACCCACTTTATTGCTTTCTTTATATTCCAACGCTATTACTTGTTCACGTATATTAAATATTTGAGAAAGATCCTAAAAAATCCGCCAACACCCAATTCACCCCACCTGGGTGTCTATCAAGTGGTATCAGAGCGGGTTTTTTCACTCAAAAGTATCTAACAATTCTTTTGAGATTATGGCAGGAAATGATATTGTTAGAAGTGTTTTTAAGGAATGATCATCATCTCATCAACCACCACTATTTGAAGGAGATAACTATCTTTGCTGGAAAACTCAGATGTGTTTTTATATTAGAGCGCAAGGTGTGGAAATGTGGGACATAGTGACAAATGGGTTCCAACCACCTACCAAGATCGAGGATGGTGAAATTATGATGAATGCAAAACGCGATTGGTCGCCTCATGAAAAGAAATTGGAGCAACTAAATGACCAAGCTATCAATATCTTGTTTTGTAGCTCGTCGGTAAATGAGTTTAACCGAGTTAGTGCTAGTACAACAACCAAAGAAATATGGGACAAACTCGAGGTTACTCATGAAGGTACCAAGCAAGTCAAGGAAACTAAGTTGTGCATTCTTGAAGAAGCATATGAAACCTTCAAGGTGAAAGAAGGTGAAGAAATCTCTGAGGGCATAACAAGATTCACCAAGATCATATATGAAATAAAAAATCTCGGTGAAACTTATCCTCAAGCAAAAATAGTTGGTAAATTTCTACGAGGACTACCTAAAGAATGGGATCCAAAGGTCACAACCATAGAAAAGGCAAAGAACCTTTGAGAATACACTTTCGACGGGCTATGTAGATCATTGATGGTACATCAGATGAAACTGAAGGAAAGGAAAAAAGTTGTGCAAAAAGAAGAGAGCAAAATAAAGAAATATCTAGTTCTAAATGCAACACAAAATAATGTGGAAGAGATGTCCTAAAAAAATGACACTGATGATGAAGTGGCTATGCTCTCCAAAAGACTTAGTCGTATAGTGAGAAAAAGAGGAAAAGGCAGACCAAGCTCAAGATTTCATAAGAACAAAAAGTTTGGTGCAAAACCAAACAAGTTAATATGTTCCGGGTGTAATAAGTAGGGGCCTGTGAAGAACGAGTGTCCAAACAAGAAGAAGAACACCTTCGCTGATAGAAGAAAAGAAAAGAAGGTTCTCAAGGCAACATGGGATGACACATCATCCAGCGAGCATGAGTCAGAATCGGATGATGAAAAGGCCATACTGTGTTTGATGGCAAACACAAAGGTAAAACTTTCTGGCCCTGAAATTCTAATGACTTTAATGATTTGGTAGATGATAATTTTAGTCTTGTGAAATGTCAATTAGACAAGGAAATCATAATGAACAAAAAATTGAAAAAGACTTTGATCACAGCCCTAGAGGAAATAGAATCACATTTTGAGAGTAATGGTTCCCTAGAAGTTAACCTGAAAAAGGTTAGTGAGGAAAGAGACACACTTAGAAAAAGTGTGGAAGATCTAACGTCTATAGTGACCAAGTTCACTAATGGACAGAAGATGTTTGACATGATGTTGAGTTCACAGAGATGTGTATTCAACAAAGTCGATTTAGGATATAGTGTAGGACATAAACAAAGGACCTATGACCATGTCCTGACCAAAAGGCCTATATGCCACCATTGCAATAGGCAAGGACACACTGTAGTAAGATGCCCTATTATACACAAGAACGAGGAAAAATTAGCATGAATAAAAATGTCCATCTTAAGTGATGCTAACCCTCAAGGACCCAAAGGATTTTGGGTACCAAAATCAAACATTTTTCATGTGATGTAGGTTGGCTCCAAGCATGAATCATGGTATATGGATAGCGGGTGTTCTAGGCATATAACCGGTGGTAGATCAAAATTTCAGAGCCTTACTTATAAAGATGGAGGGGTTGTCACATTTGGCGACAACAACAAAGGAAAGATCACTAGCATCAGCAGAATAGCTAAAAATTCTTTAACCATATCTGACGTTCTTTTTGTTGATGGCCTGAAACATAACCTTTTGAGCATTAGCCAATTGTGTGACAAAGGGTATGCTGTTTCGTTTAAAGCAACAAGATGTGTTGTAAAACATGATGATGATGGTATTGCTTTTATTGCGTCTAGATATAAAAATGTGTATGTTATTAATTTTTGAGATATTGGTGATCAAAATGTTTCTCATTTGAGTGCAATTCATCATAATGATGCATGGTTATGGCATAGAAGACTAGTTCACATAGGCATGGACAACATTTCTAGACTTTCCAAATATGATCTTGCTCGAGGTATGCCCAAAGGGGTATATCTGAAGGATAAAGTATGTGAGCCTTGTCAATTAGGCAAACACACAAAATCCTCCTTTAAGAGAAAAAGTAAGAATTCTATTTCTAGAGCCTTAGAACTTATCCATATGGCTTTGTTCGGACCCACCCGTACACATGGTCTGGGTGGAAAATCATATTGCTTTGTGATTGTGGATAACTTCACTAGATTTACGTGGGTTTACTTCCTTGCTCATAAGCATGAGGTATTTGATGTGTTTGTAAAATTTTGTTCTCATGTTGAAAATGAGAAGAGCTATAAGATCACTACTATTAGAAGTGATAGGGGTGGAGAGTTAGTTAATAAAAGCCTTGAAGACTTCTGTAACAAACAAGGATACACCTATCACCTTTCAGCTCCCAGAATTTCACAGCAAAATGAAGTTGTTGAAAGGAAGAACCGAACCTTCAGGAGATGTGTAAGGTCATGTTGTGTGAATACAACATGGCAAAATATTTTTGGGCTGAAGCCATAAATACTACATGTTATGTGATGAATAGGACTATGATTAGAAAGAAGTTAAATAAAACAACTTATGAATTGTGGAAAGATAGAAAGCCTAGCATCAACCACTTTTGAGTGTTTGGATGCAAATGCTACATCTTAAATGACAAAGAAAACTTAGATAAGTTTGATCCCAAATCTGATGTAGGCATATTTCTAGGATATTCCCTTCATAGAAAGGCATACAGGGTGTTCAACAAATCATCGAAGACAATTGAGGAATCAATTCATATAAAATTCGATGAAACAGATCCTAGAGTGTTCTTAGAAAAGGAATTAGAGAAAATAGATCTTGATGACGATGAAGACTTCATTCCATTAAGAGAACATGAGGATCAAAGGCAAGTGAGGAAGATAGAAATGAATCCATCATAGAACCTCTTAAGAACTCTAGGTTTGTCACACCCCAGTACACAGCACACCGCAGTGTCTAGTACCCCCGGGATGTGATGGGTACATCATACTGAGCGTACCCCAGCCATTGTACCACATAATATTGTTATACCTCAATACACAGCCCGCACACAGCGTCTAGTATCCACGAGGTTTTTTGTCCACAAAGGGGGCCTCCCCCCAAGTCAAACTCGCAACCTCCCCTTAAGGAGTTAGAATTCGCACTTGGAGTAGCCACTGAACCATTTGGCTTAGTGGTTACTCCAAGTGCGAATTCTAACTCCTTAAGGGGAGGTTGCGACTTCGACTTGGGGGGAGGCCCCCTTTGTGGACAAAAGACCTTGGGGATACTAGACACTGTGTGTGGGCTGTGTATTGAGGTATAACAATATTATGGATCGTAACGGCTGGGGTACGCTCGGTATGAGGTACCCATCACATCCCGGGGGTACTAGACACTGCGGTGTGTTATGTACTGGGGTGTGACAAGGTTACTCATAGATCGTCTCACAGATCATATCATAGGTGATCCAACCAAAGGAGTAACTACTAGAGCATCCCTAAGCCTGGATCAAGGGCATGTAGCCATTGTCTTCCAGATAGAGCCAACTAAGGTTGATGAAGCCTTAGGTGACGAGTTTTGGATTTTGGCTATGCAAGAGGAATTAGGACACTTTGTAAGAAACAAAGTGTGGGAACTTGTTCCTAGACCTATTCACCATACAATCATTAGAACAAAATAGGTCTTTAGGAATAAGAAAAATGAACAAGAAGAGATCTTCAGAAATAAGGCAAGATTGGTTGCACAAGGGTACAACTAAGAGGAAGGAATAGACTATGAAGAGGCATTTGCACCTGTAGCAAAACTAGAAGCAATTCGAATGTTACTAGCTTATGTTTGCTATAAGGATTTTCCACTATACCAAATGGACATCAAAGTGCATTTTAAACGGATTCATAAATGAAGAGGTATACATGGAGCAACCGCCCGATTTTGAGGACTCTCAAAGACCAAATCAGGTTTATTGCCTTCACAAGGCCTTATATGGATTGAGGCAAACACTCAGAGCATGGTATGACAGACTAAGTTCTTTCTTATTGGAGAATGACTTCAAGAAAAGAAAGTTAGATTCAACTTTGTTTATTAAAAACAAAGGTGAAGATATGTTATTGGTGCAGATCTATGTTGATGACATCATCTTCAGTGCCTCAACAAATCACTTTGTGAGGAATTTTTTTCAATTATGACGAGTGAGTTTGAGATGAGTATGATGGGAGAATTAAATTACTTTCTTGGCTTACAAATTAAGCAAATGAAGAATGATACATTCATAAGCCAATCAAAGTATGCAAGAGATATGGTCCAGAAATTCAAGTTTGAGAACTTGAAATTGAGTGATACTCCTTGCAGTTCATCTATCAAAATGGATAAGGACATGTCTGGAAAATCAGTAGATGCAAAGATGTATCGAGGAATGATCGGTAGTTTGTTGTATCTAACAGCAATTCGATCGGACATTATGTTTAGCATATACTTGTGTGCTCGATTTCAGTCTCATCCGAAGGAATCCCACCTTAAATGCTTAAAAAGAATATTTAGATATATAAGTGGGACATTAGACATGAGAATTTGGTATAATAAGAATACTTCGTTCGATCTCCGTAGCTTTGTTGATTCTGACTATGCAGGCAGTCTAATTGATCGAAAAAGTATATCTGGCTTTTGCCACTTCTTAGAAAGTTCATTGATTTCTTGGTTCAGCAAGACACAAAACTCTATAGCTCTATCTACCGCCGAGGTGGAATAAGTGGCAGCCAAAAGTTGTTGTGCTCAACTCCTATATATGAAACAACAACTATCCTATTACGAAATTCATGTTGAGTGTGCGGATATCTTTTGTGATAACACTAGTGCAATTAACATATCTAAAAATACAGTGTTACACTCAAGAGCCAAGCACATTAAGATTCGACATCACTTTCTTCGAGATCACGTGCAAAAAGGCGATGTCAAGCTCATACATATCAGCTCTAAAGATCAATTAGCCGATATATTCACGAAACCTTTGCCTAAAGATCAGTTTGTCTTTATTCGGTGCGAATTAGGCATGTTCATGGAAACAGATCTATGAATGCATTGGCATTGTTTTTTGCTAAATTCGAATAACTAATCATGATCATGGAGGTTTCAATCACTTAATTATCATTGATGATGATAATAGGTGATACAAGCATTATCGAAATGTGAGCCATACCCAATTTTCCTCAAATAACAGACGAAAAAAATCTGAAAAATCCAAAAATAGGAAAAACTGGGTGGAACTCGTTCCAGCCTGCAAGGTCGAGAAGCCTAGCAACATAAAAAAGGGATGTTAGAATACATTCCAGCTGGGCTGAGGTGAGTTTATTACCCATTCTTAGGTGAAACGCCCCTCATTTGCACACAAACGTGTTCCACCACTCTACCTCGCCCCAACTTGCGTTTCATCTTTCTCTCGCACATGACGACCGTTTTCTTCGCGAAAATAGGCGTTAGAAAGCTCGCGGAACA
Organism: Paratinospora sagittata; assembly: GCA_035771175.1. NCBI lineage: Eukaryota > Viridiplantae > Streptophyta > Magnoliopsida > Ranunculales > Menispermaceae > Paratinospora > Paratinospora sagittata. Next base: position 36,868,675 of record CM069589.1, read on the forward strand.
TTCTTCGATATCTCTACCATCTTTTTCTTCGATTTTTATTGTGCCATTGTCAAGATATTGTTGAAACTCCTTCATTTGGCAACTTGAACATCAAGTGTTTGAAGAAATGCCTAGAAGAAATCCTACAAGGAATACTCGCAATGTGGCCATTCCATGAGGCAATAGTCCGTCTGATTTATCATTCAGACTAGAGGAGAGGAGAAAAAAAAGAGAGGATAGGCCGGCTAGGCCTCGACGTCGGTCTCCACCGCCACCACCACCTCCTATGCTTGAAAGCCACAAGTACTTCGGCGACCTATCTCTCCGGGTGTGTACGTTAACTTTGTGTTCTTTGATTGAGCATACGTACCACTTTGACCATTGTTTGATGAGCTTGGGTGGACTTCCTTTTGTCGTTTCACCACGCCTTGGTACGAGATACTTGTCCAAGCATTCTATAGCGGTCTTACTCAAGATGTCGATGATCGTGTCCATAACAGTTATCGGTATCATTCCCGTGTAATGGGTCGTCGCATCGTCATATCTCCGAGGCTAATTGAAAACAAGTTCGAGATACCTCGAGGCGGTCCATATGCCTTGGACGTCAAAGGGAACATAAATTTTTCGAGTTTTGACAAATTGGAAGTTCTGAATAATTTCTCTAAACGGATAGTACATCCAACCTATCCCAAGAAAGTTTCCAACACCACTTTCTCCTTCATGCCTCATCTCATTCACAACATTATCTCTCGCGTTATTTTTTTCGAGGAGGAACAGTCGCAGTAACGTCACCATAGTTGACTTATTCCTTATTTGTGTGATTACCTCTGGGACTAAGGTTAATTTGTCGCACATCATTTATCAGCTTGCTCCTTTCTTTGAGGAGTCAGATATCGACTTATCTACTATTCGGCCTGTCAGCCATGTACAACTGAGAGAGGTAGTCGATGAGGGCACCCTGCACAACATGGAATTCTACTATGTGCGTTGATTATTGTTACACGCAAACCCGCAAGTGTACGATGTCAAGTAATAATATATTCCGATGAAAAATCAGGTATCGCCCTCAGGGATATTTACCACACTATCTACCGCGTTTTAACCCTAATTTTATCTAGACAATCAAAATCGAATAATTGAATGATTAAGATAGAAATTAAACTAATTAATTAATAACTAACAACGCAATGCAAATCAAATGGTAAATCAATTGGAGATTAAACTGGACGTTCGATGTCACCTCACTCTCAACTATGTCTTTATATATATATATATATATTATTAAATCAGTTCCTTAGCTTATAAGTTAGAAATCTTAACGTTTCGAATTCCCTCTTTTGAAGCAAAACTAGAGCATATTATTGTTGTCTTGGTTTAACTCTTTTAATGAAAACCAAAAACAACAATAACTCATTAAGATCTATGATTTCCACCTAACGACTTCAAAGGTTCTTGATCTCCTTTTGAGTCTCACGATAGCCTAGGTTATACTTTCCACATTCCAACCCAAGGTACCCTCTTTTGGAACATCTACCTCGAGTCTATGATCAGTCAATTCGTGATCAAAGGATCAAAGCCATTACACTCAGAAAAGTATAAATAAACTAAGAAATTCATTAATAATAATTAAGAAATAACAGCTAAGGCATCGTATCAAGCTTGGATCAATCTAAACCTTTAGAAATAGGCTTTAGTTCATAACTAAAGACATAAAAACAATAAATAATGGTTCAAACATGAATCAGAACAAAGAAAAACAAACTAGAATGCGTAGAAGTTGTCAATGGTCTTTAATGTAGATCTTATCTTCCACCTTACTCCAGCCGCAAAACTTCATTCTCACTCTATCCCAATCCTTTCCCCTCGAAAAACCCTAAAAAGTGATATATAATATGCCCCCTTTAGTCGTCCAAAATAATTATAAAGTCCTCAAAATTCCCCAAAATCCAAGTTGCTAAAACGCAACATTAAAAAGCAATCAGCACTGTGACACTGCCTCAGTTAGCGCCGCGGCGCACAGACCATCTCTTTTCCTTTGTTTTCTGTGGACTTAGCCAAATTTTACTCCTTCTTGTGAACTTCGCCAATTTTCTTCCACTTCTTAACTTTGGTTCTTCATGAAACATCATCTAGGCTTCTCATATGTTGTGTCCATCATTCACGCTCACTTCCACACATCTAAATACCTACAAAACAATGCAAAACAAATAATTAAATCACTCAAAACATAAATTGATCCAACATATAAACTGACAAACCAAAATAATGCATAAAAACCAATTTATTCCTAAACTATCAAATGCATCAAAACTAACATAAACACACTAAACTAATGTATAAAATATCCTATAACACACCTAAGACATGCTCTAAAACCTATCTAAATATGCAACTATCAATTATGAAGATGGTTAACCCTTAGACAAGTACTACGGGGTGAGAGATATGAGAATTTTGAGTCTCCTCACCCGAGCGATCCATCTTCTGATGAAATGGAGGATCACTTTCAAGAGGAACCTTCAGATGGCAATAAGTATATGTGTAACCCCCTGAAAAAAAAAAGATTTCAAACATGATCCTGAAATCACTCCGACATCTCGCTTGGAATCTCGCCGAGATCTCGCCAGAAATCTCGCCGACATCTTGGCTGAAATCGCGTCTTGCTCTCTCTAAACCCAATCGCACAAGCCTCGCTCTTTCGAAACCAACGCACAAGCCTCCTCTTCCTCTCGAAACTGTTTCTCTTCTCTATTCCTTTCTCCGCCAGTGCACACCGCGACTCATCGCCGTTGCAACTCATCACCGCCTCTGCTCTCTCGCTCTCGCCAGGTCTCTCTCTCAACTCTCTGCTCCAAACCCCAGTGCCCGAAACCCCCATCCCGCCCGCTCTCTCTCTCTTCTCCGCCACTGATCTCATCTCGCCGCCCCCTTTCTCTCTCTTCTCCGCCATTGGTCTCATCTCGCCGCCGCCCTCTCTCTCTCTCTCTTTTCCGCCACTGACCTCGTCGCCGCCGCCCTCTCTCTCTCTCTTCTCCGCCATCCCCCATTTTTCCCTGCCCTCGCCTCGCCTCCGATCTCTCTAATTCGAACTCTCGATCTCTCACTCTCTCTCTGAATCTCTCTATCTTTTCTTCTCTCCACCATCCCCTCTCTGCAACTCACACCACACGCCTCCCTTCTTCCTATTTCAGTATTCAATTTTAATTTTTTAAAAACATCCCACACACCTCTTCTTCCTTATTTTACTATTCAATTTTACTTTTTTAAAACATCCCACACACCCTTTCTTCTTTAGTTCACTATTCAATTTTAATTTTTTTAAAAACATACCACACAACCCTTCTTCTTTATTTCACTATTCCAATTTAATTTTTTTAAACCTCCAACAGCACACACATATTATATATTATATATGTATATCACATTTTTCAAAAGCCCCACACATCACCACACCTTATATATATATACCACATATTGTATTATATCATGTTATCACCTATTATATATTATATTATATATATCACACATTTTCAAAACCACCACACCTTATATTGTATTATATCATGTTATACCATACACATCATTATATCATATCACAAAGCACTATATATATATATATATATACTTAGTTTAAACATCACACCACTATATATATGTATATATCTCTACACTCATAATCGTTCTTATGAGTAATTATATTAACAAACGTGATATACGTGTACAGGTTGAGTACTACGCGTGACGAAAAATTTAAGTAATTTGGAATTTAGCGATTCAGGTGGGAATGATTCTAGGCTTTCATAATATTTTATTTTGATATATAGATAGGAACGATAAATTAATTAGGTCTATATTATTAGATTGCTTATGCATGCTTATTGTACATGATTTTATATATATAATGTTGTGATTGTTTAGCCATGATGATATGTGTGTCAATATGATTTTTATTCTGATCAAATGATAATTGGATGCATGAAATTCATGTGGCAGTTGAATTCATTTATAAATTATAATGCCTGATAATGAAATGTATGACTTGGAATATTGACATAGTAAAGTTCATGCGTGAATACTATTATAATTGACTTTGTGACATAATACCATGTGTAATAGAGTTTGAATACGTTTTATGAATGCACTTAATATCGTACTTATACCGTACGTATGGCGTGACATCACTAAAGAACACGATTAAGATAAGAATCACACAGATGGGGCAGTTATTCTAAGGAATATCGCCAATATTTATTATGCGGCAGTTATTCATGATGAATATCGCTAACGAGTTCTAATTTTTGGGCTGTGCCACCCTGAGTTTGATCTCCTAAAGGTACGTGATTTAGAACGTGATGAAATTCTCGACTCAAACAATCTAATGTTGCAACGATTAATGTGTGAAACTTGTTTGTAATATTCTTGTGTATGTATCATAATAAAATATTGTGAATTGTTTAGATGACCCACTGGGCTTTCAAGCTCACCCTATTTTTTTACATGCAGGTACTTAGAAAATAAAGTCGCAAGTTCGTGACGTAGTTCAGTATAGTAGGAGTGGGTTAATTAATTAGTATTATGATGATAGGACTGAATATTTTTATTTGATTTTTAAAGGTTTATTATTTGAACGAATTGTATTAATAATCGAAATTCAATGAATATTATTACGGTTAGTAAAGACCCTGTGATTTATTTCACGTGTGAATGCCTTGGAATAGAATTCATTAATTTTATTTGATGAATGTATTTAAATGTTGTGTCTATAATGGATGGACAAAGGCAAGTACCCTCGTATGAAGATGAAGATCGTATGAAGAATTAAAGGTATTCGTTTATCTTAACCAGTAAGTTGGTTGGAAGAATATAAATTCATAGTTTTGCAAATTTTATTATCTATATAATGGTTATGGGTTAAGATAGACGGATACGAGTAACATCTCGATTTTCAGTGATATTTTTATATAAAATTAAAATATTCATTATCTTACAAAAAAAAATTAAGTTTTGAAAATCAGGGTGTTACAATATGACTTCTAGTTCTTCCTCCGATTCATCTTCTGATGATGACCCTCATTGTGATGAGGCTAGACCTAGTCAGCCACCTCCACCTGTTCCATCTCATGGTTTTGATTTCAACGGTCTTCAGCAGTAATTGCGTGAGATCCATACTACTCAGACCACTTCCATGGCTTCCATACTATTTGATCTCACAACCATTCACACTGTAGTGATCGATCTAGCTGACCATCATGATCGTGTCACATGCTTCCTAGGATAAAGAGATGATCTCCCAGCTGAGACATCCTTCTACACCGAGTTCCAGCAACTTCGGACTTGGTTCGACTAGTTTGAGAAACAAATTCTTCATCCTTCTCAGCTATCGATGCATGATTTCTTCTCTACTGTAGCACCTCCACCTCCTGGCACGTTCAATCTATCGCATAACCTGACCATCTCTTAGGATGAGTTCTTTATAGATTTTGAGCGACAGGCTGGTCTGTCTGATCCATTGGCAGAATTTTGTGGATTGTGATGAGCGCAGACTCAATGGGAGTTAGAGGAGTATGTAGGATTAAGGGGGAGTTTTTGTCTTCTTTTGTACTTCCTTTTTGAACTTTACTACTTGGATGAATGTAATATTATACTCTGATTTGAATGTTTTGAAATACTTATCTTTTTGACATGCCAATGTTATATGTGTTGATGTGATTCTCTCATATGTATGTCTATCTATTCATCAAGCTTTAGTTGTTTCATCAGATCTAAAGAAAGATGTTTGAAATCATCAAAAGGGGGGATATTGTTAGCTTAATGAGCCTCACCCTTTGTACTTTTGATGATTCAAAAAGATATTTTATGTCATCTAACTTGTGTGTTGAGTATGTTTCAGTTTAACATATAATAAATCTTGAGATCAGAGACAAAGACTGTATATTCACCAAGTTTAGATCAAGATTAAAGTTCCAGAAGCAAGACTTGAAGCACAAATATCAAGGAACTCAAACGTGCAAACAAGGCAAGTCAACTTGAGTCAAGATGAAAGTCAACCAAAGATCAAAGTACAAGAACGGAATGTCTCAAAACATTGTAATTGTTTTAGATCTCTCTAGGTTGTAGGTTTCTTTCAGTGTTGATCAACTACTTGTGTTTATCGTGTTCTTCACCGAATCAAATTTCATTTTTATATCGTGAAGATTTTTCAAAAGCTTTTAACTTTCTGATTCTCCTTGAAGATTTAATCGTGATCTGAATGGTTCCCATCATTTTATCCATCACAGAACTTAGATGTTATTTTAGACATGTATATATTTCTCAAGGACCGGTGGAATGCATTCTTCCTTTGTGGAACACACTCCAATATCAAAAATACATTTCATTTGCCTCTCAAAAGCTGAAACGCACTCCAACAGAGAGAAAGGCATTTAGGCATAAGGCAAGAGTGTGCATAACTCTTGGGTCTTGTGGAACGCGTTCCAGTTGTGTGAAACGCGTTCCAGCTGTAAAAAACCCAAATTTATGTGTTTTTGACATGGGTCTTGTGGAACGCGTTCCAGCTGGGTTGAGAAAAATATGGTATTTTTGTCTCGGGTCTTGTGGAACGCATTCTAGCTTGTTTGTGAAAATGCACTCCAATAGCAAAAATACATTTCACTCCAATAGCAAAAATGCATTTCTCCCTGTTGAAGTGCATTCCAGCTGGTTTCCCAAGAACCCGTGGAATGCATTCCTCCTTTGTGGAACGCATTCTAATAGCAAAAATACATCTCATTTGCCTATGACAAGCTAAAACGCACTCCAACAGGGAGAAACACGTTTCGGGCATAAGGCAAGAGTATGCATAACTCTTGGGTCTTATGGAACGCGTTCCAGCTGTGTTAAAAACATTCCAGCTATACAAAACCCAAATTTATGTTTTTTTGCCTCGGGTCTTGTGGCACATGTTCCAGCTGTGTGAAACGCGTTCTAGCTGGGTTGAGAAAAATATGGTATTTTTGTCTCGTTTTAGACATGTATATATTTCTCAAGGACAGGTGGAATGCATTCTTCCTTTGTGGAACACACTCCAATATCAAAAATACATTTCATTTGCCTCTCACAAGCTGAAACGCACTCCAACAGAGAGAAAGGCATTTTAGGCATAAGGCAAGAGTGTGCATAACTCTTGGGTCTTGTGGAACGCGTTCCAGTTGTGTGAAACGCGTTCCAGCTGTAAAAAACCCAAATTTATGTGTTTTTGACATGGGTCTTGTGGAACGCGTTCCAGCTGGGTTGAGAAAAATATGATATTTTTGTCTCGGGTCTTGTGGAACGCATTCTAGCTTGTTTGTGAAAATGCACTCCAATAGCAAAAATACATTTCACTCCAATAGCAAAAATGCATTTCTCCCTGTTGAAGTGCATTCCAGCTGGTTTCCCAAGAACCCGTGGAATGCATTCCTCCTTTGTGGAACGCATTCTAATAGCAAAAATACATCTCATTTGCCTATGACAAGCTAAAACGCACTCCAACAGGGAGAAACACGTTTCGGGCATAAGACAAGAGTATGCATAACTCTTGGGTCTTATGGAACGCGTTCCAGTTGTGTTAAAAACATTCCGGCTATACAAAACCCAAATTTATGTTTTTTTGCCTCGGGTCTTGTGGCACATGTTCCAGCTGTGTGAAACGCGTTCTAGCTGGGTTGAGAAAAATATGGTATTTGTGTCTCGTGTCTTGTGGAATGCGTTCCAGCTAGTTTGTGAAAATGCACTATTTTCTCTTGGGCTTTATGAAACGCACTCCAACAACGTGAAACACACTCCAACATATTTTTTCATTTTTGCTCATTTTCGAGTTTTAAACTTGAACAACCATTGTGGGTCATTGATTTCACTAATACAAGATTAAAACTTCTAATCCTAGCCATTCATGATAGGTTTAGGGTTGTCAAACATGTTTGGTATAAAAACAATCATTAACTCTTGTTTTCTAACTAAGAACTTTTATTATCATTTTGAAATTCATTTTGCTCTGCAAACAATCATTTTGCCTTTGAACTTTCAAAGGCAACCGCCATTGGAAATTTGAACATACATACTGATGCACTGAGATTCTGGTATTTCTTCGTTAACAAAATTTGTTAATCATCTCGAGTTCTATCATATATCTCATTTTTGGTTTGTTTTGAGATAATATCATTTTGGTTTTTCGATTTCTTGTCATGCATGTTTTTCATATTATAGCGGCTGAGAAATCCTGTAAGAGATCATTTGAGGTTGTAATTTTTCTTTTCTTGGAGTTTGTTCCCTTGTTGAGCAAATTTCCCTTTGACAAATTGATGTATCATTGAAATCTAGCAAGTGTGCCAGTTGGGAAGATTCTTCTACGGAGGATCAGTGTTTGTATTCGGTTTGATCCTCACCCGTGAAGCAGGATCGGTTTAGTAAAGAGTTTAGGAAATTCTGGTCGGGGAGACTAAGTAGTGGAGGTAGGCTTAATGGGAAGCCGAACCACTATAAATCGTTGAGCATTACCCACTTTATTGCTTTCTTCATATTCCTACGATATTACTTGTTCACGTATATTAAAAATTTGAGAAAGATCCTGAAAAATCCGTCAACACCCAATTCATCCCCCCTTAGGTGTCTATCACATTTATTTTTCTTGCACTTGGTTTATTTTGACTGTTTCCTACTGCGCACTTTATCTGTTTAATTATTTTAACCGAAAGGTAACTCGAAAATCTGCCAAGTTCAATTCACCCCCCTTCTTGGACTATAATCCTAGGCCAACATCCTCAACTTGTGGGGGCAATTTAATTTCCAAATCCACGACCAAGAACTAGTTTGGGAAGGAATATTAGATTGATTGATCAACTCATAGGCATATTTTACTGAGAAGATTCCATTAGCTGTACTTGCCCAAATTAATCTGTCCTCCATGGGTACAGAAGAGGTAGGAACACCTGTAATGAGGTTCAGTACCATATATTGAGGTAAATAAGTTTTTAGATATGTAAATTCCACATACGGTTTGCATCTAGAAGATTCGCCACATATAGATTTGCATCTTCCTAGTGAAGATTCCAATTCAAGATCTCCCTTAGAGGTTGAGAACTAGCCCATCTATCATTCCAAAAAGAAATCAGATTACCATCACCCACTTTCCAAGTAAGACCCAATTTTAGAGACTCTAGACCATGCACAATTCCTCTTCAAGTACTAAAAGCATGGTTGTATCTAGGAATCGAAAAGAGATTATTTTCCTTAACATACTTCTCCCTCATTATACAAACCCATAATTTGGGATCTTTTTGAAGAATGCACTAGCCCAACTTGGCTAGAAGCGCAACATTCGCTTCACGCATAGTCTGGATTCCCAAACCTTCATGTATCTTAGGTTGGCACACCTTATCCCAACTTAAGAGATCAATCCTCTTAGTAGATGAGAAGTCATTCCATATAAAGTTTTTGTTGAGCTGATCAAGTTTTAGACAAATACTCTTAGGCAGCCACATACTTTGCATAGTGTAAACCGAAAGAGCTGAGGTAACTGTCTTGACAAGTGTAGTTCTACCTGCAAGGTTTAACAACTTAGCCTTCCACCCAGATAATTTACTCTGAATTTTATCAACAAGATACTGAAAAGTTGATATGTTCACTCTAGTATGAAGAAGAGGAATCCCCAAATATTTACACAAACCATCAGTTAGGCTTATGGAACCCACATCACTGATCCTTTGAGCTTTATTTCTCCCCACATTATTAGAATTAATTGAATAACTTGGATTTGGCCAGGCTAGTTTTCCCGCCTGGGAAAGCATAGAACTTCTCCAGCAGCTGCATTATGTATCTCATTTGACTCTTGGAAGCTTTAGCAAAAAGTATAAGGTCATCTGCAAAGAAAAGATGTGAAATTGGTGTTCTTGGATACTTTAATTGCCTTTCATTTTCCCAAAATGGTGGCCTCCAAAATCATGTGAGATAATCTTTCCACACACAACACAAACAAGTACGGGGAAGGGGCATCCCCCTGATGAAGACCTTGCAGGATAAAATTCCTGAGTAGGTTCTCCATTCCATAAGACCGAAAAACTCGCCAATCAGCTGAATCAACCTGGCAGGAAAATGGAAGAATTCTAGAGTATCCTTTAGAAAGTCCCAACTTATCTTGTCATAAGCTTTCTCCATATCAATTTTGAGAGCCATTAAACCACTTGCCCCTTTTTTCCTTCTCATAGTATGGACGATTTCCTAAGCAATTAGCACATTATCAGAGGTATTACGACCCAAGACAAAACTGCTTTGGTACAAACCGATCAATTTATGCAAGAAAGGCCTCAATCTCCTCACTATGATTTTTGTCAGGATTTTATAACTGACAATATTGCATAGGCATTAAGGCCTCATCTGAGCAACTGATTCAGGGTGATCATCCACTTTTGGGACGAGCAATAAAAGTAGTGAAATTTAGCTTCGGAGGTAGAATACCTTCATTCCAAGCTTTCAAAATCATATGCACTACCCCATCACCAACTATATCCCAATTCTTTTGATAGAAGAGAGCTTGAAGGCCATCATGAGGTTCAGAAGCCCTCATTGGTTTTATAGAAAACACAGCCTTCATAATCTCTAGACGTTGTAAAGGGGGTAACAGACAAAGGATTTCTTCAGAGGAGAAGCAATATCCAACATTACCATAAGAGACTCGTATATGATCCTGATTAACTTGCTCTGGAGTGAAAAGTTTTTAAGGAGATCCTGATTCTCGCATATTTTGAGAGCTTTAATTTTATTCCTGTTTTGCCGAGCCAAGGTACTTACTTATATGGAAGAAGGAGCTGTTGAGCTCACCTTCCCGAAGCCATTGTATTCTAGATTTCTCTAACCACAGTAGCTCCTTGCGTCTAAGAACTTCATTATATTGTTCTACCAACTCATCCTCCAAGCAGCTCAAGAACAAGGAATGCTTCAAACAAAGGGATTTTTGAATGCCCAAGAGTCTAGTAGTAGTTAAATGGCGCTTTTGTTTGAAGATATTACCAAACACATATCTCTATTCCAAGTGCGGACGTGAGAAGTAAAGGATTGGATAGCTGCATCAAAACAAATAGACAAGGGTTTCCAAGAGGCCTCGAGTACTCCATTAAAGTCCTCATGCCGTAACTTATACTAATTTGACTACAAACTAACAATAACCCAATTAACCAAGTCTTTTACTTATTTGTAGGACTAAACACTTTATTTCTTTTTCAATATATTTTCTTTTTCTTCTTCACTGGAGAACAAGTGGGTCGGGATGGATTTTGTGTCATTTTTAGAAATTAATTGATCAGTCTTTTGTTATTTTATGTAGGGGTAATTATGACTTTTATAATTTGGGAAGGAATTACTTACAAATGTGACCATAAAAGAAGAAATGGTCGTAGCTAAGAAAAAGAGATCGACCAAGTGAATCGTCAAAAATTTTGGCAACGCTTCAGTGATGGTTAAGTTTCCATTTGGAACAATTAATTACCATGTTTGGATGGAATTAAGAAATAGAAATTTCAAAGCAAAGCTAAATCTATCTACTCTATGTTGGTAGAGATTAAGCTAGATGTTGTGATAAGATGAGAATATCAAGGGAAAGATATTGATTACAACAAATGTACATTATATCTTTACCTAGTAGTGGCTATGGGTGAGGTGGAATGAAGACAATACTCGTAGAAAACATTAAGGTTTCGTTTGGTAACCAATTTAGAAATAATTTTCAAAAAATTGGAATATGATATTATTTAATTGATTTATAGTTTTTAAAAATATGTTTGACATCATATTTAAAAATTTAAAAATTTAAAAATTTAAAAATTTAAAAATTTAAAAACAAAAGAAAATTTTATTTGGTTTGTTTAAGATTTCACATAAATTAAGTAATAAAAGTTCATGTTGCCGGTCCTATCATTTCTACAGAAAAACTCAAAAAATAACTTTTGTGTGAGTTCTAAAAACTAACTTTTTTCTAAAAACAGTTATCGAGTCATAGTAAACCAAAAAAGTTTTTGGCAACTATTTTGACGTTTTGTTTTTAAATACAAAAACTAAATTTAAATTAGATGTCAAACACTGACTAAGTGTTGTCCTCCTTGCCTAGGCTAGAGCGTGCTCAATGTTGATTCTTTGCGTAGAATTGGTAAATTATACCCTTGTTATGCGGTTTTTTGGAATTAACAACTTTTCTTCCTCTCTTGAAGTAGTAGCCTTAGTAATCCCATAATGTCTTTGAATTTGAAAGAGTCTGGTCTAGCTATATATATCAAAGTGGTAACTACTTGTTGGTTATAATACTTTATGAACATGTAACCTTCCTTGGCGTGTTTTGTCGTTGTCACTACAAGAAAAACGACTTTTAGTAGCGGATTTTAATCTTAAGTAAAAGTCACAAATTTGCAAGTAAAAAATAACTTATGGCTAGGCCAACCTGACCTATCCGACCGAACCAAACCAAACCTGACGGGTTGGGTTGGTCTAGTGTTTGAGTTGGATTGGGTTGAAAAAACCCCAATCCGAACTGTTCGGGTTAGGTCACAGGTTGGGAGCCTAAAATATCAACCCAACTCAACCCGAATCGAACTAGTTTGGTATTATGATATAGTGGTGGATGAATGTAATTTTATTTAAAACATTTTGATATTTTATGGTTAATTTAAAATGATTGTCAAATTTACATGTTGATATGGTTGTATTTGAAATTGAAACATTACATGCTTGATATCTATTAGCGTAGAATTTGTATGTGAAATTTACAGGTATAATTTAACACATCTCAAGAGTCAAGATTTTCAACCCGAATGACCAACCCAACCCAACTCAACCAGAACTAGTTCAGGTTGGGTTGGGTTGAGGGGCGGTTTGGTTTGGGTTGGTTTTCAATTTTTTTCAACCCGAATTAGTTTGGGTTGAGTTGGAATTTGGTTCCAACCTGACTCAACCCAACCCGTTACACCCCTACTTACGACTTTTAGGGGTATTTTCGCTAATACAATTTCGTGAGTAAAACACCATAGGTAAACATTTTAGTCGTGAAGAAATTGTGAGTAAAAGTTTAAGTTTTACTTACGAATGTATTGTCTTTAGTAAAACTTTCATTTCACGACTAAAAGTTGACAAAAATGCAATAATTCTAAACTTTTACTTACGATGAAATTCGTAAGTAAAAGTAACAAATTCGCTACTAAATATTGTAAGAAGCTATAAAATAACAAAATAGCTAATAAAAAAAAATCTTTAATATTTTTGAAATTTTAATTTTTACAAATAATAAAAATTAATAAAAAAAAATTAACAATAGAAGGAATGAAGATTTTCATACATCAAAACTATAATTTCTACAACCATAAAGTTCTGAAGTAAGATATATACAAAAATGAAAATTTGCACAAATCAAAATTTACAAAAGTAACAAAATATATAAACACGACTATCATGCAAGCAAATAATAACTAAGATGTGGTCTTTGTAGGAGTAGCTGATGAAGGTGACAAGATATCTTCTTTGATCTGACAAATGTTATCCTCAATACTTTTGACCTTATCTATTAGTTTTGTCACTAGACGCTCCATCTCTGTGTTGCTTTGACCACTACATGAAGATCCACGTATACTTGAGCAAGCTTGTGACATCTATTTTGATAAATCTTTTACATTCTTAGCCCATCTTTTCTGATAATGGAGCGATAACCAAGAACACGTTTTATAATTTGAAAGTCTGTGACATATGACATGTTCACTTTATCTTCAGTTAGAGACCATTGATTCTCAAATCTTATATTTATCTCTAACTGTAAATGAATAAATAAATATAAGATACGAATTTAAAAAATTAATCAATCTTAAAGCTCATTTAAAAACTTATATAAACATTTTTGGCCTCTGTATTTAGCCAATGTTGTTTTGAATTGCAGATTAATTGTTGTGGAGCTCAAGTGATCCTTAAATTGGAAATGTTGATCAGCTGCTTCAGAGAAGTTCTAAGAAACCACTAATATATAATTGGGTAGCAACTAGTTTTAGAGATCCTTGAGTTTATTATTCCTTGCTAAAGGAAACTAATTATCATGTTTTGGCCCCTTAAAACAACTAATTTATTTCGTGTTTCTCCGCCTTGTATTTAGAAATCAAGGCTATTTTCAATTGGTGTTTCCTTGGTTGATTATATTGATACTCGATGTTTGCACATCTCTAGCGACACCTTATTAGTGATCAAGTAGATTAGTGGGAAGTACTAGGAAGTTCCTCTTGTAAATTTCCCCTTCAAGTCATCCTCAAATTAAAGGAATATATACTGCTTGGAAAATTTAGAAAATTGTAGCGCTCCCATGTTTTTAGAAAAGAAAATCACTTGGTGTTGGTTGGCAAATCATCTTAACTATTGAGAAGGTCCTCTTCATCCCTTTTGAGATCCCAAGGCACCTTGATTCTTTGCTATAAAATGATAAGTTGGTTGTTTATATTTTTATTTTATAGAGTAATGTTTAAGTAACAAACTTAAAAATCACATTTTTAAAATTCTCTTTAAAGGTTATTAAAATACTTTAAATTAAGTAATTAACATATGATTTAAGATAATTCAATAACTTTCAGTGATAATAACAAAAATATATATATCAAAAAATGTGTTACCAAAGTGTATATTTTTATTTTTTAATTTATATATATTCTTTTTTTTAACCCTTTATACGGACATCCTTTTGGCGTTGATTAATGATCTCTGTTTGAAGGACACCTCGTGATTCTACACAAAGTGATAAGTGGGCATGGGCTTTTTACAGGAGGGGAGAGTGCGGCGCGCCTCCCTACCTTCCAACCAATACGGACAAACGAGAGCATATAGGATTTTATGTCTATTTGTGGCGTATCATTGTCTAGAAGCATGTAGGAGATGCCCGTTCCGCCCGTTCCAAACCAATAAGGTATATCATACAATATGTTATTGTCTATAATCAATTATATTTGTCTATAATTATTTTTTATTTTTTATCTATAACAACCTATAATCAATTATATGATACTTGTTCACATGTGGCCTATACCACAGTATGACTTGAGGTACTACATCTTTATATATTTTATCAATGCAATAAAGCAATGTCACATCAACCAAGATAAATACTGGTTCAGTTGATCTTGCTATATATTCTAGGTCTTCCTCTATCTTTATAGGTACTATATAGTATTAATAAGTCACTCTTTTTAATTAGTGTATCCAAAAGCTTACATTATACATGTTCAAACCACATTAATTGGTTCTTTCTTATTTTATCTTTAATTGAAGCTACTTCTACCACTTTTTGAATATGTCATATTATCTTTTATAATTTTACCAAATATCTATCTTAACATTTGTATTTTGATTTCGTAGTACAGTTCAACCATTTAAATATTCTTGACCATTAAAATTCATATAAACACACACACACACATTGAAATCCCCTGCAAATTTATATATATATAACTCACGTACTCGCCTTCTTCGCCTTGCGATCCTGCAATCTCGCTCGCCCTGCAAAATCACCTCTCTCGCCCTGCAAAATTGCCTCTCTCTTTCAAAACCCAATCGCGCCTCTCTCGTCCTGCAATCCTTACGCTCTCGCTGAAATCTCGTGTAACACCCCGATTTTTAAAACTAAATTTTTTTTTTTTGTAAGATAATGAATATTTTACTTTTATATAAAATATCACTGAAAATCGAGACGTTACTCGTATCCGTCTATCTTAACCCATAACCATTTTATAAATAATAAAATTTGCAAAACTATGAGTTTATATTCTTCCAACCAACTTACTGATTAAGATAAACGAATACCTTTAATTCTTCATACAATCGTTATCTTCATGCGATGGTACTTGCCCTTGCCCATCCATTATGGACACAACATTAAAATACAATCATCAAATAGAATTAATGAATTCTATTCCAAGGCATTCACACGTGAAATAAATCACAGGGTCTTCACTGACCGTAATAATATTCATTGAATTTCAATTATCAATACAATTCGTTTAAATAATAAACCTTTAATGATAACGATTGTATGAAGAATTAAAGGTATTCGTTTATCTTAATCAGTAAGTTGGTTGGAAGAATATAAACTCATAATTTGCAAATTTTATTATTTATAACATGGTTATGGGTTAAGATAGACGGATACGAGTAACGTCTCGATTTTCAGTGATATTTTATATAAAAGTAAAATATTCATTATCTTACAAAAAATAAAAATAAAAAAATTTTAGTTTTGAAAATCGGGGTGTTACATCTCGCCCTCTATAGTTGCAATATCGCTACAATCTCGCCTCTCTCTCTCTCTTGAAACCAAGCGCACAAAAACCCAAACTCTCCCTCTCGAAAACCAATCGCACAAACCCTCTCTCTCTCTCGAAACCCTCTCGCTTCTCTCTTCTTTCTCTGCTCTCTTCTCTGTCTTCTTCTCTGACGAACCAGTAACTGAAGCGCGCGAATGACGGCAAGAATCCGTAGCAGTACCCACGGTGAGCAACCTCTCTTCTCTGCCATCTTCCTCTGCTCTCTGAATTTCGCCGCTCTCTTCTCTCTTCTCTCTCTCTCTCTGCTGCCAAATTCTCAGCACAGAGATGCTTGAGCCACCGATCTCAAAATCTCGATCTTCATCTTTAAGATCTTCAAGATCTTCTCATTCATCTTAGAACTCCATTCGATCTTTAATGGCGCCTTCAATACAAATTCTCTTGAAGGAGAAAAAATATCCATTTCTACTCGCGTTCTTCGTGTTGCTACTTTGTGTTTCCGTTCTTCTTCTAACCAACAATCAATATCTTTACCCTTCCGCAATAACCGATCTTGGAAAAACTCAGTCGATCTCATCGTCCGCGACGAAAGAATCGAGTGCACCGACAAGAAGCAGAAACCCTAAAACCCCTGAAACCAAATCCGCTTCGTCTGAAACCCCAAACCCCATCCCGCCTCAAAACCCTCTCTGCAACTCACCACCATCAACGCCATCTCTTCCACGCCTCCCTTCTTCTTTATTTCCCCTATCCCCTTTTTATTTTTAAACGTCCCACATCAGCACACCTATTATATGTTATGTTACATTTCACACCTTTTTAAAACCCTCCACACATCACCACACCTTATAAATATACCACATATTGTATTATACCATGTTATACCATACACATCATTATATCATATCACAAGGCATTATAATATGTTATTTTATATATATATATATATATATATATATATATATACATGTTTAAACATCCCACCACCATATATATGTATATATTTATACACTCATAATCGTTCTTATGAGTAATTATATTAACATACGTAATATACGTGTACATGTTGAGTATTAGGCGTGACGAGGAATTTAAGAGATTTGGAATATAACGATTCAGGTGGGGATGATTCTAGGCCTTCATAATATTTTATTTTGATATATAGATAGGAATGTTAAATTAATTAGGTCTATAATATCATTAGATTGCTTATGCATGCTATTGTACATGATTTTATATATACCCTGCTGTGATTGATAGCCATAATGATATGTGTGTCAACATGACTTCTTGTTTTGACTAGATGATAATTGGATGCATGCAATTCATGTGATATTTGAGACTCATTTATAAATTATACTGCATGATAATGAAACGTATGACTTGGAATATTGGCATAGTAAAGTTTATGCGTGAATACTATTATAATTAACACTGTGACATGATATCATTTGTAGTGGAGTTTGAATATGTCTTGTGAATGCAATTAATATCATATTTATGTAGTATGTATGGTGTGACATCACTAAAGAACACAATTAAGATAAGAATCACACGTATAGGGCAGTTATTCCAAAGAATATCGCCAATGATTACTATGGGACAATTATTCTAAGGAATATCGTCAATATTTATTGTGGGGCAGTTATTTTAAGGAATATCGCCAATGTTTATTATGGGGCAGTTATTCATAATGAATATCGCCAACGAATTACTGATTTCGGGTAGTGCCACCCTGTGTTTGATTTCCTAAAGGTACGTGATTTAGAACGTGATAAAATTCTCGACTCAAACAATCTAACGTTGCAACGATTAATGTGTGAAACTTGTTTGTAATGTTCTTGTATATATATCATGATAAGATGTAGTAAATTGTTTAGATGACCCACTGGACTTTCAACCTTACCCCTATTTTTCACATGCAGGTACTTAGAAAATAAAGTAGCAAGTTGTGACGTGGTTCAGTGATAGGGGTGAGATGGTAATCTGGACAAGATTTTAATTAGTGAATGAGTTAATTACTTGTTTAACTTTGTGAACTTTTATTTAAAAAGGGTTGTATTGACATTAGAAATTTTGATAAAACCTTATTATGATTATTGAAGGAATCATGATTTACTTTAAAGGTATGTGCTTTGGACTTGAATTCATTAATTCTATTTAATGAATGTATTTAAAATATTGTGTCCATAATGGATGGATAAGGGCAAGTACCCTCATAATTCACTATAGAAATTTGTATAGTGGAATTAGGTGGTCCTTAGCATGAAGAGGAAAGGGTATTCGTTTATTTTAACCAGTAAGTTTGTTAGAAGAATATAAATTCATAGTGTTGTAATTTTTATTACCTATATAATGGTTATGAGTTAAGATAGACGGATACGATTAACATCTCGACTTTCAGTGGTTTTTCTCGATAAAATTAAAATATTCATTTTTACTTGAAATTTAAGTTTTGAAAATCGGGGTATTACACACATATATATAGGGGTGTCAATGGTTTGGTCAAAACCGCAAAACCTAACTGAATTGATGCGTTCGTTTCGGTTTAGTTCAATTTTTAACATGTTCGGTTCAGGTTACAGGTTGAGAATTTGAAAACTGTACAAAAAACCAAACCGATGCATTCGTTTCTGTTCAGTTCAATTTTTAACATGTTCGGATCGGGTTACGGGTTGATAATTTGAAAACTATATAAATCCAAACAGAACCGATCAAGGTTAAAATCATATAATATGTTAAATATATTGTGACATGTACTTGTTACATAATTACAAATGTACGTCTTGATGGTAAAATTATATATTTTCATTATCTTATATTTAAAATAAATATTATTAAAAGCTAAATGTTTAA
The DNA here is from genome assembly GCA_035771175.1 of Paratinospora sagittata. Taxonomy (NCBI): domain Eukaryota; kingdom Viridiplantae; phylum Streptophyta; class Magnoliopsida; order Ranunculales; family Menispermaceae; genus Paratinospora; species Paratinospora sagittata. Next base: position 36,887,796 of record CM069589.1, read on the forward strand.
ACTGATTAATTCAAACCGAACCAAACCGACTTTATTCAGTTCAATTTGGTCATGCGATTGGTTCGGTTTCGGTTTGAACACTAAACCAACCCAAACCAAATCAATGACACCCTTACATATATAGGTGATGGTAATATATATTTTTGGTAGAATAGGTGATGTTGATATTGCTTGTCATGGTGAGAGATTTCATAAGCAGAACTTAAAAAAAAACTTCCGAAAAAAAAAAAATAAAAAATTATTTCATGGAGATTTTAACATGTGAGAGATGGCTTGTTAAACTCGAAGAGTTTTGTCGTTTCAAAACTTTCAAAGGACCACATTTACTCAATAAACTTGAAGACAACGAGGGTGAGGAGCAAACAGAGGTGAATATCCCATTATCTTCTCTTATAGTCTTGTCTCCTAGTACTTCTTCGAACGAAAGGAAAACAATTGGGTTGGAAGGTTTTGTCTCGAAATTAAGTTGAGAATATTTCGAAGTTTTTCCTATGAAGATGAAAAAACCTTAAGAGCGATACAACGATAGATAAGTAGGCGCTTCTGCAACAACCATCTATCACCGGCATCTGTGCTCAACAAATGTCAGTGAGCCAACGAAAAGATCAACTATCTAGTTTCTCTAGCTTTTCCTATAAAGATGAAAAAAACTTAAGAGCGATACAACCATAGATAAGTAGGCGCTTCTGCAACAGCCATCTATCACCGGCATCTGTGCTCAGCAAATGTCAGTGAGCCAACGAAAAGATCAACTCCCTAGTTTCTCTAGCTCTACTATTTATATATATATATATATATATATATATATATATATCATAAATGAGTGTTATATGTCTTTGGGTCATAATTAGAAATTGGGTTTTTCTTTTTAAATTTCTCACCAGAAGATTGATCATTTAATAAAAAAAACCCCAAAGATACATGAGAATGGAATAAAAAGCTCCATTAATTTTACATCATGTAAAAAAAAAAAAAAATCATCTGCATTTAGTATCAAATTTAAATCCTGTTTTCTGTATTAAAAAAACTAAAAGCAGAAAAAAAAAAGTAACAAAAACTTTGGTATAACAAGATTTGAAAACAGTTTTTAGAATAGAATCAATTCTGAAAAAAAAACCCATTTTTTTAAAAAACATGAAAAAGACATTGTTTTTGTGTTTTAGGTGCTCATTTTTGTTACTTTGAGGGATTTATTTTCTTCTAGAACTTAAACTGTTTTTTTTTTTTTTGTGTCAGCAGTAATCAAACACAAACACAAGCACACGCACACACATTTTCATTGTTGTCATATTTTAAAAACAATTTTTGAATACAATTCTAAGCATACATCATAACCGCAAATTAAATTAAGCAAAAATAAGATTGGATTCTATTTTTTGAAAAAATCGCATATCATACACAGAATTTATAATAGGATACCGTGCCATGCATATTTAAGATTAGGGCGCCTCACATTAGCAGGAAAAAAGCTGGCTTCCCTTACGAGGGTTTAATTCAAAATAAAGGAGGAAAATACGCTGGTGGGTAGCGTGTATATGAGACCGGATCATAACCCTAATAGATTTTCTTGTCGTTTTTTATACAGATTTTTCCTCACTTTTTACAGAATTACAGGGCAAAGCGGCGACTTCCGTACGTAAACCTTACCTAACCCTAGCAGTTGAAATTCAAATCTTACACGCAATATCTCCAGTCCTCGTCCCATGAGCTGTCGAACACATCTCCCAATGTAACTAACCATCTATCTATATATCATATAAATTTTTAGAACTGTTACTGTTTATATCTGAAACTTACAATTCAATAAAACCGGTTCTTCTGAAACCCTTTCCGATCCCTTTCTTAAATATGAAAGAAAAAGAAAACACAGACGAATCTAAACTTTTGGTTCGTTGGGTCTCTTTCTCTCCACTTTTCTGAATATTGTATGGTACCATTTTTTCGATCTTTTTTCTTATAACTGCACATGTTTCATATTATATATATATATATATAAATAATCTTATAGCTAATTTAGATATGTTCCTGGATAACTACTCACTCTCAAGTCTCTCAACGACTCTGTTGTGATTCATGTGAAGATTCAACTTCTACATCTGGCAAAGAGGACAAACACCACTACACCCAGTACTTCATGAAGGGATCGATACTAATATAATCAGCGTGCTGGTATGTAAAACTACTACTACTACTACTAGTATCTGTACATGCACTAAGTAGCTAGTTAATTAAGTGTTAGTTTCTTTAATTGTTATTGCTAGCTGCTTGTTCAATTCTCTAAATTATATATATTTGCTCTTTTTTTTTGGTTTTCGGACTTTTGTTTTTGATTACTTGTTTGTCAGGGTGATTTGGTATATATACGCAAAATTTATAGTCACCCAGGCGACTTTCTATGTCCTGATTGATTGGTCTTCGAAATTAAAATGACCATACTGGGCTTCTACCTGTATGGCTCCTTAATTTGATTTTCGTAGTCCATGAAAGAGAGGGAAGAAACTTAGATTTTCATGGGCCAACTGATGAAGCAGGTTGGCTTTCAATACCCGAACTAGCTAGGATTAACCTTCTTGATTATATATAAGATTTGGCTTTCTGATCATCATCCATTTATTAATTCTCCAATATCTCCTTCTAATTAATATTATACTGCAAACATATAAGTTAGGTTTGTTTTATGTAATCCTTTTTAATTTGGCTGTAAAATTATTTTAATTTCCAGTTTTTTTATTAAAAAGAAAAAGAAAAAAGACTAGTTTGCAACTGCAGTACCATATATATACCCTTGTTCAGCATGGTGGGCCTGGGTGGTCCACTGGGGACTAACCTATTTAGTTTAAACAAGAGAAATGGGTGCTCTCAATTTGAATATTTAACATGGTATATAATCTCACAATAAGGCTCATTACTAAACATAATTCCAAGAACCTAAAAAGATTAACTGCTCTTTAAACCATTCTTGGATTATTTGGCGTACGTCGTATCAACACCCGGACGCCCATGAAGTTTTTTTTATCAAAGAATTAAAGCATTAAACCTCAATAATCAATCTTTCTGGTCAGTACTGCCCTACTTCATCAGTACTAGATGAAGCTAAAAGGGGAAGTACATTGTGAGAGTCTTTAAAGTCATTTCCTCTAGTTTCACCATCCCTATTAGCGTTAGAACATTTTCTAGACGATACTTCCACTGCATGTTATACAAACTCTGTGACTGTACATAGAGAGGATAGTACTAATGGGAAAAGCTGAAGAAGAAAAATGAAGTACACAGGTTTGCAGTGCTTTAATTTATTACCTTATCAAGGAAACTGTTGCCCTCCTGATGGAAACAGAATTCGAGAGAAATTAAACCAACACTTACCTATGTCTTTTATATATTGCTTCAAAGTTAACCATTAGCTGCTTGTAGATATAGAAATTGATTCTCGTATTTCAAAGTCAATATTTCTTGTTTCCTCTAAAGAGGCCTTCCAATCTCCAGCAACGAACATCACACCAAGAAGCTACATACGTTATGTAAGGGTACTTTTATTAAATGATTATATAAAAAGATCAAGTCATAGCAGTAAACAATACTAAATAACAACGAAACTAATATTTTTTAAAATTTATGTATTTTATATTGCATTTTAGTATATTCAATCTTCCTTAAGTTCATCAATAAGTTTGATGAATATTTTTTGTTTTTAATTTCTAGGTTACACATTTGTTTTTTTTTTTTTTTTTGAAAAGAAACAAGGTATATACTAATGTGTGTAAAATGTGTACATAAAGGGGTCATAGTACTTGACCCAAAAATAAAAACGCACTAACCAAAACTGTTACAGCATATATATTACACATTTGCTTATTAGATATTTATTAGACTAATTTGATGAAAAATACTAAGTAATAAAGTTAAAATTAATTAATTCCTCATCTTGTAGAACATTACTGAACAGGTCAATATTCTTATTTAAAAGAAAGAAATATAAGATAAAATATTTCTGTCAAAGCTATTGTTGGGAGAATGAATCCAAAGACCACGTGATCTTAGTAAAAGGGCAAGTGGAAGTAATGTTGCATTCACAAACTTGTTCAAGAAAGCTTCTAAGGAAGAATGAGTAGCCTAAAGGCCACTTACCTTAGTGAAAAGGTTCTACATCTACGAACCTGCTTGCAAGCTTCTAAAGAAGCACGAGGAGTCTCAAGGCCACGTGATTTTAGTAAAAAAGCATGTGGAGAGAATTCAACATCTACGAAACCTATTCGAGAACTTTTAAGAAAGAATGAGAAGTCTAAAGATCATGTGACCTTGGTGAAAAGGCACATATAGATAACTCTATCTATGAATATGCTTAACAACTTCTAAGGACAAACGAGCTGCCAGAAGAAAACGTGACCCGAGTAAAAACGCCACATAGAGATAACTCTACTTGCGAACCTACTCAAGAGCTTCTCTGAAGATTGTGAAACCTAATTAAAAAGGCACACGAAAAGTATTCAATGACTTGGCTCGCCCAATACCCTAAGAGTGATGGGCTTGAACAGAGTCAAGGAATCATGCGTAGGCTCGGGTGAAAACCACTAACGTGAAGGACTATTATTTCTCTTAATCTTATTTTTATAAGTCACTATATATCCTGGGTTGAAAATAAAGAAAGAAGGGGTGAAAGAGTACTAGAGAGTTCTGTGTTTTCACAGAGAACCATAGGTAGAAGAAAACAAGCATGTCGTTGCTACTGTGGGTTGTAGCTGTGTATCACGCTACAAGGTTAAGTATTGTTGAAGTGTATGCGAAAAATAAAGGTGAACTAGCATGGGTATTGTTGCTAGAACGAAAGAAAATCATAAAATAAAACTTTCTTCATTGTGCGTGTATTCAGTTGTAGAGAACAACAAATCTGTGTCGAAGGGTTGTCGTGGGTTGCAATCACAGGTAGTACACTAGTTGAACAAGAAGAAAGTTGGACCATGTTTCACAAGAGGTTGTAGTGGTAAGGAACGAAGAAAAAAAAGTGAAGAACTTTTGGGGTTGTATGGGTAAGGTTTGGATTTGGTGGTATTGGAGTTGCTTACCTAAGTATCTCTAGTTTTGTCCTCTTCCCCATTAATAAGAAGTATTATTTACTTCTTTTAACAATAAGTTAATTTCATCCTTTCATGGAAAGAAATTTAATCGTTGGCGTATAAAGATGGAAGGACTGTGTGCATATTAGTTGTTACACCCATGACTAGAAGAAGAAGACAAAGAAAACACGATTAAGCATGTGTGGTGAAAAGGAAGCCAATAAATTACTATTCAACTTTTCTATTTAGCATGTGAGGTGAAAAAGAAGCCAATAAGTTACTAGTGATAAAAAATAATATTTTATTCGTAATTTTCAATTATAAATAGGGGTTCAGATTTCAGTTCAATTCATTTAGATCTGATTGATCATAAGTATATTTGAGCTTTCAAGATATAGAGAGTCTCATTGTTCACTCTTTGAAAGAAAAGAGAAAAGTTGTAATCTCTAGTTTATAGTGAAGATTTTACACTCTGCCCTTAGACGTAGGTCTTAGAATTGAACTACGTAAATCTTCTGTCTCTCTACTATTTTAGTTACTGTCTTTATTTTACCAGTTAGTAGTGCAATATTGTATGCATTTCTCAAGTAGTGTCGGAACAGCTGGGAAAGTCTTAGTATGCTCTGTGGTTGCGGCCTTGGTTGATCTTCCATGTCAGAAAAGTCTTTTACCTATACACGTATACAACTCTATTCACGTAGACGACACTGTTCACATATACAATACTATTTACGTATACAATACTATTTATATATACGATAGTTGTCACAAGAAATAGTGGGAATCAACGTGTATCAACTACTCTCGCATACCACCGTTCATCTGTGCACCGTATCAAGGGGTCGATGCATTATACCGTTACTCTGCTGAACCAGCAATCAACATAGTCAGATTCAGTCTTTTTCATAGTAACTTTAAATAGTGAACGGGAGGCAGTTTGCTGGTTCAGAAGACTTGATATTTAAGCGGGTCCATTGTGATCCTACCTCTCAGCCTGGGGATTAGACTGATTGATTTTATTGAAAATTGTTCACTTAGTAAAGGTAAATGCTAGACATCTAAATGAGATACACAGATCAGTAAATAAATTTGCAGGTTCCAGCTCAGCACGTCCCCTCAAATTCTATTATTATTTGGTGTTGGTCAAATCTTGCATCAACATTAGTAATTAATGGAAGTTATCTCGATTGAGTACAAAGAACCTAAAGATAATGTTCGACCTTAACGAAAAAGAAAAAAATCAAATGAAAAAATTGCAGAAAATCAAGTCTTTTATGAAGTTGAAGAATATGCTTAAAGTGTGTCATATCTAAGTCATAGGAAAATATTATTTTAATTCAAATAATTTAAATTATAATGGGATACTAGAAATAATCTAGATTATGAGTTTATTAGATTTGTGTCTAATTAGGATTTTAATTAGAGTATGAGTGTGATTAGAATTTTTTTATTAATTGTATTTGTAATAGGATTAAGTATTTTAGTTATTTAGGAATTAGTATCCGGTGGTTATATATACACCTTGTTGAAGTCAATTTTGGCCTCCCCACACGTCGTAACATATTGTTCTTCTACGGGCTCTCAAGTTTAGACGACCCCTAAGTTGGGCCATCGGCCTATGGGCGCCCACGTAAAGCGTGTCATACAGGCAAGTCCTAGGAGGTTTTATTTTTTTTCTTAGGAAAAAACCTCTTGCTAGTGTGAGAGGGTGAGACTTCTTATGTGTCTTAGCTTAACAAAATATATAGTCGATGTGAAACTGATATCTGAAATTGAACCAACCAACACACCATATAATTAATTGTAAAAAATGAGATTAAGAGAACCAAAGTTGCCCAACAGTTAGGAGACAAGACAAGGACCTTTTATAGTCCCAATAGACAAATATAAATAAGTGTCAATGGTCCCATTGAGCTCCCGTAACTTAGTATAAACACCCAATCTCTCATCTCAAAGTGTACTATATATATATATATATATTTTTTGTTTGAGGTCGGCGGGCATTAGGATTCTCCTACTAGTCCCTCCTGGGCACGACCACAAATGTCCTTAGACATCGTTAGCCAACATATTAGTGAGTAGCATGAGTCTCACTCAAACTCTCCACCTCAAGGTTGGGGGCGCTTGCCCCTAACCACTGAATCAACCCACCGTTGATTAAAAATATCTTCTTCATTAATAGAACAGTTTGCCACTTTTATAGATGCTAGCTTGAGTATTGGTGTGGATTTGGCCAGTAACACATCAATGCTACTAATCCATATCAAGTGTCCTTTCTGTGGATCTTGTTGGCTCACCTGAGGAAGAATCACTCTCTGAAAGCTTGAGGCGAGCTCTTTTGTTGATCCCACTTTTGGCATCAACACCCATTAATAGATATAAATGATAAATACCATCCTAACATTCTTTTTTGACTTAGTGCTAGTTTTGTTTTTAATTATAATGCAATTACCAAAGTTTTTAAAAACTTTTGAATATATGTTTTTTTACTCTCAATAAAATGTTGCAATATGCTAATAGCTAAAAGTTTTCCTAGCATTAATAAACAGGGGTAGGCATTCGGAATGGGATATAATAGAAAGGAAAATGTTATTCTAACTCCAAAAATTATAACTGCATGTGCAACTACATATGTATATTCATTGGATCGTAATGTTTTACACATCTCAAGATGTGTATTAAACAATTTAATAAACATACATATATAGTTGCAGATATAGTTGCAAGTTTTTGTAGTTATTTTAACATTTCACATAGTTTAATAAATGATCTGACCATTAAAGGAAGAGGAGCTAGGCATGAATGAAAGAGAAGCAATTAGTGCCAGGCCAATCTAATAAATTGTTGGTCAAGTGAACAAAAATTGTACTAAGATTGAATTCCTTTGTTTATATTTATTGTATTACATCCTCAACAACTTTTTCCTACGTTCTCTTGTAAGGAGTTACCTTTCTTTTTTGAGTAATGTTACATGGATTGAAAACACTACACCAATTGCTACAAATCACTGTCATATCAGGTTTTAACTTTAATACATCAAAACAACACACTTTTCAATGAAATTACACATTTGATGTAGATATTTGACACATTAAATTTGTAGCAATTCATGTGGGGATTTCAGTCTCCTTAGTATTTTTTTTCATTTTTTTATGTCATTTGATTGATTTTTTTTTCTTATCCCTATATGCACATATGCTTTGTTCGTTTTAAGTGATGTTGAAAGTTGAAATATCTTCTTTGAATTACATTGTAGTAAAGTAAAGGATATATATTGTATGTAAGCATATTCTTTGCTTTTGATTTTTAAAATTTATAAATATTAAACTTTAATTTTTTTATTAAAATTAAGAATTAAATTATGAATAACTAATTAATATTATTTTTTATAAATATCAATATTAATTAGTTATAAGTATAACACTGTGGGTAGGATATAAGTGTTAAGATTCAAAAAGATATATATGCATTGAAGTGGGGATTTGTAAATTACTATTTACAAACAAGTATCTTTTCATCTTCCCACCTATCACATCCTCAATTTCTATTTTACCACTTTCCAAGTTTAACACCCGATACTCCTTCATCAATTAAACACGCATCCATGTTGGCTTATTCAACTACAATCAATCAATTAAACACGCATCCATGTTGGCTTATTCAACTACAATCAATCAATTAAACACGCGGTGGAATTCAATCTAACAAATATTTTATTCAATTAATCAATCAAAGGTAAAAACCTTTTACAACCAATCAAAATTCTCACTCAATCTATCAATCTTTCTAATTCAAGCAATCAATCTTCTCAACTCTGCTCTACCTCTTAAGGACCCTAAATATTTATAGACTTTAATATCTACTTTGGCTCAAACACACAAATATACTTTCAATACAATTAGGAAACTAAAAAAATTAGAAATCTACTAAAAATTAAATACTTTCTATTTCATTTTATTAGACTCTTAATAAACTAGGAAACTTCCTATATAGCAAACACTCAAATTAAACACTTTTTATTTAAGTTCAAACCAAAATCCTAATAATCTCTACGTTGGTCAGAACTCTACCACGCAATCTATCAATCATGCATGAACATTTCTTGAATTTAATGTAGTATGAGTATGATCTCCACCTACTCCACTTAATCATGTATTTTATAAAAGGACGTACATGTTACCAACCTTACGAGCAATCAACATCATCCGAGAACCTTTTCGAATCTTCGTCAATCCACCTCCAGCTTCATAGTGTTATTTGTTTAAATCCAATGCTCCTAGTGAAATCACGTTTCTCCACATACTTGAGACATATCGTACATCTGTTAATATCCACATCAACCCATTCAATGTCTTAATTCTAATTGTTTCAATCCCTTCAACATCACACAATGAATTGTCCCTCGTAAAGATATCTTACCTTGTAAGAGGTCAACCATTCTTTATGTGGACACATGTCGAAAGAACAAACAGAATGAAGAAGCCATTTTTTTGCATTTCCTGGTTTATTAGTAATTGAGATGAGAGTATCTCATCACTCTGATCCTAAAATGTGAATTCTGACATCTCAACTGTATTAGATTTTTTATTTGAGGTGGAATCTTGTTCTTTCTTCTATGGGCATGTATAATTTGATCATATGACCTTTATGTCCACAATAGTAACATTCTTGTTCCATCAATGACTTCTGAAAACTCGAAGCTCCACCTCTTCCACGACCTCACCCCCATTGTTGTCCATCATATTTTTTTTCTTTTATGGAGTCACCAAAGCTTGTGGCTCATTAGATTGATTTCCCTTATTACGTTCAACATCCATCTTCTAACTAGAGAATAAAACACTCTTTCACCTACCCAAAAGTAATTGTATTTCTCCCATAAATCAACAACTAACTTCCCCAAATTAGAAAGGTGCCCACGTAAAATGGTTCCTTCTATTTTGCTGAAAGTATATAATTCTTGTTTCAATATCAATCTGTTGGTAAAGTTCTTTTGCAAAAATAAATCTCACAATTGCTTCCACATCTCTGATGCAGAAATTTCATAAAGCATGTTGAGTGCAATCTCATTTGTCAGTCACAGTCTTATCATACTTGCGTACAAATGTATTAGTTCATGTTAGTTGGTTTACCCTCTAAAGTTATCGCAATACGTTGTTGCATCGATATATCTCTCATTCATACTTGCCAAAACACTAAAATTCTATTTGTCATCATACTCCTCAATATTGAATTTCATATTAGAAATATTGTTTTTCATATTAAAATAAAGTAAAAATGGCTAGTAACCTTGAATCCAATGCACCAAGAATATATTAATTAACCCCACCAAAAATTAGCCCATGGCCTCAATAAAACTGATTAAGTACTTCAAGAGTCACCATCTAATTCTACTTCTAAAAAGAGAATGATCTAATGCTTTTAAGAGTTATAAAGCAAAAGTAACTTCCCTTTTCATTTTTTATTAGCTTGTGGATTCTTCACCACGTAACAACTCTCTTCCAACAAGCTTTTTAGATGACATCAAGATCTCCAAGTGCAGTAAACTCCCACCGATCACACGCAATCTCCAAACTACAGCGACCCACAACAAATCGATCTTGCCGCAGCCCGCAACAATGCCCCTACCACGAAGCAGTATCCACATTGCTTCACGTAATCTGGCTTTGTTTGATACTAATTTGTTGGGTGTTTTAACCCAAATGATCTATCAATTAAACATACAGCGAAATTCAATGTGACTAATCTTTTATTCAATTAATTAATCGAAGGTAAAAACCTTTTACAATTAATCAATTTCTCACTCGAGCTATCAATCTCTCTAACTCAATCAATCAATCTTCTCAACTTTACACCACTGATCAATGAAACTAGATATTTATAAACTTAAATATCTACTTGGACTCAAACACACAAATATACTTTCAATACAATTAGGAAACTAAAAAAACTAGAAATCTACTAAAAATTAAATACTTTCTATTTCAATTTATTTGACTCCTAATAAATTAGGACACTTCTTATTTGACAAACACTCAAATTAAACACTATCTATTTAAGTTCGAACCAAAATCCTAAAACTCCATGCTTTAGTTAGTTAGTTAGTTTGTTTGTTTATATATATTTGAGTTTGTTATGTGAACAATGAAAAAGAGATAAAAGAGTATTAGAGTTTCATAAAACTCCAAAAGGATGAGTACAATGAAGATAAATAGGCTTATATAGCCTAACAACAAAGTTACTAAACTACCATACTCTAATAGCAAAATTACCTAGATACAATATTACTCTAATATCCTCCCTCAAACTCAAGATGCGGCTGCAAGAAGCATCGAGAGTTTGCCAATAAGAAATCTAAAGCATTGAATGGAGTGACTTCGTAAAGAAGTTTGCGAGCTGAGTGGAAGAGGAGACAAAGGGCAAAAGTAATAGTGTCATGCTATAAATGGCGACGAGTGAAGTGACAATCTATCTTTATATGCTTCGTCCGTTCATGAAAGACTGAGTTGTGAGCAATCTGAATAACACTATGATTGTCACAATACATAAGAGTGGGAGAAGTAATAAAAACACCCATATCAACAAGTAATCTGCGCAACCATTTAATCTCTGTAGTGGTAAATGTCATGGCACGATACTCAGCTTCAGTAGAAGACCTAGAAACAACATATTGTTTCTTGTTTTTCCAAGAAATAAAATAATCTTTTAAGAAGATGCATAATCCTATAATCGACTTGCGATCTGTATGATCATTAGCCCAACTAACATCGGAGTATGCACGAAGCTCCAAAGATGAGGTGGATGGAAGTAGAAAACTCTAATATAAGGTGCCACGAAGATACTGAAGAATGCGAAGAACAACAACCCAATACTACAGTAGGGGAAGCAACAAACTGACTAACAACACAAACAACATATGCAATATCTAGGCGAGTGATGGTTGGATAAACTAAGCTGCCAACAATAGTGCAATATAGCGTAGGATTCGAAAAAGGAGTGCCATCTGAGGGAATGTATCTAATATTTTGCTCAATAGGAGTATCGACAGTCCGAGTATCAGTAAGACAGGCTTGTTGAATGATGTAAGTAGTTTAGTTGGACTGAGAAATAAGATAACCCTTAGGAGATGAAACAACCTTAATGCCTAAGAAGTAGCGTAGAGGGCCCAGGTCTGACGAGTCAATGCTAACTTCAACTCTGCAATCCCATTTATATCATCACCAGTGATAATCATGTCATCAACATATAAGAGAAGAAAAATGCTTCCTGCAGATGTAGACCGAACAAACAAAGCTGAATCAGAATCATTAGGCCTGGAATGAGGAGAGGCAATCACTATAGAAAACTTCTCAAACCAAGCTCGAGATGCTTGTTTGAGACCATATAATGCTTTCCTGAGTCTGCATACGTCCCAAAAGTTATGAGCAGCACTTGGAGGAGGTGCCATGAAAACCTCTTTTGTAAGGGTCCTCATTCAAAAATGCATTCTTAACATCCATCTGAGAGAGATGCCACTGACGAACAAAAGCTACTGCAATAAGAGTGAGAACAATAGTCATTTTTGCAACTGGGCAAAAGTCTAATCATAATTCATATCATATTGTTGAGTGTGAAACCTTTTGAAACCGAACGTGTTTTGTACAGCTCAATGGACCCATCAGACTTAGTTTTGATCTTGTAAACCCAATGAGAACCAATTGTGTTTTTGCTTGGAGGGAGCAGTACCAAATCCCATGTGCTTGTTTTTTGCAAAACAGAAAGCTCCTCAGCCATAGCTTGCTGCCAAAAAGGATCAAGAGTTTCATCTTTGTAAGAGAAGGGCTTAGAAACACTATGAATAGAAGCAAAAAAAGAAGAATATGAAGTAGAATAACATGAATTAGAAAATTTAGGTAATCGAGTAGACTTACGAATGCGATGAGGATAACGAGGAAGAGAAGGAGAGAATCCGTAGCCACAAGAGGTGCTTGGGCAACCGTAGAGAGGAATGAGACATTATTATCTTCTAAGCGTGTAACTTCAAAAATCTTTGCAGAGGGAACATGAGCACTTGTAGTACTTTTATTATCATTCCTGCGAGAGTGAGAGACAGAGGATGGTGCAACATCTATAAAAAGTTGTGAACCATCACTATCATCACCAAATGGATCAATATGAATAATATCAGACGTAGTCAAATTGTGAAAACAAACAGGAATGGAAAAAAAAGGAATGTGCTCAAGAAAGAAAATATGATGAGAGACATTCGGTTTATTTGCAACAGGATCAAAGCAACGATAACCCTTTTGTCCCTCACCATAACCGAGAAAAACACACAGCAGAGCATGCATACAACTTATTGCGCTCTGTGTGAGGTCGAAGAACAAAACAAGTGCAACCAAAAACTCTTAAACAAGAGTAATCTGGGACATGTCCATATAGCTTTTCAAATGGAGAAAGATCGGAAGTGTGAGAAGTAGGGATCATGTTAATCAAATGAACTGAAGTGAGAACTGCCTCACCCCAAAATTCAGATGGAACATGAGTAGACAAAAGAAGAGAACGAGTAGTTTTAACAATATGCTTATGTTTCTTTGCAGCAACACCATTATGTTGTGGGGTATCAGTACGAGCAGTTTGAAGTATAGTCATATCAGAAGGAACCAAATTAAAAATTTTAGTTGAACTATACTCCCCGCCCAAATCACATCTAAAACATTTAATTGAAGCAGAATGTTGTGTTTGGATAAGAGCATGAAAAACAACATAAATGTCAAAGAAATCAGATTAATGTTTCATTATGTAAACCCAACAATATCGAGTGTGATCATCAATAAAGGAAACATAATATTTGGACCCTCCTTTTGTGGCAATAGGGGTTGATCCCCAAACATCAGAGTGAATTAAATCAAAGGGTGCCTTAGAAGTAGAAGTGCTACGATTAAAAGGTAAGGTTGAAAACTTAGCTAATTTACAACCACTACAATTAGAAATATCATGGGATTTAAAATTTCCTAAAACATCTTTAGAAACTAAAAAATTTAAACGAGGAGCGGAGACATGACCAAGACGAGAATGCCATAAATAAAAAATAGAGGAAGAAGGACATAAGTGAAAAGAAAACACATCAACACAGGAAGCTGCTACATTTGAAACCCTCAGCTTTTCCAAGATATATAATCCACCCTCTCTATGGTTGGTCCCAATCAACTTCTGAGAAAGAGGATTCTGTACATAACAAGAATCAAAAGAAAAATTAACAGAAAATCCCAAATCACACAACTGACTAATCGAAAGTAAGTTCAATTTCAATTTAGGAATGCAATAGACATTAGAAAGAGACAAGTGAGGTTTGGTAATGGAACCAACACCTGTTATTGGCATAGGCGTGCCATCAGCAGTCATGACAGGTACGGAAGATATCGAAGAGCTTAGGTCGCATGACATATGATGAGAAGCTTTAGAGTCAAAAACCCATGTGGATTGAGATATACCTGAGGATTTTGATGATGACAAACCTAAAGACATGGAGGTGGACATGACATACGACTGAATGGCAAAGTACCATTGAATCATATGACAAACCTGTTATTACCTTTCACGGGCTTGTAATTCAGATGATTGTTTAAAATTTATATTATTTTTAGATAATAAACTTCATACTTTATTTAATTTTGTTGGCATTAAACTAGAGGGCATTGTATTAAGTGTTTGATTATTTCGTAACTTTTGTATATATTTTTGAAACATATCAACCAAAGAATTTTTAATATCTTTTATGTCAATACGAGATATATCACAATACATTATTTTTAAAACCTCTTCTGAAATTGTTAACTTATAACGACGATTCATTGAAGTAGCCAAACAAAAAAGATATATATTAAAAATGTTTTAGACATATATATATATATATATATATATATATATATTAGAATTTTTCATAATTAAGATTTCTAAAATTCCTTAGAATAAGTACGGAAATATTTTAGAAAATGAGAAAAGTTTTTTTTTTCTAATTTCTAAGTTTAAAACTACTTAATTTAAATTATAGAAGATTACAAAAACTTTGTTAAAAAATAAAAAATATAATATAAAAAATCAGCTAACTGATTATAGTTAATTTATATGAGTTTGATATGTATAGATTTTTTTTTATAGTAATGAGGACTTTGTTTATAAATTATTTAATAATTTAAGAAAAAAGATTTAAAATATTTCTTAGAACGTGTGCAATTTTATTTTATTTTATAATGAAGATTTATAAGTGTATAAGTATGTATTATTCATAAATAAAAATTACTATTTAAAATTTTTATTTAATGAAAGATATATACAAGTTAAAAAATTAACTATTTAGATCGGGCCGCGGGCCTAGTACAAACAACATTATATTAGGTTGTTGGGCCGGGCTTCAAGGGGTTACCCCAATCCGCCCGCTCTATCATAACGGGAGGGTTGGGCCAACCCAACATTTAAGTCGGACCTGGACTGGACGGGCCGGTTCGGGCTAAGCCCATGGGCTGTAGCCTGATTTGACACCCCTAGGAAGAACTAAACAAGTTCACTAGAAAAGCATGATAAATACCAACTACTCCAATCTCCATTACTAGTCCCAGTTTTGCCCGGGGAGTAAGCATAGAATTCTTTGATATGATCCTTAATTTCCTTGGGAGAATCTAATATGATAAATAGTTTTATCCATATAGACTTAATCTGATTGTAATGCTCCTATTTTCACTAAACTTTGAAAAAAAGAGGTGGTGTTGTCTTTTTCCTCATGTTCCTTTATCCTTGATCTCTGTCTCCAAAAAGATTCCTTCCTCCATAGCCAATTCCTTCATCTTACTCTAAATCTGCTTGAGTTTCCTGCAAATTTCTCCTAGCTATCTCCATCCTCTCATCAATCTTGTCAAAGATATCCTTATTCCACTTCCTCAAAATTAATTTTTAACATTTCCAATTTTAGAAGCTATAAGAAGTTGAGGAGATTTAGTGAACTATGTTTTCCAATTAGCACTATCACTTCTCAATATTAGGGTGCTTGATCCAAGCATTAAAAACCTAAAAGGTTTGGGACCATTTGAAATCCCTTGGCAACTTGGTGATCATAGGAACATGATCTAAAATGGCTTTGAGCCCAACTTCTAATTCAGACTGATCACTATAAAGCCCACGCCACTCTTGGTTTACTAAGACCCTGTCAAGATTATAATTGACTCTTCTCTTCCCTAGTTGATTGTTGAACAAGATAAACTTCCTTCCAATCCATTACAAGTCAAGTAGATTGGTAGGTCTAAAAACCTCTTCAAACTCTTGCATTGCTTATCTACTATAAGTCGAACCTCTTCCTTCTCATGAGCATATCTCACAACATTGAAGTCACCTATAACAATTCAAGGTTAGGACCCTTCTTTTCTAATCAGACTCCCACAATTCCCTTTTTTCAACAAGAGAATTATCGTCATAGTTTCTAGTGAGAGAAAGAAAGGGAATCACCTCAGAACTAGACTTCCCCAAGGATCTACTAACTGTCATAACTTAGCTTATGAAAAGAACACTTTGATCCATCCCAACCAATATAAATCCTACCACTACCGCCAGCCTCCTTATTATTAGCCCAACCCCATTTCTACCAAAACTTATTTGAACAAAAGCAGGTGAGGAAAGTTGACCTTTCCAATAGGTTCATACTCTTCCATATCATTTTCTAACCTCATGTTTCCAAACTTTTGTTTCCTCCTTGCTGCCTTTCGGACATTGCTTGGGCCTATGCTTGAAATGCTCACAGTTAATAAGAATCTAATCAAAGTGCACTATTTAATGGGAATTTCATTCTTCTCTAGAGCATCCACCTCAACTTTACATAGTCACGAGCATAAGCTATTCTGTTTTAGAAGAAGAAGAAATTATGCATATTTAAGGAATTATGTACAAATGTACAAGAAGGGCCCATCACCAAAACACAAAAGAGGGAACAAAGCAAAAAAACAAAACGACCTCAGCTATCCTGCTCCTATGCTTCATGGGCTTGTCTTTGAATAGGGGTACGCAAGGACACTGGTTATTCAGCTCAATGCTTCTTGAGTCCACAAGTGTAGACGACGTGGGAGAAAAATCCATACTTGGATATATAACACTCAAGTTTGGCTTAGAAAAGTCATAATCTATTGTCCATTGTCTTAAAATTGCTATGTGCTAGGGACCCCCTTCTAAGGATTTCGCATTTATCTTCTTCCTGACTAAACTTGAAAAGAAACACTCCATCACCATGGTTCTCACCTGAAGGTTCCCCTTGATCCCACATTTTGGTAACTAACACCTTCACCATATGGCGTGGGGCGGCTCTTCTACCCAAGAAGTAGCTGATAGGGACATTTTTCCATTTCTCTACTCCTAGCTCGAAAACTTCCTTGGGGTATACCTTCTCCGTAGCTCAAATTGAACAGTTATGAAATCTAGATATAAACCTTTCTCTTGGGTGAAGGATGAAAATAGCGATTTCCAAGTGTTCTGGTTTGTTGGATCCCCATAATCATCTGCCGTTCTTCCTTCCTTAGCCAAACCCTTGCTATCTTTCTTGACCAAAACCTTTCCCTCTTCATCATCCATAGGAAGGTGTTTGGTTAAAGTTGTTCTTAGAACATTCAAAAATATTTTGTCAAATAAACCTTAAAATATGTGAAAGAAACAATAATTCCTTGTTTTATAAAACAACTACTCAAAAAGTAGTTTACAAAATTTTTAGTTATAAACCAAAAAACCAGTCCTTAATGACTTTCAACAATGGACTCATATGTAGGTGGCAAGCCAATCAGCACATCAAAGTGAGCAATAATCCTCCAACCCAGTCCCTCCTACTTAAGATAGTGAAACTATGAATACATGATGCATATTATATAAGTAATTAATTTAAAAATTTACAGTTTTTTAGATTGACCTGACCAACTTTTTGATAACCTCTACCATAAGATGTATTTCATGTATTCTATGAGTATATTATGTTGGAAATGTTGTGAGCACACAAACTCTAAACAAGAAAAATATTGAAGAAGGAGAAGGACTTGAACTTGTGCATTTTTCTTGATTTGAAAATGAGAAATACATGAGGTATTTATAGGACCTTACCTAGGCAAATACAATAAATGCATACATGAATTTTACATACATGAACCACTAAGTTCATGGATCACACTATCCTAGGTACATGCATGTATTCATTAACTTCTAGATACATTCATAAACCTATTAAATATGTTCACATTAAGATACATTCACTATAAAGTTTCCAAATGAATTCTTCAGTTTTGGAATTTGAACGAATGCCAACATTCGCCCCCTCAAATCAAAACTAGTTCATGCCGAGCATGTCTCTTAGCTTCATGAAAATTTCACCTGATAATGGTTTAGTGAATATATCTGCTACTTGTTCAGTAGTGTGACAATATTGGAGCTCTACAGTCTTCTGCTTCACATGATCACGAAGAAAATGAAACCGAGTATCAATGTGCTTGCTCCTTCCATGATGGACTGGATTCTTTGCAAGTTGGATAGCTGACATGTTGTCCACAAATATCACAGTTGGCTCCTCCTGTGGATGATCCAGCTCCTTCAAAATATTTCGTACCCATATTGCTTCACAAACAGTAGATGAAGCTGCTATATACTTTGCTTCACAAGAAGATAGAGCCACTATTTTTTGTTTCTTGGTGGTCCAAGAAAATGCAGTTGTGCCAAGATAGAAGACATAGCCAGTGGTGCTTTTTCTCTCATCTTGGTCCCCTCCCCAATCACTATCTGAATAGCCTACTAATTTTGCATTTTCACCATAATTATAAAATAGACCAAGATTAAGTGAGCCTTTGATATTCCTTAGTATTCTCTTTGCAGCTAGCCAATGTGACTCCTTTGGTGTCTCCATGTAACGACTCACAAGTCCAACGCCATACATAATATCGGGCCTTGTGATTGTCAAGCACGTCAGGCTTCCAACCAAACCCTTGAAAAGAGTTGAGTCCACAAATCCTCCATTTCCTTCTCTTGATAGTTTCATACCTATAGCAACTGGAGTGTTCACAGTGTTGCAATTACTCATCTTGAATTTCTCCAAAATTTCCTTCATGTACTTTGTTTGAGATATAAATATCTCATTTTGTTGTTGCTTCACTTCAATCCCAAGGAAATAGGTCATCAGTCCGTTGTCTGTCATCTCAAACTCTTTAAACATTGACAGCTTGAATTCCATAAGCATTTCACTGCTAGTTCCTGTGTACAACAGGTCATCAACATATAGGCAAATAATCAAAAATTCACCTTGATTTTTCTTCATGTAGATTGCATGCTCATATGGACATTTGGTGAAACCATTATGTTGAAGATAGCTATCAATGCGTGCATTCCAAGCTCTTGGCGCCTGCTTTAAACCATATAATGCCTTTTTCAGGCAATATACCTTGTTTTCTTCTCCGTCAATTTCAAAACCTTCTGGCTGGTGAATATACACTTCTTCTTCGAGAATGCCATTGAGAAAGGCTGATTGGACATCAAGCTGATATATCTTCAAATTATGATGAGGGCAAGTGCAATCAATAATTTCACCGAGTCAAGTCTTGCAACTGGTGCAAAAACCTCTTCGTAGTCGATACCGTACTTCTGCTTCTAGCCTTTAGCAACTAGTCTCGCTTTGTAACAAGAAACTTCACCCTGAGCAGTACGTTTGATTTTGTACACCCACTTGACGCCAATAGCCTTTTGATTTGTTGGAAGTGTTGTCATCTCCCAAGTGTCATTCTTCTAAATAGCATGAATCTCCTCCTCCATTGCCGATCGCCAACATTCTTCTTCTACAGCTTCTTGGAAGGTCAGAGGCTCGTGATCAGCATATAAACAGAAGAGTTTGGTATCTTCATCTTCTTCTCTTTGATTATAAATCTTCCCGAGACTTCTCATTTTGATGGGACTTTGGTGTATGGAAGATCTGTTTCTACTACTTTCTGCTGAAGATGGTGAGTTTCTTCTCGGAGAAGGTGTGTCATGTTGAGGAGATGGTGGTATACCTGGTGGAACTTGTGTTGGGGGTTCTTCAAGTTCTTCAAACACTTGCTGCTCTTTGGCCTTCTCATCATCATTTCAGCTCCATGCTTTATCTTCATCAAAGATAACATCTCTACTAACCACTAATTTCTTTGTTAGTGGATTATAGAGCTTGTATGCTTTCGATTCTTCACTATAGCCGAGAAAAATGCATTTCTCACCACGATCATCCAGCTTCTTTCTGTTGGGCTTGGGGATTTGAGAATATGCAACACACCCAAAGATTTTTAGGTGTGCAACAGTTGGTTTGTAGCCGCTCCACGCCTCTTGAGGTGTCATGTGCTTTACACTTTTGGTAGGACATCGGTTCAGCACATTTGATGAGCACGCCACAGCTTCCGCCCAGAATTTCTTAGGCAATCCTTTCTCCTTGAGCATAGTT
Source organism: Paratinospora sagittata (assembly GCA_035771175.1). Lineage (NCBI taxonomy): Eukaryota > Viridiplantae > Streptophyta > Magnoliopsida > Ranunculales > Menispermaceae > Paratinospora > Paratinospora sagittata. Next base: position 36,908,298 of record CM069589.1, read on the forward strand.
CTTGCCATGTTAAGAATCGTGCGATTCTTTCTTTCAGCGATCCCATTTTGCTGTGGGGTGTAAGTCGCAGTATATTGATGTTTTATGCCTTCTTCCCTGCAATACTCATCAAATACTTTTGAGGTGTATTCTCCACCTCGATCAGAGCTGAGAGTTACAATTTTGTGACCACTTTCTTTTTCTACATGGGCTTTATAGTTTTTGAATACAACAAAAGCAGCTGACTTTTCTTTAAGAAAATAAACCCATAATTTTCTGCTGAAGTCGTCAATGAAAGTAATAAAGTAGCTATTACCTCCTAGCGACTCATGTTCAATAGGTCCACATATGTCAGTGTGGATCAGTTGAAGTGGTGTCGTTGATCTCCATGATTTGCCGCTGGGAAAAGGAAGTCGTGCTTGCTTGCCAAGTATACAAACATCACAAGTGTTACTTGGCGGCTTGATCATTGGTAACCCATGCACCATGCTTGATGAAGATAGTAGTTTTAGACCGCTAAAGTGGAGATGCCCAAGGCGATGATGCCACTTCCATGACTCACTTTCTTTGACTCCATAGAAGCATTTCTCTGACTTTGTGCTAAGATGAAGTGGGAACATTCGATTTTGGGTCATCGGAACATGTGCGATGATTCTTCCAGTTGTATCTCTCAAAATGAGAGAGTTGTCTCTCATTTGTATGTTATATCCCTTTTCTACAAGCTGCCCAATGCTAAGAATATTGCTTTTCATGTTAGGTATATAATACACATCAGAGATATACCCATTCTTACCATCCTTCTGATAGATTTTTACTTTCCCTTTGCCTTCAACTGATAGTTTGGAGGAATCTCCCAAGTTCACTTTTCTGTAGACTTCTTCCGTGAGTTCTACAAACAATTCTTTCTCGCCACACATATGATTGCTTGCCCCAGAATCAAGATACCAATTTTTATATGAAGTATGTGGATCATCATGTGCAAGAAGTAGGATAGAATCATTACCTACATCATGTGATGTCTCTGCAACATTGGCTTGTTCATCAATTTTTAACCAACAGTCGGAGGTGTAGTGTCCAAATTTATTGCAGTTAAAACATTGGACATTCCTATTGGCTCCATGTCCATAGGATCTTCCTCTACCTCGGTTACCTCCTCGTCCTCTAAAGCTTTGATATTCTTGTGCTGACTTTGGCTTGATTGTTGAGTTGTACCTCGCCCTCGGCCTCTGCCTCGACCACGGTTGGAGGTAGATTTTCTTTGATCGTTTAGAGTCAGTTTTGACTCTAATGCTTGTTCCAATACAGCTGGATTAGATTTCTTCTGCATCCTTTGCTCATGTACTTGTAGTGAACCCAATAATTCCTCAATTGTAAGTATCTCCAAGTCCTTAGACTCTTCGATAGCTACAACTACATGCTCAAATTTAGAGGAAAGGGATCGGAGTACCTTCTCGACGACACGGATGTCATCTTGCTTCTCACCATTTCTCTTCAAGCCATTCACGATTATTAGCAACAGTGAAAAATAATCAGACACCGATTCACCATCCTTCATGTGGAGAGCTTCAAACTCGCCTCACAATGCTTGAAGACGAACCCGCTTCACTCGATCATCTCCTTTGAAGATGGAAACAAGAATATCCCATGCTTCTTTGCTTGTTGTTGCTTCAGCAACCTTTTCGAAGGTAGCTTCGTCCAACCCTTGATAGAGTATAAACAAAGCTTTTTTGTCCTTCTTCCTTTGCTCCCTAATAGCCTTCTTCTCATCTACTGTACATGCAGCCTCTTGCTCGCCAGTGGGTTCCACAAAACCATCGTTAATGGTTTCCCAAAGATCTTGAGATCCAAACAAGGCTTCCATTTGGATACACCATGAACCATAGTTATCATTTGATAACTTAGGAACTTGTTGCTGGACAGAATTCATCCAGGCTCTGATACCACTTTGTTGGAAATGTAGTGAGCACACAAACTCTAAACAAGAAAAATATTGAAGAAGGAGAAGGACTTGAACTTGTGCATTTTTCTTGATTTGAAAATGATAAATATATGAGGTACTAATAGGACCTTACGTAGGCAAATACAATAAATGCATACATGAATCTTCACATAAATGAACCACTAAGTTCATGGATCACACTATCCTAGGTACATGCATGTATTCATTAACTTCTAGATACATTCATGAACCTATTAAATATGTTCACATTAAGATACATTCACCATAAAGTTTCCAAATGAATTCTTCAGTTTTGGAATTTGAACGGATGCCAACATATTAATGGTGGTTATGTTTCCTCTTTGTAAAGATGTAAAAAGTATTATTGTCTGTAATGACTCATGACTATATTTTGAGAGTTTTTTTTATGATAACTCTATGTAATTATTTGTTGTCCAAGTTTAAAGTGCTTAGTATAGTAGATATCAAACATTAATATTGTAGCTTTCACACACACACACACACACGTGTGTACATAATATATATATAGTTGATAGAGATACTACGGGGGTCCTGTTGCTAGATTGTAATTACTTCTCCTCTATTAATATAATTTTGTTGTTTGCCTTTCACACACACACACACACACAAAAATTAACATAAATAAATAAAATAAAATGATTTACTTTTTTATTAGAGGTAGTCAAGCCTATTGTAACACCATGATTTACAAAACTTAATTTTTTGTAAAATAATAAATATTTTAATTTTATCGAGAAAAATCACTGAAAATCGAGATGTTACTCGTATCCTTCTATCTTAACCCATAATCATTATATAGATAGTAAAATTTGTAAAATTATGAGTTTATATTCTTCCAACCAACTTACTGGTTAAGATAAACGAATACCCTTTCATCTTCATGCTAAGGACCACATAATTCCACTATACAAATTTCTATAGTGAATTATGAGGGTACTTGCCTTTGTCCATCCATTATGGACACAATATTTTAAATACATTCATTAAATAGAATTAATAAGTTCAAGTCCAAAGCACATATATTTAAAGTAAATCATGATCCCTTCAATAATCATAATAAGGTTTTATCAAAATTTCTAATGTCAATACAACCCTTATTAAATAAAAGTTCACAAAGTTAAACAATTAATTAACTCATTCACTAATTATAATATTGTCCAGATTACCATCCTAGCCCTATCACTGAACCACGTCACAATTTGCTACTTTATTTTCTAAGTACCTGCATGTGAAAAATAGGGGTAAGCTTGAAAGCTCAGTGAGTCATCATGATACATACACAAGAACATTACAAACAAGTTTCACACATTAATCGTTGCAACATTAGATTGTTTGAGTCGAGAATTTTATCACGTTCTAAATCACGTACCTTTAGGAAATCAAACTCAGGGTGGCACTACCAAAAAATTAGAACTCGTCGGCGATATTCATCATGAATAACTGCCCCATAATAAACATTGGCGATATTCCTTAAAATAACTGCCCCATAATAATCAATGGCGATATTTCTTACAATAACTGTCTCATATGTGTGATTCTTATCTTAATCGTGTTCCTTAGTGATGTCACGCCATACGTACGGTATAAGTATGATATTAAGTGCATTCATAAAACATATTCAAACTCCACTACACATGGTATCATGTCACAAAGTCAATTATAATAGTATTCACGTATGAACTTTACTATGTCAATATTCTAAGTCATACGTTTCAGTATCAGGCATTATAATTTATAAACGAGTCTCAAATATCACATGAATTGCATGCATCCAATTATCATCTAATCAAAACAAGAAGTCATGTTGACACACATATCATCATGGCTAACAATCACAACATGGTATAGATAAAATCATGTACAATAGGCATGCATAAGAAATTTAATAATATTATAGTCCTAATTAATTTAGCATTCCTATCTATATATCAAAATAAAATATTATGAAGGCATAAAATCATCCCCACCTGTAACGCACGCAATTTGTTCTTGTCCGAATTCCTTGGTGCGTAACGTACGTCCTCAACCGGAGAAGATGGAACTAGAACAGTTGATGCGTTTTCCGGTGTACCAAATCTTGAAAAGGCTCAACCATCTAACCAAGGTACAAGTGATTGTGCTTCATCAAAACCATATCTTGCATCCTGCGAAACAGAGCCTGGGACACCTCCGGCAACAAACTCCTCCATTGGATCCGTTTGTTTTCAAAGAAGAATTCGGGTGATTTGGCCTTGGTAATAATCCATTATTATTTCCACCTACTTTCCCATTTCCACTCACATTAGGTACTTCTACTAACAAAAGTCCCTGGTCAGCAGGAATTGAGGTGGATACCTCGCCTTGGGAAGCACAAGCTTGGTTCTGAACATACGGACCATTAGGTGGAGTAGGTGACTGGTAAAATGGAGTGGGATACTAGTAGTGTTGTGGTCCATACAGTTGACCATCATGGCCAATGGTGGGAACAGGGGAACCTGCATGAGAGTACGCACCATAAGGTGCATAACCATATCCATGGTACAGGAGTGATCCATTATCCCCATAAACTCCCGTAGGCATTTCAACACCATCAGGATTCATGTATCTATAGTCTTCCCAGTCATTCACGGTCCCATCATAACCGCCATAGTAATAAGCAGCTGATGGGTATCCATTAGGAAGATAACTGATAAAATTAAGGGGTAATTGATATGATTACTAGAATTATGGGATTGATATCCATAATTGATATGATTACTAGAATTATGGGATTGATATCCATAATTATAGTATATCACCTATAATATCTCTTATTAATCTGGAGAGATATCCATAATTGATATGATTACTAGAATTATGGGATTGATATCCATAATTATAGTATATCACCTATAATGTCTCCTATTAATCTGGAGAGACATTATTGACTTTCCTTGTAAAGCTTCTGTGTGTATCTTATATATTGTAACAATGTACTGTGAATGAAATAACAGAAAAATTATTTCTTCAATTGTGTTCTTGATATGGGATCAGTGCCACCTTCAATCTCCTATTCTTTACATTAGGAATTGAAGCAGGTCCTTTGTTCACAATTGTTAAATTTCTGTTCAACTTATTCCGCTACGATTCATTCGTATCCGTATCAGTATGTCTGTCCATCAAGAAGGTGAAACTTCATCCAAGAAGATTGATTCTTCTCCTACACCCGTGGCTGCGTTTGGATTCCAGATGCAGGAAACGTCCTCTTTGATCACCCCAGAACGACTTGATGGAACCAATTACATAGAATGGTCTCTGAATGCTCAAAACAAGATACAGGGCCATAAGCGTTGGGGTTTTATCTCGGGCCCAAAAACTACACCCAAAGATGTGAACTCTGAAGAATTTGAAGCGTGGGAGGATGACAATTGCTTAGTCAAATCCTGGTTCCTTGATGCGATGACAAAGGACATTCGCTCTCTCTTTCTTCGATTGCCTACAACAAAAGAGGTATGGAAGGCAGCAAAACAAACATATTCTGTTGATCACGATGCAACACGAGTTTATCAGCTACACTGTGAGGAAATTTATGTCCGTCAAAATGGAGGTTCTCTCATTTCTTATTTTGGTCAACTAAAGAAAATTTGGCAGGAACTTGATTATATTGATCCCTGTGTTATGGAGTGTACTGTTGATATTGCCAAATATACTACCAAGGTCAACTGTCAACGTGTGTATACTTTTTTGGTTGGTCTTGATTCTCAGCTTGATGGGGTTCGTGGTCGAGTACTTGCAATTACACGTCTTCCCAATATACAAACAGTTTATGCCATGGTGTGTGGAGGGGCAAATCGTCAAGATGTTATGATGGGTGAGAAGATTGGAGAAGGGGCAGCAATGATCTCTCGAAAATCATCTACCTCAAAGAAGGATAGAAAGTGTACTCATTGCAGTGGTACTGGTCATATTGCTGAGACATGCTTTCGTCTCCATGGCTATCCGGATTGGCATCCCAAGGGAAAGAAAAATTCACAAACGTCCGTTCATGCAAAGGAAGAGGACACCAATTCCAGAGGGAACCTAGTTGCCGCTGCCGGATTCACTTCTAAGTCAGGTATGTCTTTTACTAGAAATTGTGATTGGATTATTGACTCCGGTGCAACGGAGCATATGACTTGTGACCAGAAAAAATTTTCTCACTTATCTCAACAATGTTCCAAAACTATCATCACCAATGCTAATGGTGTATCATCTCCTGTTCTAAGAGCTGGTACAGTCCCTTTACCTCCTACCTTAACCACCAAAGATGTTTTATTTGTGCCATCCTTGAATTGCAGCATTCTTTCTATTTATCAATTTACCAAAGCTTATAATTGTGTCACCATATTTTTTCCTACTCACTGTGTTTTTCAGCACATCCATACCAAGGAGAAGATTGGCAATGGTAAACAAATTGGCGGATTGTACTATCTGGAGGAAGGGTTCCAGTCTTCCAACAGAGAAGGACAAGTCAACATAGTGCAGGCCGATTTGGTGAATAAGCGCAAGGAGGAAATCTGGTTATGGCATAAGAGATTGGGACATCCATCGTTTAGCTACCTTAAGAGATTATTTCCATCTTTGTTTAGTAGTAGTACTCCTGAGGATTTTATTTGTGAAACTTGCACAATGGCGAAAAGTAATCGCACTACTTTTCATTTGAGTGATAATAAAGTAATTTTCCCTTTTGCATTAGTTCATTCCGATGTTTGGGGACCGGCACCAATTCCAACTCCTAATGGAATGCGGTGGTTTGTTACATTCGTTGATGATTGCACTCGAATGACTTGGGTTTATCAGTTGAAACACAAGAGTGATGTTTGCTCCATTTTTCAATTATTCCATCAAATGATGACTACACAATTTGGCATTCCAATCAAAGTTTTGCGTTCAGATAATGGGGGGAATATTTCAAGCAAAAGTTGTCCACATTCATGCAATCGGTAGGGATTATTCATCAAACGACATGTCCTTATCCTCCTCAACAGAATGGTGTTGCAGAGCGCAAAAATAGGCAGTTATTGGAGGTCACTCGGTCACTCTTGATTAGGGGCCATGTTCCCTCTTACTTGTGGGGTGAGGCGTTGTATTCGGCAGTGTACTTGATTAATCAAACACCATCCAGTGTCCTTACTTTCAGACGACCATTGGATGCTTTATCTGATCATTGCACCCTGCCACCCATAGTACATTTAGCTCCAAAACTTTTTGGGAGTGTGGTGTATGTCCACCTACATCCGCATCAAAGAACTAAGCTTGAGTCTCGTGCGTCCAGGTGTGTTTTTGTGGGTTATGGAATCAATCAGAAGGGCTACAAATGTTTTGATCCATCTTCACAGAGGTTTTATGTTTCAATGGATGTTGTTTTCCATGAACATGAACTCTTTTATCAATTACCGAATACTGATTCCTCACTTCCGGGGGTGCATCGACACCAAGTGGTGAATCATGAGGAAATTGAGTTTTTGTATCGGGCACAGGAGGACAATGAAGTCAATGCTATACCCGTGGAAAATGAATCACTGGAACTACTGGATGATGAAACCAGTGCTATACCCCGAGGACAATGAAACCAGCGCTATAGACCCAGATAAGCATGATTCGAACTCTATTCAGGATAGTACAATCTTGCGTCGACATGAAGCACAATCACTGCCTCAATCTTCTTCTACGGAGACAATCTCAAAGGTACCCATAAATCCTCATATAAATACTACTGTTCTTGATAATGTTGTTGTTGAATTCCAAGCTAATCATGAACCTCAACTACCTCAATCCCGCTTTCCAATCCGATCTAACCGTGGTATACCACCACCTTTGTATGAACCCGATCCTAAATCCAAAGCTAAATATCCCATAAGTAATCATGTGTCTTCCAAAAGATTGCCTGAGTCATATGCCTCTTATGTGCTGCAGTTATCATCTGTCTCTATTCCTAGTAAAATGCAGGAAGCTTTAGCAGATCCTAGATGGACTCAAGCCATGGCGGAAGAAATGGCAGCGCTTAAAAATAATCTTACTTGGGAGCTCATACCTCTACCTAAAGGGAAAAGAACTGTGGGATGTCGATGGGTGTTTGCAATTAAACATAAGGCAGATGGTACCATTGAAAGGTACAAAGCTCGGTTGGTTGCAAAAGGGTATACGCAATCATATGGGGTTGACTATCAAGACACTTTTGCACCTGTTGCCAAGCTTAATACAGTAAGAGTGCTCTTATTTTTGGCAGCTAACCGAGATTGGCCGCTTCTTCAATTCGATGTAAAAAATGCATTTTTACATGAAGACCTTGCAGAAGAAGTATGTATGGATCCTCCCTAAGGTGTAGAGGAATACTCAAATACTACTGTGGTGTGCAAGCTAAAGAAGGCGTTATATGGGTTAAAGCAATCTCCAAGAGCATGGTTTGGGAGATTCACCAAGTCCATGAAGAGCTTTGGTTATAGACAAAGCAACTCCGATCATACATTATTCCTAAAGCACAGAAAAGGAAAAATTACTGCTTTGATTATCTATGTGGATGATATGGTAGTAACGGGTGATGATCAAGATGAAATTGAGAGTTGCAACGACGCTTAGCTTCAGAGTTTGAAATAAAATAACTTGGTGACTTGAAGTATTTTCTTGGTATTGAGGTAGCCCGATCAAATAATGGTATCTTCTTATCTCAGTGTAAATACATTCTTGACCTGTTAATTGAGACAGGTACTCTCGGATGTAAGCCTACAAGTACCCCTATGGAACAAAATCATAAATTGTTCTACTGTTCGAATGCACCTCCTATTGATAAGGGAAGATACCAGAGACTTGTGGGAAAATTAATTTATTTGTCTCACACGAGGCCAGATATTGCTTATGCAGTGTCGGTTGTGAGCCAATTTATGCATGATCCTTGTAAACCTCACATGGATGTTGTAGATCGCATATTAAGATACTTGAAATCTGCCCCAAGTAAAGGTTTGCTTTTCACCAAGAATAATCATACGAGAGTAGAAGGTTACACTGATGCAGATTGGGCTGGTTCAGCTGGTGACAGAAGATCTACATCAGGATATTTTACTTTTGTGGGAGGAAACCTAGTGACGTGGAGGAGTAAAAAACAACCTGTTGTAGCAAGGTCAAGTGCAGAAGCAAAGTATAGAGGTATGGCATATGGAGTGTGTGAGTTACTCTGGTTGAGAAACGTGCTAAAGGATTTGAGGGCAGGTTCAAATGAAGTAATGAAATTGTATTGTGATAACACTTCAGCTATTGCGATTGCTCACAATCCAGTCCAACATGATCGGACAAAACACATTGAGATTGATAGACATTTCATTAAGGAAAAAATTGATGCAGGGATCATTACATTCCTATTTGTGAAGTCTGAAGAACAACTGGCCGATGTTTTTAGCAAAGCCGTGGCCAGCCATATGTTTGATAATTCTCTATGCAAGTTATCCATGCACCAACTTGAGAAGGGATGATAGAATTAAGGGGTAATTGATATGATTACTAGAATTATGGGATTGATATCCATAATTATAGTATATCACCTATAATATATCCTATTAATCTTGAGAGATATCCATAATTGATATAATTACTAGAATTATGGGATTGATATCCATAATTATAGTATATCACCTATAATGTCTCCTATTAATCTGGAGAGACATTATTGACTTTCCTTGTAAAGCTCCTGTGTGTATCTTATATATTGTAACAATGTATTGTGAATGAAATAACAGAAAAATTATTTCTTCAATTGTGTTCTTGATAATAACACATAGTTTGATCCGTAAATTCTGGAAGTATGGGAGTTGTCGAATGGTCAGATGGTTAGAATGGACCATTACCCCAACCACCGTCGACAGAGCCACACTGAATCGCAGATGACTTCTTGTTATTCTCAGACGCTTCAAGAGTCTTGGGCTGAGAATCTAGAGACAAGTTTTGTAGCAAATCTGCAGCTTGTTCAGCAGCTGGAGAGACGGTGGCCATGATCGCAGATCTTTCAGATTGAAACCCTAGTCGATGGGAAAAAGACTGGATGTAAAACCCTAAAAAGATGAAATGATACCGCAATCGATCTCTTCCGCTTCGAATCTATCACTCAGAGGAAGAACGAAACACGATCGAACTCTCAGAGATTAGAAAAAGAAAATCTTTTTCGAATGGATCGATAGTGCAAGAAATCTATCCCTGATCGAAGCGCGAGCGATTTCGTAAAACCTCTTCCCTCCTCATCCATTTCTCGATCAAGAAGAATGGCCAAAATCTAGATCGCAAGATCAAGTAAAATAAATATCATCGAAAGGAGAAAAATAAAAATATTAGAGATTCAAATAAGCTTTCTCCTGAAGGAATCGCTTCACGAGCTGCAACCTCCTCTTCTTCTTTTTCTCTATAGAAAATGATATGCTCTGCGGTTGAAGAAAAGAGGCGCGTTTCGGTTACTGGTTCGTTCGTGAGAGAAGAAAGACAGAGAAGAGAGCGGAGAAAGTAGAGAGAAGCGATAGGGTTTCGAGAGATAAGAGGAGGTTTGTACGATTGGTTTCGAGAGGGAGAGTTGGGTTTTTGTGAGAGAGGGTTTCGAGAGAGAGATTCAGAACGAGAGAGCGAGAGCGAGATATCAGAGACAGTTGCAGCGAGAGCTGGGGAAGATGGCGGAGAAGAGAAAAGAGAGAGAGAGGTGAGATTTCAGAGAGACAGATGGGTTTGAGTTCGAGCGATAGAGAAGAGAGGGGCGGGATTGTAGGGCGAGAGAGAAGTTTGGCGATTAGTTTCCTTGATAAGGAAGGAGAGTCCGGGATGTGCGCGCGGAAACAGATCCCGACTCCGAAGAACAAGGGATGTTCTCGATTGCGATGATCATGAATGGCGATTTCTTGCGGCGACGGGGCCGGCGATTTTTTTTTTTTTGAGGGCGACGCCGTCGGAGGCGGCGAAGAAGGCGAGTACGTGAGTTATATATATATATATTTAAATTTCCTAGGGATTACACCTCTCATAGCCCAATTGTGGCCTATTGATGTGCCTGTGAACACTTTTACATATCTTCACACCCAAAACTCTATGGGGGCTTGCTCCAATTTTTGAAAACTCTATTATGCTCTATTAAAGAACTGATAACCTCCCTGGCGCCCTGAAAACCTCCTGGAAAATTAACAGTAGGACCTACAAGAAAATTTCTCATTATACTTAGGTCATTATCATTACGTCACATTAATATTTCAAATAAGAATATGAAAAATGTTTATTTAACTACAAAAAAATATAACTCCAATTACAGCTACACATACATATACATTGGATGTGTGTATCTTACACATATCAAGGTGTGCAATAAATGATCTAATAGATATACACGTATAGTTGCACTTGAAATTATGTTTTTTTATAGTTAAATTAGCATTTTCTTAAGAATATATTTACATTCTCCTTCTCCCAAGGAGGGAATAATCACACCCAAAGGTAGGGAATATGATTTAGGTAACTGCACCCTCACTCCTCTTTAGAGAAAGTAATATAAACTCACAGAGCATCTAAGTCTTACATCTAAGTCTTAGACCAAGTACTGTACTTTAATCTAACATTCTTTGTGTTCTTTCGGCCTACCCGAACCAAATAATTAAGGGTTCTATTATGCCTGTAGAAATTGGTTTCCCCATCTAGTTCTAGAGCCATCTCCAACAAGAGTACTACTTCTTGTTCTCTCTCTCTCTACATCACCTCTAATAATCTTCACCTTGTACAGAACATTGTAAAGGAGGAGATTATATATCCCCTAGAAATAAGGATATATAGCAGTTAATCTACCCAGTGAAAGCATTTTAAAATGAACATTGATACCCGCCTAGTCTAAAAAGTCTCCCAACCGTGTCAAAATCCTATATATCTACACTTTTGAAAGAGGAAACTAAACAGAGCTCATTGTGAAAATATACTGAAAACTTCCGTCATTTTAATCACTAGAAGCAGAAGTTCTCTTTCAGAAGATTTGAAGACATCTAAGTTTCTTTCTATTTGACAAAGCTGTAAATTTTTTCCTCTCTTGATCTTTCAGGAAACAGAAGAAATTTGTAAACTAAAACTACGTACAGGAGGCTGTGCAATGAAATTTATATATACTTACCTGTCAATGGATTTCCTCGTTCAAAATTGTACAATGCCACAAACTACTTTTAATTCCTTTCTACTTATGTTTTCTACATGAAAGAATTGGAGATAGCTTTTCACACCTTTACTTCTTTAGTACCATGGCTTTTCTATAGTACTCCTCCACAACTAGCAGTAGCACTGGGTATTTAGAACCATTCGTGAGAAAAGATGGAGTTTGTCCAAGGATTTTATGCATGCTTTCATGACTGCTAGCTATATGAAAAAGCGAATTGCAAGCATATAGGCATTCTTTGGCTGAAAGCTCATCATTTTCCTTGAAGGAAACTAGTGATCAGAAATGGAAATTAAACGACAAACTAGAAGAAGGGTGTGACTGCAGCTTATTCTGAAATTCATGCACCTACAAATTAAGGCTTTAGTTTTGCATGGGTTTGACAAAAACAATTTTCGTCAATTCTTCCAAGAAATCATAAGAGAATTTGAACGCCATTGCAAACTTCTGGTGACCGATCCTATAGAAATAGCGTGTTCTTTTTTTTCTTTGTTTGAATAAAACCTGGAAAGTTAAGCTTCAGGAATAAAAAAAAGAAAATGCTAACCCAGATTAAGACAGTTATAGCTGTTTTTAATCCGGGGAATAATATTTTCTGAAATCGCACTGCGAGTTTTAGTTTTGATTCATAATTACGAAATAATCAAGACCTTTTCTTACCCTTTAAACGCTTTCTTCTCTCATTTCTTTTCTTTTGTTCATTGTTCCTTTTGTTTTTTTATCCCTTGATTCATATTTGAAGAATGCTTCCTCAAATTCAACAGAAACATATACACTAGAAATGAGTAAGGGGCGCGCACGCGGACACAAACACACACTCACACACACACACACACACACACACACACATATATATATATATATATATATTGATTCTCTTGTGAAATCCCATTATGTTTTCTTCTCAACATGAACTTGTTCATGAAGATAGAAGTAGCTTGTAATTAACTCAGTAATGACCGTTGTTTCCTAGCCAAACTGTTGGCTTCGTGTCCTTTCTTTTTTCTTTTTGACGAAGCTTCGTGTCTATTTGAACTTTATCTTACACAGTTCTAATTAACTAAACTATTATTGCTTCATCTGTCCTTCACATCTCGCTTTAACAGCAATTACAATGCAGATCCAAGAAAATCGTCTCACATATGAAAATTTCATTCTGTGCAAATGCCTAATTTCTGTGAAAATGACAGGTCTATTTTAATTAATGAGGTATTTTTCCCTTAGAAGAAACAGGTAAGTGGGAACAAGCACGTTCTACTAATTCTTTCCTCGGTGATCAAACGAAATCCCATGGATTCAGAAGGTCATAGTAAATGAATATGACAATACAAGTGGCGGGAATAGCCTAAGCTCTCCATTAAAATCCTGACTATGTGCCATTACGAGCGTGTAAATTAATGCAATCTAAGAAAAAAAAACATTTCACACTCTTAATTAGATGATAGAGCATAATTAATCAATCTTAGGGTTGATCTGATTGTCGTAAAGGTCCCAAGGTTTGCCATAGAGTTGGACATCTGCGTCGAATGGAGACTGGAAACGAACATCTCGATCTGTAGGAGTAAAGAAAATGGAATCAAGTATAATCTCACGGATATTACCTGCAGTTTTTTCCACATTGGTGCCCCAGGTGTCTGTAAAATTAGACATTGCTACATTGTGATGATTTTTGAAATTGGAAGTGGGGGAACTCGAGTTCCTGGTGATAACAAAGGATTCGTCGACAATGTCTTCAATATTAGGCCCTTGATGCACTTGATCAGAGTGGAAAATGGGCTCTTTACCACCAGCCATCACAGCTGACATGGAAGACTTCATATCAATATTAGTTCGGGAGCCTCCTTTCTCAAATGGACTCAAAGATTTTAGGTTTTGGAAGTTCATTTCTTGGGGATTCTTCTGTTTTATTTTGTCAAGCCCTCTACTCCTCATCTTCTCAATGGTTCTCTCCCTTGCTCTTTCTCTTGCCTTTGCCCTAGACTCCTTAGCAAGCACATGATTAAATGTAGGTTTATTACTTGTAGTGCTCTTTTTTCTCTCTTCCAAGGAATATTTTCCTTTAGGGCTGAAGGCTAGTTGTCCCTCTTCAATTTCAGAAACTACTTGATCATATTCAGTTGTGGAAGTGACACCAATGCAAGTATGCTTCCTCTGTGACAAGCCCTTAGCAAGCTCCCTAATAGCTGATTTGGACTTTGTTAACAGCCACTCAACAGTTTTACTAGCTTTATCAAAACCAAGCATGTCTTGCAGGGTAAAGAACCTGTGAGCAACTTCAAGGGAGAGTCTCATTCTCCTGTCTCTAATACCCTGAGCTGTGGCAATCTTGCTATGACGATCCTTCTTTCCAGATCGTTTAATTGAGCGTTTATTAGAGGCAGTAGTGCCAGTGGCACCCTTGTTGCCATTTAGGGAATCTTTTTTGTTATCTGCGTTGGAAACTGTATTATTGTGATTCCTCGCACTAACTGTAGCTACCGTGTCTGTCAAAAGCTGTTGTGCCAACTGTGCGAGAAGGAGCTCTTCTTGTTGTTGTTGTTGTTGCAGAAGGCCGTCCTGACGATAATCAGTGAAGGGAGAAGTCATAAAAATGGAAGAAAGATCTTGTATGGAATCATTCCTGAACATGGTGTAATGATCAGTACTGTAGTGGCAACTACTACTACCGTTGTCAAAGGAAGCAAACATCTAGATAGGGTTTTCAATGGCACCACCAGATTAAAAACCCTAGCTATAAAAAGATGGTACATATAAGTTTATAACAACACACTCGCCATATATATATATGCAAAGTAGCTTGGGTACCTTCTCTTCAATTCAAATAGCTCCCAGTACTGCAACTTCCATGGTGGGTGCTTGTCGTTTCAAAACACCCAGAAAAGCCCTAATTAATGATCGTGAAAGCTAGCTTTAGAAACCAACAACTGGAGTGTATATATTGCAGCTAAACAAAAGGGTTTTGCTTTTTACACGGAGGAAAAGGTAATATAAGCGATGGTGCTTCTGCTTACTCTGTGAAAATAGACCATCCAACAAAGCAGAACTTGCGAATTAAAGATATATGAAGCACAAAGCAGGTGGTTATAATGAAACCTTTCGTACAGAAACAATTCACGTGGGAGCCAAAAGGCATTCTCCACAATGGGGGAAGAGGGAAGATGGAGAAAGAACTCAGAAGACAAAAGCCTTTGCATGGCTACCTTATAACATTGAAGAAAGTGATATAACCAGAGATGCCCTAATTGATTGCATTTTACAGAAGCATTTATGTTATTTTAGGGCAAGCTAGCTAGCATTTCTGGCGTTTGGTCTGACGATTAATTTGAAATATGTAATGCTAATCCCTTTCCTTATCATTTCTCTTGACAGTTGGATTTGTGGAATTAGGGTTTTTGTGGCATGCCTAAAGCCGTACTTCACTAGGTTAAACAGTGAGCTACGTGTCCATGTGCATGAACCCTAGAGTAAGTGCAATAACTGCACAAAGGTTTTTTTTTAACGGGCAGAGTTCTATATATATATATAAAAACTTTTTGTTTTAGAATCATATTATCGTTGAGCTTTGGCCAAAGTTACTGCTAAAATTAACAAGAAAGACAATTAAATGATGAACTATGAAACCCCATCTACATGTATATATGTGCTTTTTCAAGTGGCTAGTTAGAAATTAATTGCTGTAATTAAAATTGCCTCTTTTCTTATATTTGATGGGAAGATAATCCGTATTCTTGATACTTAATTATGTATAAAAAAAATGAGTGTTTGATAATTTTTTTTGGGTGTTTCATCCTGCTGAGAATTGTAAGTGATCCATTTAAAATCAATATTTGACTCATATAGCATAAATTACACTGATGACATGAGGATGTGCACCACTAAGGAGGAGCGGTATTGAAAGTGGCTTGGTGGAGATGTGTCACTTAGAACTCTGACATTAAAGCTTGTGATTTAACAGATTATACCTAGAGTTGGTCAGTTCCTTTCTGAATACTACTTTTTCTTCCTTTTGGTTCTATGCACATATATAAATATATATCATCTACTGGGGTGAAATTAATTATCATTTTTTTGACAAATTAAAAATCTATCTATACGTGACGTAATTAGGGTCATTTGATTCTTTGGGAGATCTTGAATTATAGGAGAATTCAGCTTAAAAAAAGGGTCTTAAAACATAAAATAATAAAATGATGAAACCCTTTTCTAAAAATTAAGGGAGCAAGGCAGAACTCTTTTGACTTCCTATTAATTGATTCAAGCTGCTTTGAGTTTCCACTAAATCAAAAATCTATCACTAAATGAGTATCTCTTTCATCTCCCTCACTACTCTAGCCAATTAAAAAGCTTCCTTTATCACTATATTTTTTTGCTCTCTTAACTTTCCCCCCACACTGAGTCACCTCAAAAATGGCAATGGCTGTCTTTCCATCTATTATTCATGTTGTCCTTGAAAATGACAACAGATAATGGATAGTCTATATAGATATATGGTGAGTGCAAATTGACCTAAAGTACTATCTAGGTTAAATAGAGCAATTGCTTTACAAAAGAATCCGCAGTACCTCATCTGTGCTGTCTTTAAAGTAAAAGAAAAACAATGCATTTATGAGCGTAGAACCTCACTCCTGACGACATTTGTGTTCAAATTAACCGGCTGACTACCCGTGAATATTGCATGTTTTGCCCTGGCTCACACATGGTGGAGTTGTACTACTAACATGGGTGCTAAGGCAAAGAATCAGAATTGTTTTTTCATGAAATTAGCTACTTATATATGGTGATGATGTTGTGTCATTAGTGGCGCCCAAAATAAAATTTATATATATATATGCATAATCATTGTATCTGCTACAATAGTATAATTAATATAGAAGATAGGGATATTAGACATTTGGATGGAATTTTAATTTCGAGTGTGTGGGTAGAGAGACAGCGAGAGCAAGTTGCATTTAAAGTATCTCTCTACACCAAAACCATTGCTTGTCTCCATCAATAAATGAGCCCAATTTGATTTGAATATAAGCAGCTTTTGTGTTTTGCCTATATGTATTGTTCGGTTTTCTGATCCTTTTTCTTTTATGTCAAATAGAGGCTTATCCACTTGCCAGACAAAAAAAATGTTTATATATTGATATAGCCTTAGATCCTATATTAGACTATATACTGTAAAAAAGTATTAAAATAGATTTATGTATACAGTGATTAGGTTTTCATTGCAGATTTTTTTATTGACAACATTTCTTCAATTTTTATTTACTTATTAATTGTTGTAGTACTAAAACCAAAAAAAATGTTGCAGTACTAAACCATATCTACGTACTTAATGTTTTTAATTAAATGGATTTATATATATGTAGCTTCTTTATGTAACATGAATATGATCTCTTTCAAAAAAAAACATGAATGTGATCAAAACCACATTTAGCTCAAATTAATGGTTGGTCTGTCAGCCCTCCTTCCTATAGTTTGTAGGTTAAAAAAAGGAGTATTGATTTGACAGCATCTGCATCTACCATATTAATCATTCATTATTACAAATTACTCCATCATGTATAATCATATTTCATTAGTAATTAAGAATGTCCCTGCAATCTTGGACTTTCCCTTGACTATTTGGCCATCCCTATAGGATATAATGATATAGTTAGAACTTTTAATTAATGTTCTTTCTATCCTATTTGATGGTTTTAATTTGCTTTGATATATCTCCTGAAATACGACAATTAACAGAAAACAAAAAAAACACAAAATTGGAGAAAAAATAATCAATTTAATTCGTTATTTATTATCTTGTTTCTGACGAAACATTTATCCATCCAATTGTTCTTGCACAATTTGATTCCTAGGACTTCGAGCCCCACCTGTTAGGCTTGTTCATGGTAGCTGCTGCAATTCACTCATCATAAACGGATAGCAAATATTAGAAGAATTAGAATTGAGGTTGGAAATTACTGAATCATCATCAGAAGCATGTGTACTACGTACTACTGTGGGGATATATTTAGATGAGTAAAGAAACTGTATATTATGGGGTTGGCGTTGGGTCAAAGTTGGGGCAGCACGGTAGTAGAGGATCCCTGGAATCTCTTATTGTTCTAGTCAGTAGTTGCAGACCAGACCAGAGCAGTATATATAAGGTACCCTCAACAACTCTATCAAGTTACTGTTTTCGGTAGGCTTCACTCACGCCGAGATGCCTTTAGCCCTGTAAGCTAATCAATCCTGCCGACTTTCTTGGCTTTTTTTGGGTAAAAAATTGCTTGTTACTCGAACCCCTTTCTGGCCCTTTTTTATTTTTTAAGCAACCTCTTGTCTTATCTAATGACCCTAGCTTATTCCCACTGTACTTTTTTATTCTATTTCCCAATTATGTCTTTTCGTGTTCATCCATCATGTATATGATGGAATGGATATATATATATATATATATTTTTCAATTTTAAGTTGGGCCCAATTGGTTCTGTTGATTTTTTGAAAAAATTTTGTTGTGTGATGTGGTCTGAACCAAAAATACGGGACCTGAAAAGTTACTTTTCACCATTCCTGTATATGGGAGAAGCTGTTCTTTTTGCTATGTACATACAAACCATTTTGAATTCTCCTGTGCTTGTGATTTTTTTATTTTTTTGTTTTTACCTTAATTATTCCCTCATTCTTGCTTTTCAGAACAGATCACTATGGTTTCATTTATCTTAACCCTAAAATTAAGAAACTGTCAAACCCTTCTAATAAATGGTGAAAAAGATATATAGCAACATTTTTTTTTTTGTCAAAGATTCATTTCCATTACCGAATAATCTTGGAGATTACTGCGGAGATCTTGGAGATTCGTGTAGCTAGTTTCCTCTCATGATCTTTTTCAATCGATGAGATGGAAATAATGTATAGCTATATGATTTTAATTACTGCCAAAAGCATTTCTTCTATTTATGTTTTTGTCTTAATATATTTTTCACCGTTTATTTGGTGGGGTAATGCACAGATTGGTACACCATTTTTGAACGAGAATGCAATGATTTTTGAACAAGAAATCAGTGAGATTCTTCACCAAACCAAGAAACTCGTCTCATTTTTTTTTCTTTTTCGTTTTCAGTTCTTTTCTCTTGTGACTAATGGTTCAAATATAATTATTTTAAAAGGTTTAAATTAAACATGCTAGATTTGCTTCATGATTTCACTTGATTTACTGTTTTTATTTTATTTTTTCATTTTTTTCATTTTTTTTCATTTCAATGGACGGTTATGAAGAATACTTTTTAAGTTGTTTCCAGTTGTAGCACAAGGCTAGGCGCTATAAGAAAGATATATACATGTTTCCAAATGGGAAAGGATTGCTATGAGACACAATTAGTAGAACTAGAAGATTTGTAATACACAGAAATCGAATTTATACACAAATACTTAGATTTTTGCAGTTTAGCCTTTGGCCTATGTTCAAGTGGAAGAAGCGGTACTCAAAAGATTTCTCAGTATGAAAGATTCAAGAACAATTAATGGTCTTATTCTCCAAACTTTCTTAATACCAATAAACCAAAGCTCACATTTCCAATCATCATTTCCAAAGTTGGAAATGTATTCATAATTGCAAAGGAAATAATACTATTCTAACTAAAATATATATATATATATATATTCATAATTGCAAAGGAAATAATACTATTCTAACTAAAAATATATATATATATAACTACAAATACTATTACACACTCATGTTCATTGATTAATGTGAGTGTTTTACACATATGATGTGTAGAGAAGGAAATCAATGCCTAGATTGGGTAGCGGTCATAATTATTACCAGCCATGGTTGATCAGGTCCTCGATCGTCAGCCCTTCAGAGATCTCTTCCTTCCTGGTGGACGTGATAGATTATGACTTTATTAGTGTTTTGTATAACAAGTGGTATATTTTGTTCCTTTTCTCTGTTAATGGAAATAATCCTCCTCTTTTCTATCAAAAAAAATTAAAAAAAATAGTAACAAAAACTGACATTTCTACTATCCCCGCCCTTCTCTCTTATTGTTTAAATTCGTTCTACTTAGAGAACATAAAACTATATATAATGTGTATGTCACAAGATCAAGAAGTCATAGGCAACTTTTTCCATAAGGAAAATTAATTCATTACAACATATTAGGTTTATAGCGAAGATTTTTTTTGCAATACTTTTCTCTGTTAATGGAAATAATCCTCTTTTCTATCAAAAAAAAAAAAAATAGTAACAAAAACTGACATTTCTACGATCCCCACCCTTCTCTCTTGTTTAAATTTGTTCTACTAGAGAACACAAAACTATATATAATTTGTAAGTCACAAGATCAAGAAGTCATAGGCAAGTTTTTTCATAAGGAAAATTAACTCAATAACATATTAGGTTTATAGTGACGATTTTTTTGCAATGAAAATAATTTCGTTGTAAATATTTGATCTTTTACAATGATTTTTTATGGTTGCTAAAGTCTACCTATTTGCAACAGATAAAAAAAATTGTTGCAAATAGCTAAAAAGTCGTGGCCAATAATTTAAAAGCATTTGCGACGCAATACTTTTGTTGTAAAAATGTTTAAAGTATTTTTGTTCTGTATAATTTTTGTTGTGATAAAAATATTTTTCATTGTAAATACGTAATCTTTTACAACCATTTGTTTATGGTTGCTAAACGTTTACAACTTTTAATAGAAGTTTTAAAGTAGTTTTGATTAAAAATAGTAAAATTAATTTGATAAAAATAAAATTAATTTTTAATAAAAAATTATTTAAATTAGTTTTTAATAATTATTTGTAAAATTAGTTTTTAAAGAAAATAAAGTTATTTTAAAAATAATAAAATTAGTTTTAATAAAATAATAAAATCAGTTTTTGATAAGTAGGTTTTTATGTGTTTTATGCCATAGTTTTGGTTTAGTATGTTTTGGTTTTCACTTTTATATATAAATATAATTTTGGGTGCAATGTTTTGATAGTTTTTACACTTAGTTTATGTTTGATTTTGCAGGTTTTTAAAGTGGTCTTGAAGTGATATGGAAGTAGTAAACATGTGGCAAAGCAATTGAATGAAGAAATATGTGTAAAACAAGGCAAAGAAGTGAAGAAAATCGACTAGAAAATAGGAGAAAAATTCACCAAAACTCGAGATTGGGTGCCCAAGGGCTATAGTGGTGGTGGTGATTTGCTAAAAAAAATGAAGTGGGGGCCTAGGCGCCCACAGTGGAGACCTAGGCACCTAGATGCCTCAAAAATCCTACTTCGAGTAGGATTTGTATTTTAAACTCATTTTCCTACTTTCTCTTACCTATAAATGCATCATAAATGAAGGTTTTAGAGACACAATACAGAGGAGAACAAGGTGAAGTGGATTAGATCGAAAGAGATGAAGACGGCGAAGTTGGAGACAAGGGAGCAATCATCACATCTAGATCTAGTTTGTTTCTTCATGTTTATGTTCATGGATTTGTTTTATGTTTTATTCTTTCATATTATGAACTAGATTATTGATCTAGAGGGTAGAGGAATCCTCTCTTGGATGTTATGTCTTAGGTTGAGTTTTGATTATTATTAATAGATTTTCCTTACTTTATTTATATTTTTCAGATTTTAATGCTTTTGATCTATTAGTCATAGATTGACTGATCTTAGATCTAGAGTTCAATACTCGAGAGAGGGAACTTGGAATTGGGTTGGAAAAAATATAACCTAGGATAATTATAGAATTAAGAGATTTATAATATTTTTTGAAGTTGAGAAAAAAAAAATCACTAAGCTTAAAGAGTTTGTATGATTTTGATTTTTATCGAGAGATCAAAATCATATTATATAAATATGTTCTAACTTAGAATTCGAGAAAGGAAGTTAGAGATTTGAGGATTTTTGACTTAAAACTAGGAGAATAAATTAATAATAAATATATATAAAAGACATAGTTGAAAGTTAGAAGAAACTGAACATCTAGAATTTCTCTCCATTGATTTCTTAATGATTTTGAATTTCTATTATCTTTTAGTTTTAATTGCATTGTTTTAATTTAATTAATTCTAAATTAGGGTTATTAATTATATACGGTAATTAGTGAAGAGTTGAATCGATCATTGAGAACGATAACGCGATTCATCGTTATATTACAACTTGACACCGCGCACTTGCAAAAAAATTTGAGAATAGTTTTTTAATAAGAATAAAGTAATTTTTCATAGAAATTAAATTATTTTTACTCAAAATAAAGTTATTTTTTAATAAAATAATAAAATCATTTTTAATAAAATTAAAAAATAATTTTTAGTAAAATATAAATTGAAGTTTGGAATAAAACAATGATAATTTTTAATAAAATAAAGTTAATTTATTTAAAAAAATGTTTTATTAATATAGTAAATGAGATGAAGAATAGGAAAGATCATTTGGAAGAATTGATACGATCTATCATAACACGTAATTTGGAACCTCCTTCTCAATGGTATGGTTCTTAACTTTGTAAATATATTTTTTCAAAGGCGATTTTTTTTCCTATTTGGCTTAATATAGTTTCATATTTATTGCATTTAATGTGTTGATAATGGTGTGATGAATGTACTTGTACTTAATGTAAATTTAGTTGGGGTGTGAAAATTATTGTGTATTGAAATATTATGACAGGTTTTTAAGAGTGTACTACAATGTCTGATACATAGAGGAGGTTATGTCGAAATTTTTTCATACATGTCTAAAAACTATCATTATTGATATAATATAGGGCTCTTAAAAATAAGAAAATTTAGTTTCATGTTATTGGGGCTTCTATAAATTTGGAAAAAGAATATTATAAAACTTTTTTCATGTATTAAATGTATAAGTGAAGGCTTGTAACATCATATTTAACCATTTACAATGTACTTGTATTACTATAATATAACAATACCGATAAACTTTTTTCTTTTTCAAATTCTCAAATTTGACGATTACAATGGTGACCAGGGATAGCGATCTTCTTCAAAGTTGACTACACTATTTTTGCATAGACTTATTTGTAATCATCATTTGAATGTTTTCTTCTTAGTTAAATTAGGATGTTGGATGATAATTTTAATTTTGTAGTCATGATACTTTTGTTATTTTAGGTATTGGTAGATTTGAATATAGTCATCATCAATATTTATTTGACTTTTATTTAATTATTTGGTATATAATTCTATTAGAAAACAAATATATAATTGTTTGGTATAATTAGTATTAGAAGTGTAGAGTACTAGTGACAAAATTATTTGTTGTTAAAGATTTGCATTTATTAATGACTAAAATATTTGTTGCAAATAATTTCTTGTCAAAGCTAAAAAAGATTCATGGATTTGCATTGAAAAAAATATTGTTGCAAATAATAGTATATTTGCAATGATATATTTGGTCACAACTGAGTAACGTAATTGATGGTTTTGTTTTAGTGACGATTTGCATCGACACAAAACATCATATTTTGTAATTTTAGTTTAGATATTTGTGACAGAAAAAATAGTTACAAATGTAAAATCGTTGCCAAACAAATTGTATTTTTTGTTATTTTACTTCAGGTATTTCCAACAGAAAAAAAAAAAAAAAAAAGCATTACAAAAATGGAATTAATTGCAACGGCATCATTTTTGTCACAATAAGTATTTGTAACGTAACTTTTAGTGGCGAGACAACGACGATTTTTTTTTTGTTGCAAATGTTATTTTGCAACAATTAATTGATATTTCCAACGAAACACTAATTATGAAAGATAAATGCTATTTTTTTTTTTTTGGTTACCTGTTTTTCGGCACCCCGGTGGTGTCCTCCACCCCTTTGGGACAAGACTAATCCACCCGGGCTAGGGAGTTCAAAGAGTAAAGGCTCTCCCTCGGACACCACCCCTTTGGGACAAGACTAATCCACCCGGGCTAGGGAGTTCAAAAAGTAAAGGCTTTCCCTCCCAACCAAGGATTTGTCAAGGGGCGGCTCGAACTCACGTCGCAAGTCCCTCAACCCCCCTCGGGTTCGATCTCATGGCCACCGAACCAACCCTTAGTTGGTAAAAAATAAATAAATGTTATTTGCAGTATGGTGTGAGTCGATATGAACCTTTTGTTCTAAGCATACTTACTTTTAGTTTGCAGGTTGTGTGAGCTTAAAATCTCACTTGTTGTCCAAGGGTCTACTTGCTTCTATGAATTAATATCTATATCATGCTTTATGTATTTTGAAAAATGCTTAGTTGCTAACCCTATATAATTAGAAAAATACTTAGTTGAGTTTATTTATATTGTGCTCTTTTGAGGGATCAAATGTGTCCAAGTCTTTGCCTAAGCCATTTAAATATTTAAAAAAAAAAACACTAATGGTTAATCTCATAACCTTTATTTTCTTTGTGATTTCAGGGTGTTTCTTAATTAAAAAAAAAGAAAGAAAGAAGACAATTTCAAGATTTTACCAAACTACTATTGCTAACAATAATTTTTACAAATTTACTGAACTACCACTTCTAACATTCATCATCAAGTTAGGGAGCAGAGATCAAATCTTAGTATAAGAAAAATAAATGTTATTTGCAATATGGTGAGGGTCAATGAACCTTTTATTCCAAGCATACTCACTTTTAGCTTGCAGGTTGTGTGAGCTTAAAATCTCACTTATTGTCCAAGGGTCTACTTGCTTCTTATGAATTGATATCTCTATCATGCTCTATGTCTTTTGAAAAATGCTTAATTGTCAACCCCATATAGTTGAGAAAAGACTAAATTGAGTTGAGTTGAGTTGAGTTTATTTATATTGTGTTCTTTTGAGAAGTCAAATGTGTCCAAGTCTTAACATAGGCCATTTAACAAAAAAAAAAAAACGCACTAACGGTTAATCTCATAACCTTTACTTTCTTTGCAATTTCTGTAATACCCTGTATTTCACAAAAAAAAAAAAAAAAAAAAAAAAATTACTATTTGAAATATTTACTATTTGGGCAACGCCCGAACGTTCAGGCGCCATGCCAGAACGTTCAGGCGCCGCCCAGAACGTTCAGGCGCAAAAATCTCTATATAAGAAACCTCCACATTTCTCATTTCTCACACCAAATCACCTTCTCTTGTGATTTTTCTTCTCCTTTCCACGCTTTCTAAGTTTTTAGTTTTTGAGACTCTCTAATCACGACGTGCAAAGTTATAACATTTAGGTCATAACATTATTGACATAATGCAGTGTAAATGAATAGTAGACATAATAATAATTGAATGTAAACTTTAATAAAAGTTATAAAACACGCAAACCTATGTTTCGTTCCCCACCTTCAGATCTGGTGCTTTTCTCCGGACAGAACTTCGTTGCACCGCTTTCAGATCTGGCGCTTTCCTCCGGACAGAATTTTGTTGCACCGCACCGAGAGTCTCGATTAGAGAGTCTCAAAAACTAAAAACTTAGAAAGCGTGGAAAGGAGAAGAAAAATCACAAGAGAAGGTGATTTGGTGTGAGAAATGAGAAATGAGGAGGTTTCTTATATAGAGATTTTTGCGCCTGAACATTCTGGCAGGCGCCTGAACGTTCTGGCGGGCGCCTGAACGTTCTGACATGCCGCCTGAACGTTCTGGCATGGCGCCTGAACGTTCTGGCAGGCGCCTGAACGTTCTGGCAGGAATGAATAGTGAGCAATGCTTCT
The DNA here is from genome assembly GCA_035771175.1 of Paratinospora sagittata. Classification (NCBI taxonomy): domain Eukaryota; kingdom Viridiplantae; phylum Streptophyta; class Magnoliopsida; order Ranunculales; family Menispermaceae; genus Paratinospora; species Paratinospora sagittata. The sequence goes on from CM069589.1 coordinate 36,934,041, forward strand.
AACTATTCTATGAGTCATAAACCATATACGTCCCTAGGTGGTGATATGTATGATGCCAATGCATGAACTGGTCTAGTCTACTGGTCTGGTCTTTCTTGACATTTAGACTGACTTTGGCAACGTCTAGTGAACCTTATCAAGGTCGGTATCACGACGTGCAAAGTTATAACATTTAGGTCATAACATTATTGACATAATGCAGTGTAAATGAATAGTAGACATAATAATAATTGAATGTAAACTTTAATAAAAGTTATAAAACACGCAAACCTATGTTTCGTTCCCCACCTTCAGATCTGGTGCTTTTCTCCGGACAGAACTTCGTTGCACCGCTTTCAGATCTGGCGCTTTCCTCCGGACAGAATTTTGTTGCACCGCACCGAGAGTCTCGATTAGAGAGTCTCAAAAACTAAAAACTTAGAAAGCGTGGAAAGGAGAAGAAAAATCACAAGAGAAGGTGATTTGGTGTGAGAAATGAGAAATGAGGAGGTTTCTTATATAGAGATTTTTGCGCCTGAACGTTCTGGCAGGCGCCTGAACGTTCTGGCGGGCGCCTGAACGTTCTGACATGCCGCCTGAACGTTCTGGCATGGCGCCTGAACGTTCTGGCAGGCGCCTGAACGTTCTGGCAGGAATGAATAGTGAGCAATGCTTCTAACTATTCTATGAGTCATAAACCATATACGTCCCTAGGTGGTGATATGTATGATGCCAATGCATGAACTGGTCTAGTCTACTGGTCTGGTCTTTCTTGACATTTAGACTGACTTTGGCAACGTCTAGTGAACCTTATCAGGGTCGGTATCACGACGTGCAAAGTTATAACATTTAGGTCATAACATTATTGACATAATGCAGTGTAAATGAATAGTAGACATAATAATAATTGAATGTAAACTTTAATAAAAGTTATAAAACACGCAAACCTATGTTTCGTTCCCCACCTTCAGATCTGGTGCTTTTCTCCGGACAGAACTTCGTTGCACCGCTTTCAGATCTGGCGCTTTCCTCCGGACAGAATTTTGTTGCACCGCACCGAGAGTCTCGATTAGAGAGTCTCAAAAACTAAAAACTTAGAAAGCGTGGAAAGGAGAAGAAAAATCACAAGAGAAGGTGATTTGGTGTGAGAAATGAGAAATGAGGAGGTTTCTTATATAGAGATTTTTGCGCCTGAACGTTCTGGCAGGCGCCTGAACGTTCTGGCGGGCGCCTGAACGTTCTGACATGTCGCCTGAACGTTCTGGCATGCCGCCTGAACGTTCTGGCAGGTGCCTGAACGTTCGGGCGTTGCCCAAATAGTAAAAATTTCAAATAGTAAATTTTTTTTTTTTTTTTTTTGTGAAATACAGGGTATTACACTCTACCCCCCTTAAAGGGATTTCGCCCTCGAAATCAAGTCAAGTAGTGATGGGGGTTGTCGGCTTGAGAAGTAGCCGCAGGCTGTGAATGAGGCCACTGCATGGGTGCAATACTCCATCCATTGATATTATTTTCAGACATCTGGTAGTTATTGAAGTGGAACAATGTATCAAGATAGGTGTAAACAATGTTTCATGCTGATATTGATAAGTGGAAATAATACAACGTATCACTTCATCAGTTGGTACTAGAAAACAATTGAGGGTATTTTTGTTTAATTGTTGATTCTAGTTCCCATGTTGCTTCCTCTACGCCGTGGTGATCCCAGAGCACTTTCACAAGTGGTATGCTACGGCGCCGTAGTTCTTGAGTTTTTCTATCTAAAATCTGGATTGCTTTCTCCTGGTACGTATTTCCTTCCTCAACCCGAACCTCGACTAAAGGGATGATATGCGAAGGATCAGGACGATACTTGCGAAGCATAGATATGTGAAAAACGTCATGAACCTTAGGCATGGATGATGGAAGGGACAGACGATAAGCAAGTTTGCCAATATGTTCAATGATCGAAAATGGACCGATATATCGCGGGGAGAGCTTGCCTTTGATCCCAAAGCGTTTGACACCTCTTGAGGGCTGGACTTTCAGAAAAACCAAGTCCCCCTTATCAAATTCTAGAGGTTGTCGCCGCTTGTCAGCATAGCTCTTCTGTCGACTTTGTGCAACACGAAGCCGTTCCTTTACGAGTGCGATCTTTTCAGAAGTCTCTTGTACTAGTTCAGGGCCTAACTGCGGTCGATCTGCCATATCTAACCAGCATATAGGAGATCTGCAAGGCCGACCATAGAGAGCCTCGTATGGTGCCATGCCGATACTAGTTTGGTAGCTGTTGTTGTATGCAAACTCAGCTAGATGCAAATACTTTGCCCATCCGTCATGAAAGTCTAAAATGCAGCATCGTAACATGTCTTCTAAGATTTGGATAAGCCGCTCTGACTGCCCATCAGTCTGAGGGTGGAAGGCTGTGCTCATAGTGATCTTAGAACCCATTCTATTTTGGAAACTTTGCCAAAAGTTGGATGTGAATCGAGGGTCTCGATCAGAAACGATCGTGAGTGGTATGCCATGAAGGCGTACGATCTCTCTTTCATAGAGTTCTGCAAGTTTGGCGGGATTATCCGTGAACTTTATTGGCAAGAAGTGTGCAGACTTGGTAAGTCTGTCAATGATAACCCAGATAGCATCTTGCCCTTTATTATTTCGAGGTAATGCTGTAACAAAATCCATTGCGATGTTCTCCCATTTCCATTCTCCAATAGGTAACGGCTGGAGAAGGCCAGAGGGAAGTCTTCGTTCTGCCTTAACTTTCTGGCAAACAAGACATCGGGCAACGAAGTCTGCAATTGCCTTCTTCATTCCAGAAAACCAGAATTGTCGCTTGACATCCTGGTACATCTTGTCACCCCCAGGATGCATAGCGTATCTCGAACAGTGCATCTCAGTAAGCACGTCTTTCCGAACCTCGGGATCGTTCGGAAGACAAAGACGTTATTTATAGAAAACGGCTCCGTCGTCAGAGACTGACCAATGAGGAAAGTCTTGCCCGCTGAGTAGAAGTTCTCGTTTCTCCATTAACATAGGGTCATTGGCCTGAGTAGCGGAAATCTTGCGAACGAGGTCAGAGGTAGCTGATAATTGAGAGAGTCGTGGTCTTGGTCCCTCTATGTTCAGTTATAGGTGAAAGTTTTCCAACTCTGTAGCCAACTTTCCCATTTCATAGTTAAGAGTGCAAGCAACATAAGATTTTCTACTCAGGGCATCAGCCACAACATTGGCCTTTCCGGGATGGTACTGGAGTTGAAAGTCATAATCTTTCAAGAATTCCAACCATCGTCTTTGGCGTAGGTTTAGGTCTCGCTGAGTGTATATGTACTTAAGACTCTTGTGATCCGAGAATACCTCGAACCGTTTACCGTAGAGGTAATGACGCCATAATTTCAGTGCAAACACAACAGCTGCAAGTTCCAAGTCATGCGTTGGGTAATTACCCTCATGAATCTTCAGTTGTCTGGACGCATATGCAACCACTTGGCCTTCTTGCATTAGCACGGCACCTAAGCCTTGGAGAGAGGCATCGGTGTATAATGAAAATCCAATTGCATTTCTTGGAGTGATAAGTACAGGTGCTGTCGTGAGGCGTTTCTTCAATTCCTGAAATGATGCTTCACAGGCGGAATTTCAGATAAAGCGCACGTCTTTTCGAGTGAGCTTGGTCATAGGTTCAGCAATCTTTGAGAAATCCTTGATGAAGCGTCTGTAATACCCAGCCAAACCAAGAAAACTCCTAATCTGAGTAACAGTGGTAGGCTGCTTCCAGTTTAAGACGGCTTCAACCTTAGAAGGATCGACCTCAATGCCATTGCCTGAAACCACATGGCCGAGGAATTGAACTCTCTGCGCCCAAAATTCGCACTTACTCAACTTTGCATACAGTTGGTGTCTTTGTAAGGTCTGGAGGACGATCTTCAAATGTAGTTTATGGTCTTCCTCGGTTGAGGAATATATCAAGATGTCGTCCACAAAAACCACCACAAATCGGTCTAAGTATAACCTGAAGATGCGATTCATCAAATCCATGAAGGCGGCAGGGGCATTTGTTAGACCGAATGGCATAACTAAGAATTCGTAATGGCCGTACCGAGTTCTGAACGCTGTTTTGGTGATGTTCGACTCTCGGATCCGGAGTTGGTGATAACCGGACCGTAAATCAATCTTAGAGAAGTATTTGGCATCTCTAAGTTGGTCGAACAAGTCATCGATCCTGGGCAACGGATATCTGTTCTTGATGATGACGTTATTCAACTTGCGATAGTCGATGCAAAGTCGTAACGAACCATCCTTTTTGCGAACAAACAGAACTGGAGCGCCCCAGGGTGATGAACTCTTTCGGATGAAGCCATTACTCTCTAATTCCTTAAGTTGTTTGTCTAATTCGACCAGTTCAACATTTGACATTCTGTATGGTGGAATTGAGATAGGCCCTGTCCCAGGTATGAGGTTGATTTCAAAATCGAATTCCCTAACTGGAGGTAGACCAGGAAGGTCATTAAGAAAAACGGTTGGGAATTCAGATACGACTGGAACATCGCGTACTTCGGGAGGGTACAGAGCTGGTGATTCATTGTCGTTACCAAGAGACAACGCTCGAAGTTGGGACTTGAGAAGGGCAACTGTGGATTTGTGTATCCATTGTCGTGTTCCCTGAATCTTGACAAACTCTCCTGTAGGCAAAGTTAACTGAACTTGCTTGTTCATACAGTCGATCTTTGCATTCAGTGGTGCCAGCCAGTCCATGCCGAGGATGATGTCGAAGTCTTCAAAATCCATTACAAAAAGATCGGCATATATTATCTGGTCAGACATTCGAAGCTCACATCGAAAGCACTGCAAATTCACGTCAGTATCCGATCCGAATGGTGATGTGACATGGAGTGTGATGTTTGTGGGTTCAGGATGCAGGCCTAAATTTCTTACCAATGCTGATGATATAAAAGAATGCGTAGCACCTGAATCAAACAAAACATGCACCATGGTATTGAACAAAGGAAAGGTACCTTCGACGACATTATTGTCTGGGAGGGGTTGGTGAGCGATGGCATATGCTCTGCCCTGATTCTGTGGACCCTGGTTCTGCTGGGTCTGCCTGGGTTGGGCATTAACTGCAGGTGGTGCTTGTTGGACTGGAATAGCCGGAATAGGTTGCTGAAGGTGCGGACAAAGATGTTTTACATGGCCTTTCTGGCCGCAGTTGTAACAAGTCGGCCTGTACTGCTGATGGTTTTGCTGGCCATTCTGATTATTGTGCTGGCCGTGTTGATTGTGGTGTCGGCCACCACCTCTGCCATTGCCGTTGCTACGGCCACCTCGTCCATAACGACCGCCACGGCCATGATTGCGAAAACCCTGGTGGTTAGAGTTAAAAGGTTCAGTCGCAGGTGTTGTGTCTTCATTCTTAGAAACCGGGGCTGGGAGGGCTGGGTTTTGATTGTAGTAGGGCTTTTTCCTGTTGCCCTGTTGTGAGCCTTGTGGGGAAAATGTGCAGGTCGTTTGCCCTTATTCATTCGCTGTTCTTGTAAGAGCTTCTCTTGTTCAAAGTTCATGGCCTTGTCAAGCACCTCCTTGTAAATCTTAATGTCCAAGATCGATAAGGCTTGCCGAATGTCATGGCGAAGGCCATTATAAAATTTCTCGGACTTATCTCGCTCCGTTGAGATGGTGGAGAGAGAGTAGACAGATAATTCTTTGAATTTTCCAGCATATTCTCTGACGGTCATGGTGCCCTGATATAATTTAGCAAATTCCTGGCGCTTCTGCTTTGTCACCGCGCTGGGAAAATACTCATCAATAAACATTGACTCAAACTATTGCCAAGTCATATCTGCTATATTGACCCGTGGGTCTTCTTTCACTGTGAGCCACCATTTGTTTGCTCCACCAACAAGTTGGTACGTTGCTAGTGGAATTTTGCGAGTCTCATCGACTCCCATTGCATCAAGAGCCTTCTTTGACTCATCTAGCCACTTTTGCACCTCATCAGGATCAATGGTGCCATCGAAAGTAAGAGGTTGTAGTCGCTTGTATTTAGTAATCTGATCGGTTTGAGCTTCCGACCCAAATTTTATAGGTGCTTGTACCGTGGCAACCTGACTGGCTGCAGTCTCACGAACGACAGTTTGAACAGTGACCTTCATCGCCTCAATAAATCCAGCGAAGAAGGTTTCAATGCTTGAAGGCATGGCAAAGGGTGCGGGTGGTGGTGGTATTGCCTGCCCAGATGTAGTGGCAGTGTCGGGTGTGGCCTGTGCTGTTGTCGGAGGCGGCGGTTCCTGAATCTCAGGAGGTGCCTCAAGTGTGGGACGAACAGTACGTGGCCTTCCTCTCTTCCTGGTTTGCATTTTCTCACTGGCAAGGAGAAAAGAAAACCAAGATTAAGAAACTGTAGGTAAGTATAATGTTATAGTATGCTCAGCAACAATTTCGAGAGTACTGTAATATTAAAATCACTTATTTTTCTAAGTAGAGTGTAAAGTTGTTGTTGAGGAATCAAAGAATCTTATATATCTCGTATGTGTGGCCATGGTGTAAAAACAAACAAGGTTAGAATGTTTATATAATAAGTAGAAAACTTTGCAAGTATTTAAAAAGATTTTGTTTTGGTGTTCGTGAACATACATATATTTCCTTGAAAATCCATACGAGTCATAAGAATTCTAAGATTTGCCTCGGTAAATATCCTGATCTAACGTTCTAACGCAATCTTATGCATTCATACGCTTACTCTTAGTCTGTTCAATTATTATCCAAGTTCATGTGTCCCATACCACATGAATTTAGTAATAAGGGTGTCAACCAAGTTAAGTTGTATGAACACGGTCTCTAAAAACATTGGCTGAATAGAAGTTCACTAATAGTATCGTCCAAATTTACTCGTCCCATACCGTGTAAACTTAGTGATAATATTAGTAATGCAACTTTCTCCAAATGTTTCTTTTCACACAAGGTCATGGGTTTTCTTACTTCCACATTTTATTTAGTATCATCCAATTTTGTTGTGTCCCATACCACTCCAAAGTTAGTGATACAAAAGAAAGAATGGTTGTAAGTCGGCCCACCAAAGATAGTCTTAAACAAAACATTTCATTCATATATAATAGAAAAATTTACATTGCCAGTAATCAATTTTGACGTTCTTGCCTACCACCATTTCTTCGAGATTTACTGTTATGTACAGAATGACTACTAACAGAAGGTTGAGAGTTTGCCCGCTCTGCGTTGGGGTTTTGCAAACGAGTTAATACAAGATTGTGGCTCTCTTTCAGTGCAGCAATATTGGATGCCATTTCATCTAACCGTTCAAGTAGGTTAGTCGGTTGTCCCATTGGTGGTTGATGGGTTGGTTGTCTCGTAGGTGAAGGGTAGGCCATAGGCATTTGAGGAAAGTATTGGTTGTATGGGTGATTCATAGGTGGAACGTAGTTGTATTGAGTGTGCGAAGATCCCCTAACCGGAACCCCTTGGATAATTTGGTTTGTTTGAGATGAAAAAGTTGGAAACAATGGGCTCATTGGAATGTTTGGTCCTCCAAGATTTGGTGAGGCCCAGTACGGTTGTTGTTGGGTTACAGCAACTTGTGGAACGGGCTGATACTGTACCGCAGAAGGTGGAAATCTTTGGTACGAAGTGTTGCCTTGAGTTGGCACGTTCCAAGTTGGTGGATTTGCTTGTGGACCTTGTCTATCATGACTTTGTAGTGGCGAATTTAGTGTGGCATATAATTCTTCGTCAGTAAGTGGTGGATCAATTGGATCAGTATTCAGGGTTGGGTTTGATGTAGGATTGGGATTTGAATCATTATTTGGGCCGTCTCTGACAGGCATCTTGCGTCGACATTTGCGAAGGCAACGCCCGTGCTTGTCCCTCATTCTTTCGGCATTTCTGTTTGTCGTGTCGAATACCTCTTCGTCAGTTACCCCTCCACTTGTGCCATAGGTCTTGAAGATAGAGGATGATGTAACTGGTTCAGTGATCAGCTTTGACGTTCCATCGAAAGTGTCAACGTTGGCCTCGTGAAGTATCCTCATAATCAAGATTCCGTAGCCGAGGAATTCCTTCTTTAAAGGGTTTTGAATCACTCTCAACATTTGTTGGATGATGATGTGTGGTAGAGAGACTTTTATGTTCTTCTCTATGCAATACAGCACAAGGAGTTGGGCCCTTGACATAGTGCCCCTAGTGCCCCTTTCTGGCAAGATGTTGCCGTATACAATCTTTCCGAGGCCGACAAGAGATGGCTTAAGATGGTTGTTTGGGAGGTTGGTGTATGTTGATTGAGTATATGGCTCTTTGGCGAGGGAATTGAACAGTTGTGCATTAGATTCTGCGATCGCTGCAACTGTCTGGGGGTCATGTGGATCAATAATCAGTTCTTCAATCGGAATCTCCAAAAGGCGAGCAATAATATCGATATTGATAGGAATTGGTGTTCCCATGATTGTTGTCTCTAAGTGAGGGCTGATCGCATCGCCGTGAAGTCCCACGTAATTCATGGCTTTATAGAAGGATCTAACCAAGTTGTAAGAGACTTGACCCTCAACGTTGGTTATATTTAACCAATCCAGTGTTGCGAGTTTGTCATGAAGGATCGGACGGAGGCGGAGATCGCTATTGTCGATGCTCCTCATGGTCACAATCTCTCTTTTGGACAATTCCGTTAGTCTAGTGGGAATTGGTTCCCTACTAGTAGAAGTTGTTCCCTCCCTTGAGGTCATTCTTGTGCTGAAAGGAAAATAAATTTGTGTGAAAGACACAAAATATATTCCTAATATTTTTAAGAGTTATGCCTTGTCTTCTAGACATTATTTTCGAGTTTTCTGTTGATGTTTATGCCATCATGAAATTTTCTTAATTAGTGATTTGATGCATATATGTCGTATTCACCTATGAATGTATAGACATATCTCATCATAATTATATATATAATTTTCATAAAGCAACTATATATATATATATTTGAAATTTAGACTATATAAAAATCATATATAGTTATTTTTAATCTTAACTATATAGAAGTAATATATATATAGTTTTAGATATATCAAGTAAATTTTTTTTTTTTTTCTTCGAATAAATAATTTTCGAAAAATAATTTTTTTTTCTTTTTTTTTTTTCGAATAAATAATTTTCGAAAATTTTTTTTTTTTTTTTTTTAATGTCACACCCCGCCCGGACGTGCCTAAACCGGCGGTACACTCACGGACGGAGCGTGCATTTGGAACAATCATAATGGTAATAACAGAGTGCGCAGCGGAAATACGGTACACAGTACAAATCTGATTTCATATAATTCAGAATACTTTTGTACATAAAATGGTCAAGGGAACATACTCCCAAAATCCCCAATGAATCATACAAAGGGTACAAAATGTGGGCCCCATAACCTGCACCCAGTCCACCCTAATTTCCTGTGAAAGATTTGATAATATTGGAGTGAGCTTAACGCGCTCAGTGGGTAAATAGTGCATGAGTATAACAATTAATAAAGCCTACTTCAATATCAAATATCTTAAATTACACATGTGAGCATCATAATCAATCAATATGAATGTATGCATGACACCGTCACGTATTAATGGTTTGATGAGCGTACATCGCCTGAATTCATGTACAGGAACGATGCTCTGAATTCACGTACTGATGTCCCTCCCCGGGTGTAGCCGGGTTCTCATGTACGTCCTTCTCCAGAGAAATATAATGAATAGTGAGCAATGCTTCTAACTATTCTATGAGTCATAAACCATATACGTCCCTAGGTGGTGATATGTATGATGCCAATGCATGAACTGGTCTAGTCTACTGGTCTGGTCTTTCTTGACATTTAGACTGACTTTGGCAACGTCTAGTGAACCTTATCAGGGTCGGTATCACGACGTGCAAAGTTATAACATTTAGGTCATAACATTATTGACATAATGCAGTGTAAATGAATAGTAGACATAATAATAATTGAATGTAAACTTTAATAAAAGTTATAAAACACGCAAACCTATGTTTCGTTCCCCACCTTCAGATCTGGTGCTTTTCTCCGGACAGAACTTCGTTGCACCGCTTTCAGATCTGGCGCTTTCCTCTGGACAGAATTTTGTTGCACCGCACCGAGAGTCTCGATTAGAGAGTCTCAAAAACTAAAAACTTAGAAAGCGTGGAAAGGAGAAGAAAAATCACAAGAGAAGGTGATTTGGTGTGAGAAATGAGAAATGAGGAGGTTTCTTATATAGAGATTTTTGCGCCTGAACGTTCTGGCGGGCGCCTGAACGTTCTGGCATGCCGCCTGAACATTCTGGCAGGTGCCTGAACGTTCTGGCAGGCGCCTGAACGTTCTGGCATGCCGCCTGAACGTTCGGGCGTTGCCCAAATAGTAAAAATTTCAAATAGTAAATTTTTTTTTTTTTTTGTGAAATACAGGGTATTACAATTTCTGGGTGGTTCTTGATGGAAAAAGAGACAATTTTAAGATTTTACTAAAATACCCTTCTTGACTTTTTACAAATTTACTGAACTACCAAAATCTACTTCCAGCGTTCTTGATCAAGTTAATGAACAGAGATCAAATCTTGGTATAAGAAACATAAATGTTATTTGCAATATGGCGTGAGTCGATGAACCTTTTATTTCAATTGTGTGAGCTTAGAATCTTATTGTTGTTCAAGGGTTCACTTGCTCCTTATGAATTGATATGTATATCATGCTCTATTATTTGAAAAAATGCTTAGTTGTCGACCCCATATAATTGGAAAAAGATTTAGTTGAGTTGAGTTGAGTTTATTTATATTGTGCTTTGTTTAAGGGGTCAAATGTACCCTAGTCTTGGCCTAGGCCATTCAACCCAAAAAAAAACACTAATGTTTAATCACATAACCTTGATTTTTTTTTTGTGATCTCTAAGTAGTTTTTTTATAGAAAAAAGAGTCAAAGTAACAATTTCAAGATTTATATGAATTTACTAAACTACCAAAATATACTTCCAGCATTCCTGATCAAGTTAGCGAACATAGATCAAATCTTGGTATATATAGGAAAAATAAATTGTATTTACAGTATGGTGCGAGTCGATGAACCTTTTGTTCCAAGCATACATACTTTTAGTTTGCAAGTTGTGTGAACTCGGAATATCACTTGTTTTCCAAGGGTCCACTTGCTCCTATGAATTGATATCTCTATCATGCTCAATGTATTTTGAAAAATGTTTAATTTTCAACCTCATATAGTTAGGAAAAGACTTAATTGAGTTAGGTCCATATTATTTACATTATGCTCTTTTGAGGAGTCAAATGTGCCCAAATCTTAGGCTAGGCGATTTAGAAAAAAAAAACACTAATGGTTAATCTCATAACCTTTATTTTCTTTGTGATCTCGGGGTGATTCTCTATGGAAAGAAAGATAATTTCAAGATTTTATCAAAATACCCTTGCTGACTATAATTTTTACAAATTTACTAAACTATCAAAATCTACTTTAAGCATTCATGATCAAGTTACCAAACAAAGATCAAATCTTGGTACAAGAAAAATAAATGTTATTTGCAATATGGTGTGAGTCGATGAACCTTTTATTCCAGGCATATTCACTTTTAGTTTGTAGGTTGTGTGAGCTTAGAATCTCACTTGTTGTCCAGGGTCTACTTGCTCCTTATGAATTGATATCTATATCATGTTCCATTATTTGAGAAAATGCTTAGCTATCCACCCTATATAGATGGAAAAAGATTTAGTTGAGTTGAGTTGAGTTTATATTGTGTTGTGTTTAAGGGGTCAAATGTGCCTAACGCTTGGCCTAGGCCATTTAACCCAAAAAAAAGACACGAATGTTTAATCTCATAACCTTGATTTTCTTTGTGATCTCTGGGTGGTTTTTTATGGAAAAAGAGTCAGAGCAACAGTTTCTAGATTTTACCAAAATACTCTTGTTAACAATAATTTATACAAATTTACTGAACTACCAAAATATACTTCCAGCATTCGTGATCAAGTTTGCGAACAAAGATCAAATCTTGGTATGTAGGAAAAATAAATTGTATTTGCAGTATGGTGTGAGTCGATGAACGTACTTTTGTTCTAAGCATACTAATTTTTAGTTTGTAGGTTGTGTGAGTTTAGAATCTCACTTGTTGTTCAAGGGTCCACTTGCTTCTATGAATTAATATTTATATCATGTTCTATGTAATTTGAAAAATGTTTAGTTGCCGACCCCATACAGTTGGGAAAAGACTTAGTTGGGTTGAGTTGAGTTTATTTATATTGTGCTCTTTTGAGGGGTCAAATGTGCCCAAGTCTATATCATGCTCTATGTATTTTGAAAAATGCTTAGTTGCATGCCGACCCCATATAGTTGGAAAAAGACTTAGTTAAGTTGAGTTGAGTTTATTTATATTATGTTCTTTTGAGGGGTCAAATGTGCCCAAGTCTTGACCTAAGCCATTTAAATAAATAAATAACTAAACACTAATGGTTAATCTCATAACCTTTATTTTCTTTGTGATTTTAGGATGGTTCTTGATGAAAAAAGAGACAATTTTAAAATTTTACCAAACTACTTTTATTGATAATAATTTTTGCGAATTTACTGAACTTCCACTTCCAACATTCGTGATCAAGTTAGCGAACAAAGATTAAATCTTGGTACAGGAAAAATAAATGTTATTTGCAATATGGTATGAGTCGATGAACCTTTTATTCTAAGCATACTCACTTTTAGTTTGCAGGTTGTGTGAGCTTAAAATCTCACTTGTTGTTCATGCGTCCACTTGCTCCTTATAAATTGATATATCTATCATGCTCTATGTATTTTGAAAAATGTTTAGTTGTCGACCTCATATAGTTGAGAAAAGATTTAGTTGAGTTGAGTTGAGTTGAGTTTATCTACATTGTGTTTTTTTTAGAGGACAAACGTGCCCAAGTCTTGGCCTAAGCCATTTAAATAAATAAATAAATAAAAACAATAATGGTTAATCTCATAACTTTTATTTTCTTTGTGATTTCATGTGGTTCTTGATGAAAAAAGAGACAATTTCAAGATTTTACCAAAATACCTTTGCTGACTATAAGTTTTACAAATTTACCGAATTACCAAAATCTACTTCCAACATTTATGATGATCAAGTTAGCGAACAGAGCAAATCTTGGTACAAAAAAAAAATGTTATTTGCAATATGATGCGAGTCAGTGAACTTTTTATTCTAAGCATATTCACTTTTAGTTTGCAGGTTGTGTGAGCTTAGAATCTCATTGTCCAAAGATTCACTTGCTCCTTATGAATTGATATTTATGTCATGCTCTATTATTTGAGAAAATGCTTAGTTATCAACCTCATATAGTTGGAAAATAATTTAGTTGAGTTAAGTTAAGTTTTATATTGTGTTTTCTTTGAGAGGTCAAATGTGCCTAAGTCTTGGCCTAGGCCATTTAACCAAAAAAAAAAAAACACTAATATTTAATCTCGTAACCTTGATTTTCTTTGTGACCTCATGGTGGTTCTTGATGGAAAAAGAGTCAAAGCAACAATTTCAAGATTTTACCGAAATACCCTTGTTAATAATAATTTATTAGAATTTACTTCTAGCATTTCTGATCAAGTTAGCAGAGATCAAATCTTGGTATATATAAGAAAAATAAATTGTATTTACAGTATGGTGCGAGTCGATGGACCTTTTGTTCCAAGCATACTCACTTTTAGTTTGTAGGTTGTATGAGCTTAGAATCTCACTTGTTATATAAGGGTCCACTTGTTCTTATGAATTGATATTTATATATCATGCTCTATTTATTTTGAAAAATGCTTAGTTGCTGACCTCATACAGTTAAAAAAAAACTTAATTGAGTTGAGTTGAGTTTATTTATATTATGCTCTTTTATGGATCAAATGCGCACAAGTCTTGCCTAGGCCATTTAACAAAAAATAATAGTAATAATAATAATGGTTAATATCATAACCTTTATTTTCTTTGTGATTTCAAGGTGGTTCTTGATGGAAAAAGATATAATTTCAAGATTTTACCAAACTATTCTTGCTGAAAATAATTTATACGAATTTACTGAACTAACACTTCCAACATTCGTGATCAAGTTAGCAAACAAAGATTAAATCTTGATACAGGAAAAATAAATGTTATTTGCAATATGATGTGAGTCGATTAACCTTTTATTTCAAGCGTATTCTCTTTTAGTTTGGAGGTTGTGTGAGCTTAAAATCTCACTTATTGTCCAGGGGTCCACTTGTTCCTTATGAATTGATATATGTATCATGTTCTATTATTTGAGAAAATGCTTAGTTGTCGACCTTATATAGTTAAAAAAAGATTTAGTTGAGTTAAGTTTTATATTATGCTTTTTTTAACGGGTCAAATGTGTCGAACTTTTGGCCTAAGCCATTTAACCAAAAAAAAAACACTAATGTTTAATCTTAAAACCTTGATTTTCTTTGTGATCTCATGATGATTTTTTATAGAAATAGAGTCGGAGCAACAATTTTTAGATTTTACCAAAATACCCTTATGAACAATAATTTATAAGAATTTACTAAACTACTAAATAAACTCTCCTTTTTTTAACACTCGGCGTGCATGGTTAAAAAATAAAAACAAAAACAAAATAAAAAAAAAATCAAAACAAAAAAAAATATAACAAAAACTTTTGTTTTGTTTACCATAAAAACGGGATAAAAAATATTAGGGCTTGTTTGGTATCCAATATAAAAACAACTTTTTAAAAAATGTTTTTAGAAAACAAAGAAAACAATTTTTTATTGTATTCTTATTTTCTTGGCAAATTTTAAAGTCAAACTTAAAAATAATATTTAAATATTTTGAAAATGCCTCAACTACACAAGTTTTTTTTGGAAATCTTAGATTTAAAATGTTTTTAAATCCTTCACCAAACAAGGCCTTATCTTTTTCTAAAGAGTAATTCTACTCACCCATCTTTCCTGCATACCCCAGTCCTACTCATAGGAATATATTATTATAGAAGTGGACAGAAATAAAATAAATAAATAAATAAAAGAAGAATATAGGTGTTATAAGGTACCAACTCCACTTTGATTAAAAAAAAAAACCTCTCCTTCAAGAGCCTTCCCTGATATTAAAAACCCTTGTGAAGGAGAGACCCAATTCCGTAATCTCTGCTTTTTGAATTTGGAGGATACACTTCAATAAGAGAAGATTGAAGGCTTGCCATATGAAAGAGCTAGGTTTACAAACATTTGTATCATTCCTCCCCAAGCCAAACAAATTAATCCTTTTGTTCTACAAAGTACAACAAATAGTTAAAAGAATACAAATGATGAACTCTTGAAGAAAACCAATATTTGAAGTTGGTAGATACTGGAAAAAGGAGAGAAAGATGGGCAAATGCTGCTGTTTCCAAACTTAGGAGATTGTGTAGTGATTAGTTTAAACATTAAACATATGTTCATGTAAGCAAACATCAAAGCCAGTTTTTATAGAATTGATATCAGTTTCCATTGATGACACAAGTTATTCACCAGGAATAAATCAACTTCATTTCAGGTTCCAAAAAGTAAATTTAGTACAAGTGAAAGACAAACTGATTCATTCACCTAAAGTCTTTGTGGAGCTAAAGCTCCCATGCCAGTGAAATCAGTTGGTTGAATCATGACGAATAAATTGAACGAACTTTGATCTTATTTCAGGAGGAATACGAACAGGCCGGTAGTTTTTGTCGAGCCAAACCGCTGTGCCTTTAGCTTCCAAAATGAGCTGATCAATTCGAAATCCAGGTAAACCAAGTTATTAAAGTAGTCATCGAAACTTGAAACAACATAAGCTACAGACAATTAAGGATGAAATAACACCTCGTTATTTGGTAGCTTGACGATGATGTGCTCAAAAAACAAGCGGGCAGCTGATGAGCCAGAGATCCTCACTTTCACAACAAACTTGTCACCACTCTGGCTGCACAAGAGAAGGGATTAAGAACATGGATGCTATATTTAAAAGGATTTAATTGTGTGTTACAACAATAGACGTACTCGTAATGGTGCATGGAATTTGAGGGATAGCTCTGATAAAGCTAATGCATTGCCGGTACGAGCAACTGCATCTGGGCTGATGCCTATTCTTTCCAGTAGCTCATGACGACCTACTCAATACCTCCAAGAAAAAAACTATCACTAAAAGCTTGTAATATATTGCTGCAACATCAAGAATGGTGTCACTACTAAAGAAAAAGAAGCAAGTCCATGAAATCAAATTCAAAAAGAGGGATATGCTCCAATAGTCCAATCTGGCTTTTCTCCTTTCATTTTTTTATTTTTTATTTTTTATTTTTTTATGAACAAAAAGTTTAATTTTTATTTTATTTTTTGGTGGTGGTGGGGGAGGGGGAGGGGGGAGCACCATTTGTAAATTTTCAATGAAGTGGAAATCATTCATGTGATTCCAATTCCCTGGATACTTATATCAGCTGAATACGCAAGATAGGATTTATGCCAGAAAATCCATCACTATGATATATTCTCCAATGGATACCCAAAAGAAAAGTTACTCCTTCTCACAATAATCTCCTTCCTAATTTAAGGTACTTCTTACAGCATTCAGCAGAAAGACATACCTCCTCTAATTCCAACAATTCATATCTCAGATCTAAGTCCTTATATTATTATGAGGCAGATAACATGGCAAATTCCTAATATTAGTTTAACTTTTCTTCAAGTTCTCTCCCTTTTTCCAATTCAATATTTCATTTATCTCCCTTTAGCAGAAGTGATATTTATTCCAAGTAGAACCCCAATCAACATTAGCACTAATAATAACCTCTCAACAACCATTCTTTTCTCCCCCTCTATAAATGTTAAACCCCCTGCCCCATCTCTCACTCCTTCAATTTTCACCCCTTTCTTCCTTCTTTGCTCTTTTTCTTTAAGTTTCCTTCTGAAAGATTAAAACTTTGTTCTGAAAGTTCAAAACCTTCAATCTTTCTGTAGGGTTCACAATTCTGTAAATTCAACCACTCGATCCGATGGCTAGGTTAGTGGGGTACTTGATATTTTAATTTGATTTTCAAACACTTCAAGTTGGGTTCATTTTAGGTCAAAACCGATCCAGCTCGACCCTTGCCTACCCCTATCACTAACTCCAATCCTCTGGCCAGAACTTCTAAGTTATCTTGAGTAGATGTACATGCTGGATAAGAGAAAATTGGGTTCCCTTCATCATGCTTTACATGGTCCACTACATTCCCCTCTTCAAGCAAACCAAGATCAGTAGTTTTAACTATTAAAAACATAATAAGATGCAGGGAGCTACTGATAAATTCTTTCCATTGGAACATGGGCAAAGGTGGTTATTTACCACTTGCTTCTTATGAATCTGCAGAGGGACTGTACCCCATAGGTTATACTCTATTCACAATCTTTATAGATGTATCTTCTTTTAATCGCCTCTTAAACCATGGGTATTGATCTTGCCTAGGATCTGAAACATCTTAAATTTTGTTCCCAGAAGATATAACGAGCCATGTTGAAAATCCCAGGCTTATACCCTCCTTAGAATGCTTGCTATATTTCAAAGTCCAATATGCCTCTTTATTTGAGTTGCTAATTCTTTTTATGAGGGGAGTGAACAATGCAAGACACTTCTACAAAGCCTTGGAGACTGAATTAATATTCAGAATATAGATGACACATGATTCATCACTATTATAACACATAGAGCACTTATCATTAGGAATGATCTTGAGCTTTTTGAGAAAAATTTTAATAACAGCTTTCCAATTTGTGATGCTTCACTTGGATTGGGAACAAGATCCTTGAACCAGACGATATTTCTTCATGGGACCTTGTCATCCTTAGCTCTGATAGCTTCCCAAGCTTAGTAGGTGAAGAACTGACTACAAGGGGAAGGTTTACATAAGATTCTATTGGCAGCTACTTCACTTTGGATTTCAGCTGGGTGATATTTGCAATCACTTTGAAGCATATGAATTCTACCGAATTGAAGTTGTACTCAAAGTAACTTATAATCACCCAAATGGAAAGCCGTCCATTTAGAACTCTTCCATGAAAGTAGCTCTGGTTTGACTTAGCATTTAACTATTAAAATTGTTTGAATTGATTGAAAAAAACTATATATCTTAGCTTATATAGTGCACAAGGCTCCCACTAAGAATAGGGTCTGGGAGAGGTGATGATGGGCAGCGTTTTCTGGGAAGGTTGATCCCAAGAAACAAACCCTGCGCCTTAACATGGGAACAAGTGATAACTTTCTTGAATTGTTTGAATTGGTTTACCTACAATTTTAAGACGTTCAAGTGCATAATGGCATTCACCCACAAGGTAGCAAGGAATTACATACACACAACAAAAGGGAAAATAAAGCTTGAACTAACCAGATAAACATTTTTTCACATTAAATCAATAAAATATAAAAAAAATAAGTTTTCTGGAACAGTTAAAACTACCAAACATCATTTTTGTTTGTTAAGTAAACAAGAAGCAAAGAAGCAGTAAATGAAATGAGATATCTCAAGTTTAATAAGTTTACCAAGTAATTGAATAAGTCAAAATGGGATTTTACCATGTTGGCAATAACTTGCATAGATAGCATTGTTAACAACGCCATACTGATCTAGTTCATAATCACGGACCTCAAGCTCAACATCAAAGAAGTCATTCATCCTGAGATTAAGAAACAAAGAGACTCAAAGACATTAATGCACAAGGAGGAGAATAATTTTAAAAATATATGAAAATAAATCAATAAAAGATATGTTCATGGCTGGACAACTAGTGCCACCCAGTAAAGGCACATGATGGTACAAACCTATAATGTCAGAAATGCAGATCCCAACTTCATCTCATAATTCCAATCTATTGATGATTATCTATAACACTAACTTGATCTATGTTGCTGCTTTTAGCTATCTTTTCACTCGGTCTTAAGTCTCTTCTATCATGACATTATATCACCCTTTTAGGCTCCTAGGCTTTCGGTTCCTATTGAATCCCAAATATCTCATATTTGTTTCAAGTAGTTAATTATCGATCGACCATTAAATACAGTTCTTCTTCTAGCCTCTAGATCCAAACCTATCTTAGTCAACTTTGGGGTCTTAATCACTCACTTTCAAACTCACTTCTTTTAGCTTTAAAGACTAACTACTGCCATAGGTGTTGATGCTCATTTTGGCCCCTGTTCCTCGTATACCGTAGAATGTGTCATAAAGGCAAGTCTCAGATAATTTTATTTTTCTTCTTAGAAAAAAGCCCTCTTACTGGTGTAAGGGGTGAGGCTTCTTATTTGTATTAACTTAAAAAAATACATAGTCGATAGGAGACTAATCTCTGAAATTAAACCTACCAACAATAGGCTTTTAGGAATGAAACCATCTAAATATACTAAAAATCATTCAAATCCAACAATACCCATCATCTAATTAGTCAATCCAACAATCTCACCAAAAAAAAAAAAAAAAATGGTATGACCCTGAATTCGGTAAAAAATAAAAATAAAAATGGAGAGACAAATTACCCAATCCCTCCAGGAAGATCAAATGCGTGCACCTGAACACTTCTCAAAGGAGTGGAAACAGCAGCAGCAGCAGCTGGTGGTGGGACAAGAACGAAGCTGAGACGACGTTTGTGGTACATTGTTGCGTTAATAAAGCGTAAAGAGGGTGAGCGATTCAAGGGTTGTAATATGGGCGAGAGACCCTGCAATTGCAACGACATATCGCTTTTTCAAGAAGTAAGAACCAAGAATTGCAAACATGCGGCGGCGCAGTTACTGATACTGTTTGGGGGGTTTATAATTGAAGCATTGTGAGTGAGGGGCGTTACAAACAATCCACACGACCCCTTCTGCTGTCTGCAAGTTGTTTTGATATATACATAGGAAAATGCTTTTGTTATAAACCTTGACCCTTGTTAGGTAATTGAAAAGTATAAAAATAATAATAATAATACTCTTTTCTTTATCTATTATGTTTATAATAACCTGCAAATTATCAATAATACATATGAATTTGATGGTGCAAGAATATGCGCAAATAGTTAATCTTTTTTAAGTGAATATCTATGTAAAAAGATGTCTAAATACTTCTTTC
This sequence comes from Paratinospora sagittata, assembly GCA_035771175.1. Taxonomy (NCBI): domain Eukaryota; kingdom Viridiplantae; phylum Streptophyta; class Magnoliopsida; order Ranunculales; family Menispermaceae; genus Paratinospora; species Paratinospora sagittata. The sequence goes on from CM069589.1 coordinate 36,954,074, forward strand.
ACTGATTTTTAAGCGAAAAAAATATTTGTAGATAAACATTTGACTTCTGAAATTTTGATATTCTTGAAATGTAGAAGGAATAATATGAAACGAAATTGAAATTTGTGTATAAATATATTGATCGCATTGGAATACATATAGTTAAATACAAATAGTATCATTGGCCCTGCTTGAGAGTGCGTCTGCGTCTCTATCCAAAAGTATTTTTTTTCAAACACAATCGGCAAATACAAAAGTAAGGGGAGAGAGCTTTACTAAAATGCACTCAAATTGCATTTGAATCGCAAACACATATGTGCCAAATGACACTCAAACTGTATTTGTCAAAATTATTTACCGTAACATGGCTTTCGCCACACTCCCAAAGAGGGCCTTTATTGTATAAAGTATTAATTATACAAAACTCACTTTTAAGAAGACAAGATAGAGTTTATGAGAAATTTTACTTCAACTTTGTAAATTGTGAATTTTAAAAGGAGGGAGCCGTTGGGGGGCTTTAGGTGGGTACTGCATATTAGGGGTGTTCATCGGGACTAACCAAACCAATGTAATCAATTTGGTTTGATTTGGTTTTTTCATAATTCGGTTCGATTTTTAGTTTTCGATTTTAAAAAATCGATCAGTTCAAGTTTGGGTTTTAGTTCACGCAATAGAAAATTGAAATTAACCCAAACTGGACCGAAAAGAAGGATAATATGGTTAATTCTTTTATAACCCTAACCATTTGACCCTAAGAGAAAAAAATCGCCATTATTGAATATAATAATGTATTTTGTTGTAAAATTGAAAAGATGAAATGTGTTTTAAAAAGGTAAAATAATATTAATTATAAGATTTATAATTGTAGAATTAACGTATGTAACCCGATCAACCCAAATCGAACCAAACCGAACTTGTTCAATTCGGATTGGTTTGATTTGAAGAGTGGTTAAGTTTGATTTCAGTTTCAAAAAAACCAAACTAATTCAAGTTCGGTCGGTTCATTTCGTTTTTTGGTAAAAACCAAACCAAATCAAATTTTGCACGCCCCTACTTTCATGTTATATAATATGAATGAGAATTACTTCAACTTAAACAATTTACCTAAGTTTTTTCGGTAAATTAAGTTAATTAATAGGCAATCTTTATTGATTTAATACAAATGCTAGTGAACGGAGAGGCAAGAAAATGAAATACAAATTTCAACACTGTTACATTCAAATATTCAAATATCAAGATTTAAACAATGAACTCCACATAATAACTCAAATAAAATCAACACACTATCATTCAAATCTACTATGAAACAGGTACATCAATAAATATTAAATAACAATTTGTAAAACTAATTATCTTGTGCGATAAAATGTGATTAATAGTTTACAAAGAATTAGAAATTAATAAAAAGAATTTACTCAAAAAGGTTATACAACTAATGATAAATGCCCCCTTCAAAAAAAAATTTATAATAATGATAAATGTATTAAAAGAAAGAAGGAAAACTTTTAAAACAATTTTAAAGTAGTCTGTCTACAAATGTTTAAGAATTCACAAATAAACTCAACATTTTTAAAAATGAGATATGCTAAACCAACTCTAGGTGCCAGCAACCATTGGATATTTGTGAGAATTTCTAAACCTTCCTATAGCAACTTGCTAACCCTCAAGCGATTTGTCCTTAAAATGTCTAGGCGATATCATGACAAAACTGAATATCATAGATAGTTAGTGATGCCACCCACCTGCATAGGAAGCAAGGGGAAAATAAATAAATAAATTGTGAATCAACAATCAAGTGATGCTCATACAAATGTTTACTCCAAAATATATATAGGATCAGTATCTACTACTGTACAATACAATTCGAGTAAATGGCTCCCTCTGTTAAATGAAGGGGAAAACAAGAAGTAATGAGATCAATTTGAAAAAAAAAAATGGGTGTTTTAATTTCTTGCAAGGCAATATCAGCCCATGGTCCCCCTTCTTGTTCAGCTTCAAGGTTCAAAGTATTGAGGTAAAGAGCTTCTATTTCAAGCCCTAGCATCTTACCACCTGCTTAAATAAATAAAAAATAAAAAATAAAAAATAAAAAATAAAAGCAGACAAGCATACAATTAGTTGAATGAGCCACAGATTTTAATTACTCAAGTCATCCATGTGTCCATAACGAATCTGTGATGAGAATGATTTACTAATCAAATCCAACTAGAAGGATCTCATTCCCTGCTTCTATAGAACACAGTTTACAGCATCCATATAGTTGGCTTCAATTGCAAGCACAAAAACCCCATACAAGGCCGGTGATGATGGCTAGGTAAAGGTTCCCTACTTAAGTGAGTAGTTTTAAGTTTCCAGATCATCATCACAATCACATTTATCATAATAATAACTCAACTAAGCCTTTTTCCCACCAATAACAAATAACGATAAAAACAATAATAACATACAGTGGATAGGACACTTGATAAATTTAAGGGTTTAGGAGCAAGTTAGCCGATAAATTCATTAGTCTTCAGGATTCCAAAGAGAGAGGATACTTGTTCTTTCAGTTCCCTCTTCATTGGACTTAGTAGATATTTACATACTACATAGAGATGAGTTGCAATCAAGATATTGGCATACAGAGTAAGAAATTTGCAGTGGTGCATCTATATTATTATAATAAGAATACTTGGCAGTTGACAAATGGCGCCTTTATGCCACCGAAATTGCCCAAAATGCCTTTCTATACCCAAACAACCCAACAGTGTAAGTGTAACTACCGTAACTACCTAAGCAACCCACCATTATCTCAACAATTATAAATCTGCTCAAAATGCCCTACCACCAATGTTTTTTTCAATATATTTCTATTTTATTCCATTTATCTTATGTTTTTCTATTATTTTGGTACTAAATTTTTTTTCATATTTACTTCAAATATTTTCATCATCTATGAGTTTAGGAAAAACGCTAATTGATTGCGAACAACGCATGTCCCCATTTACCAATAAGACCTAATAACGCACAAAACACCGATACAAAAGCACATTTCAACATTGTAAACCTCAAGATGCAAATACAACTGGTGGCTAAGATATTAGATACTATATAGTATATATACTTGAACTTTGATTTCAAGGAAAAGGACTATGAAAACTTTTACCGTCCAGTACAGCGAATTATGGCTCTCGTAATTACATGTGCTAAAATCATCAAAAGGAGAACAGCCAACATAATTTCTCATCTTACTCAAGTCTTCTTCTTGGTATTTTTTGCATGTATTAATTATCAATACCCCAATCCAGATAGACAGGTAGCAGAAACTTTTCTACCCTCTTCAGGAGCACGCATATGAACTAGAACTTTGAAACAACGATGCCTTGGAGTTGGGAAAAACTAACAACACAAGTGATGAACCCAGGAAGAAAAAAAGAGTACAGAAAATTGGACAAAACAGAAACAAATATTTCATTCCTCTATTGCATAGGTGATAGAACCTGGGAATGCTAACTCCCTTCTCAAATGATCCCTATAGTTAAAACTCTGCCTTGGCATGCACATCATTTAAAAAAGACCGCTCTTAAAGAAAATGGAGACCTCCAAATGAACCCATAATTAAATGTATGTTTGACCACAGCTAGTTGGAAATCGTACATTGGAGAGGAGATGTGGAGATTAACTTCTCATAGAAGGATGATATGGAAAAACTACAGGTCTTTCTAAAAGTCCTTGGACGACCATCTTCTAAATGAGATGCAGATTGGAGGAATCAAACATGTTTTCTAGTTCAATCACTGACATAGAATTGCACATGCCTCGTCCACTACAAATTGTAAGGCAAGCCCAAGACCACTAAAAGACGTCTATTTAGCAGTTCAGCCATTTGGCTTAGGATTCTCAACTAATTCACTACTACACTTGTTATTGAAAGTGCTCACAAAATCTTAAAGAAAAATGAGAGGTTAATTCTCTCCCTCAGAAACTCTAATCCACGACTCAATTTCTTGTCCAAATTATTGGCCATTTTGATACCAAACGTTTCCATTTTACACAACCTGTAGAGCTTCCTAATACCAATTTTCCACCTGAAACCTTGACTTTGTACAGATCACCTTTCCCCATTACCAAATCACTAAAAAAAAATTTCCCAAAAATATGATCATCTCACAAATTGTCAGATGAGGCCTTTTTGTCTTCTTGAATGAACTGTTCAGGTTACAGCATGAATGGAGAAATTGATCCACATAGGAGAGTTTCCATTTAGATCAAGTTTTAGGCTATTCAAGCCCTGCACATCAAGGAGTGAAGGGAAACTTGATTACGCATATTACTTGGAGAAACTTCAAGTGAAACAAGTGGAAAAAACTACATAGAAATTAAGTGATGGAAGAGCCATCTCCCTTGGCAAAGACAAACAGAGATGAAGTCAATGCCGAAGATTCATGAATAATAGATTGATTTTAAGGTTTCAATTCATACTAAATGCATATAAGAGTCAAAAGGCTTTATACATGAACTAATGAAGGTGCAAATATTATCTCACAAATATATAAAAATACGGCAAAAGAAATCTTAAATGAGGAAATAAAAAAATAAAAAAACTTGAAAATTCATACTCTTAGTTATGCTGGAAGCGGTGAAGCGTGCATTTGGTTATCAAAAGTTCCATTTGCTACCTCTGAAGACTGAAGAGAATCTCTCCTAACCCGTTCCAACGAAGTTGCTTCATAAATTCCTAAAAGTTTAACCAGCTTTCTGTAAGTTCTACCATGACGAATTATAATAATAGGCAAAAATTGAGGAAATGCAGAAGCATAGTGCCTTTCATTTATAAAAGTATAACATGAATGCAACTTGGTATCAGAACAACAAGGTCAGAAGACAACTGCATATCACCGACATCAGCAAGAAATATGGCTAACTTATGTAGCCTATAAATAATGATGGAAGATGAATTGACCACGTAATAGATCTTCAGATAACCCAAAAAAAAAGAAAAAAAAAAAAAGTCGATTCATTGATTAGATTTATTTGTCGATTTCAGGATTTTTGACAGAAAATGGGTGGGTTTGGTTAATCTCACTGCGCTAAATCCAAACTCCCATAGAATATAATCTCTATTGAGATTTGAAAAAAGAAAATCACAGATTTCCCAAGGGTTTTGGGGCCCTTGCTCTGAAATTTCACTAGAGGAATTTTGCCCGCACCTATGGTGTTATTTGGTGCGAATTTTTATTGTAAGACATCTTATTGTGGTCCAGTATTGAATTTTGAACTATGAATATGCTACAAGAGATGTCGAAACCACTATTTAGTACCCTGCAGAAGTTGAAGTCTGCCCCCAGGACAAGGGTTGTCATATTCTAGACATCCTGCCACACAATTAAGGCCAGTAGTGATGCAGATTGGATAAGTTTATTGTCACTCTACATCAGGTAATTTTTCTTCTGGTGTGGAAGCAAAGTGATTAGTGACATGAAGTAAAAGATCAGCAGCATGTGGTTGGTTGATCCACTGCAAAAGGTGAGTCCTGATCAATGATTCATGGCATATGTGAGATTATGCCATTAAGTAGCTTAGTTAGAGAACTGGGAGTCACTGTTTAAAGCACGTGAGCCTTCAAGTTCACTGTGAAAATAAGGCAAGCAAGTTACATGCAACATTTACAAATCCTGCTTGAGGGAAAGTCCGCAGGTGTAGTTCTATTTTTGAACCAAATATATAAAGTCATTTAATACGCAAAGCTTTCACAAGTATAAATACACTGAAGATAAGAAAAATAAGATTCACATAAGTTCCCAAAATTCTTTTGTTTGTACTTCCCTAAACTCTTTCCCTAATAAAACTTTTAACATACCAAATCAACTAGAAATAAGAAAAAATACGATTCAAATATTGTTCCCAAAATTGTTTTGTTCTTAGATATAGGTGTTTCAATTCTTGTCCTCGTCATTTGTGTAGACCATTTCATCCTCTTGTTTGCTGCTCTATGTTTTGGATCTAATAACATATATGGTGAGACTTAATCTATGAGATGATATGAATAATTTAATCCATATTTGACATTATGTCTGTTAACTTTATTTTTTCATAAATTCACTAGAATATGATATGGCACACTCAATACCTTTGATTGCCACTGGTTGCCTTACTCTTAAGCCAATCAACCCCCAACAATATTAGATATGAACTATTCCAAAGCTATCACATTTTTTTTGTTGTACAATTAATATAGTATAGACATAAATATATCTTCCTTTAAAATTTTTGGCATTAATTGTTTAACAAACTAAAGTATAGCATTTTATATTAAAAATTGAAGACAAAAAAATAATTTATCTAATAACATACTAGAGGAACATACCACTTAACTCCCAGTTCACAGTAACATTAAATTGGAAAAAAAAATATATAAATAAATAAATAAAGGTGACCCCTGCTTCATTAGCAATGTATAAGATGATTGCAATGACTTCTTACGTCCTGCCTTTTTGAATCGGAAGGAGCAAGATGAATACACAACTCCTAGTCCTATTGAATCAACCTCTTCACCAATAAGAATGGAAAAAAAAGAAAGTTGGACAAAAAATAAATAAATAAATAAAGTTAAGACCATCATTTAGTCAAAGGTGAATAATCTTTACAAATAGTACGCGACTGCTATTGGGAATGCCAAGACGTGGAATCCATCCGAGTGCCAAACTGGCGATAAAGACCTAAACTTCTTAGAGCTACTTGAAGCTATACTCAAAGAAGGCCTACGACTCATTAACTCATGAAATGCTTAGTTTTTAAAGTAGTCTACCACTACAAGACTCAGTGAGGACTATCTATATGCATTTCCTTTCAAGTTGACACTTGGCCATTATTGAGATTTATATCATTTAAGGAGAATCTTGATTTATATACATTTCAGGGTAACACTTTGGCCATTGTTAAGATCTATGTCATCAATGATAAACTAAAAATTAGAAAATCAAAATCAAGCTATTTGTTTCACTATCAGAAGTAGGTTTACAAACTAATAAACCGAGCTTTGATAATCATAATACAATATTCTCAAGTAGGTATGTTTTGGTTCTTACACATCAGTTTGCAAAACAAATTTGGTGTTCCAATTATGAGAACCATTCAGAACTACATGCATATATAAAGAAACAGGCGTCATGAAGCAACAGTTTCCACACATACCAAAGCCTAAAATTGTAGAGCAGATCAGAAAGCCAGGTAAAGAAAAGTCCATCTTATACAGAGTCTCCATGACTATGATGCATCCTCCGGCTACCATCAAATGCCTTGGAGAAGAAAAAACTATATGTAATCTGCAGAAAAACAGAACTTAAGCAGTCAATCATCTGCCCCTCTTAAGGACATCTAACTATTACAACAAGAATTCAAATTGTGTGAAAAGCAAGAACAAATCCACACACACAGACCATGGCTGCACGAGCTATTCATGTTTGGACATCATAATGAGGGAGGAGCTAACTTTGGAGAGCCTTGTTACATTTCCTACACATCAACTGCTAATGCTAGGAGTCAATGGCAAGTTAGAAAACATGATTTGGAGATGGAATATTAGCCTTTTAATATTGTTGTAGGTCGCCACACTTGGGAAAACTAGCAGCAAAATGGAAATTCCCGCACAGAACAAATCCAGCTTCCTTGAAGATCATCTTTAAGAATTTGAAGAGCTCAACAATATAGCTGGAATCTGTGCGACGGCGGGGGGTTTCATGCGACAACAAGGTGGGAATAGCTGTCAATTAGGGAACTTCTTAATGAACCTTACTAAATCTTGGCATTTCACATATCCTCTTAAGAGAAAGAGATGATTTTTGGAACTCGAATAAAGTAGGTCCAAAGCCATCGTCAACTCATTCCCTGACAAGTAGGGGAAGATAAATCATTTGGGTTTTTCATAAGGAGAAGAAAAAGTTTGAGTATTATTGACAATTTGACATAGATAGCCAACATCTCATGTTCCTTGTGAATCTGAAAAACTTTTTCATTAAATATAGAAGGTTTAAATCTCAATTGCTTTGTACAATGGTATCATCTTGGGCCCACAAGCATGAGTATATGCGCTCAAATGGGCCTTCTCCACCAAACAAACCTTTTATAAACTACGTTTAAGTCCATGAATTTGCTTCCCCCACTCCATTTTATCAAGGGCTAAATCTTCTATTTGATGGTCCAGACCACAAAAGTTCACTGATATGCTTAATAAAACTTTGAAGATGAGACAGATCAACTATTCATCAGTTGATAGTTAACAAACCCAATGCAGTTTTTGGCTGCCTAAAGATGGCTTAAAGCATGCACAAGGAAGCATGAAATTATGCTGTCGATTCTAATACACGCACTACGTAGGAAGTAATAAATTCAATTAGACAAAAGGGCATTTCAAATGATATTCCTTTAGCAATCTACCTCTCTTCCGCAATACTATCAATGTAGAATATTAAGATAACCCCAAAGAGAATAGTGGCCCAATATGTCAATGATGAAAATGGCAACTTTATGCTGTTGTCAGAAGTTCCCTGATTCAAGAAAAGCACAAAGATAGATCTAACTGTTAGTAAATATAACACTTTATGGAATCCAATAGATAACTTGCCAAACTACAACCATCTACTTTATAAGTGCATTGCAATTGATTAGAGTCATTGAACCAGACTTACTAATACCATCTCCCAAATCGCTAAAGGAAATACAAAGCATGTTGCAGAAGCAATAGTGATTGCATGAAGTCTCCTTTTAAGCTGATTCTGAAAGCACAGAAAGGCTGCAATTAGATAACATTGATTAGTTGGAGTTTTCAAGAAGCGAGTGGTAAAATGGAAGTTCAGGTTAACATGCAATGCACAAGCAAACCATTTATACAAATATGCATACCTTGAGTGACACACGCCGCGCAATAACCCTTCGCAAAGCTGATAAGATTCCAGCAAAAATAGGAGCAGCCATATGCTTCATTCCCAACACCTCTGTCTGATTCTCAGTTTCAAGGCTATCTTTAAATGGTATTTTCAGGTCAAGGACAATTGTATAATGAATTAATGATGCATATTAAAATGTTATGGCGGATAAGATCCTTCAACTTTATGTGAAAAATGTTAACTAGGGCACTTCAACAAAAAGTTTCATTGCTTAGGTGTGTGAAGATAGGAAGGTCCGCACACACCTAAAGGATATAAAATGGTGAATATGTGGCCATGGCCCATCCTTGGGAGAGAAAGTAAAATGATGCCAGCATTGCAATGAGTCCACCTACCTGGCAAAAGTTGAAACTGTATCAACCATTTGTTTGATGGAAAAGAGACAATATATATATATATATATGAGCCTTTTTTATGAATAGAATAGGTTAGAGATAAAACAACTGACATTGAGGTTAAATACCAGCTGCTTTCATGAAACAACAACCTTCAACGTCATGAGGAAGGACTAATATTGACCATGCTCAAAACATAGTTGTTGAGACTACACCCACGAAAATTATAGAGCAATGCTCTTGAATCCACCCAGACTATAAGCTATTAATTATAACCAAAACATAACATCTCTATCTACATAAGGCAAAGTATTCAACAGAAAACCATTTACTGAATGAACCTAGCCCTCTATCATGGATCACTTTTCAAATATCCTAAACCTTATCTTCAACATTCCCAAGTCCCAACAATATTAAGATATGCAACAGGAACACTCCACCACCAAACGAAAAAAGGAAGCTCTCTGAAAATTATAATTCAAGAAGCTACGGCCATTCAACAATGGTGCAAGGCTAAAACTGTATAGAGGTTTTAGACCGCATAGCTACTCCAAAATTAGTACCTTTTTCCAAATATTGGCCTTTTGTCCATAAAGTACAGCAGATAGAACTCCAAGAACAGCACCAGCGTACTCAGCCATTATAGCTCTGAAGTTTAATATGAAACACAGTTAATCACAGCCAAACATATCAGTCTGCATTTAGAAACAACGAAAAATTACATAATACATCCAAGGACAGTTTTGCATGATTCCAAAACTTGATTTCCACAGTAGAAGTGGCATTAAAAGGGGGGAAAGCACAAACTGAAATGCATCAAGACAGGAGACATTGCTTGAAGGGAAGCAAGAAAGATCACGCAAGTAGTTTGATCATCACACCTATATTCACTATAATCTTGTCTGAAATTAATATGATCTCTTGTAAAAGAATTTATCCAAGGATAGCATTTATTTATGTCGAGAAAATAAAATAATGAACGACACAAGATGTAACGTGGTTCGGCTTTATGGCCTACATCCACGGGAGAAGAGAAAGGATATTTATTCTTCTGTAATGTCTTAATGGAGGGACACCATATATATAGACATACAGGGCTATGTACATATAGCTATAATTACAATTTTAGTAACTGCTATATAAAACGTCTTACTAAAATTATCATCTTTCCTTAAAGGAAATAAATCCGTAAAGGAAATAAATCCGTAAAGGAAACAAATCTCAACACTCCCCCTCAAGCTGATGAATAAAGGTTTACCATTCCCAGCTTGGACACATTTGCTTGAAATGCAGTATGATTTAACCCTTTAGTGAGCATATCGGCGAGCTGGTTATTGGTAGACGCATATGGAGTACAGATCAACCCACTATCAAGCTTCTCTTTAATAAAGTGTCTATCAATCTCTATATGCTTGGTTCGATCATGTTGAACTGGGTTATGGGCAATGCTAATTGCAGATTTATTGTCACAATAGAGTCTCATAGGGCCATCCCAGTGTATCTTCAAATCTGTCAAAATTATCTGCAACCATAATAGCTCACAAACTCCTTGTGCCATTGCTCGGAATTCTGCTTCAACACTAGATCTGGCCACTACATTCTGTTTTTTACTTCGCCATGTCACCAAATTCCCACCAAGAAACATGCAATATCCAGTAGTTGATCTTCTGTCAACTACTGAACCAGCATAGTCTGAATCAGTATATGCTTCAAAAACCATTCTTGTGTGTCGTTTAAATAAGATGTTCTGTCCTGGAGTCCCTTTAAGATACTGTAGAACGCGATTAGCTGCTTGCAAATGAATATCTTTAGGATTGTGCATGAACTGACTTATTACACTCACTGCATATGCAATATCAAGTCTTGTGTGAGAGAGATAGAGATTCCCTGTTTAGAGTGTGCCACTTCAATCCCTAGGAAGTATTTCAATCTCCCTAGTTCCTTGATCTCAAATTCCTCGGTTAAACACCGCTTCAAATTTTGTCTCTCGTTCTCATTGTTTCCTGTCATGATGATGTCATCAACATACACTAATAGTGTAACTCCCCCTGAAGTTGAGTGCTTAATAAACAGAGTGTGATCTCCTTGGCTTTGTTTATATCCCATATTTGTCATTACTTTGGAAAACCGACCAAACCATGCCCTCGAAGATTGTTTAAGTCCATACAAGACCTTTTTTAATTTGCACACTTTATCAGTGGTGCCAAATCCTGGAGGCACTTCCATATAGATTTCTTCTTTTAAATCCCCATGTAAAAATGCATTTTTTACATCAAATTGTTGCAGATCCCAGTCATAATTAGCTGCCAATGACAAAAGAAGTCTCACAGTATTCATTTTTGCAACCGGAGCAAATGTCTCTTGATAGTCCACACCATATGTCTGAGTATATCCTTTGGCTACCAATCTTGCCTTGTAGCGCTCTAGGGACCCATCTGCTTTGTATTTTACTGTATAAACCCATTTGCATCCAACAGGTTTCTTTCCTGGAGGCAAGTCTACCAACTCCCATGTTGTATTTTTCTCCAGGGCTTTCATTTCCACATTCATAGCTTGTTTCCAATTTGTATTAGATAAAGCCTCGGATAATGACGTAGGAGTCTGGATATTATTCAGGCTGGTAAGGAAACTCTTATGGGTTGGTGAGAACTTCTCAAAGGATACAACATGAGATAGTGGATACAAGGGAAGTTTAGTGCATTCCCTTGTTCCCTTTCTAATGGCAATGGGAAGGTCATTGTCAGGTTCAGAGACTAAAAGATCATTGTTAGTTTCAGGAACTAATGAAATTTGTAAGGAGGGTTCAGGATTTGTTACCTCATTTTCAGGGATTGGTTCAGATTCTTGAACTTGCATCGGTTCAGGAGCTGCAGCTTTATTCCTTGAGTACTTTTGTCCAGTCATCCGATCCTTAGGTTCGTCATTGGGTACAGAGGGTGTAGGAGATTCAGGTTTGGTTTGTTGGAGGGTAAAGGGGTCAAAAAGATCAAAAGGGTTATCAAGGAAGTTCTGATCCTTATCTTCTATTATGACATTCTCCCCCGGAAGAGGAGGAGCGGAAAAATAGGGCTCAGGTTCACAGAAAGTAACATCGACCGAGACAAAGAATTTCTTTGATGGCAGATGATAGCATTTATATCCCTTTTGAGTGGAAGAGTATCCGACAAAAACACACTTAAGAGCTCTAGGGTCCAACTTGCCCCTGTTGGGTTGGTGAACATGGACAAATGAAACACACCCAAATATTCTAGGTATAAGATTATTGGAGATTTTAAGCTTAGGATAAAATTGACGTAGCTTTTCCATAGGACTTTTGAAATCAAGGGTTTGGGATGGTAGACGGTTAATAAGATGTGTTGCAGTAAGGACAGCTTCCCCCCAATAGGACTTAGGCATATTATTCTGAAATAAAAAAAGCTCGGGTTGTATCAAGTAGGTGACCATGAAGGATCCCCTCGGTTTGGAAGTAATTGGTCAATGTTTGATTAAAATAGTCTCTAGCATTGTCAGATCGAAATCTCTTGATTTTAGCACCAAACTGGGTGTGTATCATGTTATGGAAGGTAGGGAGAATAACGCTCACATCGGATTTTTGTTTTAATAAGAATATCCACAAGACTCTAGTACAATCATCAATGAAGGACACAAACCATCGCGCTCCAGAAACATTAGGTATTGGAGAGGGACCCCAAATATTACTATGAATGAGATCAAAATTATCTGAACTTCTGTCATTACTATGCGGAAAAGATATACGCTTGTGTTTCGCAAGTTCACACGCTTCACAATGAAAATCTTCAACATTCAGAGATGTAAGTTGAAGGCTTACCATGAAGTTTCCAACACTTCTCCCTGGTATGTCTAGTCTTCTGACAATAAGTACACCTTAGATTGTCCCTATTGTCTCGATTTGGGACCTTTGATGATTCGACGCGCGGAGTGTGTGTCTTCTGATCATTTCCCTTATTGGCAACCATAGTTGAGCCCTCCATCTTCTGAGGTGTGAGCATAACATTTCTTCTGCTTTCTTCAGTCTGGATAGCGAAGATAGTCTCATTCAAAGTTGGCAACTCTTTGCTGAGAGTTTGAACTCTCACTTGATCAAACTCTGCATTGAGTCCAACCAAGAAGTCATAGACTCGATCCTTCTCAATATAGTTCTTTAAAATTACAGCATCTGCAGGGCATTTAGTCTCAATACACCTATAATGGTTAAGTTCCTGCCAGAGATTTTTCAATACATTGGCATAGTCGGTGACCATCATGTTGCCTTGTTTTGTTGTAGTTAGAAACATGCATGTATCACTAATGTTTGGCGTCATTGAATTCCATAGCCACGCCATTATAGAAGCATCTTCGTTATCCCACGCTATAAACTTAGGATCTCCAGGTGTAGGTCCAGTGCCCAAAAGATGACTTAATTTCCCTTTGCCCTTTAGAAAGGTACGCACCAGCTGAGACCACTTCAAATAATTTTTTCCATCAAGTCTGTGTCTGTATGCTGCCTGAATGTTTGGTAGTTCTCCTTTCTCCGTTTTGTCAACTACTTCGTCAGTCTGCACAATTTCTAAAGTGATCGACATTCTATTTTTTTTGTTTTTTTTTAAGTTTACAGGGAAAAAAAAAAAGAAGAAAGAAGAAGAGATGCCTTAGAGTATGCAGAAGAGATGTATAACGTTGATGGCGATACCACCTGATACCATATAACGTTGATGGAACCCAAATACCTAAAATTTTTGCTCCTTGGTATCTCTTGACTTCCAATCTTCACTATCTCTTCATTTGTATTTCTACTTCTACTAAAATTACATTTAACGTATTCAACCTTAGTCCTACTAATCTTAAGCCCATGGAATATCTTCTTGATTATGTTAAGTCAATCCATCCATAACCAGTGCAAAAAGGTAGGGGCTAAAGCATATCCTTGATGTAAACCTACTATAATTGATAATTTGTTAGTTTCACCTACTATTAATTTTACAATGGTTTTTGCCCCATCATACATGTCTTTCATCAATTTAATGTACCTAGTTGTAACTTTTTTTCCCTAATATCCACCATATTATTTCTCTAGGTACTCTATCATAGGCTTTCTCTAAATCAATAAAGACCATACGGAGGTCTTTCTTTTTCTCCCTATACCTCTCCATCAATCTCCTTAATGAATAAATAGCTTCCATAGTTAATCTTTCAGGCATAAATCCAAATTGACTGTTTGACACCAAAGTTTCAACTCGTACTCTATTTTCTATTACTTTCTCCAACAATTTCATTGTATAACTCATCAATTTAATTCCTCTATAATTTGCACAATTTTAAATATCTTCTTTATTTTATATATGGGTATTAAGATGGACTGCCTCCAATCATCAGAAATTCTCCTAATTGCTACAATCCTATCAAACAATTTGGTTAACCACAAGACTCCAATTTTCCCTAAGTTCTTCCAAACCTCAATAAGAATCGCATTTGGTCCTAAAGCCTTTGCATTTTTCATTTTTCTCAAAGCATTTTTTACCTTAAGCATGCTAATTCTACGAAATAAATTATTTTCATTAGTTTCCCATAGGTTATCAAGTCCTTCTACATTGAAAACAAGTTTTTCATCACTCTTTTATCTCTTCTTCTCTTACTAAGATACTTCATCTTTGCTTATATATAGTCAAGATCTTTTGTCTCTTTTTCTCTTAGTTTTGCTAGTTTATATATAGTCTTTTCACCTTCTTTTGTATCTAGTTTAGTATAGAAATCATATAAAGAGAAAAAATGAAAGAAGCCCAATTAAAGTGGTCCGGATATATATGATGAAGAAAACCATGATATGCACCGGCTAGGAAGTGTGCCATAGTAACATTAACAATTACAATAAAAGAATAGAAAGATTTAAATATACATGGATAGAAATTCTTAAGAAAGATATGACCCAGCTTTGATCTAATAGAAGATTTGACCCTTGAATGGGTGAAGTAGAATAAGTAGATTCAAGTAGTATGAAAAAGTGTTTGTTGTAAAGCTATGAGTCTATCAAATGACTAATTAATGATATGATCCACATAAATCATATTAATCTTGGATTTATCAAAAAATTGTAACTGCTATACAAACAACTTCTACATTCCTCAACAAGCATTTAAACATGCACCACAGATTTAAGTTTCCTTCAGCATGTATCAACTTCCATCGAATATGTTGATAGCCACCCATCCAAAGCTTAAGTTACTTCCATAATATTCAAGGAATTATTAGAAATTTCAATCAACATTAACATATGCCAATCCTTTTAGTAATGGGTGGAAAAGATACAAATGAAAGATGTTGAAATGTAGAAAATAGTGAACCTTTTAAATATTGTACCAAGATCCAAGATAACTAAAATGTTTCAACAGACACCTAGTAGTTTATTGGGATATATTGTAACCCACTGCCATGGTTCTTGGACATGCTATGAAACAGTATGATGCATACAACCAATACAATAAATTATAGGGTATGCTCCTCTTCTACATGTTCCAGCAGAAATACCATCTCTATTTCAATAATTAACTTTACAAAAGCTGTGTTGGTACTATGAAAGGTTATGGTTAGATAATGATAGTTTTCACTTTCAAAGTGAGGAGATAAAAGAACCTAGAATTTGTATCGCATCATGGTTTATTTTGGCATGACATTTCTACCCTTTTGATCCAACTATATAATATTATACATGGATGTAGTACAAAATACATCCACATTCATGTGCTCTAAATCAATGGAACAGCATTTCACAAGTACTTCATGAAATAACAATATGGATGGCTATAATTCTTATATAATGCTTTCTAGGCATCTATACATGCCTATTATAAAGTATTGTAAAGTCTGAAGTCAACATTTTCATATCTAAAAACTACCATCCACATCTATAACTTTTACTGATTTTTGTGGACATCTATCAAACAATTCCACTTCTGTTGTAGCAGTAGTCTAGACCAAGCCACAGTAAAGAGTGAAACTTGCCTAAGGGGACCACATAACTTGAGGCCCTTTGCCCACAAGATGAAGTATAACGCTGTTATGCCTCCATTAATGATAGAAGGTATCACCTGGAAAAAAAAAAGTAAAGAAAATGTGTTTTCACAAGATATAAAAAGTTTCCCACTAGAATCCACCGAAAAAAGATTTATAAAACAACCAGAAAGCTTTCCATTTTCTTTTTCTTTTTTCAGCATTTTCCTTTTGATGGTAAAGATTAGAAAGTGAGTTACTAAACCTGCTGACTGGATAGAGGCCTTCCTTTCCAAGGCTTTTGCAATGCTAGAAAGAGCATTGATGATGGAACCAAACAACCAAAGATAAAAACTGAAACTGAAGCTCCTTCTTGAGATAGATAGCCGTACATAAGGTAAATTGACCATATCCTCATGAAATTGCCAAAAACATGAATTATCTGCAAGGGAGTGTGCCTAAGAGAAGAAAGGATCATTGGTACTGTTATTAGCATCCACTACATAGCAGGTGACTCAAACACATGAATGAAATGAAAAAGATCCATGAAAACATTGAATTTGAGAATTTAAGAAATAGTTTCAAAGACATGCAAGTATTAACCAAATTAATTTTAGCTGTCCCGCTTTCTTTTCCCTCTTGGTTTCTTTCTATTTGCTCTAGTGGAACTCAGATCATGTATAGCTTGAGAGAGCATTGATGCAAAAGAATGTGTGATGATCACATTATAATGAAAAGGTAAGACGAATGCCATATTTGGAAAGAGACATTTTAAAATCTAGGGGGTTTAAGATAAGTAGGACTAACATTGAATATATTAAGCATACTCTTAGTGGAAATAGAAATACATAGGGAGAGATGGTGAAGATTGAAAGTCAAGAGGTATTAAAGAGTTAAAATTTCAGGTATTTGGGCTAAAATACTGATCATGATCAAGGTAGTCAGGATCAAGATCCAAATTAGGATCACTGAAGGGCTCTTGAGGATCAAATCGTGAGTCCTAAGATTCTACAAATCGATTAAATTACGTTTCAAATATATATAAAGATGTCAAATAAAAGTAAACTAACACTTGTACTATGTAAAATAATCCAAAATATTGGGAATGTAGCACAAAAGGTAGATATCTAGTCTAGAAAATGTTGACAAGGAGATTTAATTTCAAATCCTTGCATCCCCTATACCATTTATTAAGTTAATTTCACATAAGTGTGAAAATATAATATATCAAATTGTATATAAGTTTCCAACCCATATGCCACAAAAATTGTCAATGTATAAAGTATGACAATATGATTCAAATTTCAATGTTGACACAAAATTATATTTTTTATATGACAAATTTCCAAAATTTGGTGTCATAGTTGAAGGTGTAGAAGAAGAAAAAAAAGAAAAAAAAAGTGAATCAACCAAGACCCCAATCCTAATGATCCTACGATCTAGATCACAATTCTGGTCCAACTCACTCAATAAAACGATCCTATCATGATTCAGATCATTTTACAAGATCCAAATCATAGGATTCGCATCCCAACCATGACTACCATGATCATGAGAGAGATTTAGCAGATGAGGTGAACCATAGAATCAAAGTAAGGTGGTTAAGTGAAGGTGTGTTTTTGTAGCATTATATGATGACACGTTCCATTAAACTTGAAAGGAGATTTTTTTAAGACACTAATAAGCCAACCATGCTTTATGGAATAAAATGTTGGGCAATAAAAAATAACAAACTAACAAAATAAGTTCCACAGAAATGCAAATGTTAGATGGGTATGTGGTAAGATATTGGCCCCGTATGAGAGAGCTTTTCCAAAAGTGTTTTTTTGAGAAGCACTTTTAGAAAAAACGCTTTTAGGAAAAGTTGGTCTCACCCAACTTTTTCTGAAAGTAGAAAACTATTTTTTTTCATACCGCAGTTTGGCTAATAGCTGGTGTTGTCAAACACTTCCAAAAGTGTTTTTGCTCCAAAAGCACTTTGGAAAAGGTCTCCCAAATGGGGCATTTTTTTTTTACAAGAAACAAAAATGTATTGTACTAACTATAAGATCCGTACAAGAGTATACATCCCGAACAAGATCCAATTCTATAAAACAAAACTATCCAAAATTGGATTCCAACCCCTCAACCACTCGCCCAAGGAAAAGCCCCTCTCTAATTTATTAGCGCTAACCCATAGGGAAGCCAAGAAGAAAGAATTATCCCAAACCACCCCCTCTCATTTTCTTCGTCATAAAAAATACGAGAATTTCATTCTTTCCAAATAGATCATACTACGGCGAAGACAACAACAAGCCAATAATCACGAAACCGTCTAGGCATAACTGAGACATGAGGAAAGACCCATAAAGTAAAGTCATTGGGAAACCACTCCCACTGTAGAAAGATAAAATTAGAACTGAGCATGTTTCAAAAATGGTAGGAGAAACCCAATTGAAGATAAAATGAGAAAAAACATATTAAGATGGTTTAGTCATATACAATAAAAATCATTAGATGCATCAGTTAGGAAGAATAACCCATAAATAACTAATGGTGATGAGAAAGGCAAGTGAAGACCTAACATAACATAAATAAAAGATATAACTATTTGTAATATTATTGTCAATTTAACCCTTGATAAAATGGAGTGGTTTGGAAAAGGCTTATTGAGTTGAATTGAGTTTCTCTTATTAAGAATTTTTGTAAGCGTTTTTCAAAATTATGATTGTAAGATTGGGTTGGGACTAGTAGAGACTATGCCAAATCATATATCAAAAGTATGTTTTATGATTACAACATGTGATACTTTCTGTAGTAGCTGATCCACTCAAAGATCTTTAAAAAAATAATGAAAAAAAAATTCTTTGAGTGCACTTCATAAAGTTGAGCAGGTACCTTGACCCGAACAAAAACTTCAAAGAATCTTAATAACTCCATGAGACATGTTTTTCTTGGTTTTATTTTGCATGAACAAAACGAAGTTTCTTCATTTGAACGTTAAAACCTAAAAGATATTAATTCCCAGCATTTCACAGGTTTACCAACATTGCACAAGATTAGAGTACACTGCTGCCAGCGCAACAAATATCAAAGACAGCGAAAGTCAAGCCAAAATGTAGCTTATAAAATTCACCTTTTTAGGATACAACAAGATTCTTGAGGTAGAAAATATGATCAACCGCCAATGTTTCCCATCAGAAAGAAAGATCAATATCACACAAATACAGGTGCATTCATATATATAGGGTTTGTCAATCAGCTTTCCTAGATTGAAAAGTTAAAATATTGGCGAAACATAGGATTCATATATATAGGGTTTGTCATGTAAAATGGGCGTAATCGCTCTGTAATTATGAAAAGATCTCGTTTTTTCAAGCATAAATTCAGGGGAGCAGCCCGCAAATAATCCACACTTCACCCAACGAAACTTAACAACATTCAAACATTAAAAAGAGTGTTTGAGATGATAACTTCGCGTTTGAGATTTACTGAGAACATCAGAAATTGAGATTGAGAAACTTTGCAGCTATGATTCAACTAGGGTTTTTGAGTGTAAGCGTTTTTCAAGGAAGAAGCAAGAAATTGCGGGATTGGAAAGGTTTCGTAAGTATCACCTGAAAGCAGTAGCATTGTTAGCTCTTCGATCTTCAGAAATCTGCTTCGGCGACATCATTTTGAGAACTCAATGGTTCTGTGTCGATCTATAAAGCTAAGATCACTTGCTATCAAAATCGACCGAGCTCTCCTAACATCTGGTCTGTGTGATAGTTTGATGCATGTTCCTAACCGGGCGATTTGATGGCTTGTGCGAATGAGCGGTCGTGTGGATCAGTGACGAGTCGTTGTACAACCGAGTCAACACGGAAAGGACCAAGGGCCTATCACCTATAACCTATGGGCCACCAGCCGTTTTTTTTTTCTTTTTTTGAATCGAAATCCAAAGGTTATTTTCCTTTTTCTTTTCTTTTTTCTTATTTTAATTAGTAAGTGTGAATATACATTATTCTTTTTTTTATCAATTAAAATTAATTTTTTTTATTTAAAAAATACTATATAGTATTGTCTTTCCTACAAGTTTCTAAGGTTAGCCAACACGCCTTTAAGCCCTTATGGTTAAGCAAGTCTTCGAGAGTAGTCATTGAGCCTTTGGGCGCATGCCTTAGAGGTAGATTCTGTGATATTTATTTTTTTCTCTATAGGAAAGATTTGGGGCAATTGATGTTCGGACTCATTTATCCGATATTGTCAGGCCCAATTAGAAGCAGATATAAAAATTAAATTCATTAAATCGGGCCATGTTACAAAAAAAAATGAGTATCCAGTTATCAAGGTAAAAATATAATTTTTATACATAAGGAAAACCTATGCTTTGAATACTCTTTTGTATGTGTAATCTATTTTATTAATATATATATTGACATAAAAATAATATTATATATCTAATGCCCTCCCCATCCCGTACGTGGGTACGTGGGTATCCGCCACTTCGCGACAAATAATCTCCAAACCAACACTTTATATATATTTTTAAGAATGCTTAGCGTTTCAGAATTTCAGGTTAATATATACACAACACTCTATATATTTTTTAAGAATGGTTAGCGTTTCAGAATTTCAGGTTAATATATACACAACACTCTATCTACTTTTGAAATATGCTTAGTGTTTCAGAATTTCAGGTTCATGTATGTTAACCTTACTTGCATTTCAAACTTTTAGATTATATATATCTAGAGCTTTGTTATTACCCATTTTATATAATCATTTGATTGTTGAACAATTTATATCATTATTTATCCTTCAGCTGATAACTTTAAGCTTGGAAATTTCTTGAATTAGATTATTATGTATAATTGTATTATACACACACACACACATATATATATATAAAAATACAAGTATAATATGGGGAAAAAAGGACAAAAGTGGGTGAGTCCGTTTTTTTTAACTATACGGGTAAGAACAAAAGGCTTGATGTCTGTTTCAAAAACGGGTCGAGAATAAACACACTATGTGTTCATTGGTATAAGGGGTTGTCCGTATCCATTTTTGTCCGTACCTATGTTTTTGCGGCCCTTACTTCTTACTAATATGAGAGGTGAGGCTTTATATGTGTCTTAATTTGGTAATGTGAGACCAATCTAATTAAACCTACCAATAATAAGCACTCAAGCTTGGCACCTCGCACGAATACATCGATCCTCACGAACGGTGCAAACTATTTGTGGCAACCCCAACCCTAGACTACTATCCCCCGCAGGGACAGCGTGCGGAATGCCGGGGCGAGATGACCGACATAAGCATCACCAACCATCCCATTATCCATGGAATGATTGGAACCCTACAAGCCTCAACCAGACTCTCCATAGAGTCTCATTTTTTTTTCACCTGACATCAATCTAATAAATCTTGAACCGTTCTACAATCTACCACTACACATCCATAATGATTCAAATCTACACATATAAACCACAAGTAATTTAAACCCAATGTACAAAATGAGATCACATTCCATCTTTTTAAGTCAAAGTCCAAAACCATAATCCGCACATCTAAATGCATAGCTCGTCACCATCTAATCAAGTTCATGTATTACATATTCTATGTACATAGTTTTCAAAATACAAAATACATAGATGTGTACAACCATACAAAAGAAAACCCTCCTCACATTTATGCCAAACTCCTCTAATGGCTAGCTCCTCAATGGATAATAACTCTCTTGCCCTTATCCTGAGCTGTAGATCTTGTAAAAGGGAAATGAGAGTGAGCCAACGAAATCCAGTGAATAGAATTCAAATGTGTCATTGTGTACTCATCAATAAAATATCATCTATGCATGACAATGCCACAAACGAGGAAAAACATATAACACATATATAACAAGCATTCATCATATATTTCATGCAAAAGAAAAGCCTATCATTTTTCATTTCTTCCATTCCCTTTTTTTTTATTTCCATATTCTAATCCAATCCATTCATATAAAGATCTAGCACCGCATTCACTATGATCCGTGACATAGAATATTCAGTGGAGTTACTAGTACATGTCCTTAAGATCATGTTGTTCTTCTCCAATTTTCTCATCAACGGAGTTAATAGTACATGTCGTTAGGATCATGTCATTTTTCTTCGATTTTCTCATCATTCATCGGAGTTACTAGTACATGTCATAATGATCATGTCCTTCTTCTCTGATTTTCTCATCATCTAAAATCCGTCTATGGCATGGTCAATTCTCCCTACTCGTATATGCTAGCCTTGTTATGCCCCATCACAAGGAGTTCTCTTAGAGAGCATTCTCCATTGCTAGGACATACAAGCGCATAGCTTCTAAATAGTTGCGAGTTCAACTACGTCCTTTGTAACGAAGTTCTCCTGAGGAGCATTCCCCAGTTACAGGGCCTAAGACGTCGCTCTTTCCAGAGGCAAGACTCACGAAGTCCACAGGGTTTTACACACATGCAATATCAATTTAAACACATTTCATGCTTTCAAACATACAACAAATAAATGATCATATGATGACATAAGAGATTTAAACATAAATGAAGCTTACTCACAACCAAGCCAACGAGAGCAATCCTAACCACACACAAGATACTCAATCTAATTCAAGATCCTGCAAAGCAATAATCCATACGCATCAATACCCATATTCACAATTTCCCAAATTCTACGTCACATACTATCAAGTCCACATTCACATACTCAAGGTATGTGTCCCAAACCTAGCCTTCAAATGTAGGTCCATACATGATCATCATGGGTCAATTACCTCATTTACCAATCTAAATCATATAGAATTAACAAAAATCACTAAAGCCCGCAATTCACATCAAAATGCAACATAAGTCCCACAATTGGGGAAATCACTACAGTAGGCCAACATGGTCAATTTGAACTAGTCATCATGCCATACCATGAGAATTCCTAACTTAACACCATAAATCATTCAAGCATGCTCACATGTTCAACATAGATCACATGCATTCAATTTGGAATGCCCTAGGTTCAATTTCTAGGGTTAGGCCATATGTATGGAACCACATCAATTTTCTATAAAAAGAAATTCCGGCAAATGTCACCAATGTGCTCAAAATCACCTTAGGGACCCTAATTACAAACATGCATCTCAGCCTTAAGGGTTTCCATGGAAACCTTAACTTCATGCACCAGGAAAAATGGGGTTCAAGGCTTGGAAAACACCAAATAGGTGTGGTTCAAGGTCTAAAGGGCATATTCTCACCATTTCCAAGCCATTTCAATGACATGCAAACAAAGCCCTTGTTGTTGCTTGCACAAATCAGTGACCCATAGCAACACTTTGGTCAAAATGGAGCTCACAAGCACAATCTAAGGTGATTTTCATGAAGGAATTACAATTTCCACTTCCTTGAGATGAGATTTGGGCAAGGATTTCACCAAGATGCCCCAAGTCTCCTTCCTCCCCTATTTTCCCCCTTTCTCCAACGTTTCCAAGCTTCAATTGGGGAAAAATGGGCGCGAGATGGGTTAAATACTCCATTTGGGCCCACATAAAACTATTAAAAAAATTGCATTTGGCAGGAGGAAATGCATTTCGACATTCGATGGGCCACCAATCGTTTTGATACTTTGTACACCCATCATTCAACATAAAAACATGTTAAAACACACACACTAAACCATAAAATAAGCAACAACACATCAAACAAGCACACATACTACGCGCAGCGTGAACACATAACATGCATCACACCAAGCATTGGCACATAGAGTTGGGCATTCGTTCAAATGGGATATGGGCTAAACGGAGGAAATTTCAGGGTGTTACATCTCACTCACCTTAAAAGAAATTTCGTCCCCGAAATTCAAAATCAAGTATTCACCTAGTCCCATGAACTCTGAGAAGTGCTCCTTAATATAGTTTTCATGCTACCAAGCATACTGTTCCTCGCCATGGGATTTGTCATTTTACCTTGGCCATAAGGGTCTCCTAATTACAGAGCTTCAAGAATCTCCCATCAAGGTTCTTATCTGGCTTTTCATCATAGGTACTATCCTGCCTCAAGTCCAAATGTCCCCAATCCAGGACATGAGTAGAATTACGGTAGTGTTTCCTTAGAATCGACACATGAAAGATGTTATGTACTGTCGCTAGCTGAGATGGCAAGGCTAATTGGTATTCAACCATACCACTCATTACAAGACCCGGAATGGTCTTATCAGTTTCAGAGCAACTTCCATTAATTCCCAATCTACTTTGGCCCTTCTGTGGAGAGACTTTCAACAATATACAGTCTCCCACTTCAACTCTATGGCTCTCCGCCAACTATTAGCATAACTTTTCTGTCCATCAAAGGTGCTTTTGAAATTCGCCCGATCTATTTGAATATCTTTTGTGTGTTCTTGTACAACCTTGGCTCCCATTACCAAAGTATTTCTTATCTCCGTCTCATCATACCGGAGATCCACATAGCCTACTCACATGAGGCCTTCAATGAGTCATAACAAATATTGGACCAATAATCATTGTCGTACATAACCACTCACACAGATGGCGTCATGCCCATGCTGAGATCAAGAATTTCAACCACCAAGACTACAATCACAAGCTTTCATTTCCACTCATAGGAGATCCTTATTCTTTGGTTTTACTTCCAAATGCTACTTGATGAAGCCCCAAAAGAGGTGTGTCGAAAGTTTTCAACTCTTTCCTCCTTGAATGTGTACTAGGGGACACTCATCCTAGTAGACATTAAATGTGCATAATAAATCAGAACAGAAAAGGACCATTTCATATTGGAAAATCTGAGAATCCTACCACAAATCCATAGTACCATGCTCCCACTTTCACTTAGAAATGACAAGCGGTTGTATTTGCCCTCTAGGATTTTGGTGCACAACTTTAACTCACTGACAAATATCATGTCTCTGAATATATATTGTGTTATACCTTCATTTTCCACATCAAGCCATCCATAAGCTCTTTCCATATCTTGGCACATCTCAATAGTACTTGGAGAATAGCACATTGTGACCTGTGAGATTCCTAGAGTGACTCTACCTCAATCGTGGATCTGTAGGTACCCATAATCAATCTCTAAAACCTTAGTGCACCTTCAGGTAACATCCTTCAATCAACATAATCATTATTTTCAGCTCAAGCCTCATTCATCATATCATCAACATTCACATACTGTTGATCACTCATTTCCTGAATTTGCGTAAGTCAAGCTTTCTTCTGAGCACATATCACAACATCATTTGAAGGAATAAAATGGGCATTCATCATTACAGTAGCTGCCTCAAGCAATCTCTACTTTTGTGTCATCAATTAAGCTATAATATACAGTCTCTACCCTTCTTCTTGCTCAAATCATCAGCCACCACATTAGCTTTCCCGAGACAACATTCCAATGTGAAAATCAAAATCTTTCAGGAGTTCTAACGACCTCTTCTGCCTCATGTTCAGATCCATCTGTGAAAACAAATACTTGAGGCTCTTGTGGTCAAAATATAAGGTGAATCTCTCCCCATAGATATAATGCCTCAAGATATTCAGAGCAAACACCACTACGGCTAGCTCTAAGTCATGAACATGATAGTTCTTTTCAAGCACCATCATCTGTCTCGATGCATAAGTTATGACCTTATCCTTCTGCATCAGCATACATCCCAAGTCGGTATAAAGGGCGTTTGTATGGATAATCAACTCTTGACCAGGCTATGGTAATAGTAACTCTGATGTAGTTTTCAATCTCTTCCTCAGCTCTACAAAGGCATTTTCACACTCTCTAGTCCATACAAAGGACCATCTTTCTGGGTAAGCCTAGTTAGAGGTGCAGTCAAATTGGAAAATCCCTGCACAAACCTCTTGTAATAACTAGCTAATCCGTATAAAACTTCTTATCTCAGCCATTGTGGTAGGCCTAGCCAACTGATAATGACTTTAACCTTAGATGGATCAATCGAAATCCCTTCAAAACTCACCACATGACTTAAAAATTTCACCTCGGTGATCCAAAACTCTTATTTACTCAATTTGGAATACAACTTGAGTTTTGTAATACACTTGAATGTCATCAATGGAAATGATGATGAACATATCCAGACACTGCCTAAAGACTCTTTGCATCAGGTCCATGAACATTGTCGACGCATTGGTTACACCAAACGACATTACTTAAACTTATAATGTCCATACCGCGTCCTGAATGCAATCTTGGGCACATCCTCATTCCTGATCCGCAACTGATGGTAGCGCGATCGTATGTCAATCTTCAAAAAGGCCTTGCTCCCCTCAGTTGATCAAACAAGCCATCAATCATTGGAAAATGATACTTGTTCTTAATGGTCACCCGATTCAACTAGAAAGAAAAAAAGAGAAAGAGAAAGAAAGTGGAGTTCGTACTACTTTCCCACTCCTTCTCAAATACTACTCCTTTATTTCTACCACTTCCCAACTCTATCTCTACCACTTCCCAATGTTAATCTCTACCACTTCCCAACGTGGGATTGGACTATTTCTTCATCTCTTTTTTTTATAAAAGGGGGGATTGGGGTGTGTTGATCACACAGAAGAAATTGCAGAAAAAAAGAGAGAAAAATAAAGTAGAAAAGGGAGGAAAAACTGTGAGGGGGGAATTACAATACCAAGGCTCGTCTTGCTAAGATCGGTAATTTTTGTAATTTTTTTATAGTGCTTTCTATGCTCTACAGAGCCGTGGATATTTCCCGAATTTGGGTTACCACGTAAAAAGATTGCTGTCTCTCCCGCTCTTTAATTTTTTATTTATTTTTTTAAATTCCTACGAATTTTAATTTTTTTCCTGCTATTGCTATATCTATTTTAATTTATTTTCTGTAGTTGGGATCAGATCAAGTTCTTGGTATCAGAGCCTTGTTTGGGCTATATTATTCTTGTAAATTTTTTTGTTTGAGTTTTGTGAATGCAAGGGATCCGATCCAAAGGGGAAGAAGTTGTTCTGGTTGATCCGAAAATTGACAGAAAAAAAAAAGTCACAATGTCAACTTCCCATAAACCACAGGGAATGTTTGTGGAAAAACTGGCAGAAGACATGCAGGGGATGAAAAAAAATATGAAGATGATGATGGAGATCATGCAAAGCCTCACTGTTTCAACCTCAAAGAATTATCAAGCATCAGAAGCACCTAAGGTAGCATCATCCAACATTCAGAGTTAAGTAGAAGTCATGGACAATACTCCGTTTGAAGTGGAACCAAAGATTGAAATTCCACTATATAGCGGAGAACTAGATTAAAAAAACTGGATGCGTGGTTAAAGTCCCTGGAAGTCTACTTCAGTACCAAACTTTACAAAGAGGCACAAAAAGTGAGTTTTATCAGATTAAGGCTTGGAGGATGATAATGCTCATTTTGACATTAAATTATTATCTTATAATATATTATTATCATATTTTAAGGCTCATGATTTAATAATTAATTATAAAATATGTTTGACTTCTTCTTTACATAAATTGATACATTTTCAAATAAGCAAATATATTAATTTTCAAACCACATGCATAATACAAGTTCATTATAGTTTTATTTCTCATTACACGATATTTGTGCTAATTGTAGGAAAAGTAGATGTAATGAGAGATTGATCATGATGGAGCATGTGAGCATTAGGAGCCTCGAGATCATCAATTTAAAGAAGTCATCACCCCATTTTGTTTCATGACACATGGCATCATCCTATCATTCATCATTTGAGTGAAGATTTTGTGAATCCCGAGGAACATCTACGGTTACGATGGAAGTTAGAGGAATCTCAAGTCAAGAAGGACACATGGCACACATGGAGACATTTTCATCTTATAGCGGATCCCGAGAAAAATCAAAGGGATGAGTTTGAATTTATGAAAGAACCAAGGTTGATATTGATTTGTCAAGTAATCTTCCCAAGAATTCCACATGCTTCATTTTTCCTTTAAGCTTAGTCCTATCCCCTCTTATTTCTCATAATCACCATTAGAAAAAGTCTCTCTTACACATGCCATTCTCCTTGATTTACATTGGCCACCCTTCCCCACGCTCTTTACTATACATGGCTACCTATCCCTCTTAATTTGAATTTTCTACCATCTTATACAAGAATGGTAAGTAGAGCATGCATAAGCCATTTAAACCATTCATCTACATCACCCTTAGACCATCTCCCATTGGTTCATCCTATCCCTTGATCATCTATTTAAATCCCTCAAATCCACACTTGAGGGGTGTTTTTTATTTTCATTTTCTCCCTTGATCACTTAGGAGCTTTCTCTACTTCTCCTATTTTCATTTTTCACTTCTTTTATTTTTTGTTCTTTTATGGCCTTCAAGTCCATGAAAGGCTAAGTCTTTTGTTAGGGCTAAGAGGAAGCCTTCTCCACTCTCTTCTTGGGAATTATTGGATAATACTTATATTTTGATTTACTTGGCATATGTTTTCTCTCATGCTTTTGTTTGATATTGAATTAAGCTTCATACATTATATTATGTATTTTGTATAATTGGTTTTGCAAAATCTAATTAAAGATTGAGGTATTTCATTTCCATCTTGTAGTGTGACTATTTGTAGTTTTTTTTTATGTGTCATATCATGTATTTCACATACTTAGAATTCACATATTGCATTCACACACATTAGAACACTAGTTCTATTTTATATTTTCATGATAAATATCTTTTGTGGGAGAACACTACTTTTAATATATTTGGGCTAAAAGATTTATCTTTATAGGTGAAAAAAACTTTTTAGTTATTTCCACCCTTATTACTCAAGAAAGACTCAGAGAGAGAAGAATTAGGCCTACTTTATTAGTCTTAACTTTCCATCTCATTATTGTTCCTTACATTATCATTCATCATTAACAAAGTCTTCTCATTATTTCATCTTTTACTTATTTTTAATTTTATCATTTGTAGCAAACTATAGTTTTAGGCACTCTCAATCCTTGAGGTTCTACCTTAGGACTCCTCAAGTTTATTATTTGTTGTATTTACTACATTATTTGCCCTAATTTACACTTATAATTTGTTGCATCATCTACTTTATGTGTAGTATATTTATATTTCATTTCATTGGTTTATAATTCAAAGAGTGCATTCTTGCATCTCTTTATTCACTTAAAAGTGTGCACATAAAGTAAGTAACAAAGGACATGTCCTCAATTGGTGGGAAGTACACACCACAGGGTTGGCCCTCAACAATGAGCCTCCTATCAGTACTTGGGCTCAGTTTACAACTGGAATCAGAAATAAGTTCTACCGCATTGTGTAATACCCTGTATTTCACAAAAAAAAAAAAATTACTATTTGGGCAACGCCCGAACGTTCAGGCGCATGACAGAACGTTCAGGCGCAAAAATCTCTATATAAGAAACCTCCTCATTTCTCATTCCTCACACCATATCACCTTCTCTTGTGAATTTCTTCTCCTTTCCACACATTCTAAGTTTTTGAGACTCTCTGTTCGAGACTCTCGGTACGGTGCAACAAAGTTCTGTCCGGAGAAAAGCGCCAGATTTGAAAGCGGTGCAACGAAGTTCTGTCCGAAGGAAAGCGCCAGATTTGAAAGCGGTGCAATGAAGTTCTGTCCGGAGGAAAGCGCCAGATCTGAAAGAAGAAGTTTTATCTGAAGGTGGGGAACGAAACATAGGTTTGCATGTTTCATAACTTTTATTAAAGTTTACATTCAATTATTATTATGTCTACTATTCATTTACACTGCATTATGTCATATACTGTTTATACTGCCGCACTTATGCCTGTATATTTGGAATTCATGTATTGCACTGTTATAATGTTGGATTTGTGGTCAATCTGACTCAACTAGACTCGGTCTTGTCCCCAGTAACTTTAAATAGTGAACGGGAAGCAGCGGGCTGCTCTAGGCGATTGGTATTTAAGCAGACCTTGTGTCTCACCTCTCAACTGAGGACTGATCTAGTTGGTCTTATTGAAAGCTATCAGCTTATACAGTAATACTGAATGTCCTAATCTTGCACGTCGTGATACCGACCCTGATAAGGATCACCAGATGTTGCCAAAACCAGTCTAAATGTCAAGAAAAGACCAGACCAGTAGACTAGACCAGTTCATGCATTGGCATCATACATATCACCACCTAGGGACGTATATGGTTTATGACTCATAGAATAGTTAGGAGCATTGCTCGCTATTCATTATATTTCTCTGGAAAGGGACGTACATGAGAACCCGGCTACACCCGGGGAGGGACATCAGTACGTGAATCCAGAGCATCGTTCCTGTGCGTGAATTCAGGCGATGTACGTTCATCAAACCATTACGAGACGGTGTCATGCATACATACATATTGATTGATTATGATGCTCACATGTGTATTTAAGATATTTGATATTGAAGTATGCTTTATTAATTGTTATACTCATGCACTATTTACCCACTGAGCGCGTTAAGCTTACTCCATTATTATCCAATCTTTCACAGGAAATTAGGGTGGACTGGGTGTAGGTTATGGGGCCCACATTTTGTACCCTTTGTATGATTCATTGGGGATTTTGGGAGTATGTTCCCTTGACCATGTTATGTACAAAAGTATTCTGAATTATATGAAATCAGATTTGTACTGTGTGTACCGTATTTCCGCTGCGCACTCTGTTGTTACCATTATTATTGTTCCAAATGCGCGCCCCGTCCGAGAGTGTACCGCCGGTTTAGGCGCGTCCGGGCGGGGTGTGACACATTGGCTACAGAGAACGACTACGAGAATGCTGACAGTTTTTGTGTCAAGTGAAAGGGCAGAGCGTGCAGGAGTATACTTCTGAGTTTAAAAAACAAGCGGTGGCACTGAATTGCAATCTACGAGATCCTCTAATCGTAAATAAATACATATGAGGTATGTTTTCTAGCCTTCAGACACAGCTGGCTTTATTTGCTATCATAGACATTGATGATGCTTTCAAAAAACCTATGTATCTTGAGATAAAGAATTGTCTTCAGATCAACAAAAGGTTTGAACACTCTCAAGAGAATTCTAGTAAGAAAAATGCTCATGGGAATGAGTTTCAAAAAGAGGGCAAGAAAACTCATCAAGTGAAGCAATATTGTGCTACTGCAAAACTAATCAATAATCGAAAGAAGGTTGTTGGAAGCTGCATCCAAAATTGAGGCCTAAGTGGTAGAAAGATCGTAGTAAAACAACGACAACTATTTGTGTTGAGGACGAGGTGATAGAAGGTTCTTCTAAACCTAATGAGAAGCTAGTCTTTACCGCTTACAAGGGGGAAACAAGTACACCAAAAAAAGAAGTTGCCTCCAAAACTCATACCGCATAACCAGAATCAACAAAAGAGAAGCTCTTTTGGGCATATGCACAGATTTGCATGACCCCAGTCATCACTTTGTTTGACAGTAGATCGCAATGGAACTTGATTGCAGAACAACTTGTGAAATAGTTGCAGCTGAAAACTTCACCACATCCTAAGCCTTATCTTTTGGGATGGTTGAAGAAAGACTTGGAGTTATTGGTAAACAATCAATGTACCTTCAAGTTTGCTATTAATGTTAAGTTTAATGATCAGGTGACACGTGATGTAGTACCATTAGATGTGTGCCAAATTATTTTTGGCACTCCCTATTTGTGGGACATAGATGCCACCTTTTATCGGAGAGATAATGCATAGCGACAGGTTAAAGACGGAAAGGGGTTCTGGCTTTTGGCATCTATGAAGAAAAAATTGCTTCAACTGATGACGGAGCAACAAACCAAACATACGGTTAACGCTATTCAGAAATTTGTCCTACTTATGATTCGACCAGTTCAGGAAGAGTATTTCAACTCTATGAATGTTGATCTTGGTGATTGTAACAAAGATCAAAAGAAAGAGCTATGACAATTGTTGCATACTTTTAAAGATGTCATGCAATAACCAAAAGGGTTACCGCCAAGGAGGCAAGTAAAGCACAAGATACAGTTGATGTCTGATGCTCCCGTGCTCAACATTGGTTTGTATATAAAGTCCATTGCAAATTTTTATGAGGTGAAATGACAAGTAGAGGAACTTCTAGACAAAGGCTTGATTAGGCCAAGTTCTTCTCCAGCTGGTTCACCCATTGTCCTTGTGCCAAAGAAAGATGAAGATTGTTTACAGAGGCCTCAACAAAATCACCATTAAAAACAGGTACGCCCTTCCTCGTATTGACGATTTATTTGATCAATTAAAACATGCATAATACTTTAGTAAATTTGATTTAAAATCTGGTTACCACCAAGCATGCATGAAAGGGGAAGATATTTGGAAAACTGGTTTTAAAAGAAAACAAGAACGTTTTGAATGTTTAGTAATGCCTTTTGGAATAACTAATGCCCTTGTTACTTTTATGCGATTGATGAACAAGGTGATGAGGCCGGTATTGGACAAGTTTGCTATTGTATTTCTAGATGATATCCTTGTGTACAACCTATCGTAGAAGGAACACTTGTCACACTTGAAAGTGGTTCTGCAGATACTACAATCATCTCAACTGAAATTGAATATAAAGAAAAGTGAGTTTGCTAGAAAATCAGTGAACTACTTGGGGCATATAGTTGGAAACGGAGAGATTCGCATCGATCTAAGTAAGGTGTCTGTGATAACAAACTGGCCTCCACCAACAACGCAAACAGAGTTACCTAATTTCATTGAGGCAACACAATACTTGCGAAATTCCTCAAAAGTTATTCGAGCTTGGCGACACCACTCTTAAGAATGTTATCCAAGGATAAACCCGTTACTTGGGGACTCGTGGAGAAAGAAGCATTCGAGGTCTTAAAGGAGAAAATCTTTCATGCACCAGTTTTGGCACTACCTGACATGCGAATGCTTTTTGAGGTGGAGACTGATGCTTCTGGACATGCAATGGGAGCATATTTACTTCAAGTAGGTAAACCAATTTGTCACCATTCTGAGTTATTTTCTGGAGCTGTTCTGAATTATCCAACATATGACAAAGAATTATATGTCATGGTACAAGCTATCAAAACATGGCAGCATTACATGTGGGGTAAAGAAACAGTTTCATGAACCTCTAAAGCGTCTCCAAACTCAAAGCAAGCCGCAACAGACAAGACACTTTAAGTGGATGGGATATTTGCAACAGTATAGGTTGGTTATTAAATATAATAAAGGAGTAACGAACAAGTTAGCTGACTTCCTTTCTAGACCACATTCTAGATTGGTTGCAGTAGCAATGCAGGTGGAACCTTCTAGGTTTGACTCATATAAAGACAACTATTTGGAGGAAGGAGATCTGAAGAAATTTTATAACCATGTTGCTGACTCAAAAATTGAGCATAATGGCTACCATATTGAAGATGGGCTACTATTTAAAGAGGATAAATTGTCTATTCCGAAAGAACATTGACTGCCTTTAATTTGAAAAGCTCACACATCCTTGCTAGCAGGACATTTTGGGTGGCAGAAGACTCTTGCGAATTTGTAGCGGTATGTGTCGCGACCATTTTCTGGGGGATGTCACAATCGACACAGAACCCCAGATATTGCCACTCCAGGATAAAACCTGAGGCCCTTCTCAGCCTTTACCTAATACACAATCAATACCTGTACAAAACAATCCATCTTGTATATGACAATGTATAATAAAACCATAATTTATTCCAAAAATTTATCAACAAGATCATACTATCCTGAACATCAACACATGGTTCAAACACATATATGAACACTTGTATGAACAAGTATCTATTCCCAAATTACAAGTCATATACATGTCCCAAATCCACAATTCATTATGTGATACATATATATACACATGTTGTTACATTGTGATAATTACATACATAACCAAAATGAACAAAAGAATAAAAAAGATGACCCAATTCTCATTTGATCATATACACCCAAAAAGGAAGTAGGTTGCACCGTGATCTAGACTTTGCCTTTTCCCTTTGGATTTGAACCTGAGAAAATAGGGGAATGGGGTGAGCTTTAACTAGGTCAGTGAAATATTTTCACAATTATAACCATATATGCATTTAAGGAAATATGTATGCCATAGAAGAACAATTTACAAGTACAAGTGCATCATTTAATTTACCATACATGGATTAAACTATATCATGTAAATCATGCATAAATTTCTCATAAATCATGCAAATACCACAACCGAGGTCCAACCTAGATAATTCTGCCTATATTTTCCTTATTTCGTGCTATAGGGAATGACCAGAATAGAATATCTTTTACTAACCATTTTACCTTTACATTCAACATAAAAGGAATGTCCAAGCCACGGAGTACTAATCCAAGTACCTTTGGCGGAACTTTTCCTAAAGAACAAGTAATAAAATGGTAATTATAGGCTCCTAGGCATTTAATCCAAAATGCTTAAGGCAACCCAAACGTCCAAAATTATTTTCATGAACGTAAATATCATGCACATATATCATAAATGCATACATTTTAACAAATCCGAGTTCACATATATAAAATGCCATAAATGGAAGATAAAAGTGAGGAATACTCACAACCAAACCAAACGCCAAAAATTCAAGCAATAAAACTTCCAAATAGATCAATCCAACTCAATGTCCTGAAATCCATATAATTAAGCACAATGGATCAATTCTTAACTCAAACTCCCAATTAATAAGCTTCAAGACACATCAAAACCATCAAGAATTCAATTTGAAAGACTTAGTGCACATTCAACACCCTAGGGTTTCCATTAAAATCCACATGCACATCAAATTCCCAAATCACAACATTAATACATCATTTTCCATGGAATTAATCATCAAAACAAGTAAAACTACTCCCAATCATGGAAATCCAACTTAAAAACACAAGGTTAGGGTTTCAAATCTCGAAACCTAACTCAATCTCCATGTATAACACATGCAACTCCATCAAAATGCACTCTCTAGCTAGAAATCACCAAGAGAAGCAATTATTTGAAGAAATTGGACAAGAATCCATACCTTTAGAGTCAAATTCCTCAACCCTAGCCCAAATTTCCCAAATCTCCCTTTCTTATCTCATTCTTCCTTTTCCGCAACTCTAAATGGTGCAAATTAGAAGAAAATATAGTGAGTTTCCTTTTATAGAGTTCCAATTTTCTGTTGTTGGGCTTGCTTGTGCAACATACTGTACACCCTTTAATGATTTTGTCTACCTTTGTTGTCATTCTAAGCCAATACACATACTGTAACGACCCAAATTCTCACTTGACGTCACGATGACGTGAATGTCTCACTCTAGGTGCTTGTGTTTGTGATTAATGTGTACTCTATACATATTTTGTTCGTATACAAAATTTATTTGAGTAAATTTTCTTGTATAATATGTTGTAGAGATGTATGGGTTGAAATGTGATGAGTTAAAATGTAAAATTCTAGAAATGGGCAAGAGAAGCACGCTTCTTGCGTAAACCAAGACCAAACTTTTATCAGGATTTGGAGAAGTGTGCTCCTTAAGGGAGCAACGTGCTCCTTGAGCACAGGCCGAGAGTGTGTTTTATCAGGAAATGGAGAGAAGCGTGCTTCCTTTGGGGAGAAGTGCGCTCCTCGCGACTTGGTAGCATTTTTAAAATACAAAATTTGTGGGCCCAACAAAGGCCATTACTAGTTCTTGAGAGGCCTTGGGAAAGTATATCTACGAATTTCTTAGGTGGTCTATCAACTACCAAGAAAGGTAACGATTATGTCTTTGTGATGGTTGATCGTTTTAGCAAAATGACAATTATGCTCCCATACAAGAAGACGATCATAGCTGAGGGAGCAACATATATGTTCTTCAAAAACATCTTCATCCACTTTGGGCTACTAAAGCGCATCATCAGTGATTGGGGACAACAAATTTCTGAGCAAATTCTAGAAGTCACTATGGAGTATGATGGATACTCAGTTAAAAAGGTCAACAATCTTTCACCCACAAACAAATGAACAAACAAAAGTGGTGAACAGAACAATGTTCAACTTTTATGTGAGTATAATCAGCAAAGACCTCGGAGTTGGGATGAATATCTTCCCCACATACAATATTGCTACAACAAAGCAGTTCACAATTCCACAGGGAAGTCTCCATTTGAGGTTTGTTATAGTTTTGTTCCACAATTACCATTTGATTTGATATTTTCCACTAATTTATCTGACCATGGTGAAAAGTCAGAAGAGGTGGATGCAATCAAATTCATTTAGCGGATCCAATAAATTCATCACATGGTTCGAGAAAATCTAGAAAAGGCACAACAAAAGTATAAAAAACGACATGACAAACATTACACTCAACAATATACGTTCAAAGTTGGTGATCTGGTATGGTTATACATTGAGAAAACTTGGTTACAGGGGCATAACCGGAAGCTGAAACCATTATGATATGGTCCATTCAATATTTTGGAACAATGTGCGACAAATGCTTTCAAGCTGGATTTGCCAGGTTATATGCAGATGTATTCATTAACCAATGCAGAAAATCTGAAGCTGTTTGAGCCGTTCCTGCTTGATGAACGAGGAGAGTCACCAATTCTTCCAACAGTGCATGATTTGGTACCAAGCGAGGCAACTAGAGAAGACTTGGTCCTTGGCAAGAAGACTCATATGACCAGACAGGGTATACAGGAGTTTCTCTGGATTTGTCAAAAGGGGCACTATCCTAATTGTGCTAAGTGGTACCTCGTAGAACAGGTGCGGGAAAATTTTTCCCATCTACTCAGTTGATGCTTTTGTGGAACCAAAAGCCTTCTGATGGGAGAGGTCTGATCCATCTAGATCCCAAAAAAAAAAGAAAAAAAAGAAAAAAAAAAAAAAGATAAAAGAAAGAAAGAAAGTGGAGTTAGTACCACCCTCCCACTTTTTCTTAAATACTACTATTTTATCTCTACCACTTCGCTACTCTATCTCTCCACTTCTTAATGTTAATCTCTACCAACGTGAGATTGGACTCTTTCTTCCTATTTTGTTATAAAAGGGGGGATTGGGGTGTGTTGATCACACAAAAGAAATTGGAGAAAAAAAGGAGAGAAAAATAGAGTAGAAAAGGGAGAAAAATTGTAAGGGGGGGATTACAATATCAAGGCTTGTGCTACTCAAATCGGTATTTTTTTTTTTTTAAAAAAAATTCTCTCTATTATGGATTCTTTTTATGCTCAACGGAGCTGTGGATGTTTCCCGAGTTTGGGTTTTACCACGTAAAAAAATCCTTGTCTCCCTCGCTCTTTAATTTTTTGTTTTTTTTTAATTCTTGCAAATTTTAATTTGTTCACGCTATTGCTATTTTTATTTTAATTTGTTTTCTGTCATTGGGATCGGATCAGTGGACATAGGTGAAAACGTGCTAGAAACATACATTCACCTACCTTTGTCCGATCAGCATTGAGCCGCACAATACACACGACACGATGTTGATGCATGGACTCGGGTGAACACACGTTTCTAGCATGTTTTTACCCTTGTCCACACAACCTTTCTTTCTTTATTTTAATTTATTAATTTTAAAGTTGTGCGCATAAGGCAACTTTAAGATAGAGACGTGTGAGTAGGTCAACTAAGTTTGGACTAGAGGTGTTCATGGGTTAGGTTAAGTTGGGTCGGGTTACGACTAAATACCAACTAAACTTAATCAAGTTCGAGTTGAAAAAAACTTAACCCAACTCAACCCAATAGACCCTTTAAACCCAATCTAACTCAACCCAATGACTCGGGTTAATAAACTAATATATTGATTACATAATTACATAATCTAATTACCAATCTATGAGTTCTAAATAATATTTTATAAAATTATTTGTAAAATCAAATACAAACATTATAATAGTTTTTAAGATGATTTCTTTTGTATTATTTACATCATAAAATTTTGGGTAATTCAATCATGGTAAGTGTCTATGAGGATAATAATGAATATAATAATAAGTATTATTTTTTATTAGTTCAAATTAATTATAAAATTTTGATCCAACCTAACTCAATTTAACATATAAATCTAATCAAACCCAACTCAAAAAGTTAGATTAATTGAATTGGTCGGTAAGATAACACCACCCCTTTATCACCGTTTTTATTTATATTCATTTTCTACAACATTGAACGGACGCAGGTGCATGTACATTTCTAGCACAGTTTCACCCGTGACCGGCTGGCGCTGCTCTAATAAAGTATAGTTTCAACTTGCGAGTAAAATGTTAAAGGTTTTTTTTTTTTTTTTTTTTTGTCTAAAGGTTACTTTCCCACCTGTAGTATTTTCTTTTCACCATCTTTAAAAGCTTACTTTACAGTTGACACTCACTTTAACCAGACCAACCGTCAACAGGCTGTCGGATCGTAAGAGCAGAAGAAGAAACTGATAAGAGAGAGCAGAGAGCAACTGAGCAAGAGCAACCAATCTCTTTTTTTGCTCTTGATCCCATACCTACAGCATACCAATGGTACTCACTCACTAAAAAAATCCCAATCTTTATTATTTATTTATTTTATTTGGAATCTGTAAGTTCAAAATATATGAAAAAAATTGCTGGTTTGTTGAATGAGATGCAGAAATGGCTAATTGGCAGCTTAAAGATTGTTGCAAGCATGAACAGATCGTCTTTCTCACTACCATTGGCGTCTGCACCGTTGTTATTCTTGCGGTATTCTTCGATTCTTTTACCTTGCTTATATTATTACTGATCTGTTTAGTGGTATTGATTCTGTGAAATGGGGTTTTATTTTTTATTTTTTGATTAGAGCTAGGTTGAAGGCACACGCTTTTGATGACAAAATTATGGCGCGTGTTTTGCCCTATTAGAACCTGATCAGTGAAGAATCTTCTTGTTTTCCAAACTGATCAAACTCGGCCGATGATGGAGACTAATTGGTTGAGCTAGCTGGTATTCATGTTTGGAAAAGATTTTGGCTCTTAGTAATGTGTCTTAATTAAATTGGGAATCTTCATATTTTTGAAACCGATTCAATTTGGCCGATGATAGAGACTAGTTGGTTGAGCTGGAAAGTTATGTTTGGAAAAGATTTCAGCTCGTAATGTGTCTTAATTAAATTGGGAATCTTCTTGTTTTCAAAACGATTCAACTTGACCAATGATAGAGACTAATTGGTTGAGCTGGAAATTCATGTTTGGAAAAGATTTTGGCTCGTGGTAATGTGTTTTAATTAAATTGGGAATCTTCTTGTTTTCGAAACCGATTCAACTCGGCTGACGATAGAGACTAATTGGTTGAGCTGGAAAGTAATGTTTGCAAAAGATTTCAACTCGTAATGCTTCTTAATTAAATTGGTTGCAGTTTACAGAGGTTTCTGAATGATTGATATGAGTTAAATGGGTTTTCAGTTCTGGCATTTGCTTTAAATCATAAACCAGACATACTCAGGAAGCTTCTACTTCATTGAAACCATATAGAATGGGGCATTCCAATTATATCGGATTCTCAATGGTTCTCTTAAACTGATTAGTGTGACTCATGCTACTTTAAATTTATTTTCATTATTGATCATCCAATTATAGAAGACACAAACATAATCCTTTTCATGACATTTTAACTTTTTTTTTTTTTTTTTTACAATTTGCAATTTGATTATTTTTAACGAATTTGGATTTTGTTGCATTGACTTGTAATTTGTAAATTGTAATAAGTCAGTTTCAGTTGGAAGATTGGGTGGTCGTTGATCTGGGTTAAAATAGTGGAGTTCTGGTTCCATTAAAATTGCAAGTTGGTATGCGGCTAAGTGGAGGCGTTAACCATGGTAGTCAAAATCGTGAATCGGAAGTGAATCGTTTTGAGGCTTGATGAATTGAATTGGGATTCGGATCAATGAATCGTAAGATTTACGACACATATATGAATCTTATATTTGTATATATTATAAGTATATATAAGGTTATAAAAACATTAGTGTTTTTTAGCATATTCACGATTCAAATCAATTCACCACGATTCAACTAGCGATTCACTACCGATTCACTTACAATTCACAGGTATAGCGATTCATGAATCTGATTCGAATCGTTTTGGGGTGAATGGAATCGCGAATCGTACGATTCAATGAT
Organism: Paratinospora sagittata; assembly: GCA_035771175.1. Taxonomy (NCBI): domain Eukaryota; kingdom Viridiplantae; phylum Streptophyta; class Magnoliopsida; order Ranunculales; family Menispermaceae; genus Paratinospora; species Paratinospora sagittata. The sequence goes on from CM069589.1 coordinate 36,994,300, forward strand.
TCAAATCGCGATTCTGACTACTATGGCGTTAACTATGTAAAACTTAATTGGTGCTTTGTTTTGAGAGACGGGTTCTTTGTACTAAAATCTTCTTTAACAAATATCTTTTTTTTAAGGGAAGTGATTTTGGTGAAATTGATTGGATGAAAATTTCTAATTGTTGGCTAAATAAATCTTAAATGTATTTTTTAATTGCAAGTAGATCCTACTAATGGGATAAAGCACCGACAATCATGGGATAATAATGTTAGTGTCACATATTGAAACTTCTTTTCCTATTGAGGATGGGATTTTATGACAATTCCTATTTGCACTAATTTTCTGTCTTCAAATGCTGTTCATGATCTGCTTTAATTTTCATCACACTATTTACTGTTTTTCTCATTTTGGGTTTATGTTACATTTTAATCCTTGTAGCTATGGAGAACAATATTATTGACACCATTCAAGCTCATCACTGTATTTCTTCATGAAGCAAGTCACGCCATCGCCTGTAAACTAACTTGTGGACATGTGAGAATTTCTATTTCTTCCTCCACATTCTCCATGTATGGATTATTTGTGCATGTCTCTATGTGTATATTCTCTTCTTCAATGTGGAAAATCATTGTTCTTGCATTCTCATGTAATGCTTGATATAAACCATTTACTTTGGAAGAAGTAGATTGTGATTGCTTGAATGCCATTTTTGAGGATTTTCAATGCGGTCATGCAAAGGAGGCCTTATTCAAGTGGGATTTTCCTATTAGGACAGGTCATTTAAGATCAAGTGAATCATATATCATAAAGAGGATGAGCTTCAAAAATAATATTTGTAAAAGGGTATATCCAATGCATGAGGCTCTTGCCATGGCAAGGTTTGTGAAACAAAAATATGTATCCGCCTCATCCCCACACTATAAAGATGTTGTTTTTGAATTCAAACCTGTGACCTCAAGTTACAATGAGACAATCTTTACTGTTGTGCTAAGGTCCACCTTTCAAAAGAATTTTTTACAGCTCTTGGTGAATGTTCCTGGTTTGGTTTTGTGTTAAAATTTCAAGGTGCGTTGATGGAAGGGACTCTATTAATTGTAGTACAGATATTGTTCATATCCTAACAAGACTTGATTGGAAAGCTGGATGTGGTCTAGTTCTCTTAAGATTGCCAAATTGTATTGGAATGGTCTAATAGGTTTCCAAATGGCAAATGGTCATAAAATTAGGCTCTCTGTTGCGTTACTTCTAATTTTGTTAGATGGATGTGAGATTTTTGAATACCAACAGGTTTTGGTGTGATGTGTATTTGTTTCTTACTTTTGACCTCAGCTGCAAAATAATAAACTAGCTTATGAAATGCTCCCTTTCATTTAAATTATGCGATTTTATTTGAAGTATATTTTATTAAAAATCCATCTTTAGGGGTTTGCAAATTTAGACCCTAAGATCCACACCATTGCAATACCTTACTATTCAAGCCAGGGAACATAGTGGTAGCAGAACTCCTTCCTAAATAATTACACATTTTTAATGTTTTGCTCTCTTTCATTTTTGTTTCTTTTCTTTTGAATCTTTTTTTTTTTTTGCAAACCTTTTTTTTAATTTTCTAGGCATGATATTGTCGAGTAATATCTAATGGCAACCTTACAGAGAAGGTGAGCTTGAAATGAATTCAATTTTTGTTCAAAAAATCCACTTACAAACATATTTATGGACTCACTATCAAAGGGATAGAGATTAACTGCAACAAGGAAACTGGTGTATATTTGGACTCAATCACAACAGTCAAACTCAAACTGAACTCCTAATGAAATAAAAATATGTATAAATTAAGGGTCCTAAACTGACAACTTGAAACCAAAACTGAAGCTTCCTGTATGTAAAAGAGTTGATAAATCTTCTCATATAGAAAAGAGAACACGATAAGGAGCTAAATATTTTAAACACATAAAAATGAAGCCTATGCAAATGTAAGGTGAAGAATATTATAAATACTTTCTGGTTAGGATGCTTGTCACAGAAACAATGCTGTTGCTTTGTTTTGTTCTTTCTTATAAGTCCTGATGCAGAAACACTGAGCCTCTATGCCTTGCCACACCCAACATTCCTTGTTTGATTTGCCGAATATTGCTTTCTTTGATGCTCCATGTTTGGGAATCTGGATCAACTTTTCTCTCTTTGTGTTACATGTGAATCTGGATCAAGTGGAAATCTATTTTCATGAGGTCCACTGGGCTTACAGAGGTCACTGCAAATCTATCCAATGTTGTTTTATTCGTTATTTCTCATAACTTCTGGTGCAAAAAGAGGCACCTGCATGACTTTACTGGCATTATAGCAGTAGGAAGCAAAGAAGTGATATGGGATAATCAAGTGATGTTTTTTTTATTTTTTATTTTTAATAACTTCTGTTGCACCAAGAAGCGCCAGCTTGACTTTGGCAATGGTAGCAATGGGCATCGGAGCAATTAATGTGGGATAATCAGAGGATATATATTGTCACTATAACTCAAGTGAAAAGACTTGGAATCTCACTTCTGGCATACTTGGGAATTAACTTCTGTAGCCAGCAATCTATGCTATCTGAACTTCAGAAGATTGTTGCTTTGTACAAGTAAAAAAAAGCTGGGAATCTAACTTTCGGAAAAGTAGGAATTGACTACTGTATTGGCTATCTATGCTTTCTAAACTTTCCAAGATTGTTGCTTTGACAAATCACAAGTAACATGTATTAGCATTTGATAGCTTGTAACTCACATGTTAAGTAAAAAAAAGCTGGGAATCTAACTTTCGGAAAAGTAGGAATTGACTACTGTATTGGCTATCTATGCTTTCTAAACTTTCCAAGATTGTTGCTTTGACAAATCACAAGTATCATGTATTAGCATTTGATAGCTTGTAACTCACATGCTAAGTGATCTTAAAAAAAGGACTTATTTCATGCTTTTTGTGCAATAAACATAATATTTTCTTTTCGGTTGAATAAATGGAGGCAGAATCTTTTTTTACTGCAAATAAGACCCACTTTTAGTGAGAAAACTTGATATTCTATGCTAGTTGGCAAAGTGCTTGGTCATTGATCTTAAAAGCTGTTACCACCTGTCCATTTATAGTTTCCTTAGTGCTTGAGAGTTGTGGTGTACCTAGGTGTGCATGATTATTCTTCTGTGATATGCAGGTAGAAGGAATCCAGGTTCATGCAAATGAGGGTGGCGTCACGCAACTCGTGGTGGTTTATACTGGTTGATTTTACCTGCTGGATGTATATACAGTAACCTCTATATTTTTCTTCCTCACCCATCACAAAGCTGCCTTTTTTCTACTAGATTTTTTTCACCCATTACTGTAGTTTTGTTAGAAACCAATCAACCTAAAAGTCATAGCTGATAGGTGGAGGCCCAACAATGTATATCAAGCTACCCCCCCTCTCACGTGGAGAGCCAGAAAGAGATAGAAGAAAAGAAATACCAATTATGCAAATGGAACAAGCAAATGCCACAACGAGACTTGAACCCAAGACCTCTTGTAAAACCAAGGCCTTGATACCACATTAGGAACCACTCAACCCTAAAGCCATAGTTGATAGGTGGAGGCCCAACCAAGGTTTTAAATCTCGTGAGGTGTAAGCAGGACAATTTCTCTTTATGAGGCGAGGCGTAAGCCTCACATTTCTATAAACGAATACATAAAAAACTTTTTAGTAATTCTAAAAATTCAAATATCATGAATAACTAGAGAAACATGAAATATATACAAACTTGAGCTATTTCTATGTAAGCACCTTATCACATGACAATGTCAAGCATTCAAGGCACAAACTTGATATATCAATTGCTTTAATTATTATAAGCAGTTAAACATTATTAAAAACTTAATGAGCACACATTATAAGTCCAAAATCTCTTGCGTTTCTAAATGTCAAAAAACGAAATTAGTAGAAACTTAACAAATAGAGTGCAATAATGATATTAGGCTACCACTTCTTAGTTTTCACATTCTCTAGCAACTTTTTTAAGTTTCTAGCTTTTTTTTTTTGATTATATTTTATGATGGTCCTTGCTATAAACTTATAGAAATGATTGGCATTAGATGTTCACTTGGTAATGTTTATGTAGTCTACAACTATGTTACCTGGACTCGAATATGGGTGTCGGATACGGGTACATATCCAAAGGTCCGACCTATTCATTTTCAAATTCTAGGATATGGGGACTTGGCTATTTCATATACGGTTTTTTCCTTTTTTTCTTATTTTCACTCATTTATTGTCCGTTTTGTTCTCCCACTTAAGTAAATTTCACCTATTAGTCATTATCTTCTTTCATACTTTCTTTTCTTTCCATTGGAGAATCCATATAGTAATATTTTAAAATCCAAATTGTCGGACACATATCCTATACCCATGTCGCATCCTAAAGTGTCGGACACAGGTATGTCAAGCTAAAGTAAAGAGCCCAGGTAATATAGGTCTACAATAAGGTTAGGCGAGTTTCAAAACTTTGATCTTTCCTAATAATTGGCATAAGAATTTTAAGGTCAATTAGAGTTTCAAGAAAGAAAAGGAACTTGCATACTTATATTAATATCAGTTAAAGTGTTTCCAAAAAATTGGAAAATGTAAATAGAAAAACGACTTTGAGTTTAGGCTTGGAGTTTTAAAACTTTGATCTCTCCTAAATAATTAAGATTAAAATTTTAAAAATAAAAAAAGAACTAGTGTGTTTGTTCTAGACTTCTAGCATCAATTTAAATGTTTTAGTAAAAAAAAATGTAATTAAAGAAAGGGATTAGGTTGAGCCTTTTGGTCACATAAATTGAGGCTTATGCCTCACCTACATAACCTTGACATGTAAGTCTCGAGGCGCAACCCTGATGTGAAATAGGTATAAGCCTCAAGAAGGTACCACTGAGGCTTAAGCCTTAAGGCGATTTTTAATAGCCTCGAGGCAAGGTGGGCCTCAAGGCGTAAGCCTCAATGAATTTTTAAAATTATGGGCCCAACAATGTATTATTAAGCTAGTACTAACAAGTTTGGTTTGGAGCGACCAAAATCACTTATTTGGTCAACTATGATTATTTTATATTGACTCTCCAACCATTGACTAATACTATTTTCTGTTTTGACCATAAGATCCTAGTAAATGGTCTAACTTATGTCTCTAGCAGCGGCAGTTTGAATGATGTTGTCTTTTGGATCCAGATCTTGGTTCGTCATTTTGGGGAATGGTTTTTATACTTGCATCCACAAATCTTCTGACTGCAAGAATTGCTGCTGGATGTTTTGTTATTGCTTTACTTATTGTCCTCTGTGTCGCTAAAAATGTAAGAATTTCTTATCCTATGCAAGTCACATTTGATAATTGAGTCCCATCTATCATTTGTAGTACATTATCTTATTTCATGTTAACTTCTAACTAGTGAAGGATTTCGATGTCTGTTGTATACTGTTGAAAACAGTGGACATTTCGAGGACTATGTATTGGTTAGTTCTTTCTTCTTGATGAGAACTTTTTTTTTCCTATTATTTATGGTATGATGTACACATTCTGATGTTAATACTAAATTATTCAGGGTTTGTTATTTTCCTTGTTGTAATTTGGGTTTTGCAAGAGTTCACAACTATCCACATTCTTCGCTACACGATTCTATTCATTGGTATGTTAATATGTCCTTTTCTTCAATCAGAAGCTAGAAATATGAGAAAAAAACTCCTTTCTTATGTGCGTTTTGGTGACTATAGGTGTAATGAACAGCTTGTTTTCAGTATATGGTATGATTTCTAACTCTGTCATCTGTCAAGTTTTTCTTTACCCATATCATTCTGCAATTTACAAGTGTATCATAGTTTCTGACATAGGTGTCCTACAAAACTTAAAACTATTTTCACAAATATCCTTCAACTGGCACAGACATCTATGATGATTTAATATCTCGAAGAGTACACAGCAGTGATGCTGAGAAGTTCGCAGAAGTTTGTCCCTGTCCCTGTAATGGTGTTGCATGGGGGTCCATATGGTAAGCCTCATTATTTCTAGATATACAAACTCATGACATATTTGATCAGTCAAAATGGAGTTTTGAAAATAATTATAGTTAGTGTTACTGCAAAGCTTATGAAAATTAGAAGACTATTAAGCAATTTAAGGAAACATGAAAATGTGGCTTTAATGCTACTCAAAATGATAATGTAGTTTTAAGTATGTGGCTAATTGACCTTTGTGAATGTAAGGGATGAAGAAGCAACTTTGTAAATATAACACTTGAACTGGCTTCTTTTGGACTTCTTAAGCAACTACAAATGACGTTTTAGTCATCTCTAGAGCAACATGCAGAAAATAGTGCAATGACTCTGTGCGAGCACCTTTGCTTTATCATTTGGACAACCCTCATTATGTCATTCAAGTTCAATATCCATAGTAGGTACTCACTCATGGTCTATAAGGGCCCTTCCCCTGATTTGTTTTGCAATAATTGAGAGCTTCACTTTTGTGGACCTTTAAGTTGTTAGCAACCACTTGACCCAAAAACTATAGTTGATAGGTGGAGGCCTAACAATGCATATCAAGCTATCATAATACTCCCCCTCATGTGTAGCCCCATCTTGCATGTGAAGATACAAAAGATAGGCAAAAGAAGAGACAAATACCAGTAATACGAATGGGGAATATGAGGCAAAAGAAGAGACAAATACCAGTAATGCGAATGGGGAATATGCAAATATGACAACAACAAGACTTGAACCCAAGACCTCTTACAAAACTAATATTGTTAGACACCGCTTGATCCAAAATCTATAGTTGATAATTTACACAAGATACTAATAGAAATTGCAGGATGGCAAAAAGGCCTTCTAATGTGTGTAATAGGCTTTTGCTGTAATAGAAAAATCATATGTATTCTTTCTTTAAGTCATTGGTTGTTCTAGCACAAGATGTTATTAACCTTTACACTTGTAAAGTATGCTTCTGAAGTTTAAAATGAGCTTTATAAGTTCTCTTTGAATCGGGCAACAGTATACCTGTTATAAGTTATAACTTTGAAGCTCAATGTTTGGATTTGAAATCTCGTAGCCAATGTCAAATATTTTTCTGGACTTTATTCTTAGTTTTGGTGTGTGTGTGTGCATGTGTGTGGTGTGTGGGGGTGAGGAGGAGGGTTAGAAGTACGTAAGCACACATGGCTTCAACTTTCCTACCAGCTTACTATCACTGTTACAGCTGATTCCTAATTTTTTTGGAGTTAAAATGCACATGGTTCTTTCCTAATTTATTAACATGTTCAATGCCCTCAAATTGCAGTTTTTATCATATAATCTTTGCTAACTGATTTTGATGGTTTTTTTGCTATCAGGGGATTGATTTCATTTTTGTTTCTTTGTGCAGCCATGTATCTTGGGCTTGTCATATTGTCATGAGTCTCATGACCTTGGGCATGCATATTATCTTGAGGTATTTCCAGATATCATATATTAGATGAACTTTTATGTTGACATCCTCCCAATTCTCCATCTTGTCTTATTGATATCCTCTGAAAAAGAGATTAGTATAAAGTAAATCGGTGCAAACCATAGAAGACTCAATATAATTTTCTTATTAATCTGAGTAATCTCACTAAATATGTGAAAGAATGGTCCAAGTAAGCCTCACAAAGTACCTTGCTTTCTCTAAGTAGCTCTACCAAGATTTTTATGCATGATGCTGGACTAGTATATCTTGTTTTGTAAAGACAAATATTGTGAAATGATATTAGAAATGCAATATGGTATCTCAACTCTACACAACAAATGCCATCCTCCACCCCCTCTTTAAAGACCCAATTATTCTGTTATACCAAATTTGAAAGGCTATTAATCTGAAAACTCCAAGTTGCAGGTGGCCTTTCCCCTAAACTCAATGGGATATCCATTTTTTAGCTTTTTTTTTTTATTATCCACATTCAAGTTATCAACACATACCTGGCTTGAAAGGTGTCATCTTACATATGTTGGATAACATGGAGGGAGGGATTTGGACTCCCTCTCCTTCTCCCTCTCTGTTTCCTCTCTCCCAATTAGTGTTGGAGTAGAGTTTGAGTAGGAATATGACAATGATATGACATTGTAATTCACTAAACAAGAATAAAAAGCAAAAGAAGAATTTGGTTTTCAGTCCCAAAGGGACTTCATTATGTGGCAAATAAGGTACATTTCTAGAGGTGGAACATGCATTCGTCGTGGTGCAAAATCTGTTTTATGGTCTTTACAACTCTATTTTTTGGTTTATAAGTGCAATATTGGTGGTAAATAACCAGGATGTAGATCACAACAGAAGCAAACTATGAGGAAACTGTATTTGCTAGGCAATGAATTTGTACTTGAATGTTCATTATAAAAGTATTATCTAATTGTTTGGTTACAAAATGCTTGGTTTTGGTCAATATGTGTGTATATATATAAATGAAGTAAATATGCAAAATTCAATTACGAATAAAAAAATCTAAAAGTGAATTGTAGTTGTGTTTAAGCAATTTAATATTGTAACTTCTCAAAATAACTAAATTACCCAATCGCTTGGAAAATAAAAATTTATTAAGATCTTATAGTCCTAGTCCTCTAAACTTCAGAAAATAAACACATCAACTTCAACTCAACTCAACAAAGCTTTTGTACAACTTCTTGTTCTACTTAATTGTATTAGCTAACTAATTAGATTAGTTAACTCTGGTTAACTTACTTAGTTTATAACAAGAAGCTGAGTCAACACATGTTTAATTCTCTTTTTCTCCCATTCTTTCTTGTGTGTATATATACGACAGTAACAAAGTTTTTGTTGAATAAGAAGGCAGCTTCTTTTGTCTTACTTCTTGCTTTGTAAATGTGTGTGCTATTTTGTTCTTGTTGAAGGAACGTTTGTTAGATGTGATTTGCATCTGTTCATGGTATCAAAGCAATCGATCTAGGGTTTCGATTGTTTTGTTTTTTTTGAGTTGTGATTAAGATTTGAAGATAGATCTATGTTCATCATGTGATAATGACGGAGGTATCAAGAAATTCAATGTCGGGATCAGGCAGAGATGTAGTGGTTGAAGAAGCTAGGGCATACAAAAATGGTGATTCATTGCATCTACAAAATTCAGATCATCCGTGTGGCGACCCCACGCCTCGGACCACCATCCCATGCGGGATAGCGTGCGGAATGCCGGGGCGGGACGCTTGGCGTAGGCATCATCAATCATCCCACATCATCTATTAGGATGGTTGAGACCCTACAAGCCTCATCCAGACTCTCCATAGGGTCCCAATTTTTTTTTTTTTTTTGCATCACCTGATAAACTTGATAAACAGTTCTACTATCCACCAATATTCAACACTGTTGGCCCAATATAACCGTCCAAGAGGGGGGGTGAATTGGACTTGGCGGATTTTCGCGTTACCTTTCTAATAATTTAATTAAACAATTAAAGTGCGCAGTCGGTAACAATCCAAATAACAAGATGCAGGAAAATAAATGAGCACAAAGGATTTAGAGTGGTTTGGTTCCCCTTGAACCTACGTCCACTATCCAATCGCACCGATCAGGATGTCCCAATCCACTATTGACTAATCACTTACGGCCAGATTAGAAGCCCTTTACATTAACCAATATCAGGGCCTGGTTAGAAAGCCACTACAACGCTAACCTACACGAGGGCTTGGTTAGAAAGCCACAATCTAGCCTACACCAGGGCTTGGCTAGTAAGCTACAACTTGCAACCAACTTACGGGCTTGGTTACGTGCCGTACAAATAGGGTATAGTCCCGGTTGACTTAACCAAGTCAACAATACATCAAGATTACAAAGATATAGAGAAGTGAATAACAACACTCTCAACAATTTAAACTTACAATCTTGAATGAGTCAACAATCACTATTCCAACCACTATGATTCTAAATGAAGTGCAATGTTGAAATAGTTTCTAAAAAATACATGCAAACGATTCAAAGTATATTTATGCAAGTTCAAGAATCGTATGCATACATGTATTTCTAAATATTGATTCTAAGTATGATTAATGAAGCACAAGAATCAATATGCAAGTTGTTGATCAAAACTTATCGATTCAAAATATCAATGTTCAAGCATGTGAATCAATATACGCAAGTTATGATCAAAACAATCGATTCAAATAATATATGTATTAAGCACAAGAATCGATGTTAATCAAACCACATGAAACCACTATCAAGATAAGATAAGATGAAAGCATAAGTATGGTTTCACACAATAGAGAAAAACGGTTTTGATAATATGTTAAAACAAGCAATAAAAACCATTTCTACTCAAAGCACAAACACTAGAATCGAAAAAGAAAAGTTACCCAACTCAGGTAAGATGAAGATCGTCGATTCTCCAAGGTGTATGTGGTTGAGAGGTTTCTCTTCCAAGAATGATCAAGATCAACAAGAATGTGATGAAAAACACTTAAGAACACCTTGATCAAACACTCTAGATCTCCTTTCTAGTTTCTCAAAGATTTTGGAATGGTCAGGAGAACTCTTCAAAAGATTGAATCGAAAACTCAAATGTAGTGAACTTTTGCTTTGAATAAAGGATTAAAGGGCTCAAGAACTTGTTTAGGACGAGTGTAAATGATGTAGAGAAAATCGCACAAGTTTTCTTGATTTTGAAAAAGTTGCTCTCCAAATGGGCAAGTGTGGTATTTATAGAAAAACACCACACCGAGGCACAAGAACGCGTTCCTTAACACAGGAGTGCGTTTCTGGTTTGAAATCTAAAAGGTTTCAGATTTTCCTCCAATTAAGGAGTGCGTTCCTTACTTAAGGAACGCGTTCCTCAATATGTCCATTGGGCATAGCAACGGGTTCCTTCAACAAGAACCACCGACTCTTAAAAATGTTCCCATTTTTCCCTTAGCAACAGGAGCGCGTTCGAGCACGTTCTTTTTCCCCGATCAGAAAACATCTAAGTCTCGGGAAATGCCACAGGAGTGGGTTCCTCTTACAAGGAACGCGTTCCTTAACCCTGATAAAAAAATCACTGAGTTTCAAAATGAAGCTCAGGAGCGCGTTCCTTCACTAACAAGTGAAAGAGACTTGATTTTTGATTATTTTGGGTTTAGGAGATTGTCAAAAACATAGACTAACATTTTAAAAACATTTTAAAACATTTTTTACACGATTAAGGTATAATTAACACAATTAAAACATGAGCAGTTTAATCGATTAAACCAATGATAAAAGTAATAAGTACAAAACATGTGAGACGATAAAACCATGCCAAGTTGACAAGATAGATGCATGTTAAACACTGAACATTATATGTATGATAAACAAATATGACTAAGTGATAGCATAATTATCAGACTAAAATAAGTGTATGCATGATTAAACATATAGTAATGCATATGCATGTGTGTATTAAACTATTTGAATGAATTTTGAAAAGATACAAATCATGTGTGGTTGGAACAAGTAACAGTTACTCTATAGCACTAAGATTCTAGTAAAGTAATAGAACCATGAAGCTCTCGAATCTTCGTGAAGTACAATTCCTTCCACATGCTTTGACATTGTAGTTGAATCCATTAGATATATCTAGTTAGCACTGAAACAACTACGTCAAAGAGATTAGATAATATAGGTATGTTGTTTGCAATCTTCAAAACAAAACTGGGTGAGAGTAGTTACATTAACAAACACAATCAACTTAAAGCCTCAACATGAAACAAGGTATCCTGTCATTCCAAAATAAAATATCAAAGTCCACCATGTGTAAGAGTCCATCCATAACTAGGGTCAAGCATACATAGACCCATCATCCTAAGTTCAAGGCCACATGGCCATCATCATAAAGTATATCCAAAATAATACAATTCTCCCACAAGGACATACAACCCAACTCACCATCTAAGTATCATGTATTACTTACATAGTTACAAGATAACAAAAATATGCATGATAAGTACGACCATATATAAAATCAACAAAAGAGACCCTCCAGCACTCACATCGTGCCTAACCGTCCATGTTGTTGGGTCCTCAGCCAAGCTCAATTCCTTTTCCTTTATCTTTCACAGAAAGACCTGAAAAGGAATGAGGGTGAGCCAACGATGCCCAGTGAATAGAATCCTATTATGTCATCAATACTCATTAATAAAGTCATGTATGCATGAATGTGTCATGAGATGATTAAATCATATATTACACATGCATATCAAGCATTTCATCTTATAAAAAATGCAATGAAAAACCATTTCCACGTTCATTTCCATTTCCTTTATTCTGGTCTAGACATTAGTCGGGAAACCTAGCATCGCGGTACTAGATTCGGGACATAGTATGTTGAATGGAGTTTCTAACAGATGCTCAGGGGCACAATGCTTTCTACTTGCATTCTTTCTAGGCTACAAAACTTCCTATGACATGATCATGCCTCCTACTGGCACGCTAAGTCTTCTGTGGAGAAGTTTTCCGTAGAGCATTTCCCAACCACAAGACCAAATCCATGAACCTGCTCAAACCAAATAGGTTGCACATGAACAATACCACAAGGTTTTACATACAATGCATCATTAACAAACCACAATTCATGTTTTTCAACATATTACATATAGTTTCATATGATCACATTAAAGATTAAAACATAAACGGAGTTCTGCTCACAACCAAGCCACGCGAGATGTTGCCAACCTTACACACAAGCCAATCAAAGAACAATGTCAAAATCAAGATCCTGAAATGTCATATCCATCATACCATATCAATTAACATAACAATTTACATAATAACATCCATCATCCAATTTCCAATACAAAGACTTAGCCTAAGTCCTACACATCCATCTTAGGCGATTACATCAATTCCAAACATAACTCATGTGGAATTATCACATAGTTCCACAATTCCCAATTCACATAAACATATCACTAATCCATACTTCATTCTCAGTCAAGAGCATTTGTACCAAGAACATCCATTAACTTTAGTCACATGGCCCTCATCATAAATAGATGCTCTTATTTCAATAATTCAGTCACATTAAGGCATATACATCATTAGGCATCCATCTAGCCTAAATATAACCCAAATCAGCATTCATGTCATTTAATATGCATAGTACAATATTTAATCCCAATCATGCTCAATTTCATGATTTTACTATGTTTAGGCCCAATCCAACATAAGCCAATATAAAAATGCATGCTTACCCATTCATCATCTAGGCCTAGACTCGAAGTATAGGCCAATGATCATGTCAATTAATTCAATTCACATTAATTGACTCCAATTTCCCCCAAAATACTACAATTATTAACATTCATGGCATAATATTAATTGTGCTTTATTAATACACAAATATTCATAACCCATAACATAGTCAAGTATTATGAGTTATCATAATCTATGTCCAATTAATTATAATTCAACTCAATTAAATTCATCTCATGGCTAATTCATGCTCAATTGCCCATTCCTAGGTCAATTACACCATTTTCCCCAAATTGGGTAAATCTCTACAATTAGGCCTAGAGTCAAATTACACTAGACATTGAACTTTTGCCATGAAATTACCCAAATTAAAACCATGGATAACTTAATTATACCAACTAGATTAACATAGTTTGTATGCATATAAATTGGGGAACCCTAACTTTACGAATTGAATTTGGTCAATTACCAATTTCTTGCTAGAAATTAGGAATTTTACTATCATTGGATTCCTACATACACCAAGTCTCATATATGTCGCATGCATGCCCAATTCATACCCATAACCTAATCTAGGTCATCTTAATTCAAGCACAAATCTCAAACTTTAAACCATACAAAAGCTTGCAAACACACTAGAAAGGAAAATCATGGAAGAAAATGGCATTAAACCTTACCTTTGTATGGAGATTCGCCCCAAATCTCCCTAGGGCACAACCTTTCTCCTTTTCCCTTTCTCTTCTCCTTCTTCCTCCCCTTTCTACTTTTTTTTTTTTCCTTCTTTTAACTCTCGCACTCTCTCAAGGACGTCCTTGAGAGAATGGGAGATTATTATTATTTATTTTTGCACACCAAGTGCCAAGTGTTGGTCATGCTCCCAATGTTTAACCACTTGTCCTATGGCCACTTATGTGCACCCATGTGCTCCCATGGCCCAATCAACATGTTCCAACAATTTATCTCTTTTTTTTCAATCAATCTAAGCCCATTCCAATTCATGGTCCAATAAGCCCATGTACAAATAATACACATACATTTATATAACTATGACCCATATATAATAAAAAATACATACATTTATATTAATGTGACCCATATACAATTAATAGTACACACATTAATATTAGTATATTAATGTGCCATTATTAAAACCTTACTTTTAATGATGTGTATTATTATCACTATTAATGTCATTAATACCAAAATAACAATATTAATAATGATAATTATCTAAAATGACATGCATTATACACACCATCAACTAAGAATAAATAAAATCATACACACATCAAGCAATATACAACACAAACACACATACATTTTCATCAATCATGGGCACATAGAGTCGAGCATATATGGACTAAGGTACGGGCTAGACAATAGAATTTTTTTGGGGCGTTACAATCTGGGGATGATCTTGGTTTCCAATAAGGGGTAACTATCTTGCTTGGAGTAGATCAATGAAGATTGCATTGGGAGCAAAGGTGAGATTAGGTTTTGTAGATGGAAGGATTAAGATGCCAAATGAAGATGCCACTGATTTTATGCAATGGAGCAGAGTTGATTGTATGGTAACTTCGTGGATTTTGAATTGGATTTGTAAAGAAATCGTTGAAGCCTTTCCATACACAACGTTAGCTAGAGAGTTGTGGAAAGAACTCGAAGAACGCTTTGGAGAATCAAACGGACCTTTGCTGTATCAGTTGCAAAGGGAAATTGGCTCGATCTCTCAGGGAAATATGACCGTAGCACAGTATTACACAAAGCTGAAAAAGTTGTGGGATGAGCTTACATGCTTGGTACCTATTCCGCAATGCAAGTGTGGCGCGGCAAAACAGGTAGCTGATATAACTTCGTTCAACCATTTAATGCAATTTCTTATGGGGTTGAACGACACATTTGATCACATTAGGAATCAAATTCTAGTGACCAATCCCTTACCGAGTGTGAATAGAGCCTACTCTTTGGTTCTACGAGTTGAGAAACAAAGGGAGGTACAAGTTTCTTTCACTGATAACAGTAGTAGTAGTGCTAAGATGGTTAGAACGCAGCCCTTCAAGAAGGATGGAGTAAAAGCTGGTTTTTATAAGAAAAATGGAAAAAAATCTGATAGACATTGCCATCATTGCAATGTTAGTGGACATGTTAAGGAAATGTGTTTCAAGTTGGATGGTTACCCGGAATGGTATAAGGAGCTCAAGGAGCAGAAAGAAAAAGGTGTAAATAAAGCAGTGGCAAATATGGTTGATACACCTCTCAATTTGATGAATGAATTGGAAAATGACAAAGGAACAAGCTGGACATCTGCTATCGCTGAATTGGTACAGCAAGAAATCGCAAAAGCCATCAAAGGGAAATCTGTGGTTGATGGAAATTGTGTCAATTTTGCACACACAGCTGGTTTTGCAGGTATAACTCATACTTTTGCTATGATTACACTTGATTTGTTGGATTCTAGTGCTTGGATAGTAGACACGGGAGCATCTAATCATATGTGCAGAGATCTTTCTCTTTTTTTAAAAATATCCTTATTACATAACCCCATACCAGTTCATCTTCCTGATGGCTCAATTAAACATAGTGGACATGTTTCAGCTTTCAAATTCAACCTCTTATCTCTGCAAAAATTATCAGCCACATCCGACATTAAGATAATTTTTTATCCAAACTATTGTGTTTTACAGGACCTGAAGACTGAAGAGTGTTTGGCAGTGGGTATAGTTGCTAGAGGTTTATAAATTTTAGACAAATCTTGTTTTTCTGTTACTGGTTTACCTTCTTATAATAATTCTTCATTACATTGCTCAACATTTCCAAATAATTCATCCAATTCCTTCATTTCTGCTACATGTACTGAATCATGTAATGCAAATAAATCTTCAATGCTTCTCATTTGCTTTGGCACAAAAGACTTGGACATGCCTCTTATGATGTACTAAAGCATTTAGATTTTTTGCTGTTCAAATACTTCTACTGAACCATGTGATGTTTGTTCTTTGTTAAAACAACATAGATTACCATTTCCTAGGAGTCACATTCATTCTACTCAAATTTTTGACTTGATTCAGTTAGATCTTTGGGGTCCTTAACAACAATCTTTGTCAGGGGCACACTATATACGTACTATTGTTGATGACTATAGCCGGGCTACTTGGACTTTTTTACTTCAGTCCAAACAACAAACATTTCATACTCTCAAGAATTTTCTCATTCAGATACACACAGTTTCAAGTTCAAGTCAAGACAATTAGAACAGACAATGGTATGAAATTTGTCAACCATGACTGTCATACCTTGTTTTCTCAATTTAGAATCATTCACCAAAAAAGTTGTGTTTATACACCACAACAAAATGGTGTGGTAGAAAGAAAACACAAACATCTTTTACAAGTTGCTAGAGCTCTTATGTTTCAATCTAACCTACCAAAACAATTTTGGGGGATTCAATACTAGTAGCCACTTATATCATCAATCGAATTCTCACTTCTGTTCTTCAATGGAAGTCTCCTTATGAACTCCTTTATCAAAATTCTCTAGATTATAGCACCCTAAAATGTTTGGTTTCCTTTGTTATGCCACTAATACTCAACCTCATAAAGATAAATTTGCTCCTCGTGCCTTTAAATGTATTTTTGTTGGTTACAGTTCAGGCCAAAAGGCTTACAAAGTTTATGATCTCAATACTCATCAAGTTTATATTACTAGAGATGTTATTTTTCATGAATCAATTTTTCCTTATCATACCATACCATTAAATCCTTCTAATGTTTCTTTGCCAAATATTTCTTTTGATGAAGACATTGGTTCTAATACTAGTACGTCTTCTACATTTCCTATTTTACCTTCTACACCTCCTCTTCTTCCCTCTATTTCTAATTCTGATTCACTGCATGATAATATCATTAACTCACCTACTGATCCACCTACAGAAGTTCCACTTAGACAAAGTACTAGACTTAAAAGGAAACCAACCTGGCTACAAGTTTTTGTTTCAAATGTAATGCATACCGTTACTGTACCTGCTGCGGATAACTCTTCAGGATCATTTTCTACCTCATCTCTTACCCTTCAAACTTTTCCTTATTTTGTTTCTCCTAATTTCTCTGCATCATATATGGCTTTCCTTGCTAATGTGTCTACTGTACAAGAACCAACTTCTTACAAACAAGCTAGTCTTCAAGCAGAATGGGTTGAGGCAATGGAAAGAGAGCTTCATGCATTAGAAGCAAATAAGACTTGGGAGTTAACTTCCCTACCTCCGGGTAAGAAGGCTATAGGTTCTAAATGGGTCTATAAAGTTAAATTTCATCCTGATGGAAGTGTGGACAGGTTTAAGGCAAGGCTTGTAGCCAAGGGATATAATCAAATTGAAGGTGAAGATTACTTTGACAGTTTTTCTTCTGTTGCTAAGTTGGTTATTGTAAGGATTTTTCTTGCTATTGCTGGAGCTAAGACATGGCCTATACATCAATTAGATATTAACAATGCCTTCCTTCATGGTTATTTGGATGAAGAAGTATATATGCTCCCTCCTCAAGGCCACACTAAAGCAAAAACTGGTGCTGTATGTTTGCTAAAATGTTCCCTATATGGCCTTAAACAAGCTTCAAGACAATGGAATCATGAATTTACTGTCCAGCTGTTCAATTTTGGTTTTCATCAGTCTGCTCATGATCATTGTCTTTTTGTTAAGAGTTCTTCTACCTCTTTTCTTGCTTTGATTGTTTTTGTGGATGATGTGCCAATCACTGGTTCTAATGAAGATGATATCTTGGCTGTCAAGAAATTTCTTCATTCTTAATTTACCATTAAAGACCTTGGCTATGCGAGATATTTTCTTGGTCTTGAAATTGCTCGAGCCACGGAAGGGATATATATGTTACGGAGATAATTTAGGATTAGAGAATATTTGATTTGTGATATTTTAGGATCAGAGAATATTTGATTTGCGATATTTTAGGGATGTTTTCCGTTAAAGCAAGATTGTAAATAGCAGATAATTAGGCTGTAAATAGGGATGATACTTATCTTGTACGCCGACAAATATGGCAACTTTTATGTACATTCTCTTCTATATAATGAAAGGAAACTCTAAGGAAAGGGCATTCAGACCAATTTTGTTTGGGAGATTTACTGCGTGAAGAACAACGGTTATCCACTCAGATGAGTATGACTTCTGAGAAGGTTGTTTCTGAAGCTGTGAATGTAGCCTATGCGGCACAAGGGAAAGGAAAGAACAAAGGGCAATGTGTCAGTTGCAAGGAGTTTGGTCATATTGCTCGCAACTGTCCTAAGAAAGTTTGCAACTACTGCAAAAAAGAGGGTCATATCATCAAAGAATGTCGAGTGTGGCCTCAGAATCGCCAATCCCAAGCCTTTCAAGCTGTTGCTCAACCATCGCCTTCTTCTGCGCCCCCCACTGTAAGCACTGATTCATCTGTTCTCACACCTGCCATGGTCCAACAGATGATTGTGTTCGCTTTTACGACTTTAGGCCTGCAAGGTACAGGTACTAACTCCACTTCTTCTTGGATTGTTGATTCGGGCGCTTCTAATCATATGCTGGTCGTACGATTGGTCTCCATGATGTTCGTAAGTATGGAGGCACGCAAAATATTCAGATTGCTGATGGCAGTACTCTTCCTATCACTACTGTTGGTAATTTGGGTTCTTCATTCCAACATGTTTTTGTCTCTCTTGGATTATCTACCAATTTGATTTCTGTTGGACAATTGGTGGATCATAACTGTGATGTTCATTTTTCTCGTGGTGGTTGTCTTGTGCGGGATCAGGTGTCGGGGACGGTGATCGCTAAGGGGCCTAAAGTGGGACGTCTATTTTCTTTACAATTTTCTATTCCTAGTGTCATTTCTTTTGCATGTACGGCTACTGCCAATAATACTGAAGTCTGGCATAAGAAATTGGGTCACCCCAATTCTGTTGTCTTGACTCATCTTCTGAAACATGGTTTTTTGGGCAAAAACGATTCATTTAATTCTTCTCCTGTTTCTTTTGATTGTGCTACTTGTCGTCTTGGTAAAAGTAAAACTTTACCATTTCCTACGCATGGTAGTCGTGCTTCTAAATGCTTTGAGATTATACATACTGATGTTTGGGGTGTAAGTCCTGTTGTTTCTCATGGTCAGTATCGTTATTTTGTGACATTTATCGATGATTTTAGTCGATTTACTTGGATATATTTTGTAATACCCCAAAACGATCTATTAATGGCCAATGATTTGTCACATGTGTGAAAATTTATATTTTTCTCTCCTTTCCTTTCCAACAATATCCTCAATTCTTTTTATTAGAAATAACCAAAAATTACTCCTTAATCTACTCTAAATTTCCATTTATGCAAGATTAATATTGGAAACCAAATCACTACCCAAAACTCTAATATTTTTTTATTGGAAATAACAAAATATTACTCCTTAATCTACTCTAAATTTCCATTCATGCAAGATGAATATTGGAAACCAAATAACAACCCAAAACTCTAATATCTTTTATTGGAAATAACCAAAAATTACTCCTTAATCTACTCTAAATTTCCCTTCATGCAAGATTCATATTGGAAACCAAATCACTACCCAAAACCCTAATCCTATTACATTAATAGGAGGAACTTTTCCCAGCCGTCACACTCAACGCCATCTTCTTCATTCTACTCTCAACCCTAGAGCGTGAGCACACAGAGTGACGTCTGTCAGTGCAGCGTCGAAATACCACCCACGGCGAATTCCTCCTATCACCGTAAGTTTGTTTACAATTGATTACTCTGTTTTGGCGTTGGAAATGGCAGCCATGAATGAAAACCTTGACTTATATAATGTCTAATTCTCTACAGCGGCCTCCCACACTCTCCATCCTATTCTCAACCTAGAGAACTAGGGAACAAGTGACGCTATATAGGATCGCCTCCGCCGAAACCACCTCGAGGTAATGTTCCTCTTCTTCGCTTTCTCTTCTTTTCTTCTTCTTGCTCATCAAATCAATGCCCTGTTTTGGATCTTACAGCAGCAGCAATGGCACTGTTGCTATTACCATCATGTCTCTTTCTTCCCTTCCCTTCTATTCCCTTTCCTTCTTCTTCACTGTCTGCTCCTATCTCATTTTCTTTGTATTCTAGATGCCGGAAAGAGTAGCCGCAGCAGCAGAACGATGATGTTGCTACCACCGTTTCATGGGGAGAAAATACCCCCACGTGCTACTTTGATATTAAGCCAATGCCATGTGTTAGATATTAGAAAAGAATGAGTTAAATCATGTGAAATTATAACACATCACACTATTCTACATTACATATTATATACGCAATACTACGTCATCTAATGCAAATCATATCGTATATTAGTTATATTAAATTATAATTATATTACATTACGCTATTTTGTTGTACAATATTACATTGTACCCACATAAATACATCCATATAGATGTATATAATATTATATTATAACATATTATAATCTTATGCTATATTATTACTTTAATGTTGTATGTAAGGTAATGGGTTAACTTTATGCTACATGATTACCGTAGTCTTATATACTCATAATTATTTTTATGAATATTTATACTAACGTAGAGGTAATATGTATGTATAGGTTAAGGACGTACGTTACACACCAAGGAATTCGGACAACGACAAACTACGTGTGTAATAGGTGGGGAAGATTCTATGCCTTTACAATATTTTATTTCGATATGTAGATAGGAACATTAAATTAATTAGATTCATTTTATTATTAGATTGCTCGTGCATGCTTATCTTACATGATTATACATATTGTGATTGTTGGCCATGATGATAGTGTACGTGTATGATTTGTTGTTCCGAGTTGAAGTTAGATGCGTGTAATTCATATGTACTTTAAAAGTTTGATGACGTGATATATGACATGATAGTATTAGCATAATTGTTATAATAAAGTTCATATGTGAATGCTAATATATTTGGCATTGTGATATGATACCATGTGTTGTGGAGTTTGAACATATAATGTGAATACAAGTTATGTATCGTACTTATGTTACATGTGTGATATTGTGACTTCATTAAAGAACATGATTAAGATAAGAATAACACATATAGGCCAGTTATTCTAAGGAATATTGCTAATGACTGTTTTGGGGCAGTTATTCTGATGAATATCGCCAATGATTATTATGGGGCAGTTATTCATTATGAATATCGCCAACTAATTTTTTATTTTGGGTAGTGCCACCCGGGGTTTGATTTCCTAAAGGTACGTGATTGGAACGTGATGAAATTCTCAACTCAAACAATCAAATGTTGCAACGATTAATGTGTGAAACTTGTTGTAATGTTCTTGTGTATATATCGTGATAAAATGTTGTGAATGGTTTAGATGACCCATTGGGCTTTCAAGCTCACCCCTATTTTTCACATGCAGGCACATGAAAGAATAGAGTCTCAAGTTTGTGACGCGTCTCACAGTAGTAGGGGTGGGTTAGTGGCTTGAGTAGCGTTATTGTCACACCCCGCCCGGACGCGCCTAAACCGGCGGTGCACTCGCGGACGGGGCGCGCATTTGGAACAATAAGGCCTTTTTGTCACACCTGGGTTGCGCAAGCGCCCCATACCCAGTGTGATGAGCACCCCACCCTGGGGTCTGCTCCAGCCATTATGGAATCATAATATTGTGCCATCTGGGTTGCGCAAGCGCCCCATACCCAGATCATTTGTCCGTACTATTCATCATGAATAGTGTAGGGCCTCCCCCCAAGTCGAACTCGCAACCTCTCTTTAAGAAGTTAGATTTCGCACTTGGAGTAACCACTGAGCCAGTGCGGACAAATGATCTGGGTATGGCGCTTGCGCAACCCAGATGGCACAATATTATGGTTTCATAATGGCTGGAGCAGACCCCAGGGTGGGGTGCTCATCACACTGGGTATGGGGTGCTTGCGCAACCCAGGTGTGACAGTTATGGTAGTAGGACTGAGTAATTATTTAATAATTGATTATATCAATTAAATGGGCTGTATTAGAAATCAATGCTTTTTGGAATATTATAGTGGTCGTTAAAGATTTCATAGGTTATTTTATATGTTTATGCCTATGACTTGAACTTGTTAATTCTACTTGATGAATATATTTAAAATGTTGTGTTCATAATGGATGGGAAAGGGCAAGTACCCTCATGGCTCAATATTCAATTTGGGAAATGAGAATCTATAGTCCGTGGCACAGAAATTGAAAGAGTATTGTTCTACCTTAACTTGTAATCTTATTTGGAATATAAATGATATTATTAAATTTAATCTTTACCTGTGTAAAGATTTTGGGGTTAATGTAGATGGATACAATTCATTCCTCGATTTCTTTTTGCTATCTTCTTGATAAGAGCAAATATTTATTCTTATTACCTTAAATTTAAGTTTTGAAAATCGGAGTGTGACATATTTTCTTCATTCTAAAGGTGACGTGTTTTCTGTCTTTCAAAGCTTTGTTGCACTTGTCGAGACACAATTCAGTACATGTATCAAAATCTTACGCTCCGACTCAGGGGGAGAGTACATGTCCCATTCGTTTCAGACGTATCTTCAGAAAAAGGGGATCATCTCTCAGCGTTCTTGTCCTTATACCCCTCAACAGAATGGAGTCGCCGAACGTAAGAATCGTCATCTCTTAGATGTCGTTCGTACTTTGTTGATTGATTCGTCTGTATCGTCTAAATTCTAGGTAGAAGCTTTATCTACTGTTGTCTATTTGATCAATCGCTTGCCTACTACCACTCTAAATTATGATTCTCCCTATTTTCGTTTGTTTGGCATTTCTCCTAAGTATCAATCCCTTCATACTTTTGGGTGTGTTTGTTTTGTTCATTTACCCCCTGTTGATCGTCACAAGCTTGCTACCCAGTCTGTTACGTGTGCTTTTATGGGTTATAGCTTTACTCAAAAAGGATTTATTTGTTATGATGCTTATGCAAATAAATTTCGAATATCCCGGAATGTGATTTTCTTCGAAAATCAATATTTCTTTCAATCTCAGGTTATTTCCGATCCCTCTGTTGCTCTTCTTCCAGTTTTTGATGATGTCTTCTTCTATTGAGCGGTTTAAACCAGGTCTGGTGTATCAACGACGTCTTCCTCCTTCTCCAACGCTCCTTCCGGACACTGATCCGATACTTGATTCTGCAGTTCCTATACCTCGACGCTCCACTCGAGTTACACATGCACCTGCTAGGTATGGTTTTCCTCATACCTCACTGACTGCCACTCTCGATATTGTTTCTGTTCCTCACTCTTATGCCCAGGCAGCTTCCCAAGCATGTTGGCAGCAGGCCATGCTAGAAGAGATCCAGTCTCTTCAAGAGAATCACACTTGGGATATTATGACTTGTCCTTCTAGTGTCAAACTGATTGGCTGTAAATGGGTGTATTCAGTTAAGTTTCGATCTGATGGCTCACTCGACAGATATAAGGCTCGTCTTGTGGCTCTTGGGAATCGTCAAGAGTATGACATTGATTATGCTGAAACATTTGCCCCCGTTGCCAAGATGACTACCGTTCGGACTATTTTAGCACTTGCTGCTTCACAGGGGTGGTCTCTCAGGCAGATGGATGCGAAGAATGCTTTTCTACATGGAGACCTAAAGGAAGAAATCTATGTCTCCACCTCCCGGCATGTTCACTACACCTTCCTCGGAGGTTTGTCGGCTACGCCGGTCCTTGTACGGACTGAAACAGGCTCCGCGCGCATGGTTTGATAAATTTCGCTCTACTTTGCTTGCCTTTCAGTTTGCTCAGAGTCAGTTTGATTCCTCTCTTTTTCTTCGCAAGACTTCTGCAGGAATTGTGTTGCTTCTGGTATATGTCGATGACATTGTGATTACTGGCTCTGATACTGAATTACTTCAGTAGTTGCAACAGCATCTCAAGACCTCTTTTCATATGAAAGATCTTGGTCCTTTGCAGTACTTTCTTGGTCTTGAGGTCCAGATTACTCTGTCTGGTACATTGTTACATCAACATAAATACACACAAGAAGTGATTTCCTTGGCTGGTCTCCAATCGGGTATCTCTGTTCTTACCCCCTTGGAGGTTAATCTCAAGCTATTTCGTGAGGAAGGCGAGCTTCTTTCAGATCCATCCTTGTATCGACAGCTCGTTGGGAGTTTGAATTATTTGACGATTATTCGCCCTGACATTTCTTTTGCTGTGCAGCAGGTTATTCAATTTATGCAGGCCCCTCGCCATCTTCATCTAGCTGCTGCCCGTCGTATTATTCGATATCTGAAGGGCACCTCTTCACGTGGGTTGTTCTTTCCTAAGGATTCTTCCTTACAGTTGGTGGGATATAGTGATGCTGATTGGGCTGGATGTGCAGATACTCGTCGTTCTGTTACTGGATGGTGCATGTTCTTCGGCAATGCACTCATTTCTTGGAAGAGTAAGAAGCAAGACAGAGTTTTCAAGTCCTCCACTGAGTCTGAGTATCGTGCTATGTCTTCCGCTTGCTCTGAGATCACATGGCTTCGTGGGTTATTAGGAGAACTTGGCTTTCCTCAGCTACATTCCACTCCTCTTCATGCTGATAATACAAGTGCTATTCAGATTGCTGCTAATCCAGTTTTCCATGAGCGTACAAAACATATCGAAGTCAATTGCCATTCCATACGAGAAGCCTTTGACAAACATGTGATTACTCTTCCTCACATTTCTACCGAACATCAAACTGCCGACATCTTCACTAAAGCTCTTTCTCGGCATCGACATCAGTTCTTGATTGACAAATTGATGCTTTTTGATCTACCAGCATCAATTTGAGGGGGGATGTTACAGAGATAATTTAGGATCAGAGAATATTTGATTTGCGATATTTTAGGGATGTTTTCTGGTAAAGCAAGATTGTATATAGCAGATAATTAGGCTGTAAATAGGGATGATACTTATCTTGTACGCCGGCAAATATGACAACTTTGATGTACATTCTCTTCTATATAATGGAAGGAAACCCTAAGGAAAGGGCATTTAGACCAATTTTGACAATATATAAATCAGAGAAAGTATACATTAGCTATACTAAAAGATGCTGGTTTACTTGGTGCTACATCTACTTCTACTCTACTCCCTAAAGGTCACAAGTTTTCTCATGATATAGGCCCAAACCTTCAAGATCCTGATAGATTTCGAAGACTTGTTGGTTGCCTACTTTATCTCAGTTTTACACAGCCTGATATTTGCTATAGTGTTCAGCACTTAAGTCAATATGTTCATTCACCTTGTCTAGCACATTGGGATGCAGCTATGCATGTTCTCAGATATCTTAAAGGGTGCCCTTCAACAGGCTTGTTCTACCCTTCTAAGAGCTCCTTCCAATTACAGGCCTTTTGTGATGCAGATTGGGCTTCATATGTTGATAGTAAAAGATCATTGACAGGTTATTGTGTCTTCTTAGGTCCTGCTTTAGTGTCTTGGAAGACCAAGAAGCAAGCGACTGTATCACGTTCATCAGCTGGAGATGAATATAGAAGCATGGCATCTACAGTTTGTGAGTTACAATGGATCTCTTATATTTTACAAGACTTTGGTATTTCCCTCACTTTACGTATCCCTCTTTCGTGTGACAATCAAGCAGCTCTTCATATTGCTGCTAATCCAGTGTTTCATGAGAGGACAAAACACCTAGAGATTGATTGCCATCTAGTCCGTGACAGCTTCAAGCAAGGATTCATCCTTCCTCAGCATGTTTCCTCCAAGTTGCAGCTTGCAGATACTTTTACAAAGTCTTTATCAGCTGCGGGGGGGGGGGGGTTGGTGTACAACTTCTTGTTCTACTTAACTATATTAGCTAACTAATTAGATTAGTTAACTCTAGTTGACTTAGTTTATAACAAGAAGCTGAGTCAACACATGTTTAGTTCTCTTTTTCTCCCATTCTTTCTTGTGTGTATATATACGACTGTAACAAAGTTTTTGTTGAATAAGAAGGCAGCTTCTTTTGTCTTACTCCTTGCTCTGTAAATGTGTGCTATTTTGTTCTTGTTGAAGGAACGTTTGTCAGATGTGATTTGCATCTGTTCAGCTTTTCCCAACTACAATTTTACATTCAATGATGTAAAAGATTACTTTGATGATACTAGTGAAAATAAATAGAAATAAAATATAGAAACTCTCCTGAACATATTCTAGGATGAGAATGAGGTTTCTAACTTATTTAAAAGATTCAGCTTAAAAGTTGACCATCTAAGTATTCCATATATTTGTTCATATTTATGTGTATGTATATATATACAGTTATACACATTGAAAATATGAGGGGCTAAGATTTATGTTAAAAAATGAATGAACTATCCTTGCATTGTTGAATATTGATATGAACTTTATATATCCATGGGGTTAAGATTTCATTGATGTTTTGTTTTACTTGGGTGAATACTTAGCTCTCTGTATTGAAAACCAGTTGATTTGAGCACCTCAATACTTTTCCCAAGTTCTTAAAACGGTGTGTTTAACCCACTGATACTAAATTATTGTTTTGATGATTGAATTTCATGGTCAAAATGCTGGACTAAAAATTCCTCATGTGACAGGGTTTGCATTTGAAGCTCTAATGAACCTCCTAGAAGGGCTCATCATGACTGTTCCACACCAAAAATGACAACATGCTCGCACAATGATGAAGAACCACCATGATTAGTTCAACTAAAGCTGGTGAACTAGTTTTGAGTAATTGTTTTGAATCAGAGCTAGATCTTGGTTGATGATTTTTGATGCAACAATTGTTTTGGACTAGATAACTGGCTGTGCAATTTTAGATTTTTCTTGGTTTATAAAATTTGGTGAAAGCAAGAACTGTTATTGATTTCTGTAGTGTCAAATGCAGAAGAATACTGTTACATTGAAATTTTGAATTGTTTGAATGATGTGATATTTTGAATAGACCAAAAAAAAAAATACTTGCAAGCGTAAAAAGTAAATTGTTGTATTTAACAAGGTTGATCCCACAAAGATTTGGCAAATCACTTTAAATCTTTAGGAAATAAACTGAAATATTATATACTAATAAGCCAAAGAAAATAGTGACTCACTGAAAATTAAAAGAACTTTATTAATGTAAACGAGAAAGTGAACTTACAAAACTCCAAAACTTTGAGCAATGTCACTCTACTCAGGGCTTGAATCAACAACTAGAAACAAAATGCAATGAAACTCAACCTAAAGAATTAACTAAAGAAAAGAAAAAGTGGGAGAAAGAGTTTCAGTGAAGAAAGGGGATTTTTTTGGTCCCTTGGGTGCGCTCCTTTATGTTGTTGCTTGTTTCTAGAATAACCTTTTTACAATTTAATTAGAAGATTCTATTTTCGCGAAACCTTCTATTAAATCAAACTTTGACATTTTGACTCTTTTATCCTTTGTGATATATAAAACCTCATCTTGGGCTGAAAATGGGCTGAGAGCACTTCATGGGCTAGACTTGGGCTTGACAAGTCTTCATTTGATGTTGCAAAATTATTGGTGAACCTGAAAACACCTTAGGTCCTTCAAAAAACACTTGTAAGACTAAGTGAGACACCAAAATATATTTTATCAAAAAAATTATATGAAAAATTGCCCAATTAATGCTCTATGAGAAAATTATACCTAAGATTTCCAAAATATTAAATTATTTTCAACACTCGAGAAGTAAAAAAATCAATAACCTAACTCTTAATGAACCTTGAAAATGTGATATTAAAACGTAATATATTTTTCCTAAAGATGTGCTGCTAAAATAGCTTAAAATGCCTAAATTACGTCTCTTTCATTGTAAGTTTGACAACATGCTAGCACTCTGAAATCTCCTGAAAATTTTGAGGATATTTACTTTTCAATTTCAACATTATTCTCACATTCCTTTAAGGAATCAATTACAAATCACACCAAAAAAATCTTGGCAAGTTTTTCAATACAAAATTATGGCAAGTTAATACTATTAATCTTCCTTGCATACAAGATAAAATTTAGAAACCAAATCACCACCACAAAACCCTAACCCTAGTACATAAATACAAAAGCTCTTCGAAACGCCACACCCATCACCACTTTCATCTTTCTCGCTCTCCCTTGTGCCAACAACGGGAGCACGCGACGACGCCAAAGAATAGCAGGGGGCGCTAAAGAATCAAAGGTGAGCATCGTCTTCTCTTTCCCCTTTTTTTTCATTGCACGATGCTCTGTTTTGTACTTCATGGAAGAACCACCTACAAAACTCTTTCCATCCCTTCTTATTACTATACCTTCTCCCTAACGCCATTCCTTCATCAGTCCACTTTCCCCCACGAATCACTCTATTCGAAAATGACAAAATAATCGTCGGATTTTGTACAGAGAGTACATGTGCTATGCTTTCAGCCATGAGGCTGCGAAATCCATGATCGTGACTGTTGCTGCCCATGAGGGAAGGTCTTCTTCTTTCCTCTCTTTCCACTCTCTTCTTCTTTTTCTCCTTTTCCTCATCTTCTTTCCTTCCCCTTCCTTTCTCTCTCCCCTGTTTTATTTCTTTCCGCCATTTAAACCAGTTTCTCTGCAACTCAAGCTTTTGTTTTTTTTTTTTAAACAGAGCAACCTCCACCGTGTAAAGAAACAACCACCACCACAGTTAAATATTGATATAATATATGTATTATAGGTTATAATCACCACAACTATTGAGGATTCATACCATATAAATATAATATAATGATATTATACGATTAATTAATTTATATGCAAAAAAAATGTGTGTGCAGGTTGAGACCGACACGTGTCTTGGAACTCGAAAAATTAGGATTAAGCGATTGAGGTGGAGAAGATTCTATGTTTTTACAATATTTTATTTCGATATGTAGATAGAAATATTAAATTAATTAGATTTATAGTATTATTAGATTGTTCGTGCATGCTTATCTTACATGATTATATATATTGTGATTTTTGGCCATGATAATAATGTACGTGTATGATTTGTTGTCCCGAGTTGATGTTAGATGTGTGTAATTCATGTATACTTTAAAAGTTTGATGATGTGATATATGACATGATAGTATTAACATAATTATTATAATAAAACTTATATGTGAATGCTAATATATTTGGCATTGTGATATGATACCATGAGGTGTGGGGTTTGAACATATCATTTGAATACAAGTTATGTATCGTACTTATGTTGCATGTGTGATATTGTGACTTCATTAAAGAACATGATTAAGATAAGAATAACACATATGGGGCAGTTATTCTAAGGAATATCGCCAATGACGGTTTTGGGGCAGTTATTCTGATGAATATCGCCAATGATTATTATGGGGCAGTTATTCATTATGAATATCGCCAACTAAATCTTAATTTTGGGTAGTACCACCCTGTGTTTGATTTGCTAAAGGTACGTGATTTAGAACGTGATAATATTCTCGAGTCAAACAATCAAATGTTGCAACAATTAATGTGTGAAATTTGATTGTAATGTTCTTGTGTATATATCATGATAAAATGTTGTGAATTGTTTAGATGACCCACTGGGCTTCCAAGCTCACCCCTATTTTTCATATGCAGGTACTTAAGAGAATAAAATTGCGAGTTCGTGACATAGTTCAGAGTAGTAGGGGTGGGTTAATCTATTTGTAGAATTGTGGTGACAGGGCTGAATATTTTTATTTGATTTTTTAAAGTTTATTATTTAAATGAGTTGTATTGACAATCAAAATTTAGTGAATATTATTACAGATAGTAAAGACCTTGTGGTTTATTTTACGTGTGAATGCCTTAGACTTGAATTTATTAATTCTACTTGATGAATATATTTAAAATGTTGTGTCCATAATGGATGGACAAGAGTAAGTACCTTCACAATTCAATATAGAAATTTGTATAGTGGAATTATGTGGTCCTTGGTATGAAAATAAAAGGGTATTCGTTTATCTTAATCAGTAAGTTGGTTAGAAGAATACAAATTCATATTTTTGCAAATTTTACTATCTATATAATGGTTATAGTTTAAGATAGATGGATACGATTAGCATCTCGATTTTCAGTAATCTTTCTCGATGAAATTAAAATATTCATTATTTTACTTGAAATTTAAGTTTTGAAAAATCGGGGTGTTACACACTCTGTCATCCCCTAATTTACTGAAAGTTAGCTCTTTGTGAACCAACTCCGGGAGTGATTGCTTGATGAATGTCCATCCGATAAGTGAAATTTTGAGTCCCTGCGAACACCGCGAGAAGCAACCTTTTAATGTCCTCTTTAGCTTCGAAATATGATTTTCATGCACCTGTGCCCATCTCTTGCTCCTTTCTTCTTCCTTTTTCATGGAGGTCTTCTCAGCATCCCGGCGTTTCAGATTCCTCCAGATTATTCCACTTAATCGTTTCTTAAACATCTCCTAGGTATCCCATTCATTTTCATTGGGAATGATTATTAATGTTAAATGACCGTGAAAAAGATATGCATGAGATGAAAAAGAATATGAAGATGTTAATGGAGATGATGCAAAGTCTCACAAGTTTCGTGGCGAAAACTACTTCAGTGTAGAAACTATAGAAGCATCATCATCAAACATCCAAAATTAGGTAGAAATAATTGATAAAACACCATTCAAGCTGGAGGCCAAAATTGAAATTCCTTCTTACAATGGGGAATTAGATCCAAAAAAATTGGATGGGTAGTTGAAGTCCCTGGAAGTCTACTTTAGCAGTAAAGCTTATACCGATGTCCAGAAAATATGCTATGCGAGGACGAGGCTTGGAGGTCATGCTCTCACATGGTGGGAAGCATATACAACAGGTTTAGCTCTCAATAATGAGCCTCCTCTTACATCATGGGCTCAGTTTGCGATTGCAGTTCGAAACTAATTCTACCCAATTGGCTACAAGGAGCGATGGCAATTTTTGCGGCAAGAAGAAGGGCAAAGTGTATAAGATTACACTACAAAATTTCAAAAACAAGTAGTGGCGCTGAACATAAATGTACGAGATCCACAAATTGTAAATAAATAAAAGGGTGGATTATTTTTCAATTTGAGGATAGAAATATCTCTTTTCTCAGTTACTGATATTGATGATGCTTGCAAAAAGGCCATGTATATCGAGATGAAGAATAATCCTCAAGGGAACATGAAGCCGAAAAATTTAAGTGAGAAACATACTCAGAATAAGTTTCAAACCTTAGGGAAGAAAAATCTTGTTGTGGCTCAAAAAGACAAGTAGTACCGTGATCATTGCAAGACAGATCGACATTCAAAAGAAGGTTGTTGGAAGTTGCATTCAGAACTCAGGCCAAAGTGGTGGATTGATCGCAATAAGAAAACAACTATTGTGTGTGTCAAAGATGAAATAATAGAGGGTCGTCTGAACCTAGTGAAAAGCTTGCTATAATGGCTAATAAAGGTCAAACAAGTGCATATAAGAAGGAGGTAGTTGTTCAAGATCCTACAGTACTTGACTCTACCCAAGGAAGAACAATTTTGGGTTTACGTAGAAATTGGGATGACTCCAGTTATTATTCTTTTTGATAGTGGGTCACAAAGAAATTTGATTTCAGAAGAATTGGTGCAACAACTGCAGTTGAAGACGTCTCCACATCCTAAGCCATATCCTTTAGGGTGGTTGAACAAAGATTCAAAGCTGTAGGTGGTTACCCAGTGCAATTTCAAGTTTGCAATTAATGAGAAGTTTAAGGATTAGATAACTTGTGACGTAGTACCACTAGATGTATGCCATATTATTTTTGATAGTCCTTATCTTTGGGAAAAATATGCAATTTTCACCAGAAGGGATAATGTTTGGCGATTGGTGAAATATGGAAAGAGCTTTCGTATCTTGGCATCAAAAGAAAAGGAAAAGGTCCAACTTATGACAGTGCAACAGACTAAGCTTCTAGTCAATGCAAGTCAAAAATTCACATCACTACTGGTTTGCCATGCTGGTGGAAACTCTTCGAACTCTACAAAAGTTAATTCTAGTGGTTGGCTTGAAGATCAGAAGAAGGGCTGCTACAACTATTGAAAAATTCTGCTGAAGACAAGCAATAACCGCAACAGAGGTTATCAAGAAGCTGGTGGAGGAGGAAGAAAATTTCTAGTTTACTCACTTGAAGCTTTTGTGGAACCAAAAGCCTTATGATGGGGAAGGTTTGATCCATCTTGTGGGCCCACTCAAACAACCCACAAGTAGTAGAAAAAGGGAAGTGCACTCCACCTTTCAAATTTATTTCAACCACTATTGGTAGTCTCCCTCTCAAACACTTCTCTATCCTCTCTAAGTCTATAAATTATGTTTTTAGTTTTAAATATTAGAGAATTTTATAAAAAAAAATAAAGAAGGAGAAAAGGGAGGAAAATTTGTAGAAAAGGGAATTACAAATACTGAGGCTTATCTTGCTGAAAGTTGGTAAACCTTTGTAAAAATCCTCTTTATTATAGTGGATTTGATGCTCTACAGAGTCGTGGATGTTTCCCTGATTTGGGTTTTACCACGTAAAAAAATTACTGGTCTCTCTATTTATTTTCTTTGCTATTTTTTTTTTGTTGCATATTATTATTTTTCTTGAAAACTGGTTATATTTAATTTTTTGTCGTTAGGGTCAGATCAAAATAGGAAAGTTCCCAATTTAGATTGAGAAAGTAATACACAAATGGAGATAACAAATTGGCTGGACCAAGCCACACTATATATAACAATGAATATTTTAATGAGTTTGGGTTGGTATGGGTCGATCTGATTCTCTTTGTAAATCTTGACCCAATCTAAACTTGATCGTGTTACTAATTCCTAACCCAACCCAACCCATATTATTTTTGGGTTAGGTATCTCAGGTTAATTAGGTTGGTCGTGTCACACCTGGGTTGCACACAGTGCCCCTTACTCAGGGTGATGAGTACCCCGTATGGCGTACTCCAGACATTATATACCACATAATATTGTCATATCTCAGTACACAGCCCACCGCATCGTCTAGTACCCCGGGATCATTCGCAATTTGAGTAGCCACTGAACCATTATTTTTCTTTATAAAGAAAACGAAAAAAGAAAGAACAAGAAAAATGAATCAATGGAAAGTCAGCGGTCAAATAGTTAAGATAGTAAGATTTAATAGAGTCGCCAACCTTATAATCAAGGTAAATAAAGGTATGAAAAACGCTGGTAAAATATATCTTAGTTGAATTAAAAAGCAAATGGATACTTCAAGCTCTTGACTTGTGCCTAAAGATAATGCATATGAAAAAAGTGATATTGCCTTGCGGAGAAAGAAAGCGTTAGTGAGAGGAAGAAGCATGGAACAACAAAATAATGAAGAAAGATTCAAATGGTTGTTTAAGTTTTTTGGATACAATGATATATTAATTGAAATTTTTTTAGTTATGTTGTGGTGAAAAGGAGAAAAAATGCCGATCAAAAATCTATTATGATTCCTTGAATCATGAAAATATTATTTGAATTTAGAATACTTTCCTTTTATTATGAACCCTTGATCTCGGGATCTATTACTTGATAATATTTGAATTATTTCCTTTTTTATAATACATATCATATTAAATCATTTCCTTATCTTTGTACATATCCCTTAAAATTATGGGATTCAATTAATATTTTTCATGACTCAAGAATCATAATATAAGAAATAATACAAAAAAAGCTTCGCCATGAAAAGTATTAAGTATTTTTATTATAATAATATATAGATATATAGATATAGATTTCTTGAAAAGATGTTACGTGACTAAATTACCCTTGTTTTTCTTTGCAAAGAACAAAAGAGAGGACAAACGTGAAAGAAGTGCAAAAGTGGCCATGCAGTCAAAAGGTTCAAGTAGATTTATTATATTAGTATATATAGATAACCTTAAGCTTGGTGAAATATAAAAGAAACTAAGGCTTGCCATCCCCCTTAAGCGAGGTCATGAGTTCAAAATCTTCTCATGTATGGAGCTACCATTTACTATGAGATCTTTGCACCTTTGTAAATCCAACTCGGGTCGAATCTAGATGGATTAGTCTCACCATAAAATGGAGGAGGACACCACCTGGGTCCTGCTCATCGGTAAAAAAAAAAAAAGAAAAAGAAATATAAAAGAAACTAAGAAAAATGGGAGTAGAAAATTTTAATAATTTACAACTAATTTACAAGTAACCAATTTACAAGTAACTAATAATTTTAATAAGTACTTCTATCGACCATTTATCATTGTAATTGTCACATCGTTTGCCGAGGATGCAACTGACTTCTTCGTGCTTGAGCTTCCCTCCGCACTATTCCCAGTAGAAAAAGCAGGCTGGTTAGGTGAAGGTAGACTTACGAGTTCACTGTTAAGCATTGCAATGACTTCAGACATAGTGGGTCTATCAATCGCCTTTTCTTGCACACACAATAGTGCTACATGAATGTATCTTAAAGGTGTTGATGATGAGTTGCCCAACATTAATGGATCAATGAATTCCAATTCCCTTTCGCTTCTCCACAAGTTCCATGCCTATTACAAATTCCTTTTCAAATGCATCAAAACTCAAAATAACATCCATACAAACTTAATTAGTTCAGAAATTGATTTTGAACTTCCCCATATCTTATGCACATGAAAATTTATTTACAGTAATATTTTTTTTGAGTAGATACAATAGTCCCCATGGTATCCACCCGAGGGGTATTTGGCCCCCCGGGCTCGGGACAAAACCCAGCTAATCCCCTTACCAATCCATTGGAAATTGGGAGGAAAACTGGTGGCACCGAGACTCAAACCTGGGTACTTCCGTTCCTCGAGCCGTGTTTGCACCACCAGACCAACTCCTTATTGGCTATTTACAGTAATTATCTCTTTACCTCTATTTCCTGTTCTAATTCTTTTTACTACCTAGAGGTTAATGGTACTAGTAGTTTTGTGTATGTGTGTGTGGATATAAGTATTATAACAGATATTTATTGGTATGTTTAAATAATGAGTTTTACTTACATGTCCAATAAGATTGAGAGGTCTTGAATCAGTGAGATGGAAGCTAGTGTTCTTTCTCCCGCTAAGAATCTCCAATAACAAAACTCCAAAGCTAAACACATCCGACTTGATTGAGAAAATGCCTTGCATGGCGTACTCAGGTGACATATAACCACTGTTCATCATTCAACCAAATATTCAACAATTTTAGCAAATATTAGCAATAATTTATGTATTGAAAAGTAAATGTATGAGTTTACTTACTATGTCCCAACAATCCTCATAGTGTTTGCTTGGGACATATTGACCCCAAAAATTCTTGCCATCCCAAAATCTGATATCTTGGGATTCATTTCATCATCCAATAGAATATTACTAGTTTTTAGATCTCTATGAATGATTCGTAATCTTGAGTACTGATGGAGATAAAGAAGTCCTTGAGCAATCCCTTCAATAATGTGAACTCTTCTCTCCCAATTTAGTTTTACTCGATTTGTCGGATCTGTCTTAAAAAAAAAAAATAACATAAATAATAAGAAAAGAATTAATATATTATATATATAACTAATTCAATAATTATGAAAACAACATTAACATATAGGAAGGAATTAGAGCTTATAAGTAAATCAAAGTACAAAAATTCACATACCGAAGAGGAAAAGATCCAAGCTTTTGTTAGGCATGTACTCATAGATTAGTATTTTCTCTTCACCTTCAATGCAACAACCAAGAAGTTTAACAAGGTTCTTATGTTGTAACTTGGCTATCAGTGTTATTTCATTTTTTAACTCTTCCAATCCTTGTTGAGACCCTCTTGAGAGCCTTTTTATTGCCACTTCTTGTCCATTTAGTAGTGTGCCCTGGAGCAAAGAAAGATTAACCATATCCTACTCTCAAATTAATTCAAGTGGAATTCTTACAAAATTAATTCCGAATCCATATGATATAATCAAATTACTTACAACTAGAAAATAGATCCGAATATCATTCTCAGAATAATCTATGTTGACTGTTTCCCCACTCTATATATATAATTGATTGGAACATTATATATTATTATATATATTCTAACTAGGTTTAGACTAACAATTAATAAAGTATGTTTCATCTATACCTTGTTAAGCTTGCTTGCAAGAAATTAGTTAGAACGATATTATTAGTTATTGATTACTATGGAACTTTATATATAATACATGATGTGCAACAAAGAGAAAAAATTACCTTGTAAACTGGCCCAAAACCACCCTGCCCAAGCTTCTTCTCATCGCTGAAGTTATCTGTAGCTGCAGACACACTTTCCACACTGAACAATGGCAGCTCAACATCCCATGTCTCACCACGCAAAAGAGAAGTTGGACTGTTAGATAATTCGGTTCTTCTAGTATCTTTTGTCTTTGTACTGAAATCAAATGCCAACAAATCTTGCTGCTGGCTCCTTTCCTTCTCTTCTGATTTAATTTTCATGATAACAATGATTATAAATATTTTACTTGTTCAATTGAAAAAATGTACTTCATTTCGTCTTAAAAAAGAGTATATATATAACTAGCTAGCTAGTTATTTACCTCTATTTAATTTTAACTTTCTCTTCCATATTAAACATGCAATAGAGCTGAATATAAGCATTAATGGCACACCAATAGACACTGCTAGGATTAGTGAAATCTTCTTCTTCTTCTTGTTCCCTGAATTGAAAGATAAGTATTTTAAGTAGAATCATAATAAAATGACCTATTTATTTATTTTTATTCCTTTTCAGTCAATTAAGTTCTAAATTAATTAAATTACCTCTTGAATTCTGAACTTGGGAACTGGGAACTCTGAGAAAGAGATCTCCTCCACCATAGTCTGCTGGTTTTATATTCAATAGTTCACTATGCCATACTTGACATAAGCCGCTACTAACTGCATAGGCACTGCAAGAACAGTTGTTCCAGCAAGCTAGTTTGCATTCTTGCGCGCTCTTAGCTTCCAAAATCTTAAACTTTATGGGCAAAGTCACATTAGGCATCAGCATAAACCCATCTTCTTCATCTCTACATTTCCAAGTATTATTCTTGCGAACACAACCTCCAGACCAATCTTGGGAATTCCAATGTTTTAAAGAGTAAGGTTCGAAACCTTGCAAACATTGGCAGTCTAAAGATCTCGGATCACAAAGACTAAAAGCTCCGCAATAAGCATACATATCACATTGTTGTCTTGGTTGCTCCCAAAACGCAATCCACTTCTGTGCATCATTCGACCATGTATATTGCTTGGCTTTCCCTGATACATCCAACACAAGTCTGGTCACAATCGATGTGTTATGTGCAGAGATCATGAAGTAGCTCTCATTTTCATTAGAAACAAAGCTGTTTTGCACACCACTCACAACCATCTCAGGAATAGATTGGAAATATTTCCCGTTCCATTGCCCACTTGTCCAGTATTTTTGCGATCCTTTCGTGATGAAAACCTGTTTTGTTCTTGCTGGATCTAAGAACAGCGAGTAAGCCCCAGGTGTAGGATCGTTCAAACTCTTCCATGATCTGAATGTCAGATTCGTCCCCGTCTTCAAATTATATCCTAGTTTCATTCCTACAAGAAATGTATCTGTAGGGTGATCGAAGCTCTGCCATAGAACATTATTCGAGTTGATTTCTCGTAGTATAAGATTGCCCGAATCCAGCAGCGTTGCGCTTGTATTAACCTTGCTTGATGATGGTGACGATGATATTGAAGTTACTGGTATAGGGACTCCTTTTCCATCCAAAATCACGAGGTTTCCATCGTCATTTATAGTGAGAAAGCAAGAAGACGAAGTGGAATTTCCAGTAGTACTGTTAATGCCTCTGTTGATCAGTACTGGTTGTTCTCTGTTACCAACCCATATTACTACCCGGTCTAATTGATTCGAGGATTTCTTGTACCATATTCCTAGGTAGATCAAGTTGGTGGAATTTCCAGGATTGAAGAATCCTAATTCAAACTTCCCTTCTGCTGACACTATGGTTTCTGAAACATTCATTACACGACCTTGGTTGAATGTATCAATGGCCGAGGAGATTTGGAAACAATGAAGCAAAATTACCAAGAAAAGAAGAAGAATCAGCATGGTATGTAATGTTGGAAATAGATTATGTATATAATCTGTCGAACTGATGAACTAATTATATAAGTCTAGAGGTGATGAACAGAATGAATTATCAAAACAAGACAAAATGGAGAAGAAAAAATATCACACCCACTTAAGAATTCTCTATCTATATTTTCTTGGTCTTACCTCATTATGCTATAAGCCTCTCCCTTCAGTCAATAAACCTATCCCTTCAGACCCAGAGACCAAATGATCATCATATGTCTAGAAAATTCTTCTTAGATAGAATGATTGTATTTATCTTTAGATGGGACTTTTGGAGAATAAATGAATTATCTAATTGCCACTACCTCATGCTTTATTATTTATTTATTTATTATTTTTAATGTTTGTATAGATTGTGTTTTAAAAAAAATATTATATTATTAATGTAAGAGACTTGCTACTTACGTGACATAAAATATTATTTAATAAATAATTAAGTTAAAAAATATTTTTTTATTATTTTTATTTAAAATACATAATTAGATGAAGTGTTATATATTTTTTATTTTTATTTTTATTAAATTTAATTAAACTTATAAAAATATTAATTTACTGAGTCTATAATATAATGATTGCTTAACAAACTTTCTCAAAGTGGAAGGTTATATTAACAGTGTATTTTATTTTTTTTACCACTTCGGTTTGATAGTGATTTAATTTAATATTTATTAATTTTTTTACAATTCATTTAACAATAATATTTGACCTTGACCTTTCCATTTCCAGCTTGGGCATCCAGACTACACTCGTTCATACATTCACCTACTCCCATCTTTCATACCGTTTGACACTACTTACAAAATCCCTTTGCCCCCACTTTGTTTTTGTGCAGCTCTAGAAGCCATTGAAGGTTTTGGTTGTTGAACAAGATGAGTTTTTTTTCTAAATAGGAGGTGCTACAAAAACTCAAAAACAAAACTTGTACAGGGACTTTCAATCAAGATTGATATTTTTACTCTTTTATATTGTAACATAACAATCTATTATTTTCTTTTTTGAATAAGGACAAAAGTGTCAAATAATCGCTCAAAGTCATGTTTTGAGTTATGATCACAGGTTTTTTTTTTTTAGCATTTTTCATTTTTAAAAGTGGTCAAACATTGATTACGTGGCACTTGCCACATCTTAAAATAAATAAATAAAATAAATGTTAAAAAAATGCTTATTTAAGGGTTGACTGTAATTAAATTATTGTTATCAACATTTTCAAACTTATTTAAAAAAAGTTTTGTTACATAATATTTTTCTTTTGTTTGACAATGTTAATTTTTATTATTAATCGAATAAAGTCTTTGAGATTTGTAAGGTTTTTTATTAGAAAAAGTTATTCGATTGCTTTTTTTTTTTGTGAGATTGTTTCTATTATTAAGTTTATTTTTATTTAATAATAACTTTTGACTTAACTATAGAAGTTAAAGGTATATGATGACAAAAACAAAAATTGTTGGTAAAGATCTAGGAGTTTGTAAAGCCATTAGCTTGGGAGGAAAAAGAGAAAATGAAAGTCGTAAGATTTGAAAGTTTTTTAATATATATAAAATTGTAGTTTAAGTCAACATTATACACAGTTTTTTTTTTCTCAATTAGAAAAAAAGAAGGTTGAATTCGAGAGACCTTGACAAAGGTTAGCGTTGATAACTTTTCTTAATCTCTACTTTTACTTTAAAACTAACCTTTAATTATAGTAGAGGTTTAAATTATATTAAAACAAACAAAGTTTTTTTTGCTTATAATTTTTGTAGAGGTTATATTTCTACTTTAATATGAGGTCAAAAAAATTAAAAAATTATCTAAATTTTTTTTTTTGTTCATAACCCTCTATTTTTTTTAGAGGTTGCAAATAGAGTTGTCAAACACCACCTAAAACCACGTGATCGTAAATGCATTGAAAAAAGATTGGTGATGGATTCTAGGAATGTTTGGTGAATGCGGCCACATTTCATAAAATAACCTATAAGCGTTTTTAGATTTTGGTATTAAGATATGATCAAGTTTGGTAGAACTTTTCTAAAGTGCTTTTGAACCAAAGCTATCCTTTTAACAATTTTTCTGCTTTTAAAAAAAAGGGCTACTAAACCAAAAATAAATGAATGCCTAAACTATCATTCTGTTAAATGACCTTATTTTAAATTATTTTTCAGCTCTCCCACTCTCCTATCCGCACACTAAACCTACCAACCCATTAAACCTACCCACCATCTTCTTTCTTCAATTTTTCCTGCAAATCATTTTTCTAATTTACACTTTTTGTTGTTTGCGTAACTATAAATTCAAAGTCTTTTTGCTTTCTTTTAAAAGATTTAAATCATTTTGAGTAGATTTTAAAGTGATTTTGATTTCTTTTGAAAGGTCAAGGCATTCAAAAATTTCAACTATCAACATATATTAGTAGTATTATGACACAAGAAGCAAGTTCTGGTGAAGACACATCAAAAAAAGGTAAGTTTTTGGTATATTCGAATGGTTGATTGGTTTTTTTTTTTTTTTGACAAAAAATCGCACTCTGGTTGACCCTACTTGGCAGAACCTTATATAATAGGTTTGGCCACATGAGACCGAACCTATTGTTTAAGGTTCGACCATACCCGATCGAACTTCTTAATTTTTTTTAATTTTTTTTTCTCACTTTCTAGCATGTATTTCTAGGCATTTTTTGACATTTTCTTAAGATCCGAATAGAGTAAGCAAATAAAAAATATCAAGAAATGCTTAAAAATACATATTAAAAGGTAAAAATAAAATAAAAAATAAAAAAATAGAA
Organism: Paratinospora sagittata; assembly: GCA_035771175.1. NCBI lineage: Eukaryota > Viridiplantae > Streptophyta > Magnoliopsida > Ranunculales > Menispermaceae > Paratinospora > Paratinospora sagittata. The sequence continues at coordinate 37,035,276 of CM069589.1, forward strand.
AAATAAGAGGTTCGATCAACGTGGCCGAATAAGAATGCGATTTTTTGTAACATAAAAACCAACAAAGTATGTAAATGATGAAAAATTTGGGATTTGTAGAAGAAAATGATGGGAAATGAAGAGACGAAAAGGAAAATGTTGGAAAACTAGGGGGGCTATTTAGGGAGAAGAAAATTATGAGAGGAAAAAGAAGATGGTGGTGTTGAAATGGGAAGGATAGTTTAGGGCTTTTTGGTTTTTTAGATGGGTTAAGAATAGTTTTAGTATTTTCTAAAATAGAAACACGCTTAAAAATGAGATAATGTCAATGTTGAAAGAATAAAAAAAGCAGTGTGGGCTAGGCTAATGCCGCATGGTGCACGGTTACATTGGCGTGCTAAAGTCGCGTTACAGGTGTAGCGGTAGGGTTGGGTAGGTGTACCGGTAGGGTTGGGTTGGATTGAAATAAAATCTTCCTAATCTAAATAATTCAACCTAAATTAGTTTAAATTGAAAAAATTAAAATTTAATTCAAACTTAACCGTCCCTCAATTCAACCTAATCTAACCCAAATTAATTCATATTAGGTTGAGTTGGTTATTATAATTGAGAATCTTGATTCTTAAAATGTGTTAAATTATAACTGTAAATTTTATATATAAATTTTATACTAATAGACATTAAACATATAATGTTTTAATTTCAAATACAACTATATCAATATATAAATTTGACAATAATTTCAAATTAACTATAAAATATCAAGATGTATTAAATAAAATCGCATTCATCTCCTATCATATTATAATACCAAATTAGTTAGATTCGAGTTGGGTTGGATTAATTATTTAGGCTTTCAACTTTTGACCCAACCTGAACAGTTTAAGTTGATATTTTTTCAACTCAATCCAAACACTAGACCAATTTAACTCAATCAGTTAGAGTTAGTTCAGTTCAATCGGGTTAGTCAAGTTGGATTACGCCCCTACCCCTAATTACGGCCACATATTTTAGTTTTACCACCCGCTAGTAGGGTGTCCTCAAGTCGACGCCACTTGTTTTAGTTTTACCACTGGCCAGCAGGGTGCCAAAGACAATGGGATTTGATCCTAGTCAACCAAACAAAAATGCTTTCTATTTCGTCGACTAAGACCGAATAGAAAGCCTTTATTTATTTATTTATTATTTATTTATTATTTATTTATTGAGTTGAGTATATATCGTTAACTTATAAATTTTGTAATAACTATATAATATATAATTATATTTAATTAAATACAACAATACATTACCTATAAGACCTAGGTGATTTGATCCTAGTCAACCAAACAAAACTTTCTATTTGGTCGACTAAGACCGAATAGAAAGTTTTTATTTATTTATTTCTATGACCTGTTCTTTAACAACTATGCGACTCGGTTCCGACTGGGTGACCAAACCAAGTTCCTCTTTTATTTCTTTATCTAAGAGAAAACCCTTTTACATGTAGGGACGTTTAAGCACTATTAAATGTAATGCCACTATATTTTCTAAATGGTGTTTGCTACATGTAAATTAATTTTTGTGGTATGTATAAGATGGCCCATAGAACACTTGGCTTACCCAAAAAAAATGTTCGAGGATAATTTTCAATTATAACAAGTTGGATACTGACACAAATTAATAGAAAAAAAAATTATTATTTTATATCCTTTTTCAATTTATAAACAAAAAAAATGTATTTTTCTTAGTTTACTTCTAGGCTACATTAATAAACGTGATAGATTAACCACTTATTAGTTAATAATTAATTACATAACCAGCTTCATTATCATCTTTTATCATATTATAATCTTGAAGAAGTATCAGACTCATTTCTAATCTATTAATCCCTCTCATCCCTTAAGGTAAGATAGTGAGAAAAATTGAACCCGAAACCTTTAGCTTTCAAAGTCAAGCCTTTATTAAGAGCACCAACTCCTTGGTGGCACCAACCCATGTCTCTCATGTCTATAGAAGTGTTTTGTATTTTACAAAAAAAATACTGTCATTGATTTTTTTTTTTAATGGCTTTTAACTTTATAAATTGAGCAAACCATTTGAATTCTTTTATATATCATGTTCTGTTTCTTACTGATAACTGTAATAAAAAGTAAGTTGTTGATCATCATGATTTTATATGCGTAGTTTGCATGCTATTATGACTTTTACTATTTTCTTTTTGAAAATGTTTAGGCATATTTCCACTTTATCAAGTGCCACGATAATTCTAGTTATTCTATTATTTCTTTAAACCTTGTTTAAATAATATTTAATCACTAAAGACAGAACTTATCATTTTGCCATTTACTTTAAATTCAGGGTCCTAGGGCAGGGCTCACAAGGTGACCGCCCTGCCTCCAAATTTTGGAGGCTCTCTCTCTATATATATTATATTTATTTATTTTTAACTCATTTTTAAAATTTTTAATTAAATTATTGGAGGTGTAGTATTACCCCTTGGATTAGACTAAAGGCATCTAAAGGACAAAAACAAAATGCAAAAAAAAGGTAAGAACGTTCCGCCAGAATGTACTGACTTTTCACCCATATAAAATGGGGTCCTCCCCTTCCCATTTCCACCATTCATTCTCCACTCTCTCTCTCTCCCTCCCTCTCTTGAAAACTCTCTCATTCTTGTACGGTTTGGAGTTGCGGTTCTTGGTGAAAAATGCTGATCTAAGGAGTGTGTAAATTTGAAGGTGAAAACAAAATATAAGTTTGTCTGTATTATGTCTTTTAATAAAGTTTTTATATATTTATCATTATGTCTGATATTGAGCAATATACGAGTAAATGTTTATGAAAAACGCGAGGCCCATGTTGAGGCCTAAACACAAGCCCAAGGCGGAAAAAGTTTGAAAAACAACATGAATACCATCTTGAACCTCCGAGGTGGCTCACCTGAACGCCCACGTCTACCATCGTTAGTGCCGAGTTCATCGGCTATCCCCTCATACTCCCCAAGACCACTTTTCCACTGGGGACCACAACACCACTTGTTCTCGCTAGTGGGGACTAGACCCTCTACTATAAATATGTCAGTTCTATTCACCAAAGAGGTATGTGACAAATTACCCAAGCATTGCGACTGCTTTCAACTCTAACTCAGGCATCGGAAGGTTTTAGGTCGACATCACACCAGTGCTCTTAATATTGGCCTTTGCCTTTTCTTTTCCTCCTCCTTGTTTCAGGAGGAGAGATAATAAGCCAGGTCGAAGGAACTCCCCGACATATTTGCAGAGCTGGAGGAGGAGTAACAAAGGCCTTGTTCAAACCTCTCATCGGGTTAGTGTATTTTTCTCCCTTTTTTCCTTTACCTTATTCTTCATTCAGTTTAGTCTATTATTTTCCTATAAAATTGGTGTTGGGCAAATCTTGTCACAAGATTTGGCGCCATCTGTGGGGAACTGGACAAAAAACCAACTTATAGTTGTCAAGGACGAGTCAAGAACAGAGGCCTCATAAAGCCGTTGGAGATACGACTCCAACTTTAGTCAATGAGCAACCAGATGTACAGCCTAAGTAGAAGTCTCAGAAACCAAGAAGCCTACCAAAAGGAACCAAAGTGACCCTCAAAACCTCGGCCAAAAAAGGAACGTACGCAGAAAACTTGGTTGAGTAACCTGGAGAGAACCATTTAGAGCATCGCTCAGATGCTGCGGGAAGAAAGGGAAACTCGGATTGATGCGTTTCGGTTCACAACGATACCCAAGTACGAGAACCAGGTAGACAAATATATTGAGATTCTGCCAGGTCAAACCCACAAAAGGCCGCCCTCACCAGAATTTTCTCAATCTGAGTAGCAGGGCAAGTGTCGATGTCCAAGCCTCCCTATGGGAGACCTCAAGCATTCACTAGGCGCCAAGAAGAGGCAGAAAAAAAATCCTCAAAAAGCTCTCAACCGGGAACAATCGTTGCCAGGTTTAGTGTCTTGAAGTGTCGGGCAGAAAAGAAAACAAAAAGCAAAAAATAACGACCCCATCGATCCCAACAATACGATCGAGAAGATCACCACTGCCACATAACAACGATGAAAAATTTATGAGCATGGATTCCCCTTTTGTTGAAAAGATCCACGAAACACCATTCCTAAAGAAAAGAAAAACGTCCGAGATCGAGATGTATGATGGCTCAAAAGATCCACACAATCAATTCGACACGTATAAAGCCTGGATGGAATCAAAGAGCTACTCATTCGACACTACGTGTCTTGACTTCTGATTCACGATGGGCGAGGGCCCAACCATGAAATGGTATCGAGTTCTTATGCCCTAGTCCATCAGCTCTTTCGGACAGATGTGTAGAGACTTCATTAGTCATATTATCGGAAACAAGGAGAAGAGGAAACCGGTAGAGTTCCTTTTGTCGATACGACAGAGGGAAGGGGAGTTCAACAAACAATGCCTAGATGTTGATGACTACCCTAATGGGGTGATCCAATCAGCTTTCAAGGACAGACTTAGGCCAGGGCAATTGCATTTTTCACTGTCAAAAAAACCTGCTCGAAATCATGCTGAAATCTTATCCAGAGCAGACAAGTACATAATGATAGAAGACATTGAAGAAGCCAAGCACATTGAGTTCCGACCTGATAAGGGAAGCCCAAAAAATAGAAAGTCAAAGTCGTGAGGCGACAGGCGAAAGCAGAAGGAAGAAAAAAAAGGAAAGAAGGGTACCGATGGAACGTAGAGGTCGTAACAACCAAACACCTCCAAATAAATTCGGAATCTACACCTCTTTGAACATGTCTCAAGAGCAAGTTTTACTCGAAATTCAGGGGAAGGAATTCGTGAGATGGCTCCGAAAAATTCAGACCCCTTTCTAGCGAAGGGACCAACGAATATATTATCAATTTCATAAAGATCATTGTCATGACACATCCCAATGCTTCGACCTAAATGGAGAAATCAAAACTCTTATTCTGGGGGATACCTCAGGGAATATGTACGAAACCCCGAACCTAGGAAAAAAAAGGAGAGATACGCGACAACAACATTAGCCGAGGGGAGCAACCACCTCAGTTGGAGAAATTTGAACCATTTTTGGTTGAAAACCAGAACCGAGGTCCACCGATCTTTGAAAGCTCACGCCAGATAGTCCAGTGTTGCGTAAAATTATTGCAAGTGCACAATACCGTTAACAAGTAATAAAGTGATGAATAAAGTATTGTTGTCACAGAGACTTGTTACTTAATTTCTATGTTAAATATTAAAATTGTTTCACCCTAATCTTATCTAAACACCAATTAAAATTCGTTGTAATCTAAACAATAAAGTTAAATCTAAAACAAATCAAAATTAATCAAAGTAATCAGAATAATTAAAACTTAGAATTACAATCTTCTCTCATATTTCAATTGAATTTATCTAACTAGTTTTCAATTAATTAATTAATTAACCAAGAGTCTAAATTATTTACAAGCCTCTTTCGATGGTCAAGCAAAAATACCTTGAATAATTAAATCTCTATATTTCTATGAAATTTAAATTAAAACAAGATTCATTAAGATTATACTCTTCAATGGTTACACATGTCACATGAGTATATTTTTATCTCACATGAACTCAATAGTATTCGCCCTTATGATCATATGTTATTTTAATCAAATTCACAAATCTAAACACCCTTCGTCAAGATCATATAGATTCAACAAATCATCTAATTAGTGATCAAGTAATTAGAAGCATTAAGAACGGATTAAAATAAACAACTTTAAATAATCAATTAAAATCTAAAATCAATCACAAAATCCAATATCCATATGAGATCTAATTGTAACTCTACACAAACAACTTAGCTCATCATTGAAATAGAAGAAAACATAAAAATATTGATGATCATGTTAAATAGAAATAAGAAGAAACTAGAAAATTAATTGGAAGATGTTCAAGATGCTCCCTTGTTTCTAACTTCGCGTCCTTCTCCTCCTTCGATCCAATTTTCTTCAGCTCATTCTCCTCTCTCTTCTATCCTCTATGATACTTTAAAAACCCTAAACAATGGTCTTTATATAGCTACAAGTCCATAAGAAGTCGTCCAAGAAGTGTCCAAGTCGAACTAGGAAAGTTTGCAACAAAATTAGAATGTTTCTATTTTGAATCGCACATCCTCTTTCTTCCTCGCCATTTTTCTTCTTTTTCTTCACTCCAAATCAACCTCAAAAACCTTTCATCTTATAGTATTTCAAGTAAGGAATCTATTGAAATAAACCATGTCTAATTCAGAGTTAAATTGAGAAAGTTATGCCCGAAATACAAAAGTTGTGCATAATCGAATTTCCCGGCGCCCAGTTACGGGTTTTTACACTTATTTTTCCTGATTTTCTTGTGGACTTGGCCAATTTTTCACACTCTTAAGGCTTGGATGCACCTGTTTCTTCACTTTAACTGTGGTGACCCTGCGCCCCGGACCACCAACCCCGCAGGGAATGGCACGCGGAATGCCTGGGCTGGACGCCCGGCGTATGCATCTCCGACCACTCCTCAACTCCCGTGAGGTGGTTGAGACCTTACGAGCCTTATCTCAAACAACGACATAATATCAAAAGGTATTAAACAAAACTACCCACCGTATTAATCATCCAAGATAAGAGATAGTCCATAAAAATGAACCATAAATAAAATCATAATCCCTACAGTCCATTAAAATTAACATACACATAAAGTCCAAAATTGTGGGTACAAATAAAAACCGTCATATGCCCACATGGTCTATATAACAAGTCCCAACTCACCCATACTACAATGTGGTAAGTATTATAATTACATAACCCAAAATATAATACTTCATAATTTAAAACACAGTTCAATCAAAATGCCTCTCAACTCACATCGAGGCTTTGGATTCTCTCGCAGGCAAGACCTTCAAGATATAACTACTCCTTTGCCCTTATTCGGGACAGAAGGACCTGAAAGAGGAAAATGAGGGTGAGCCAACGGTGCCTAGTGAATAGAATTCAAATATGCTATCAATACTCATCAATAAATATCATGTATGCATGTCAATGTGTAGCATGATTAAAAGCTCATAACATATAGATATTAAGCATTTATAATAAGTTCGATGCAAGTAAAAACTTATCAATTTGGATCCACATTCCACATGCATTGGGTTACTAGTGCACGTCTATTTCACCGTACCGTTGACCTCAATCATGTTTATTTGAGGTTACTAGTGCACGTCTATTTCACCGTACCGTTGACCGCAATCATTTCCTTTTTAAAACCCTCCTATAACAAGGTTAAGTCCCCCTATTAGCCAGATAGATGGGCCCAACCAAAGTCATAAGGTTTTCTCAAATCAATGCATCATTCAAAACATTAGAACACATTCATGCTTTCAACATACAATATATATAAGTGATATGATGACATAAAAGATATAATCATAAATGAAGTCTACTCACAACCAAGCCTCGCGAGAGTATTTAACCACACACGACCACCAAATTGAATCAACCCAATCAAGATCCTGAAACATACATCAATATCCTACCATACATCAATTTCTATGCTCAATCACATAGACATTACACATCAACCCTAAATTAGCCCACATATAAACAATAGGCCTAAATCCCATCTAATCCCATCATTCAACTCAAATCACATGACTTAGGCCTCTAATGCATAGTTCTCATTCATAAACCATTCTATTAATAAAAAATACTGATTTTCAATTCCTTAGGCATAAACATGCCCAAATTGGGTCACTTGATCACAAGTAGGCCTAACTCATGATATGGTCACAACCACCAAATCACTAGCATAATCAACCCTAATCATGCTTAATTTAACATAAGTTGCATCAATTCAATGATTCTAGGCCAAAAGCATCAAAAGCCCTAAAATATGAAAATTTTCATACTTAGGCCATATTGCCGATTTACACTAGGTCACCATGTTCAGCCATGTATATCACTGATTTTGCATCATGAGTTCATCAACAATGGCAACTAGGTAAACATAGTTGACATGCAAGCTATTTGGAAAGGTCTAAGTTCATATTCTAAATTTAGGTCTAATACAAGCAACCCTACCAATTCTTCATTTAATATTCTGTTCAGATGTATCAATCTACCAACAGAAATATGTAATCACAAAATCAACCGTAAAGATTTAATTATGTGAAGAAACAAATCTTCTGTCCAAATATCAGCCCCATCCAACGGTGGATCGAAAAGATATGTATCTTTGATGAACAAGTCTCTAATCAGACAATTTCTCCTTTCCTGCTGCAAATACGCAAACTCAGATGACTATATCACACAAAATACTAAACTTATAAACATCTTCACCGTACATAATATATAAATATCCGTTATAAACTACATACCCAAATTTGATATCCATCCAATGGTATATTTAGGAGATCTACAAGTTTGACCGAAACGCCACGAGAAATTCAGAATCTCCGACCAGGTTTGTTTGAGAGGTTAGATATCTCAGAAGAAACCTTGAATCAAGATCTCTACCGTTCCAAATGCCTAACTATACGTTTTTCAATATATACCCAAATTTTATATCCATCCAACGGTAGATTAAGGAGATCTAGAAGTTTGAGCGAAATGGTGCGAGAAATCCAGAATTTTCAACCAGCTTTGTTTGAGAGGTTAGATCTCTAAGAAAACACCTCTAATCAAGATCTACACCGTCCAGAATGAATAACCATAAGCTAAGAACTTGCTGACAAAGTGTGAGCTCAATCTGACAATATATTCGAAAGATCCACCTCTTTGATGAAAATGTCGCAGGGATCTTCCTCCTGCAACTCTCTCCTTCTTTCTCTTCTTCTTTCCTTTCTCTTCTTTTCTTTCTCTTCTTCTTTCCTTTCTCCCCACTCACCTCTTTCTAGCACTTCCATGATTCCCTCCTTGATTCTCTCCTTGATTATCTCATTGATTCCCTCCTTGATTCTCTCCTTGATTCCCTCCACTCACTCTAGCACTTCCTTGAGGGCATGGGACACTTGTCCACTTTCATCCACCAACCTTCACATGTGTTGGTCCCATACTACTCATACCAACCACATGTACTTTAACCAATTTCATGCTTCCATGTATTTTAAATGTCCAATCCATTTAATACACCAAATTTTCATTCTCATTTATCCTTTTATTCCATCAATCCTATCTCATATCAATTTATGGTTTAATGGGCCCATGCATAAATAATAACATATGCATTATAATTTAATTTAACATGACCCATATACAATTTATGATACACATATTTATATACATTATCAAGCATCAACTATACAAACATTAAACAACCATCAAACAAACACCAAACATATCAAGGCAACGCATAGAGTTTGGGCAAAGTGCAATTGGGTTATGGGCTAGATGAAATAATTTTCGGGGCGTCACATTAACTCCCTTGGCTACTCTTTCATCATGCTTTCATATTCTCAATCATTATTTAGAACATCAAAGCACCTACAAAACACATCAAACCAAGTGAGTATCATGCTTTAATAATCTTATGAACCAACCTATAGAAATCCATACTGAAATAATGCAAAAATACCAAAATGTAACTAAACTATCAAATAACCAAATTTATGGTAAACTAACTTAATATATGAACTAAATACCATAAAACACACCTAAAACATGCTCTAAAACATATACTAAATACTTATTATCATCCAGGTAGGAGATTTGTAACCTGGAGACCAGATTAGGAAATATCCGACGAGGAGTGGATTTTTTTATCACATTCACCGAAGCAGAGATGCGGCATGTGCATACCCACACACTGACGCGCTGGTTGTAACCATGAACGTGGCAAACTACTAGGTGCACTGAATGTTAGTAGATAATGGTAGCTCTGCAGACATCCTATACTGATCTGCCTTCGAACAAATGGGGCTAGATGTAGATTAGTTGACTCCAACATTATCACCATTGATTGGTTTCATTGGAGTGTGTCTGATTCCAGAAGGAAGGATCATGTTGCTGATAACAACAGGGGATGACTACTTGAAAGCCACCGTGATGGTCGATTTCCTCGTAGTAAAGTGTGCTTCGCCGTACAATGTCGTGTTGTAAGCTAGCTCAGAGTTGTCGTGTCCACCTACAATCAAATCATGAAGTTTCCCACTGAAGAAGGTGTTGGTTCAGTACGTGGCAGTCGAAGTGAGTCGAGGGGGCTCAACTAGAGCATCAACTCACCAAGGAGCTAACCGATCTCCTAATAGAGCATCACTATGTCTTTTGCGTGGTCCCATGCCGACGTGCCTGTCATCAAAACCGATGTAATAGTGCACTGATTGAGTGTCGATCCAAGTGTCAAGCCCATACGACAGAAAAGGAGACCACTAGGACCCGAAAGGGCCCGGGCGTTAAAAGATGAAAGATGTTAAACTCAACATGGTTGGTTTCATCAGAGAGAAGATGTAACACCCCAATTTTCACCAAACTACAAAACTGAAGTGTTACATTATTTGGACATCAATTCCGATCATTAAACAATATTTAAAATTTATTAGAGTAATTTTAAAAATATATATGGTACAATTTACACATTTTTACGCAGCGGAACTTATACAGAATCTCCTAAATCAAAGTTGATGTCTGCTCCCCGTGCTTCATGTGCACGAGATCCACATAATATTTTCATGTCCTGAAAAATATAAATAGGTGAACTAAAAGCCCAATGGTCATACCCAATAGCGGCGGAGAAGAGAAGAGAAAGAGCGGCGAGAAGAGAAGAGAGAAAGAACGACGAGATTAAGGGAATGGCGGAGAGTTGTAGCGGCGAGCTGACGGAGAAGAGAAGGGAGAGAGGGCGGCGGCGGCGGGAGCAACGGCGAGATGGGTTTCAGTTTTTGAGCAGAGGGTTGGGAGAGAAACCTGGCGAGAGCGAGAGAGCAGAGGCGGTGATGAGTTGCAGCGGCGATGAGTCGCAGTGGTGATGGGCGACAACGGTGATGGGCGGCAACGGTGATGAGCGGCGGTGATGAGTTGCAGTGTGTGCTGGCGGAGAAAAGAGAGAGAAGATAGAGGGTTTCGAGAGGAAGAGGAGGCTTGTGCGTTGGTTTCGAAAGAGCGAGGCTTGTGCGATTGGGTTTTGAGAGAGCGAGATGCGATTTCAGCCAAGATTTCCGGCGTGATTCCAGGCGAGATTTCAGGGATTATGTTTGATTTTTGAAAGTGGATTTTTTTTTTGATTGATTGATTTACTTATTTTTATTTTATTTTATTTCATTTCAGGGTATTACAGTATCGATGGAGGATACGTACAGGGTTTCGTTCCAATCATGACGTCACTCGACGTGGGTCGTGACACTTCTACATTAATACACACCCCAAGCCGGTACAAGATGCATTAGTGTAAATAACCAGCTCTTGACTCTGAGCACTTTTAGACTGTGCTCTTTTGAAGAATTTCTTCTTCTTTGCCCACCTGTTCCTTTATCATGCAACCATTGTGGTATAGGTGAAGCAGAAAAACCATCTACCTGCTCAGCCAACTCATACTGATAAGCCTTCCTCATTGATGCCTTATAGTCAGTCAATTCAACAATTGACAATGCCTGTCTAATAGCTGGCCTCAACCCAGGGTAAACCGCATAATCCTCTATGCAGTAGTCTTCACCAGGTTAGGAGCATATGCTGAAAGGTCTATAAACTGAAGCTCATACTCCCGCTTCGTCATACTTGAGATTCTGGAACTCAAGTTGTTTCCTAAATCTCTCTGTTTCAGGCACATAAGCCTTAAGGAACAACTGCCTAAAGGTATCCCAGCTCGTAATCACTCCCTCTGTATTCAACATAGAAAGCCACCAGTTCCCAGCACAACCCTCTAACATGTGGGAGGAACAGTGAACCAGAACCTCCTCGTTAAGAGATAAAGTTCGGCCAATCTTCTCCATGTGTTTATGCCAATCTTCGACTCTCTTTAGATCAACCCCACCCACAAATTCTTTGGGCTTCATCTTAAAAAACTTCTCCACCAGCTTAATCTGACAGGTAGTGGGGTCCTTAACTGTGGTCGGAGTAAGTGTGGGTGGGGGCTGGGGGTGCACTTGTAGCGAACTTTGCTACAGCGCCAACTCCGCTAGTACCGGCCTCAGCCCCACTAGCACCTACCTCCTGAGGTACAACTGGAGGTGGCAGCGATATAGTAGCCTCTACTCTCCTCACCAACTCCTATATCTGAGCTGCTTGAGTTGTCATCTGTGTGGCTTGGGTTGCCATCAAGCGACCCTGAACAACAATCAATTCCTCCAACATCTTGATTCTTTCTGTTTCGGATGGCTCCATGTGTGGTTGTCTAATTCTTTCGCTTCTCCTAATGCCACTAAGAAGCAAAAACATGAACAACCATCATATATAAGATCATCCAAAACATCCCCAAAACCTCATAACTGCCCATATCATATAATACACATAAAAAATAGGATAGGAAGGCTTTTAATTTATCTTTCAAGCTTTTTTAATCACCTACTCTCAACTCAATCATCCTAAGTCAAGTCATCTAAGTCAACAACTAAGACAATTGGGCTTTGATACCAACTGTGGCGACCCTACACCCCAGACCACCATCCCACACGGGACGACGTGCAGAAAGCTGAGGCGAGACGCCCAGTTTAGGCATCATCAACCATCCCACATCGTCTATTAGGATGGTTGAGACCGTACAAGCTTCATCCAGACTCTCCATAGTCTCATTTTTTTTTTTTTACATCACCTGATAAACTGTTATACTATCCACAAATATTCAACACAATCAATTTAAAGCCTCAACATGAAACAAGGTATCCTGTCATTCCAAAATAAAATATCAAAGTCCACCATGTGCAATAGTCCATCCATAACTAGGGTCAAGCATACACCGACCCATCATCCTAAGTTCAAGGTCACATAGCCATCATCATAAAGTATATCCAAAATAATATAATTCTCTCACAAGTCCAACAAAATGACATACTACCCAACTCACCATCTAAGTATCATGTATTACTTACATAGTTACAAGATAACAAAAATATACATGATAAGTACGACCATATGCAAAATCAACAAAAAAGACCCTCCGGCCTTCGCATCGTGTCTAACTGTCCACATGGCTGGGTCCTCAGTCAAGCACAATTTTTTTTCCTTTATCTTTCACTGAAGGACCTAAAAAGGAATAAGGGTGAGCCAACGATGCCCAGTTAATAGAATCCTATTATGTCATCAATAGTCATCAATAAAGTCACGTATGCATGAATGCGTCATGAGATGATTAAATCAAATGTTATATATGCATATCAAACATTCCATCATACAATATATGCAAGCGAAATCATTTCCCATTTTCATTTCCACTTCCATTATTTTAGTTCAGCAACACTACTATTTAGGACACGCAGTCCAAGTGTTAGTCATGAGATCTAGCATCATAGCACAAGATCCAAGACACTGTACTTTGAATGGAGTCTCTAGCCGGTGTTCAAGACACAGTGCTCTTTACTCACATTCCTTTCTCTTTTCAGGTTATAAAACTTCGAAGGGCATGGTCATGCCTCCTATTGGCACGCTAAGCCTGGCTAAGTCTTACGTGGAGGAGTTCTCCGCAGAGCATTCCCAAACCACAAGACCAAATACATGAACCCATTCAAACCATATAGGCCGCACATGAACAATACCACAAGGTTTCTTTTTACATACCATGTAACATTTATAAATTACGATTTATGCTTTCCAACATACAATATATATAATTGATACGATGACATAAGAGATTAAACATAAATGGAGTTCTACTCACTACCATGCCACGTGAGATGTCGCCAACCTCACACACAAGCCAATCAAAGACCAATATCAAAATCAAGATCCTGAAATGTCATATCCATTCATACCATATCAATTAACATAATAACTTACATAGTAACATCCATCATCCAATTCTCAATACAAAGACTTAGTCTAAGCCCTACACATCCATCTTAGGCTATTACATCAATCATCGATATGAACTATGTAGAAACACTACATAGCCCTTACAATTTCCAAATCCACATTAGAATGTATATATTATAACCAACTCCCATCATAGTCCACACAACCCACATAATCAAGTGTCTCAATATCACATGCCATACTACACAATTCCAATTCATATTCATAAACATAATTCAACCCACATGATGAAATTTACACCATAGGCATCCACCTAGCCCAATTACATGTTCACATCATGTCTACGCCATCCCAATGGTAAGCACACAATATAGGCCAATTCACATGTATAGCTATTAATCCAACTCTAATCATGCCCAATTGCATGATTTTGTAATATCTAGGCCTAGGCCATTATAATTCAGTTAAACCATACATCATGCTCAATTCATGATCAAATTGATTATAACCATCTAATTCACTACAATTACCAACATTTAAGCCATAACATCAATTATGCCTTGTTATGAGATTAAGCTAATAAATAGGCTTATCTCATAACATAGCCAACATTGGGCAAATAATAATATGGATTATCATAATTCATATCTAATTAGATATAAATCAACTCAATTTCACTTTGTATACCAAAAGCCCCAAAATTTGGAAACTTCCAAGATTAGGCCATATTGCCAATTTGAACTAGGTCATCATGTTCTACCATCTCTAGTCCAAAATTAGCACAAAAAATCTATTAAATATGTCTATTTAGTCAACATAGTTGACATGCAAGCCCTATACATAGCCCTAAGTCCATATTCTGGGTTAAGGCCATTTGTACTAAGCCTTAAGATTTCACAATGAAAATCTCAATTAAAACCCATGTATAAGCACTTACCACACTCAAGTTAAACATAGTTGACATACACATGCAACCATCAATTCTAAGTCTAGGTTCTTAGCGATTGTTCTCTACAAGAGAAACCCTCCAATTTCAAAATAAAAATTGGGGTAAACACCATTAATGGCTTCCATTAAGCTCTAGGATTCATAAAATACAATGTTAATACCCATTCAAGTCTAGGTCAACACATATCATGAAATTTATACCATTCTAGAGCATATAACCACCTTAGAGAGTGATTTTGGAAAGAAAAATGCTAAAAACCCATACTTTAACTTGAAGATTTGGCATAGAATTTTCTAAGGCATCAAAACCCCTCAATTCTTCTCTTCTCCTCCTTCCTCTTCTTTTTTTTTTTTTTTTTTTGTTCTCTTAACTTATCTCACTCTCTAGGTCAAGTCAGGACAGGCTTCAAAGGGTTATCCCAACTCACCGACTCTATGATAATGGGTGGGTTGGGCCAATCTTATATTTATGTCGGGCTTGGACTTGGGTTTGTTTGAATGGGTGGAAACCAAGCCCATGGGCTATAGCTCAAACTGCCACCCATACTCGGTACTCATAAAATGAACATTTAAATGAAGATAAAATAAAACATTTAGAGAAAAATAGAGGTAGAGAAAGACTTAACATAATATGGAAAAAGATAAATAAGAAATATTTAACTTCTTGTAATTTAAATGTCGACTTAATCTTTGATAGAGAGGAGAAAAGAAGAAGTGTATCCATGTAGTTGAACCCATGTAACCAAACCTATAAAGGCCTTGTTAAGTTGAGATGAAAAAGGAGAAAGAACCATCCCCTTGGGTAGTACTTGCAGTAGTACTCGTTGTAGGTGGAATAATCTTTAAGGTACACATAAGCTGGCCGAGAGACACTACTTGGATTACCAATTTTTTTTTTTCTTTTTGAAAGACCATTTATTCATTCCACAAAAATAGAAAGAGGAGACGCCTCCTCCATTACAACGTGAGTAATACAAGGCAGGATTACCAAAAACATAAAAGAACAAAAAGAAGAAAAAGAAAAAAAGGTGACGAAAAATTAATGACTTTTTTTTTTTGTTAAGGTTGCTTTTTGAAAGTTATATTTTTTTATTATTATTATTATATTTTGTTCTAGCTTTTTGAAAGTTTATATGAAATGAATTTCTTTCACACGGGCCCAATAAAATGAAAAAAAGCTAGCTGAAACAATGTATTTGACACAAAAATTGCTCTTAGTTATCTAAAATGCAATCATGCATGGGTCAATAAGCGTAGAAAAATCATACTTAAAGAACCCATTTTTCAGAGAAAATCTATCTTTTGCATTGACCATAGACACACACTTCCATTCTCAACAAGCAAGCGTCCTCCATCTCCTTGGATAATTTTATATACTAATTTAGTAGAACAGTATGGCTTATCTATGACTTAAGTGCAGTGAATTTAGACTCTTTGTAGGATCTTTGGTTTCCCACGAGCTATCCCTACACCCTTCGGGTATAGGACTAGTCTCCATTCAAGCCAGGAGCAAAATAATAGACTTCTTTCAATAAGGGTGTCTCCAAGAATCAAATATTGAAATTTTTATATAGGAACAACCTTGAGACTCAGTTTGCTTCTACTGAGCCAACCACTCGTTGATCTCTCTATTTCTTATTAATTACTTCTCTAGGACACTTTATTTTTTGTACTCATGAATTTTCATTCGTTTCTTTAAGGTTGTCTGTTTTTTTTTTTTCATTGGAATGATCTAAGGTCAATTCCGTGATATATATTGTACAATAAAAATATTAAATATTTAAATGGAGTTAAAAGACTTTGACCCAATGCAATATATTAATTTATTTCCATAAAATAAATGACAATTAAACTTAAATACGAAGCGATGATCATTTTTATTCGTGAAGGCCGCGGCAGGCCATCATCAGTAAGGAAAATTAGAAAGCATTCACATTTACAATATATAATGTCGAGAGAAGAAATATTTTAAGGTATGTATGATATGTAGTAAAATTCATAAAGAGTGAAGTACATGGGTGCAGGCTTTTTCCTATATGTAACTATATGCTTTTACTTATTTACAGTGTTTATTTCCTATATGGTAGTATTAAAAATGATAGGAAATGAAGGCAATTAGTGTGGGGGAAAAAGAAGAAGAGTTTTTACCTTTGACAACTGCACGGAAGGTTCTACCAAATAAATAAAAAAAAAAGAACATGGAAGGGAGATAAGGCTCATTTGGTAGGTGATTCCAAAACAAGGATTAAATCTGGAAACAAAGATATTCAGAAAACGATTTTTTTTTTTTATCTTTTTTTTTTGTTTTGTTTTGAAAACAACTTATTTTCTTAACAAAAAAAAGTTAAAAACTATTTTTCTAATTTATTTAACCAAAGACATTTCAAGTACTTGTTTCAAGAATTCTGTTGAAACCATTATGTTGAAGATAGCTATCAATGCGTGCATTCCAAGCTCTTAGCGCCTGCTTTAAACCATATAATGCCTTTTTCAGGCGATATACCTTGTTTTCTTCTCCGTCAATTTCAAAACCTTCTAGCTGGTGAATATACACTTCTTCTTCGAGAATGCTATTGAGAAAGGCTGATTTGACATCAAGCTGATATATCTTCAAATTATGATGAGCGGCAAGTGCAATCAATAATCTCACCGTGTCAAGTCTTGCAAATGGTGCAAAAACCTCTTCGTAGTCGATACCGTACTTCTGCTTGTAGCCTTTAGCAACTAGTCTCGCTTTGTAACGAGAAACTTCACCCTCAGCAATACGTTTGATTTTGTACACCCACTTGACGCCAATAGCCTTTTGATTTGTTGGAAGTGTTGTCATCTCCCAAGTGTCATTCTTCTGAATAGCATGAATCTCCTCCTTCATTGTCGATCGCCAACATTCTTCTTCTACAGCTTCTTGGAAGGTCAGAGGCTCGTGATCAGCATATAAACAGAAGAGGTTGGTCTCTTCTTCTACTTCTCTTTGATTATAAATCTCTGCGAGACTTCTCATTTTGATGGGACATGGTGTATGGAAGATCTGTTTCTACTACTTTCTGCTGAAGATGGTGAGTTTCTTCTCGGAGAAGGTGTGTCATGTTGAGGAGATGGTGGTATACCTGGTGGAACTTGTGTTGGGGGTTTTCCAAGTTCTTCAAACACTTGCTGCTCTTTGGCCTTCTCATCATCATTCCAGTTCCATGCTTTATCTTCATCAAAGAAAACATCTCTACTAACCACTAATTTCTTTGTTAGTGGATTATAGAGCTTGTATGAATTCGATTCTTCATTATAGCCGAGAAAGATGCATTTCTCACCACGATCATCCAGCTTCTTTCTGTTGGGCTTGGGGACTTGAGAATATGCAACACACCCAAAGATTCTTAGGTGGGCAACAGTTGGTTTGTAGCCGCTCCACGCCTCTTGAGGTGTCATGTGCTTTACACTTTTGGTAGGACATCGGTTCAGCACATATGATGAGCACGCCACAGCTTCCGCCCAGAATTGCTTTGGCAATCCTTTCTCCTTGAGCATAGTTCTTGTCATGTTAAGAATCGTGTGATTCTTTCTTTCAGCGATCCCATTTTGCTGTGGGGTGTAAGACGTAGTATATTGATGTTTTATGCCTTCTTCCCTGCAATACTCATCAAATATTTTTGAGGTGTATTCTTTACCTCGATCAGAGCGGAGAGCTACAATTTTGTGATCACTTTCTTTTTCTACAGGGGCTTTATAGTTTTTGAATACAACAAAAACAACTGACTTTTCTTTAAGAAAATAAACCCATAATTTTCTGCTGAAGTCGTCAATGAAAGTAATAAAGTATCTATTACCTCCTAGCGACTCATGTTCAATAGGTCCACATATGTCAGTGTGGATCAGTTGAAGTGGTGTCGTTGCTCTCCATGATTTGCCGTTGGGAAAAGGAAGTCGTGCTTGTTTGCCAAGTATAAAAACATCACAAGTGTTACTTGGCGGCTCGATCATTGGTAACCTATGCACCATGCTTGATGAAGATAGTAGTTTTAGACCGCTAAAGTGGAGATGCCCAAGGCGATGATGCCACTTTCATGACTCACTTTCTTTGAGTCCATAGAAGCATTTCTCTGACTTTGTGCTAAGATGAAGTGGGAACATTCGATTTTGGGTCATCGGAACATGTGCGATGATTCTTCCACTTGTATCTCTCAAAATGAGAGAGTTGTCTCTCATTTGTATGTTATATCCCTTTTCTACAAGCTGCCCAATGCTAAGAATATTGCTTTTCATATTAGGTACATAATACACATCAGAGATATACCCATTCTTACCATCCTTCTGATAGATTTTTACTTTCCCTTTGCCTTCAACTGATAGTTTGGAGGAATCTCCCAAGTTCACCTTTCCGTGGACTTCTTCCGTGAGTTCTACAAACAATTCTTTCTCGCCACACATATGATTGCTTGCCCCAGAATCAAGATACCAATTTTTATATGAAGTATGTGAATCATCATGTGCAAGAAGTAGGATAGAATTATTACCTACATCATATGATGTCTCTGCAACATTGGCTTGTTCATCAATTTTTAACCAACAGTCGGAGGCGTAGTGTCCAAATTTATTGCAGTTAAAACATTGGACATTCCTATTGGCTCCATGTCCATAGGATCTTCCTCTACCTCAGTTACCTCCTCGTCCTTTAAAGCTTTGATTCTTGTGCTGACTTTGGCTTGACTTGTTGAGTTGTACCTCGCCCTCGGCCTCTGCCTCGACCACGGTTGGAGGTAGATTTTCTTTGATTATTTAGAGTCAGTTTTGACTCTAATGCTTGTTCCAATACAACTGGATTAGATTTCTTCTGCATCCTTTGCTCATGTAAGTGAACCCAATAATTCCTCAATTGTAAGTATCTCCAAGTTCTTAGACTCTTCGATAGCTACAACTACATGCTCAAATTTAGAGGAAAGGGATCGGAGTACCTTCTTGACGACACGGATGTCATCTAGCTTCTCACCATTTCTCTTCAAGCCATTCACGATTATTAGCAACCGTGAAAAATAATCGGACACTGATTCATCATCCTTCATGTGGAGAGCTTCAAACTCGCCTCGCAATGCTTGAAGACGAACCCGCTTCACTTGATCATCTCCTTTGAAGATGGAAACAAGAATATCCCATGCTTCTTTGCTTGTTGTTGCTTCAACAACCTTTTCGAAGGTAGCTTCGTCCAACCCTTGATAGAGTATAAACAAAGCTTTTTTATCCTTCTTCCTTTGCTCCCTAATAGCCTTCTTCTCATCTGCTGTACATGCAGCCTCTTGCTCGCCAATGGGTTCTACAAAACCATCGTTAATGGTTTCCCAAAGATCTTGAGATCCAAACAAGGCTTTCATTTGGATACACCATGAACCATAGTTATCCTTTGACAACTTAGGAACTTGTTGCTGGACAAAATTCATCCTATCTCTGATACCACTTTGTTGGAAACGTAGTGAGCACACAAACTCTAAACACGAAAAAATATTGAAGAAGGAGAAGGACTTGAGCTTGCACTTGAACTTGTGCACTTTGCTTCATTTGAAAATGAGAAATACATAAGGTATTTATAGGACCCTACTTAGGCAAATACAATAAATGCAAACATGAATCTTTACATACATGAACCACTAAGTTCATTGATCACACCATCCTAAGTACATGCATGTATTCATTAACTTCTAGATACATTCATGAACCTATTAAATATGTTCACATTAAGATACATTCACTATAAAGTTTCCAAATGAATTCTTCAGTTTTGGAATTTGAACGGATGCCAACAGCATCAGCCTCTCACGATTCCACTAACCCCACACCACCTTGGATGGAACACTGAGGTAACATTCAAGCTAAAACACAGTTGCCCGGCCTGCAAATGTTGTCGCCCGTGGTGTTCTCCGGTGCATGCTCGAACTTGAGACCTCCATCTAGCTCTGTTCTTAGCGCTTGTCGTTTTACCATCGAGCCAATGCCTCATTTGCTTGTAAATATATAGTTCAACCCTTGAAGAGGTAAATTAGTCATAATGTGTAGAAGTTGACTTAGGACAACACTTGAGAATTGAACACACAGATGTACAAAAAACAATGTATATATGAAAAACCTCTAAGATTATATGGCACCTTTCTGCATGACCCATAATTGCATGAAGACGTCCACCATTTATTCTTGCTTTTAAACAAAATTGGTGTTGAATTATATATAACAAATCAATAAAAGTATATTTGAATGAGCATCTTAATTAGTTCCTTGCCATCTAGCAGATCTGAGAAATATTTATATATATATTTCATGTCTTTTATACACACAAAAAAAACTTGTAATAAACAGATACAAAGATTGACATATCAAAAATGATACAAAGACTGACGTATCCTGTAGCTTTGTGAAATACAAAGAAAACAAAGAAAAGATCAGAGAAAGAAGAAAAGTTTGATCATTTACGAGCAAGTGAGTTTATATGAAACAAAGCCTTTTATCGAGCATTTATCGTTGAAATTGTTACATCATTTGCTGAGGATGCAACTGACTGGTTCATACTTGAGCTTCCCTCCTCACTGCTCTGGCCAGTAGCAAAAGCAGGCTGGTTAGGTGAAGGTAAACTTACCAGGTCGCTGTTCAGCATTGCAATGATTTCAGACATGATGGGTCTATCAATTGCTTTCTCTTGCACACACAGTAGTGCTACGTGAATGTATCTTAAATGTATTGGTGATGAGGAAGATGAGTCGCCCAACATTGGATCAATGAACTCCAATTCCCTTTTGTTTTTCCATAAGTTCCATGCCTAACAATTCATTTTCACATACGTACATCAACTCAAATCAACATCCAAAGAAAAGTTACAACAATTAATTTTTTTTGGTGAATGCTCTTTGGGAACTCAAGAAGTGCACTAAGGCACTTGAGGTTCTTGATCCATCAGCGCATAGCAAAATGTGTTGGTGCGCTCCATATGGATCCATGACACTCAAGTAGTCTAGTACACTACCTGAGTGTAATATAAACACAAACACACTTCCCCTCTCTTATGTACATGGAAATTTATTTAAATAATTAATTATCTTTTTTTTTCTCCCTATTTCTCTGTCTAATTCATTTTACTACTTAAAGGAATTGATAGTACTAGTTGTACGTCTATGTGCGTATATATATTACAATAATAGTTATCGTTTGTATTTAATTAGTTTACTTACATGTCCAAGAAGATTGAGAGAACTTGAATTTGACAAATGGAAGGTAGTGGTCTTTTTTCCACTAAGAATCTCCAATAACAAAACTCCAAAGCTAAACACATCAGATTTGATTGAGAAAAGACCCTGCATAGCATACTCAGGTGACATATAACCACTATTCGTCATTCAATCAAATAATTCATCCATTATAAAAAATGTTAACGACAATATACTTATATTAGTTTGTGGATAGACCAGCAAATGTAAGAATTCACTTACTATGTCCCGACTATCCGCTTTGTGTTTGCTTGTGACATGTTACCCCCAAAAATTCTTGCCATCCCGAAATCTGAAATCTTGGGATTCATGTCATCATCCAATAAAATATTACTGGTTTTTAGATCTCTATGAATGATTCGTAATCTTGAGTATTGATGGAGATAAAGAAGTCCCTGAGCAATCCCTTCAATAATGTGAACTCGTGTCTCCCAATTTAATTTGACTCGATTTATCGGATCTGTCTTAAAAAAAATTATGTAAATCATTAACGGAAGAATTAATATGATTAATTCAATGATTATGAAGATCGCATTATACATAGAGGAAGGAATTATAACTTATAAATAAATCAAAATGTCCACAAAAAATTATAAAATACGAAAATTCACATACCAAAGAGGAAAAGATCCAAGCTTTTGTTAGGCATGTACTCATAAATCAATATTTTCTCTTCACCTTCAATGCAACAACCAAGAAGTTTAACAAGGTTCCTATGTTGCAACTTGGCTATTAGTGTTATTTCATTTTTCAGTTCTTCCACTCCTTGTACAGACCCTCTTGAGAGCCTTTTTATTGCCACTTCTTGTTCATTTAATAGTGTACCCTGAAGCAAATAAAGAAAGATCACGGACTTTTCTCATTTTAATTTTAGAGGGATTATATGTATATACACATAAATATAATTGATTGAAATTAACATGGTGATCAGAGTTTATGTTCAGATCAATAGCAGTAATATTTGTTTAATACATCGTTCAATTTTGCTTGCTAGAAAACTGATATGATTATTGATCACAGCGCGCGGGACTTTATATATAAAATTCATGATGTGTTATTGAAGAGAAAAATTACTTAACCTTGTAAACTGGCCCAAAACCGCCTTGCCCAAGCTTCTTCTCATCGCTGAAGTTGTCTGTTGCAGCAGACACACTTTCCAAACTAAACAATGGCAGCTCAACATCCAATGTCCCACCTCTCAATAGTGCAGCTGTGTTAGATAACTCAGTTCTTCTAGTAACTGTTGTCTTTGTACTGAAATCGAATGCCAACAAATCTTGCTGGTTCCTTTCACTCTCTCCTGATTTAATTTTCAAAATAACAATGATGATGCATTTATAATGATTATTCAATTGAAAAATGAAATTGATTAGTTCACTTGAAATTGATTACATCTTAATAAATAGTGCTATTATTGGGAAAAAAGAGATGTGCAGGTAGCTAGTTACCTCTATGTAATTTTAGATTTCTCTTCTTTATAGAATAACACAAGACAGAGCTCAATATAAGCAACAATGGCACAGCAATAGACATTGGTAGGATTAGTGAAAGCTTCTTCCTTTTTCCTGAATTGATGAAAAGATAAAAATTTCTAAAATTATCATGATGATAAAATGACCCAAATTTTTTATTTTTCAACAAAGCTCTAAGTTACTAATTACCTCTTGAATTCTGAACTTGGGAACTAGGAACTCTCAGAAAAAGATCTCCTCCGCCAAAATCTGCTGGTTTTATATTCAATAGTTTACTATCCCATACTTCACACAAGCCACCGCTGACCGCATATGCAGTGCAAGAACAGTTATTCCAGCAAGCTAGTTTGCATTCTTCTGCGCTCTTACCTGCCAAAGACTTAAAATTTATGGGTAAACTCACATTAGGCATCCCTATAAACCCATCTTCTTCATCTCTACATTTCCAAGTATTATTCTTGCGGACGCACCCACCAGACCAATCTTGCGAACTCCATTGTTTCAAAGAATAAGGTTCAAAACCTTGCAAACATTGGCAATTAACCGAACTTGGAGCACAAAGACTGAAAGCTCCGCAATATGCGTAAAAATCGCATTGTTGTCTTGGTTGTACCCAAAACTCAATCCACCTTTGTGTATCGATCGACCATATATATTGCTTGGCTTTCCCTGATACATCCAACACAAGTCTGGTCATATCCGTTATAGTTTTATTCGGAACGATTATGAAGTAGGTCTCGTTTTCATTAGAAATCAAGTTGTATTGCACACGACTTGCAATCATCTCAGGCATAGATTGGAAAGATCTCCCATTCCATGACCCACTTGTCCAGTACCTCTGAGACCCTTTCATTACGAGAACCTGTGAATGATCTAAGAACAGCCAGAAAGCCCCAGGTGCAGGATCATTCACACTCTTCCATGAAGTGATTGTCAGATTCCTCCCGGTCTTCAAATTATACCCTAGTTTCATTCCTGCGAGAAACGTGTCTGTAGGGTGATCGAAGCTTTGCCATAAAACTTCTTTTGAGTTGATGTCCAGCATTATAAGGTTGCCTGAATCCAGCAGCGTTGCACTTGTGTTAATCTTTCTTGGTGATGATATTGAAGTTATTGGTATAGAGAGTCCATTTGCAATCAAAATCACGAGATTTCCGTCGTTATTTATAGTGAGAAAGCTAGAAGATGAAGTGGAATTTACAGTAGTACTGTTAATCGTGCTGTTCAACAGTACTGGTTGCTCTCTGTTGGCAACCCATATCACGGTTCGGTCAAATTGATTGGAGAATTTCTTGTACCATATTCCAAGGTAGAAGTTGTTGGTATTTCCAGGACTGAAGAACCCTAATTCGAAGTTTCCTTCAGCAGACATTAAGGTTTCTGAAGCATTCATTAGACGACCTTGGTTGAATGTATCAGTGGCGCTGGAGATTCGAAGATAAGAAGACAAAGTTAACGAGAAAAGAAGGAGAATTAGCATGGTGTGTAATGTTGGAAATTTGATTAAGTTGCTACATTTGCAATAGATACTATATATAAGTTTGTCTTAACTAATTAATTAATATGCTTTCAGGTAAAAAACCACATTAAATTTAGATTCATGAACCGTCGATGGATCCATCGCGCTTGGTCATGCTTTCTACTTCAGTACACTGTTCAGTGATTAGGAAGTTTTACATGATGATGAACCGAATGAATTCTCAAAGCAAGACAAAATGGAGAAAAAATAATAATAAAATATATCACCCTCTGAGGACTTCTACCTTAATTTTAATTCTCTGTAGCATTGATTAGACGTTGGTTATTTTATTCTCAGCATAATCTAAATGATCATATTACCGCCCTCACATCGTCAGCATGACCTAGACACCACCTGCCTTATTCTTGGCCTGCAGGGAGTCAAAGATAGCGGATAGCCCGTTCAATTAGATAATAACCTTTGGAAATTAAAGACACATACGTATAATTGACAAAAGACTTTTGAAGGACTAAGCCAATTTTATTTATTTATTTTCTGAGATCACACACTTGTGTCCCTTGTGTCCCCTTAATCCATCTTTAAATATAATCATAAATAATCAAGAACATCAATGACCAATAAATACTAGAGAGTATCTTGAACTGAACTGAAACTTTTAAACTAGGTGTGTTTGCACCCAATTATTAAAATAACCCACCATCGGTTGATTAAGCAAATTTAAGGAAAATATATATAACTACTCAACTTAACTCAACTCAATGAATTCATTTTTTAATTACATGAGATCGACTACATTCGTACTAATTTTAAGTCTACCTCTACTTATTATATTGTTATTATCCAATATTAATAAACTATTCTTTTAAATTAGTACATTTAAAGGCCTATATTATATATGTCTAAATTACTTTAATTAATTTACTATCATTTTACTTTTAATTAGCACTGCTCCTACTAGGCAATGATTGGTCTCAGGCCTGAGGAATGGAGGAGGTTTGCGTCAACTACAGCGTTATGACTCAATGATTATACACTATATTAAGTATATATAATAAAATATATCACCCTCTTAGGCCTTCTACCTTAATTTTAATTCCCGTGCTACTATCACGCTAAGCCAATCCTTCGGAACCACGTACTTCCAAGGCCAAATTCTCTGTAGCACTGATTAGACGTTGGTTATTTTATTCTCAGCATAATCTTAAATGATCATATTACCGCGCTCACATCGTCAGCATGACCTAGACACCACCTGCCTTATTCTTGGCCTGAAAGACTTTTGAAGGACTAAGCCAATTTTATTTATTTATTTTTTGAGATCACAGCAAACTTGTGTCCCTTGTCCCCCTAATCCACCTTAAATATAATCACAAATACTCAAGGACATTAATCACTAATAAATATTAGAAAGTATCTTGAACTAAAACCTTCAAAGTAGATGTACTTGCACCTAATCATTGAAGTAACCCACCGTCGGTTGACTAAGCCAATTTAAAGAAAATATATATAACTCAACTCAACGAATTCTTTTTTTAATTACATGGGATCAGTTACATATATATACTAGTTTCAAGGCTACCTCTTCTTATTCTATTGTTACTATCCAATATTAATAAACCACTCTTCCAAACTAGTGCATTTAAAGGCCTATATTGTATATGTCTAAACCATCTTATCAATTCACTATCATTTTATCTCTAATTGATGCTACTCTTACTTCGCTATGGTTGGTCTAAGAGGAATGGAGGAGGTTTGCGTCAATTACACCATCATGACTCAATGATTACACACTATATTAAGTATATATTAAAATATATAAAACATATCCAATAAATATAATAGTACAATTACACATCTAATTGCATTTTTTTTTGTAGTTAAAATACTATTTTCTTTATCTAAACTAGTATGTGTACATATGCCGGGTTCGTAAAAAAATTTAACTTTTAAGTTTTAAGATTTTTTTGGTATTATTACTTTTATTAAAAAATATTATACTTTTAATAAAATTAGAAGGTAAAATTATTCTTTAAAGGAGATAATAAACATAAAATGTTATAATTAAAGAGAATAAAATTGAAAAAAGTCAAACTTAAGCCTTAATAGAGGATAGGTAAGAAGTAGTAGAAAAAAAGTTAATTGATCAAAATACTATAATACCCTTAAATTATAAAACTAATATTTTAAAATTGTACACCGGGAATAAGATTTTAAAGACATTTATGAAAAATGACAAAAATGATTACGATGTGAGTTTTAAAATTTTTACAGTATATAGTGAGCTTACACTATGTTTAACCCACCAACAAATAAAAGACATCTGTTCTTTGTTCTTTGAGACACAAATATCAGGCCGGAGAAGAATCTCCCAAAAGAAGTAATGGATAAGAGAAAGGACCAAGTATATGCATGTCACACAAGTATATCAATTAATATCTAGATTAGTAACTTAAAGGTTCTTGATGTAGGATATACGTCCATTATTCTTAATTAAATAATTAGAGATTATTTAGAATTTATTTTTTATTTTTATTTATTAATTTACATTATTTGTTTTAGAGTTGTATTTAGTTAGAATTTTATGTAGAGTTTGAGTGATAAGTTGATTTTTGGTATAGGTTAAATAATGGTTTATGTAGGTTATTAGATGGTTTTTATTGTGATATGTTAGTATATTAGGATGTTTTTATAGTGTATGTACTTAATTGTATTTTAGTTTGTAGGTATTGAAGTAGAATTTAAGTGGAGAACAAATGGTCGCGAATAGAAGAAGAAAGAAGAAACAAATGCAAAAATAGAGAATGGGCACCACGACATGTCACGACGCCCTTGACATAGGCTGACATCATGATCGGCACAATATATTATACACTATACATACCCGTATATAGTAGATAGTACACTATCAGCCTTCACATAGTCTCATAATCCTTTCCAAAATTTTCAAAAATTTCGACAGCATTTTTCCATGAAATGGACATTTTACAAAGCCTGATATACCACAAATCAAATCATCTCCATATATATACATAATCATTCCATCCATGTATACCATAATCCAAAAGACAACCATTGTCATTCATAAATCAAACATTCCATCATCCAAATATATATATATATATTCGCCAAAAATCTTAACAATCCAAAATAACCACTGATATCTCATTTTCCCAAACTAACCCCTCTAGATGGTAATACATATATAAGATGTGTGATAATTATATATATATCAAAATATATAAAACATGTAACTACTTCTTCCAAAGCATACGTACATCAATAATGTCAATCCTAATCACGTCCTGATCACTCTCAAATTTTTTCTTTTCCTTTTTCTTTTGTACCTGAAATAGTGAGGGAAATGGGGTAAGCAAACAACAGCTCAGTGAATATAGTTCTTGACATGACAATCGCATGTATTTTAGGAAATATGGCATATCAAATCGTTCAAATTAAAATATTTCAAAAGTGCGTATGCAACATTCTTCAAAATAATATACATGCACACAATATATAATTTATGCACATTCATAAAAAAAATTCTCATCTCCCTCTTTCAAGGCAAGAGAGCGGCTCTAACCCTTGTATGACCGTTACAAGGTAGCCACAGCCTCTCATTATTCAATTCACAGTCATTTCAAGGATCACAACCCTTATTAGGACAGGCCTACTGACAATGAGTGTTTGTAAAACCTTATCCGGGTCTAATTCCTAACGAAATGACATTATTGGAAGCTCCAACTGCTAAAAATCAGTTTGCGTGATCCATAAAAACTCAATGCATTTCATATAAATATATAACATGCATACAATCAAACATTTTATATGTGTACAATGCCATACAAGAACCAAATCAAGAAAACTATACTCACAGTGGTTACACGAGGTTTCTAAGCCAATATACCCTCTAAAATCCAGCAACAATAATGGGCATCATAATTGCTTCCTCAAGAACATTTATCTCTCAATTCAAACACTGCAATTAGGTAATTCAAACCATAGATCATCATGAGAATCACCATTTAAACTCACCAAAACACCATTACTAACATTCAAATTTCCTAGTTGGTTCAGCAGCTAAGATGTAGTTATTTCACCATGAAAATGCCACATTTAAACTAGATTTCAACACCAACGTACTCACATAAGCATATGAAAACATATGTCAATTTTATTAAAAATCTAAGACATTCATAAAATTATTCTGTTCACATCGACACGTGTCAAATCAGTCATTCTATCATTCTACTACCTTTAACAGGTATTTTATTGAGGTTTGACACGTTCGCGGAGGCATCCAAAGTCAATTTTACTCACAAAAATCATATCTTTAGCTACTAAAAATATCAAAGCATATCCAAAAATCATGTTCTTAACATCGAAACGTTCGGAATTTAGTTCTCTACGATTTTATGATCTCAAACTGGAGTTATATTAGATTCTAATTCCATTTTATTCACTGGATATAATTACAGTACTATTCACTATTCATTAGAAACATGAGAATTTTTACTAAAATTGTCAAACGGTCTCCAAAAATCATGAAATTAGCATCGATGGACTCACAACAGTGCATTCTACCATTCTATAGCCTTAAACTGGAGTTTTATCGGGTTTTAATATGATTCGAAAGGTTTCAAAGATAAAAGCTAAGGGTTCCAAAGGAATCCAAGATCAAATCTAACTTCTAATAGCTATAAAAACTACAAACAAACAAATAAATTCAATCTAACCATATATTTAAGGTTCCTATAACCTAGGAAGTGTTTTCCAACCTTCCTAGCGGATTTTCATTCACGTTGGGTCAAAACCCCAATTTTTGGAAACGCCGTAAAACGGCTCCCACAGCAAAAATTACTCCGAAAGAAAGGTTACATCTATCTTAGATATTAATTTCACGAAGAAATAAAGTGAAAAACAGTTACCGTGGGTCCCGATTAGGCGAAAATCTCGTGTTCCTCTTTTTTTCTCTTCGTTCTCGCTCTCTGTTTCTTCTTCTTCTTTTGTTTCCTTTTTCACGTTTGAGAGAGAGATGAAGGAAATGAGATAAAGGAGAAAATGATATTGAGCATATGTTTCACGTTTTAGAAAGAGATGAGGAAATGAGATGAGTGAATGAGAAAGTTATAATATGTTATAATATCATTTTATACTAATATCAAGGTCATGTATATCAAAATATCAATTTCAAGGTCATTGATTCATCTTATACTAATATCAATTTCAAGGTCATTTAATCATCTTATACTCTAATGATAATATGGCATTTAAGAATAAAATCTACTTAATTTAGGTATGTTTATACACATATACGTTTAACTCCTACATTCGTATATGCGTACGTATACGTATTCCTCAACGTAGGTGTATAATTAAAACTATGGGGTGTTACAATCTTCCCAACTTAAAGAATTTCGTCCTCGAAATTTAACAGATAAGGAGATATGTACCTCAAGTGGTAAAGAGATCAGGAAATGTCTCCCTCATCTAGTCCTCGCATTCCCAAGTCTGCTCCTCATTATCATGAAACTGCCATTTGACTCTGACCAAAGGAATTTCTTTATTTCTCAATTGCTGAACCTTCCTATCAAGAATCTGAATGGGCTTTTCTTCATATGTAGCATCCTCCCCAACTTGTAACTTTGTTACATCTTAAAGATGTGTCGAGGGTGGATATTTCGTCGGGTCTGTATGATATTTTCTCAACATAGAAATATGAAACACATCATGAACATCGACTAATTGAGGAGGCAAAACAATCTGGTATGCTAGCGGACCAATGCTCTCTGTGATTTTAAATGGCCCAATAAAGCGAGGAGACAATTTTCCTTTCCGTGGCGAGACCTTAAGCAGCATGAGGTCATCCACTGAAAACTCTAGAGGTCCGTGGCGATTATCAAAATAACTCTTTGTCGGTCTTGGGTAGCTTTCAGTCTCTGTCTGATCTGTTTAACCTGTTCAGTGTGATCACTAACAACTTTTTGTCCCAACAACTGTGATTCTCCAACCTCATACCAGCAAGTCGGAGATCTGCACGGCCTACCATACAAAGCTTCATAAGGTGCCATGCCAATACTGGCTCGATAGCTGTTATTATAAGCAAACTCACACAATGGTAAACTTTCACTCCAAGTCCCACCAAACTTTAAAATACACGATCTGAGCATGTCTTCCAGCATCCGAATCACCTTCTCAGTCTGGCCATCAGTCTGAGGATGAAACGATGTACTAAAGCGGAGATGAGTACCAAATCGGGTCTGCATGGCCTGGCAAAAGCTCGATGTGAACCGCATATCTCTATCTGACACAATAGAAACAGGTATACCATGCAACCTGACAATCTCCCGCACATACAATCGGCTCAGTCTATCAATCGAGTCTCTGTGGTCATTGGAAGAAAGTGTGCAAATTTAGTCAATCTGTCAACTATTACCCAGATGGCGTCAAATCTACCCTGAGATCTGGGTAGTCCTGTGATAAAGTCCATCGTGATATGCTCCCATTTCCATTCTGGAATAGATAATGGTTGAATCTGACCTTCTGGTATCTAATGCTCAGCTTTCACTTGGTGACACACCTCACAATTCCACACATACTCAGCTATATCTTTCCTCATCCCATGCCACCATACTGTTCTATTCATATCATGATACATTTTTGTAGACCTTGGGTGAATGGTATACTAAGATCTGTGTGCTTTCTCTAATAACTCAGCCCTCAATGCCCTATCCACAGGTACCCATAATCTCCCCTGATAACGCAGGACACCATCTGGACATCTCTCCTAATCTGCCCTGTCTGCACTATCTGCCCAAGACTCATACATACCAAGATCAGTCAACTGTATATGTGTCACACCCTGGGTTGCATAGCGTGCCCCCCCTCAGGGCGAACGCCTAGCCATAGTACCACATAATATTTTCATATCGCCATGTAGCAACCTAACCGCAGCTGGTTTACATCGAAGCGATTATTTGTCCCCACTATTTCCTCATGAATAGTAAAGGGCCTCCCCAAAGTTCGAACTCGCAACCTCCCTTAAGGAGTTAGAATTCGCAACTTGAGTAGCCACTGAACTATTGGCTTAGTGGTTACTCAGAATGCGAAATCAGACTCCTTAAGGGAGGTCTCGAGTTCGATTCTGGGGGAGGTCCTACACTATTCATAATATGAATAGTGGGGACAAATGATCTCGGATACAAGAGACGTCCTTGTGTGGCGGTGGCTGTACCGGGATGAGACAATATTATGGATCCATAATGGCTTAGGCGTTCGCCCCGAGGGGGTGCGCCCACACCTGGGTTGCACAACGTGCCCCCTACCCAGGTGTGGGCGCACCCCCTCGGGGCGAACGCCAAGCCATTATGGATCCATAATATTGTCCTTCACTTATTTGGTGTGACAATCAATCAATAGTAGCTTTATCTGCTAATCTTATGTTACATTCCCGTGCTAACACAGGTAGAATTAGATCTCTTCTTTGTTAGAGAACGTGTAGCAGCAAATGAGCTTCTTGTTCATCATGTTCCAACTTTGGATCAAACTGCAGACATCCTTACTAAATCGTTATATGTTGCATTCTTTGATCGACTTAGGTGCAAATAAACTGTTGCTTTTCCTACTGTTACTTTGAGGGGGGATATTAGAGATAGTTAGTTAAAATATCTGTTAGACTTGGTTTCTCTTGTAACAGATTTGTTAGAAAGTTAGTTAAGCACTTAGTAGATTAGTTAAGATATTTGATGGACAACTTGTATAACAGATTGGGGTCTTGATCTTGTATTTAAGCTGTAACAATCTATCTCTCATGATTAAGAAAAGAATTCATTTCATCATTTTTTCTCTTCTTATCTTTCTCTAAGAGAACATGTTTTTCAATATCTAAAACTATGTTTTCTTTCTCTCTTTGCTTGTCAGTGCTATATGATTTATTGATCTCGATTGATTTTCCTTCGTGTGATGATTGATTCAGCTAAATTGGAGAAAGACTTGCTTCCAAAGGCTAGCCTATTGCCTTCCACAAAAATGTCTATTTATTTGGTTTAGCCCAGATTAGAAAAAGGCTTGCTTTCCAAGACTAGCCTAATGCCTTCCCACAATAATTCGTATATATTTGGAGGCATCTTTTTGGATGTATTCCTACGATTTTAGTAGTTTCTGACTATGCATTCATGGAAGTAGATATTGACCAACAACTTTAACAATATAATTAATCCTTGGAAGTAGATATTGACCAACAATACATTAATCCTTAACTAAACATTTAATTATCAGAATTGATAACAACATTAATTATAGTTTTTATTTTGATGCACTAAGGGTAAAATTTTGAAAACTAAGAATGATCATAACTGCAAATATAAAATAGCAACATAATAAATATAATTAAGCAAGTTGTAAATAATAATTTGTTGACTTCTTTCATTTTATAAAATATTTTCTTATGTATGTTGTTACACTTGAAATATAATACTGAGAATGAGAACAGCGAGATTGAATTTAATAAGGATTAATAGTATGTAAAAACTAATTCTCTATTAAATTTTGACGAAGAAATTGGTAGTATGGTCCTCTTAGAATTTGTTTAAACAACAAAATTATTTTTTCCAAGGAAGAAATTGAGGAGGTTCTATGTGACCAATTAAAGATAGGAAAAATGCTAAAGTGACATTCATAATACATATCGATAGAAACATATTTATTAATGTACTATCGGATTGTTTCAAATCATGCACCATCACATAATTCGAGGTAATCCAATGGTGTGTAAAGGTAATGCACTCTATAGTTGTACACTTTAGACGCCAATGTAGCATTACTCTTAAAGATATATTATAGAAGAAACAAATTTCAAACTCCCTGTATTTTTTCTCGAAGCAAGATCTTGGCCAATAGATAGAAATGTTAATTCCATTTAAAAGAAAAGATAATATAATTTCAATTTTTAACTTTGAACCTAGAAATAATAGAATCTTAGAGAGAATTATATGCTTCACTATAAGAAATCACGTAGAAAAAAGGGAATCACATAAAAGAGGCATAAAATCTTACCTTGCTATCTACCAATCACATATAGAAAATAACATATATATCAACAATATATTTGTAATAGCCTTTTAATTTTATTTATCCACCGTAACAATTTCTCAAGTGCATATAGAAAGTTAGTGATTTTAGACCTTTTTTCTTTTTTAATGCAACAGCACTTATAAAATTATTGGTAGGGCCTTAGCTGATAGTTTGAAGGACATTCTTCATGAAATTATAAAACCTTAATCAAGCTGCCTTTATCAAGGTAGAAGCATTCAAGAGATCATTTTACTTGAGCATGAAGTGGTTAAGAGTTGCGGAAGAGCTAATGCTCCAAATGCTACTGTGATTAAGCCGGATTTTAGAAAAGTGTATGATGTCTTATCTTAGGATTTCCTAATTATTGAAACTATGAAAATGATGTGCTTTCCAAAGAAATTCATAGATTGGACCTACCAATGTATTTTCACAATATCTTATGCAATCCTAATTATGAAGGGTTCCCTCCAAGTGTGGTCTTCAAGAGTGTGAAGGGTTTTTGGCAAGGAGAGCCAATCTCTCCACTCCTATTCAACGTTGCCATGGAGGCTCTCACAAATATATTGAACCAAGAGTTGGAAATAAGATTACCCAATAACACCACTTTTGTTTCCTTTTACTTCCGCTTCGTACTTTCTACATTTTCTTTTACAGTGGCATTTCTTCCCATAACGATAGCACTCCGCATCCTTCTTGCTTTTAGATTTGGATCAAGAACTTTTTCTTTTGGTGTTTCCTTTCTCCTTTGATTGGCCTCGCTCACTTGAGCTCTTAGCAACGAGTATATCTTGAGCATCTTGCCCGCTTGACTTGTTCATAGTCACATGAGAACTTGTGTATTGAATCACTTCTTCGAACTCCAAACCTCTGCCTTAGTTGTCATCTTTCGTCTCTCCTTTCGACCATCAAGCCAATAACCTGACGGGTGTCTTCTTCTTTATATTTCACCTCTAATTTCAACAAATTAGCCCATATTAGAGTCTAAGAGGGGGTTGATCAATTGGACTAAATGCAGGAGTTGAACCTTTCTCAAAAATTAAAAATAAAGTGCATGCATGAAGAAATAAAGAAAGAGAAGACTGAGAAATTTTTATGTAGTTTGGCTCTTCAAGCCTGTGTCCATGACTTGAATGCCCCTTTCAAGATTTTCTAAAACCCACTAATAGATCCGACATCAAGGTAAGGATCAAAATCGATTACACTTCTCAACTTTCAGGTGTGAGAAACATTTACATACATTGTTTTGTTAACAATGAACTTTCCTAATGACTAACAAATCACTTAAATACAAATAAATTGAAAGAATGAGGATTCTTTTACCAAGAACTCCTCAATATACTTACAATTAATAGAGCTTTGAATGCTTCTCTAGGATGCTTAGCCAAAAATGTTAAGTCTGAATGCACAACTGAAGAGAGGAGAAGACTTTCTTTTGGATTGCTTGAAAAATGAACAATGAAGCTTTGATCCCAGAAAGTGTTTTGAAAGCAAAATATTTGAAGTTTGAAAGCTCAAAAAACTTAGAGAATGCTTAGAATGATTATTAAATTGTGTAAGTTATGTTTTCTAACAAAAAAAATGAGAGTTTATATATCTTATCTCAAAACAACTAGGGTTAAGGGTTTCAATCTCCCAAAAACCCAATAATTTGAATTTCAAATTGAAGCCAAATAGTTTGATTCTTTCATGGAAACATGGGTGGACAATCCCGTTGTAAAACCTAAGCAAATTGTTGGATCACCAAATAAAAAATCAGGTCAAGAAGGTCGTTTTCGAAAACCTAGAAAAATCAGTTTTATTTTGTCACAGGGACTCGCCACTGGTCCATCCTATAGTGCGTTGGTCTCGGGAAACACCAAAAACTTACTTGGGTTCTAAGCGCTGGTCTTTATGGCTAGCGTGCTAGTCTTATGGTCCTTGACTAGCGCATTGGTTTCTGTTACTAGCACACTGGTTCAGTTTTCAAAAACTCCCAGATTTTTCTGTACTAGGCTAGGATACTAATGTCTTGACTAGCACGCTGGTCCCAGTTCCAGAAACTAGACTTTAGTGAACCAGGACAATAAGGCGATGTAGCACTGAACTAATGCACAGATTGAATCAAGAACAATTAAACTTGGGTTATTTTTTTACTTTGACAAAACATGTTTCAAGATTTGAAAAAACTTAAAATACTTGAACAAAGGTTTAAAACATATTCAAATCAAATTTTGAAAGTTTGCAAACACTTGTGAAAAACTTTTGGAAGCATAAAATATAAGTGTGCATGTAAGATTACTTGGCTAAGAACACTAAAGAAGATTCTACAACCTAAATGAAATCTAAGCAAGTTACAAAGTGAACAAAAGCTTGAATCTTAATTTGGGCTTGCTTTTGACTAAGAATGTGTTGGCATCCGTTCAAATTCCAAAACTACTGAAAGATAATGAGTATCAGTTATTGGAAGAGAATGGGTCACCCACTCCCTTCTATTTTAAGGCTGAACGTTGGGCATCAGTTGTGAACTGATGGAATTCCCCACTTTGTTTATTTTATTGCATTAAAATAGGGAGGTTATTCAGCTGGTCCTTGTACCCTATAAAAGAGTGCTTTGTATCTTTGTTTTTTAAGCAAGTAAGAAAAATTTGAATAAAGATAGTTGAATTCCCATTATCTTTCTCCTCTTTATATTTTTTAGTGTTTGTTCATCCTCTATCAATTCTCTTCTCCACTTTGAAATAGTGAGATTGTGTGAGTGCTTATTGTTTCTATCAGTGGTATCAGAGATAGGATGAATTCTATCCAGCAACAAGTTCCTAAGTTATCAAAGGATAACTATGGTTCATGGTGTATCCAAATGAAAGCCTTGTTTGGATCTCAAGATCTTTGGGAAACAATTAATGATGGTTTTGTGGAACCCACTGGCGAGCAAGATGATGCATGTACAGCAAATGAGAAGAAGGCTATTAGGGAGCAGAGGAAGAAGGATAAAAAAAGCTTTGTTTATACTCTATCAAGGGTTGGACAAAGCTACCTTCGAAAAGGTTGCCGAAGCAACAACAAGCAAAGAAGCATGGGATATTCTTGTTTCCATCTTCAAAGGAGACGATCGAGTGAAGCGGGTTCGCCTTCAAGCATTGCGAGGCGAGTTTGAAGCTCTCCACATGAAGGATGGCGAATCGGTGTCTGATTATTTTTCACGGTTGCTAATAATCGTGAATGGCTTGAAGAGAAATGGTAAGAAGCTAGATGACATCTGTGTCGTCGAGAAGGTACTTCGATCCCTTTCCTCTAAATTTGAGCATGTAGTTGTAGTTATTGAAGAGTCTAAGGACTTGGAGATACTTACAATTGAGGAATTATTGGGTTCACTACAAGTACATGAGCAAAGGATGTAGAAGAAATCTAATCCAGCTGTATTGGAACAAGCATTAGAGTCAAAACTGACTCTAAATGATCAAAGAAAATCTACCTTCAACCGTGGTCGAGGCAGAGGCCGAGGGCGAGGTACAACTCAACAATCAAGCCAAAGTCAGCAGGAGAATCAAAGTTTTAGAGGACGAGGAGGTAACCGAGGTAGAGGAAGATCCTATGGACATGGAGCCAATAGGAATGTCCAATGTTTTAACTGCAATAAATTTGGACACTACGCCTCCGATTGTTGGTTCAAAATTGATGAACAAGCCAATGTTGCAAAGACATCAGATGATGTAGGTAATGAATCTATCATACTTCTTGCACATGATGATTCACATACTCCATATAAAAATTGGTATCTTGATTCTGGGGCAAGCAATCATATGTGTGGCAAGAAAGAATTGTTTGTAGAACTCACGGAAGAAGTCCACGAAAAGGTGAACTTGGGAGATTCCTCTAAAGTATCAGTTGAAGGCAAAGGGAAAGTAAAAATCTATCAGAAGGATGGTAAGAATGGGTATATATCTGATGTGTATTATGTACGTAATATGAAAAGCAATATTCTTAACATTGGGCAGCTTGTAGAAAAGGGATATAACATACAAATGAGAGATAACTCTATCATTTTGAGATATATAAGTGAAAGAATCATCGCACATGTTACCCAAAATCGAATGTTCCCACTTCATCTTAGCACAAAGTCAGAGAAATGCTTCTATGGAGTCAAAGAAAGTGAGTCATGAAAGTGGCATC
The DNA here is from genome assembly GCA_035771175.1 of Paratinospora sagittata. Taxonomy (NCBI): domain Eukaryota; kingdom Viridiplantae; phylum Streptophyta; class Magnoliopsida; order Ranunculales; family Menispermaceae; genus Paratinospora; species Paratinospora sagittata. Next base: position 37,073,487 of record CM069589.1, read on the forward strand.
ATCGCCTTGGGCATCTCCACTTTAGCGGTCTAAAACTACTATCTTCATCAAGCATGGTGCATGGGTTACCAATGATCGAGCCGCCAAGTAACACTTGTGATGTTTGTATACTTGGCAAACAAGCACGACTTCCTTTTCCCAGCGGCAAATCATGGAGAGCAACGACACCACTTCAACTGATCCACACTGACATATGTGGACCTATTGAACTTGAGTCGCTAAGAGGTAATAGATACTTTATTACTTTCATTGACGACTTCAGCAGAAAATTATGGGTTTATTTTCTTAAAGAAAAGTCAGCTGCTTTTGTTGTATTCAAAAACTATAAAGCCCATGTAGAAAAAGAAATTGGTCACAAAATTATAACTCTCCACTTTGATCGAGGTGGAGAATACACCTCAAAAGTATTTGATGAGTATTGCAGGGAAGAAGGCATAAAACATCAATATACTGCGGCTTACACCCCACAACAAAATGGGATCGCTGAAAGAAATAATCGCACGATTCTTAACATAACAAGAACTATGCTCAAGGAGAAAAGATTGCCAAAGCAATTCTGGGCGGAAGCTGTGGTGTGCTCATCATATGTGCTGAACCGATGTCCTACCAAAAGTGTAAAGTACATGACACCTTAAGAGGCGTGGAGCGGCTACAAACCAACTGTTGCACATCTAAGACTCTTTAGGTGTGTTGCATATTCTCAAGTTCCCAAGCCCAACAAAAAGAAGCTGGATGATCGTGGTGAGAAATGCATCTTTCTCGGCAATAGTGAAGAATCGAAAGCATACAAGCTCTATAATCCACTAACAAAGAAATTAGTGGTTACTAGAGATGTTATCTTTGATGAAGATAAAACACGGAGCTGGTATGATGATGAGAAGGCCAAAGAGCAGCAAATGTTTGAAGAACTTGAAGAACCCCCAACACAAGTTCCACCAGGTATACCATCATCTCCTCAACATAACACACCTTCTCCGAGAAGAAACTCACCATCTTTAGCAAAAAGTAGTAGAAACAGATCTTCCATACACCAAAGTCTCATCAAAATGAGAAGTCTCGCGGAGATTTATAATCAAAGAGAAGAAGACGAAGAGACCAACCTCTTCTGTTTATATGCTGATCATGAGCCTCTGACCTTCCAAGAAGCTGTAGAAGAAGAATGTTGGCGATCGGGAATGGAGGAGGAGATTCATGATATTTAGAAGAATAACACTTGGGAGTTTACAACACTTCCAACAAATCAAAAGGCTATTGGCGTCAATTGGGTGTACAAGATCAAACGTACTACTGAGGGTGAAGTTTCTCGTTACAAAGCGAGACTAGTTGCTAAAGGCTACAAGCAGAAGTACGGTATCGACTACGAAAAGGTTTTTGCACTAGTTGCAAGACTTGACACGGTGAGATTATTGATTGCACTTGCCGCTCATCATAATTTAATCGTAAGTAAAAGTCCAAAATTCGTAAGTAAAAGAATTACTTATGACTTTCGTTGTTATTGTCACGAAATTGGTTTCGCAAGTAAAACACTGTAAGTAAAAGTTTCAATCACAAAAAAAAAATCGTGGGTAAAAGTTTATGTTTTACTTACGAAAAAACAATCGTGAGTAAAAGTTATTTTCGTGACTAAAATGAAACAGATCTGTACTTTTGCTTACAATTAATGTCGTAAGTAAAAGTAATAAATTCGTGAGTAAAAGGTTAGGTTTCACTTATGAATATAGTGTTGTAAGTAAAACTTTTGTTTCGTGACTAAAAGTTGACAAAAATGTAACAAATCTACATTTTTACTTACAATAAAATTCGTAAGTAAAAGTAAAAAATTCGTTACTAAATATAAGCTATAACATAAAAAAATAGCTAATAAAACAATTTTCTGTAATATTTTTGAAATTTTAATTTTTACAAATAATAAGAATTAATAAAAAAAAATTAACAATAGAAGGAATGAAGATTAATTTCATTCATCAAAACTATAATTTTTACAACCATAAAGTTTTGAAGTAATATGTACAGAAACTGAAAATTTGCGCAAGTCAAAATTTGCAAAAGTAACAAAATGTATAAACATGTCTATCATGCAAACAAACAATAACTAAGATGTGGTCTTTGTAGAAGTCAATAATGATGGCGGCAAGATATCCTCTTTGAACTGACGAACGTCATCCTCAATACTTGTAACCCTATCTATAAGTTTTGTCACTAGATGCTCCATCTCCATGTTGTTTCGATCTCATGAAGATCCATGTGTACATGAGCAAGCACTTGATATTTCTTTTCATCAACCTTTTGCCTTCTTATCCTGTCCTTTCTGATAACCGGAGCAATAGCCAGCCAAGAACACGTTCCATAATTTGAAAGTCTAAAATATACGGCATGTTCACTTTATCTTCTGTTGGAGGCCATTGACTTTCAAATCTTATATCTACCATCTCTAACTGTAAATGAAGAAATAGATATAAGATACAAATTTAAAAAATAATATTAATCAATATAAAAGCTCATTTAAAGACTTACATAAACACTTTTGGCCTCTCTATTTAGCCAATGTAACGAGAAGATATTATCGTGTTGGCGCAAATAGTGGTTGGGTGTGGAGACTGACCCATTAGTTTGCATTCATTTCCTCTTTGATTGATTTTTTAAATTAGTTGCTGATTTTTTCTGCATAATGCACAATTTGTTAGTACAAAGAAGAAAAAAAAAAGTAATCAATAACACAAATAATAAGACAAATAAATATTGTTATCAATAAATTAATTTCTTGGCTTTCAACAAAAGAAAATGACAATCTCCTTTGTATTTTAGCAAAAAGGTTTTTGAAAAATTGTAAGATATATGCCTAATGAACATCAAAATATAGTTTCATCCATATCCCCAAACTCAAATCAATTCCATTAATTTATTTTATCATGCCAAAACATAAAAACAAAAACAAATCAATCAATTGTTTTTACTAAACAAGCATGCAATTGAGAAAAGTATTCTCCCATAAGTTCATCAAACAAAAGACGATATATAAATAATGCTCCAACATATAATCATTCAATCTCATACCAAAACAATACAATTTGAATGGCATATTCATTGTAAATTAAGAGTCTCAGTCATTCAAAAGAATCGGGCCTAAGGGAAATCCAACCTAACTTTTTCCATATAAATCTCCACCTAAAAGAACCACAATTGAGGTGTCATAAGAACCACACCCTGATAAACTGCAAGAAAGTGGAAAACCAGTGTTTCAATACCATTGACAGCTTGACTGTACATTTGATTGATTTATTAGCTGATTTGAGGCACTCAAAAAGCCCTTCTACAACTCATGGAAGAAGTCCTTTTTTCTGATCTTCACTTTCCAGACTAACTTAAATATATATCCAAGTTAGGCTATATGTGAACATTCATGCCTAAGTAAGCTATAAACTATTATTCTACATACAACCAATAACAAAAGTAAAAGATCAACCATTAGATCACAATGTAAAATTGAACTCGCAATTTAAAAGTAAACTCATAAATTCAAAACCATAGGATCAACCATTAACTCACATTGTATAGCTCATAAGATACATATATGATAAAGGATTTAAAAATAATAGATTTCCAACATACCTGAAATGATTCAGATGCAAAATAATCACAAAGCCATTTCCAATCATCTACTAAATCAATTGAAGTTGGTTTCTTTTCTTTTGCGGCCTTTATATTATCTTTGAAGAAAGATAGGACAAAAAAAAAAAAAAGTTCACACAAAAATCCACATTCACAACCAACATTTCCCACCAAATCATCATTAACCAAACAAACACATCTACAACAAACCAAACCACTAAATCTTCTGCTAAAACCATAATCCAAAGCTCAAATGCAAAGCATTTATTAACAGAAAAAAAAAAAAAAAAAACAGAGCTTACCGTGCTTCTTTTGCGTTCTACAACAATGGTGAATCCAAAAGCCAATAATATCAGAGCCACAACTAGTAAGTAAAACTTCCAGAAATCTAGGGTTCTTAACAAAAAAAAAAACTTCCAGAAAAAAATAAAATAAAAATAAACCCATCGTTGCGCTGCGTTGCAACTCTTTGCGAGAGAGATAATCAAATCAAAAACAATCACCTCCAACTCAAAACTCCTCCAGTACAAATAAATAAATGAAAAGAAAATTATCAAGAACTCATTAACAAGAATCCTCAATGAATAACAAACAAAATAAACTTAAACTTAGCATGACAGTATCCAGAAGAAAATGGACATTCATCAAAATATGATACTGTCATTTATAATCCATCGAAAGACTAAAATCTAACAAATAATAGTCAAACCTACGTCAAACTCCTTAAACGAAAAAATGAAAAGTGAATTATCCAGAACTCATTAACAAGGATCCCCAATCGATAACAAACAAAAGAAACTACTTCCAGAAGAAAACAACATTCATCAGAATCTTAACAATGTCATCAACAGTACTTCAAAAGACTAAAATCTAATAAATAACAATCATATCCAACTTAAAACTCCTCACAAAGAAATGATATCAAGAATTCATCGTTAACCAGAATACTTAATCAATAACATAAAAAATTCCAACGTAGCCGACAGCATCCAGAAGAAAACGGCATTCAACAAAATCTTGATAACGTAATTATTAACACTAATAATAGAAAATCATAAACAGATACAAAACAACAAAAACCAAATCAAAACGAATTCAGAATCAATTCAAAAACATTAAATAACATTTCATTACTCACAACAAAATAGCAAAAATGATCTACACCGAACAAGAAAAAAAAAACCGAATATACAATAGAATTAGCACACATCAATAACCACATCAAAATTCCTTCTTTCTTTCTCACTAACCTATCAAATAAACTAAAAAAACAGAATCCGATATACACAGACTCCAAACCTAAAATCGAAATCATTTCATCCACAGCAACACAAGCATTTCTTAACACAACAACAATAACATAGCTTCAAAACTAAGCAAAAAAAAAAAAACACAAGCAAAAAAAAAAACACAAATAAAAAAAAAACAAAAGTAATCAAAAAAGAATAAAAAGAAAGCGAAAAAAGAATAAGAAAGAAATCTCACCAGCTTGAGCAGGAGGGGCAGGCTTGGAAGGCAGCTTTGCCTGCTGTTGCTGCTGTTGCTTGGCCTGCTATTGCTTGGGCTGCTGCTTAGGAGGCGCAGTGGTCAGAGCCACAGATTCATAGTCGCCATTAGAACTTTACCTGACAGAGAGAACTTCGCAATAGCACTGCTGCCCTTTCAGTTTCAACCCTTTGCTAATCTCACCATTCACAACGCAAATCTCCTTATTCCCTACCAGTCAAGATCTTTTAGCGCACAAACCTCTATGACGATTTCATCTTCGTCTCCTCATTCTTTGATTCATCTTCGCCAAAAAAAAAGAAAAAAAAAGGGTTTGGAGCATTCGTTAGTACTAAAAGTTGACTTTTGACAACGACTATTACTTACGATTTTGAATAATCGTGAGTAAAAAATAGTTTTACTTACGAAAATGAATTCGCTAGTAAAAGTCTTGTGATCAAAAGCATAAATTCTTGTAGTGTCAAATTAGCCTTTCTCAATGGCATTCTCGAAGAAGAAGTGTATATTTACCAGCCACAAGGTTTTGAAATTGAAGGAGAAGAAAACAAGGTATATCGCCTAAAAAAGGCATTATATGGTTTAAAACAGGAGCCAAGAGCTTGGAATGCACGCATTGATAGCTATCTTCATCATAATGGTTTAACCAAATGTCCATATGAGCATGCAGTCTACATGAAGAAAAATCATCAAGGTGAATTTTTGATTATTTGCTTATATGTTGATGACCTGTTGTACACAAGAACTAGCAGTGAAATGCTTATGGAATTCAAGCTATCAATGTTTAAAGAGTTTGAGATGACAGACAACAGACTGATGACCTATTTCCTTGGGATTGAAATGAAGCAACAGCAAGATGGGATATTTATATCTCAAACAAAGTACATGAAGGAAATTTTGGAGAAATTCAAGATGAGTAATTGCAACACTGTGAACACTCCAATAGCTACAGGTATGAAACTATAAAGAGAAGGAAATGGAGGATTTGTGGACTCAACTCTTTTCAAGAGTCTGATTGGAAGCATGAGGTACTTGACAATCACAAGGCCTGATATTATGTATGGCATCGGACTTGTGAGTCGTTACATGGAGACACCAAAGGAGTCACATTGGCTAGCTGCAAAGAGAATACTAAGGTATATCAAAGGCTCACTTAATCTTGGTCTATTTTATAATTATGGTGAAAATGCAAAATTAATAGGCTATTCAGATAGTGATTGGGGAGGGGACCAAGATGAGAGAAAAAACACCACTGGCTATGTCTTCTATCTTGGTACAACTGCATTTTCTTGGACCACCAAGAAACAAAAAATAATGGCTCTATCTTCTTGTAAAGCAGAGTATATAGCAGCTTCATCTACTGTTTGTGAAGCAATATGGGTACGAAATATTTTGAAGGAGCTGGATCATCCACAGGAGGAGACAACTGTGATATTTGTGGACAATAAGTCAGCTATCCAGCTTGCAAAGAATCCAGTCCATCATGGAAGGAGCAAGCACATTGATACTTGGTTTCATTTTCTTCGTGATCATGTGAAGCAGAAGATTGCAGAGCTCCAATATTGTCACACTACTGAACAAGTAGCAGATATATTCACTAAACCATTATCAGGTGAAATTTTCATGAAGCTAAGAGACATGCTAGGCAGGAAGCAGTTTTGATTTGAAGGGGCGAATGTTGGCATCCGTTCAAATTCCAAAACTGCAGAAAGATAATGGGTATCAGTTATTGGAAGAGAAAGGGTCACCCACTCCCTTCTATTTTAAGGCTGAACGTTGGGCATCAATTGTGAACTGATGGAATTCCCCACTTTTTTTATTTTATTGCATTAAAATAGGGAGGCTATTCAGCTGGTCCTTGTACCCTATAAAAGATTGCTTTGTATCTTTGTTTTTTAAGCAAGTAAGAAAATTTTGAATTGAATTCCCATTCCCTTTCTCCTCTTTATATTTTTGAGTGCTTGTTCATCCTCTATCAATTCTCTTCTCCACTTTGAAATAGTGAGATTGTGTGAGTGCTTATTGTTTCTATCAGCATCCACTTTGAACGAATGATGTGATCTTTTATATTACAAGCTGAAACTCTCATTTTAAATGATCAGTATATTCGAATGTTGCTTTCAAGGGGTCAGTGATTCAACAAATAACATACCGATTGAATTCATTCAAGTGCCCCATAAGATCTTGTCTTTCCTCAATCCTTTAGCCATAGAGTTTTTCCTTAAGAGATAATTTGTTGGACAAGCTCTTCCCCACATAAAGCTTTTCATGCCTAACCAATGTTCCCTTTGCGATATTCTATTCCATGACATTGTACATGACCTCATCGGATACATATGCAACTCAATAGAGCTAATGGTGTTTATATCCAACACATCCCATGTATCTTTTGACATACTTTCTGCCTTTTCTTCGATGCCCTAAATGCACATATGAACCCTTATTGGATAAGAATGTTTCTCATTTTTCTTTGCCACAAGGTAAAGTTTGACTTTCCATCAAAATGCTTCACCTCAACTTCTGTTGCACCAAAGTTTTCACTTCTTGTTGCACCATTTTCAGCTATTGCAAACCCCTAGACAACTTAGGCTCTAGTACGACTTGTAAAGAAATAGGTGAATGCCTAAGAATGCTTTCTTAGGAAGTTTTTAAACATGCCACTTATGCACAACTCCTTCCAAAAATTGGTTTTATATAACAATGATGACACCCAAAAAAATGTGCAAATGCTAGAAATAAACCAAGAAACGCAAATAAATAAAAATTCAAACAAGAAATACCATGAGTGGAACACACAAGATCTTACGTGGTACACCAAAATAGCTACGTCCATGAAGGTAGATAATTCACTACTATCGGAGCAAAACAATAGAGGGCGTTCCTCTGGGTAGATTTTAATCTTACCTCTTCTTCTTTTGTACTAGGGTTAAGTTTTCTTCCTTTTGCTTTCTTTCCTCTCTTCTTTCTTTGTTTTCCCTCCTCTCGCACATAGAGATCTAGAGAACATGTGAGAACATTCAAGAAAAGAGCTTGTATAGTAGCCCTCATTTATCTAGGATATTACATGGGATTAAATAAAAACAAAGGGCATACAATATTAGGCTAGGCCCACATACATTTGTTTTAAAGCCACGTCTTCAACAAACGCAATTCTTAAAATTTATTTCTTTGTAACCAACAGTAGTTGGTTCAGTGGTTGGGGGCAAGAGCTCCTAACCCTGAGGAGGAGAGTTCGAATCGGGACTCATGCCACCCACCTATATGTTAGCCAATGGTTCGAAGGGTGATTGTGACCGTGCCCCGGAGGAATTAGTAGGAAACTAAAGAATCCTGATACCCGCCGATCTCAAAAAAGAAATTACTTTCTATGATGTAATTCATTACATGTAGTGGGAACAAAATTGTAAAAGGATGCTATTATCATCTAGAAGTATTGATTTTATTATTAGGGACATATGCTTTGACGTCAAAATTAAAGCACGGCCTCCCAAAAGACTTCATGCACGCCATGCTTTTGGTGTGCTAGATTTGTGTCTTGCCCATGGGATATTCAAATGAACTAGACTAAAGCTTTCCCTTGCATATTAAGTGAACTTCGTCTTCTTGGGTTGGTTTTCCCTTAATTATGATGGCTCATTCTCTGTGTTTAGATATGGTTATGGTCGTATTATTAGAGACTCAAGAGGTCTCCCCCTCTTTGCTTTTGCTGGTGAAAAGAAAGGTGGGGAATAGTCGTGAAGCCGAAGCTCTTGCTTTGTTTATAGGGACCAATTAAGCTCCTTAAATCTCTCGTCCTTTAAAAAGTTATCTTACATAGTGATTCTCTTGTCTTCGTTGAATACAAATGGGCCATCACTTGGGGCATCCCCCTTTTGATTAATTTCATCCATCAAGGATTTCCTCAAAGAGTTCAAGGCAGATGTTACATAAAATCGCAAGTGCACAATATCGTCAACTAGTTATATAATAATAAATAAAAGTATCGTTCCCACATAAATTTGCACTAATTTCTTGTTAATTATTAAGATTATTTCAATTTAATCTTATCTAAACAAAGAGAAAAAATAACAAATAAGAAATTTAAAACTCAGATTAAAACCAAAACAATTAAAATTAAATCACTCAACCAATTAATTATTTAAACCTAGGATTGCAATTTTTTCTCATATTTCACTTGGATTCGTCTACTTATTTTTCAATTAATTAATTACTTTGAGTTGTTAACCAAGAGCATAATTTATTTACAAGTCTGATCAAGTAAAAATACCTTGATGAATTAAATCTCTATATTTCTATTAAATTTAAATTAAAACAAGATTCATTAATATCGTGTTCTTTAATGATTATACATGTCACATGAGTATATGTTTATCTCACATGAACTCAATAGCTTTCGTCTTTTTTGATCATGCGTTATTTTAATCAAGTCTAAATCTAAAATCCCTTTTTCAAGATCATAAAGATTCAAAAAAAACATCTAATTAGTGATCAATTAATTAGAAGCAATAAGAACGGATCAAAATAAACAACTCTAAATAAATTAATTAAAATCTAACATCATACATGAAATTCAAAATCCATATGAGTCTCAATCGAAACCCTAGAAAAAAAAAATTACTCCATAACTATTTCTATAAACTCAAAATCAAATAGGTTCAACATCATGAAGGGGAGAGAAATTAAATACAAGGGAGAAAGGAAGAAAATATTAAACTAGCACGACTTCACCAAATTTGGATCTAGCTTCCTCGCTTGGCTTCAATGTTGTTTTTCTTTTGCTTCCAATGCTTCAATTGCCTCTTCTTTTCATGAATAATCCTTTCTAAACTCCCTAACTTCTATTTATAATGTCTAAACAAAAAGAAAACAAAAAATACTTGAAAATCGCAACACTAAAAAGTCCTAAATCTACCCGGATTCCTTGGCACCGCGCGCTCAGGATGGGCGCCGCAGCGCCAAGTCACTGCTTTGCTTTCTTTTCTTTTTTTATTAAGTTCTTCTCCTGGGCATCGCGGCGCCACAGCGCCCAGGTGCTGGATTTTTTTACACCTTTTCTTTTTCTTCTTTTTTGCTCTACCACTTCACTTCTACTTTGATACCTACAAAATAACACACAAACTAAGTATATAAACTATAAAAGCATCATAATATACTAACATATCACGCTAAAAACCATCTAATAACATATATCAAAAATCAACTTATCAGCAGTCAAGTTTGTCTATTGCTTGAGAGAGGCCATTCAACTAGCTAATTGGCTTGCAGCTTATATCCTGCATGATGATGAAGTTATATTCACTCACTATGAGCTCCCATCATTTTTGACTAATCTTGTGGATAATGATATACATGGTACTTTTTGTACACATAAGGAACTAACACTTTTGTAGCCTTCTCGTGAATTTTAATACATACGATTCTCTTTCCTATAAAAAAAAATAATAAAAAAAAAATCTCAAGTGCATAGTAGGAGAATACGTTTAAAAAATTCTCTGATTTTAAATGTTTTTGATTGTGTCATTTTTATTGTTTTGTTAACAACTTCCTCGTAGTTGCCAAAGTTTCTTTGTAATTTGTTAGTTGAGAACAATGTTGGCTCTTGGGTTCCAAGGGTTGGTAGCTGGTTGGTTATTTGGCTTGGTTGTTGCTTGTTTTTGGGTGCCTGTGGCTACCCTCCTGTAAATTTGTGCATATATATATATATATATATCCTTAAAACCAATTAACTTCACATTGGCCGTTACATATATACATCTTTTTCCCTTAAAATATGTACTAACAATGATTTATAAACAAGCTTATTAACCATGGGATGCACAGGTGAGTTATAGAGAATTTGCAAACTCTTATGGAAACAAATTTTTAAAAAATAACAACATTTTCTAATGTTTTATCATAGTTTTTTAAAATTTAATTATCTATTTTTAATGTGATCTTTTGAATAGATTAATAAAAAAATATTTGCAAGCGTACAAAGTAAGTTGTAGCATTTAACAAGATCAATCCACAAGAATTAGGCAAGTAACTTTAGATTATTTTAAAAAATAAATTAAAATATTACATACTATATAAGTAAAAAAAAAAAAACAATAGGTTAGTTTCTAACATCCTAAATATGAAAGAAATTAATAAATAAAAAACAATCTAAAACTGAATTTAAATTAACTTGAAATGAAAATGAAGCAATGACATAAAAAAAGTAAAAGAAAAAAGGAACAATAGATAAAAAGAAATTAAGCAAATAAAAGGGTAAGACAAGAACTTTATCAATGAAAAAAAATAAAACTTACAGAACTTCAAATCCTTGGGCATTAAAGTCACTTTACCCGAGACTTAAATCAACTATTGAAAATAATATCTAACATAAAAATAAAATAAAAATAAAAATGAGAGTAGAGATGAGATTCCTTGGTCCCTTAGGTGCCCCCTTCATTATATTTGATTTGTTTCCAAAACAACTATATTTTACATATAATTCAAAATTTCATCATCTCCAAATATTCTAAGAAATCAAAGCTCAATTAAGCACACACATTCTTTGTGACGTCCCCCAACCCCGGACCACTATCCCCCTCGGGGACAGTGTGAAGAATATCAAGGCGAGATGCCCGACTTAGGCATAGCCAACCACCCCATCATCCATGGGATGATCAGGACTCTACAAGCCTCAACTAGACTCTCCATAAAGTCTAATTTTTTTTTCTAAACATCAACCTGATAAACCTGACAGTTCTAAAATCAACCACTACACATCCACTATGAATCAAGTCTGCACAATAGACAAAATGAATCACATTCCATCACTATCAGTCTAAGTCTAAAAGCATAGTCCCAACATCTAAATGAACACATAATCTCGAAGGCCAACCATAGAGCAACCCAACATCAAGGGTGCATACCCATTCATTCTTACCATCTACTCAGTTTCATAAGTTAAGTATTACTATATACATAGGTTTCCAAAATTACAAAATATATACATAGATGTGTACAACATACAATTAACCATACAAAAAGGAAACCCTCCTCACATCTATGCTAAGCTCCTCAACTAGCTAAGTCCTCAATGGATAATAACTCCTTTGCCCTTATCCCGGGCTATAGATCCTGTGAAAAGGGAAATGAAAGTGAGCCAACGATGCCCAGTGAATAGAATTCAGATATGTCATCAATACTCATCAATAAAATATCATGTATGCATGACAATGCCACAATATGATGAAAAACATATGACTCATATAAATATCAAGCATTCATCATAAATTTCATGCAAAGGTAAAATTCATCACCTTCCATTTCCACATTCTAGTCCAGGCCTTTCGCACAGTGAGATCTAGCATCGTAACGCTACGATCTCGAACTTATTCATTCAATATTCATTCTCATATTCTAGTCCAAGTTTTCGCCGTATGACCTCACTCTGGAGATCCTCCCCATGTCCTCTAGATTAGTGGGGGCATAGCTTCCACTTCGAAGTCGCACAATTGTATTGTGATTCGGGAAATAGAATGTTCACGTTTCTTTTCCATAGAATTTCGTCATGAGATTTAGCATCCTAGCACTATGATCCGAGACACAGAATATCCATTGATCATTCATTTTGTGAAAATCCTCGTATGGCATGGTCAAAAGTCTTCCTTCTAGTGTACTAGCATTGCTAAATAAGGGCGTAGTTTTTGTCAGTCACTAAGCCAGTTAGATCCTTTTAACAGGCCTAAGACTTCAATCTTTTCATAGGCAAGACCTACCAAGTTCACATGATTTTACCCATATGCAATATCAATTTAAAACACATTTCATGCCTTCAAACATACAACATATAATTTCTAATATAATGACATAAGAGATTAAAGATAAATGAAGTTTACTCACAACCAAGCCAATGAAAGCAATCCTATGTACACACAAGATCCCCAATTCCAACTTAGATCATGCAATCACATATAAGTTCATACATTTCACTATCCATAACGCATCCATTTCCAAGACCAATATCATATACTCAACACACACGACGCATGTCTACTCCCCAACACAGTCAATTTAGGTCCATACATAGCCAACTAGGCCAATTACATCAATCACCATCATAATCTATATAGGAATACTATATAGTTCCATAATTCCCAATCCAAACTAAAATACATGTATCATAGCCAAATTCTAACATGCTCATCTAAGCCCATAATAAAACGCATGAATTATAAAATTCAAGCCATAGGCATCCACCGTGCCTAATAGCATAATTACACAATGTCTAGGTCCATATACCATTAGTATAGTTAATTGCATCATTTCCCACCTTAATTAGCCATAAAATTTCCATAATTCATCAAATGTCTCTAATGAGGACTTAAATACACAACATAATCAAAATTGAGGAAAAATCCCTACAATGTTTAGGCCATGTAGAATTAATACAAATTAACATGAAACCCAATTCATGATCAATTAAGCATAATTCAACTCAATTCATGTCTAATTAACTATATTCCACCCCCAATTTGTCAAATTCAAACCAAATGCACTAAAAGCCCCAAATTGGGTAAAGTCTCAACATTAGGCTTAGGTCTCATTAGGGTCTTTATGGGCAATTACAACATGAATTAACCCACTTTATGTCCAATTAGACATATTTCACTACAATTAACCATCTCCAAGGCAATTACATCATTTTTCCCAAATTGGGGAAAATCTCTATAATTGGACATAGAGCATAAATGAACTAGCCACAAGGCTACATCATGAGAATCCCCAAATTAACATTTCCAATCACCTAAACATGTCAATTCAACCAACATAAGTCACATGCACTCCATTTGGAATGTCCAATGTTAACTTTTTAGGATTAGGTGTAATACCCTAGGATTGTACACTAAAAAAAAAAAAAAAACTTCGGGCACCTGCCCGTACGGTCGGGTAGGGTGCCCGAAGGTACGGGCATCATTTTTTCTATAAAAGGGGGCTCCCCCCTCTCATTTCCCACACCAAACTCTCTCTCTTTCTCTCTCTCTCTCCTTGAGTTTTTTTTCCTCTCTTTTGAGACTCTCTTCACTGTGCAACACAGTTCTGCTCAGGGGAAGACGCCAATTCAAGAAAGAGTTTTTATCTGAAGGTAGGGAATGAAACATAGGTTTGCGTGTCTTATGACTTTTATTAAAGTTTACATTCATTTACACTGTATTATTGCGTATAATGTTCATACTTGTCATTTTTATGCATGTATATTTGGAGTTCATGTATTACACTATTGCGATGCCGGATTAGTGGTCAATCTGGTTCAACCAGACTTAGTATTTTTCTCAGTAACTTTAAATAGTGAAGAGGAGGCAGCGTGTTGTTCTAGACGATTGGTATTTAAGTAGACTTTGTGTCTCACCTCTCAACTGGAGACTGATCTGGTTGGTCTTACTTGAAAGCTATTAGCTTGTATAAGTGATACTGAATGTCTTAATTGTGCACGTAGTGATACCAACCTTGATAAGGATCACCAGACGTTGCCAAATCCTGTCTAATGTTAGTAAAGACCGAACTTGCTCATGCATTGACATTATACATAAGCACCACCTAGGTACGTAAGTGGTTTATGATCCACAAAATAGTTAGTAGCAATGCTCACTATTCTTAATATTTTCCTGGAGAGGTACGTACAATGAGAACCCGGGATCACCTGGGATGAACATTTATAAGCGAATCCAGGGCGACGTCCTTGGGGAGGTATGTACAACCGAGAACTCGGGTTTACCTGGGGATGGACAACAATACGTGAACTCAAAGCACAGTAAAATCATGGAACCATTAGGAGACAGTGTCATGCATACATTCATGTTGTACTGTTTATGATGCTTGTTGTGTTTATGTGATATTTGATTATGAAGTTTGCTTTATTAATTGTTATATTCACGAACTATTTTATCCATTGGGCATTAGCTCACCTCGTTGTTATCCAATTGTTCACAGGAGATTAGGGTGGACTGGGTGCAGGTTTTTGGGCCCACATTTTGTACCCTTTGTTTATCCATTGGGGATTTTGGGAGGATGTTCCCTTTACTATTTTATGTACAAAAGTATATTCTGAAATTAATGAAATCAGACTTGTAATTAATTGTGTGCCTGCGCATTCAGTGGCTGTTATGATGCATTCGCGCCCCGTTCGTGAGTGTCCCGCCGGTTTAGGTGCCCCCGGGCGGGGTGTGACATTAGGTCTCTAATATGTATCACCCTTAATTTCTCAATAAAAATTGGGGCAAATGCCACCAAAGTGTTCTAAATCATCTTAGGAATCCAAATCCTAAGCATGCATCTAGGTTTATAGGGCTTCCATCAAAACCCTAATCCCCTACAACATCAAAATTGAGTCCAAGAGTGTGAAAATCACTCATTGGGCGTGGGTTTAGGTCTAGGATGCTTTAATCCACCATTATCAAGTTCATACAAGCACATCCAAGCCAACCCTAGGTTAGGTCTCTCCCAAATTTGAAAACCCATGGTTAGATTTACACCATTAGAAAGCTTGAAATCAACACTAAAAACATTTTCATGGAAGAAACATTGAAGAAGATCTCACCTTGAAGCAACTTGGAGCATCAAAATCACCCAACTTATCTTTTTCTTCTTCTTCCTCCTCTTATCTTCTTCTTCTTTCCTTCTTTTCTTTCTTTTCCTCTTATGATCGTGCTTGAGAGAAATAATCAAATGAGAGGAATATTTTGAAGTCCTCATGATCCCATGCTTCCATGTGTTGCTTTACTAATCCAATACCCTCATCTCATTTCAACCACATATTCAAATATCATGCTTTTATCCAATGGTTGTTCACAACTTCTCATATATGACATGGGTCCATTAATGAGAGCATTTAATGTGGTCCTTCAACAAGCCACAAGTCAAAACAATGACTTACTCAACAAGTTATTTACATGTAACTTCTCCAACAAGCCACCCATAATAATATCAATGATAATAATAATAAAAATAATAGTGGTGATGATATTATTAACAATAACAATAATGTTAATAATAATTCCCTACAATTAACCACCACTTTCTTTCTTTCTTTTTTCTAAAAGTATTTTCAGAATCCAAAATTTGTTTATTTTCACGCATATGACATTTGGCCAATTCCCCATCATCTGACAAATTAAACTAATTTCACACACATGATATAAGGCCAATTTCTAGGTTCATCCAAAATGAACTATTCTCATGTGTGTGACATAAGGGTATTTCATTGGTTCATTTAAAATTTAATAAAACTTCATAATAAACACGTATAACACGCATAATATACATTATCAAGCAACAACAAGTAAAAAATGACATCAAAAGTCAGCGCATAGAGTTGGGCACACAGGGGTTAAGGTATTGGGCTAGGCGGAAGAAATTCTGGGGCAAACATTTCTTAATACAAAATATTTCTTAAAAAATAAAATCATTTAAACAAAGAAATAATTATGGTGTCATCTTGCGTGAGAATCCTTCCATTTTTTCAACTTTGATTTCTTGACTTTTTTATCATTTGACATGTGGAACCTTCTTCTTAGGTGCAATTGGGTAGAAAGCAATTTCACGTAGCTTTAGAATTCTTTATTTGACATTTGAAAAATAATATTGAACCTAAAAGGTACCTTAAGAAAAGACTAAGTGAAGCATCAAAATATATTTTATAAAAATAAACAATTATCCAATGCTCTTTGAAAAAATGATTTTCAAGACCTTTGACATATTGATTCAACTCCTGAATTTAAAAAAAAAAAAAAATCAACAATCTAATTTCTAATGAATCCTAAGATATTTTGATAAAAAAATATTTTCCTAAATTGCATTTCTAAAATAACTTAAAATGCCTAAAAATGGCCTAAAAACACTAAAATGTGACTTTTCTAATTTCTAATTTTCTAATGAATCCTAATATTTTTATTATTTTTTATATTTTTTTATTCTTTTCTTTTGTTTCCTAACTTAAAAGCACTAAAAATAGGGGTAAAAATATGCAAAATTGTGACTTCATTAATTTTATACGTTACTATTATTACATAAGATGTAAAAGATTCTTTATTAGCAATATGTTTTGTCAATGATTAAATAAAAGAACATTAAACCGTGTTTGAGAAAGGTTTTTGAAAAAACCAGTTAAGTTCAATTCACCCCCCTCTTAAACTCAAATCTAGGTTATCTAGCCATATATGGTGGTAGAAGTCTTATTGTTTGATATGTATGTTGATGTTTTGTTATGTGGTTATATGTGAGAACCATATGTCTTAGTTTTGATATATAACTACTTGTAATGTTACATGATTATATTTAAAAGCCACAACCTTAGTATTTTGTTGTACTAACTTTGAATTTTATAGATATGCATATTTGGTATATATTTGTTTCATATATTGTGCATAATTCAACTAATCTTTACATTATATGATATGATTTTGTAAGATGAGATTAAATCATGATAATATGGATATATGTTCTGTCACACCTGGGTTGCACACAGTGCCCCATACTCAGGGTAATGAGTACCCTCACAGGGCATACTCCAGCTATTATGGAACCATAATATTGTCCCATCTGGGTTGTGCAAGCGCCCCATACCCTCCCCCAAATTCGAACTCACAACCTCCTTATAAGGTTTGATTTCGCAATCCATTCAGGCGCATGCCCGAATGTTCAGGCGCCAAAAAATCTCTATATAAGGAACCCTCCTCATTTCTCATTTCTCACACCAAAATCACTCTCCTTGTGATTTTCCTTCTCTTTCTCACTCATTTTGAGTTTTAGTCTTTTGAGACTCTCGGTGCGGTGCGACGAAGTTCTGTCTGGAGGAAAGCGCCAGATCTGAAAGAAGAAGTTCTTATCTGAAGGTGGTGAATGAAACATAGGTTTGCGTGTTTTATAACTTTTATTAAAGTTTACATTCAATTATTATTATGTCTACTGTTCATTTACACTGCATTATGTCATATAATGTTTATATTGCCGCACTTATGCCTGTATATTTGGAATTCATGTATTGCATTGTTATAATGCCGGATTTGTGGTCAATCTGACTTAACTAGACTCGGTCTTGTCCTCAGTAACTTTAAATAGTGAACGGGAGGCAGCGGGCTGCTCTAGGCGATTGGTATTTAAGCAGACCTTGTGTCTCATCTCTCAACTGGGGACTGATCTAGCTGGTTTTATTGAAAGCTATCAACTTATACAAGTAATACTGAATATCCTAACCTTGCACGTCGTGATACCGACCCTGATAAGGATCACCAAACGTTGCCCAAGTCAGTCTAAATGTCAAGTAAAGACCAGACCAGTAGACTAGACCAGTTCATGCATTGGCATCATACATATCACCACCTAGGGACGTATGTGGTTTATGACTCATAGAATAGTTAGGAGCATTGCTCGCTATTCATTATATTTCTCTGGAGAGGGACGTACATGAGAACCCGGCTACGCTTGGGGAGGGACATTAGTACGTGAATCCAGAGCATCGTTCCTGAGGAGGGACGTACAACAGAACTTGGCTACGCTAAGGGAGAAACGTCCAGACGGACATTTGTACGTGAACTTAGGCGATGTACGTTCATCAAACCATTACGAGATGGTGTCATGCCTACATACATATTGATTGATTATGATGTTATCTTGTGTATTTAAGATATTTGATATTGAAGTATGCTTTATTAATTGTTATACTCACGAACTATTTATCCACTAAGCGCGTTAAGCTCACTCCATTATCATCCAATCTTTCACAAGAAATTAGGGTGGACTGGGTGCAGGTTATGGGGCGCACATTTTGTACCCTCTGTATTATTCATTGGGGATTTTGGGGAGTATGTTCCCTTGACCATTTTATGTACAAAAATATTCTGAATTAAATGAAATCAGATTTGTACTGTATATTATATTTTCCATTGCACACTCTGTTGTTACCATTATTATTATTTCAAATGCGTGCCCCGTCCGCTAGTGTACTGCCAGTTTAGGCGCGTCCGGGCGGGGTGTGACATGTTCTGAAAATGATTCATAATTTTGATTTTGAAGATTATTAGAGGGAGTTGTTATTTTTGCTTATGTTTGTGATTACTATAGCTCTTATTCCATATTCAAACGGTCATGTTGAACATCAATGCTATCAGGTCGTAAATATATGATAGATTTATTAAATGAACTCCCTAATATATTATATGATTTTTTAATTAAGAATGGATAGAAATATCTTTATGTGATTATATGACACATTAAAGATCGAGGCTAGATTTGTACAAAATAATGAATTCATTTGTGTGAAGGAGGTTGTTAGTATGTTTCTCATGACTATGTCATACAATGTGCAAATTCAATTATAGTTGAAAAATTAATTTCAGTATTTAAAAGAGTATTGAAGGCATTATGTCGGGTAGATCATCATTTTATTTGGCCTTGGAGAATGGAAGAGATGTCACCTGGATTAATGGGAAATCTTAAATATTATTCATGGTTTACAGTAAAGAACACGTTTTTAAGTATTATAGTTTATAAATTAAATACAAAATTAATTACATTGTATATTAGTTGATTTCCTTTTTCCCAACATTGTAAATGTGCCATCAATGACACACATTGTAACACAAAGTATGTACGAGTCAAACGTATACGTTGACCAATACGTATTGTCATGCATATTTGTATGCGTATATATATGTACATGACCTTTAGATAGTATGAATGTATGTATTTTAGGGCCATTGGTACCCTAGGAGGCTAGTTGTATCATAAAATGCCCAGCACTTGAAAAAAAAGAAAAAACAAATTGAGTTGGTGAGGTGGTTCGTGCATGTTACAAGCCACATGCCACGACCATTTGTAGCCACTTAAGAGCTGATTGAACACGTTTTGAGTTGCTAGCTTGCTGGCACAATCTAATTTAACTTGCTGGATTGAAGAGAAAACAAGATGAACAAGAGAATTTCAGAGCAAAACGTTGAGGAAGAAGATGAAAGGGCTAGAGTTGCTATAATCCAAGGTAAGAATGAGTTGTTTTGAGCTAAAACTTCTATTAATGGATTCCTTTCTTCCATTTGTTCATCATATGTAGCATGCAAACAGTTTCAATGGTTAGATTGGAGCTAGAAAGTGAGGGTTTCATTTGGAAATTGATTGAATTGTTGGCTGAAACCATTAGAGATCAACTCTTGGTTGCTTAATGAAGAAAGCTCAAGGATGAAAAATAAAGAGTGAAAGGTTAACTTGAGCCAAGACGATATCAATCGAAATGAGCACATTTAGATAGTATTGTTGGAGTATGTGGATGAGTTAGATTATAGGAAGTTCATTAACAATTATATTGACTTGTCTTTATCTTTTGGTCGATATAAAAATAAATTATTACTAATTAAATTAGGAATTATATTCAAAGCACAATTATAAATAATAATTTAATTATTTGGAATATGTTGTTTTGGCATTAAATATAATAACTTTATGCAATGCTTAGTCTCATTTTGTATTTCTTTACTATTTCATGTTAAATAATTATTGAATTAATTTTATCTTATTGTAAAAACTATTTCCAAAATGTAGATCAACCAAACATGTTAATTAGTTTTTATTTTTTAATTTATAAACCAAGAACCAAACATGTTTTTGTTGTTATTGTATTTAGAAAATAACTTTTGAATATGTTGTCAATCCTCAACTTAACGCAACCTCAATATTTTGAGGTAGATAATAGTAAAATTATTAATAAAGAATACTAGTAGAACATTTACGCATACATATTTGCATATGTTAATTTCTTACTTTACTTATTTATGATGAAATAAAATATACATGGTAGAAGTAAAAATAATAGGAGCACAATTAGCGTAAAAGAAAAAGAAAGATCAATGTTTACCTTTGACAATATGTAGAAGAAAGATAAACATAATTGTATAAATAGATAGAGTTGTAGCCAATTGAGAGTATACATGTTAATGCTAGAAAACTTTTATCTATGTATAAGTTTTTTTTTTTTTTTTTGTTTTTTATTTAAAAGAAAATCCAGAGCATTTTAAAAATGCATACAAATTAAAATTTAAAGATGTATAATGCAAGGAAATTATAAAAGTAAATTCTATCATTGATGCGAACAGGCATACTATATAATAATGATGATGATGATGATGACAACAAACGAAGACAACAACGATGACAACGATGTAATATAATAAAAAGTAATATAATGTTAAAAGTCCAAAAAAACCATTGAAGAAAAAATAAAAAATAAAATAAATTTCTCTATTAAAATCACATAACTAGGTAGACCTCTATCATGAAATTTGTCAATAAATTAAATCTAAGTTCAAATAAATGCAAAGGAATCGTTAAAACCCTTTGTTTCCATGGATCCAGACCATAGGGATCGTTAAAATCCTTTGTTTCCATGTATCCAAACCATAAATTTCTACCCGAACCATTCCCAAAATATGAAAAAGAGAAAAAGAAACCATGCATAAATCTTACCTTAGATCCTAATTTAGAGCCCTCTTGGACAACTTTCCATTAATGCTCCCTTGCTCGTTTTCGGGGGCTCTAGGGTTTTTAAAAAGTTAAAATAGCTTAAAATAAACAAAAACCCACTTTTTACATAAAAAGGATACCTAAAATTAATAAAATTAGGTTATTGTAGCATTGCTCCGGCAGTCTTTTTTTTTCATGGGTCTCACCTCTTTAAAATAAATATATATACACAAACACACCTTTCTTATTTCATTTTCTATCTTTGGACCCAACCTCATTAATGTATATATATATAATATTTTATTAAATCCCGGTTGCTACAAATATCAACCTTAGTTTTTTGAAATACCAAAAAAAAAGGAGAAGAAAAATAATCATTTACACTATGTGAAATTAAGCTTTCTATCGAACACTTAACATTGAAATTGTTACATCATTCAAAGTGGATGCAATTGACTTGTCCATCCTTGAGCTTTCCTCTGCACTTCTCCCAATAAAAAAGGCAGGTCGCTTAGGTGAACCTAGAGCTACAAGTTCACTACTAAGCATTGCAATGACTTCAGACGTGATGGGTCTATCAATTGCTTTCTCTTGCACACACAATGGTCCTACATGAATATATCTTAAAGGTCTTGATGAGCGCGATGAGTTGCCCAACATTGGATCAACTAACTCCAGCCCCTTTCACTTCTCCAAAGTTTCATGGGCCTTTTGACATGATTATCCTTAAAAAAAAAAAAAAATTTACAAATGTCATCGATCCAAAAATAATGTCATATTTGCCACATTTTACTGTTTCTAACACAGTCATCGCACAGTCAGCGAGCCACGTCGGCGCGGAGGTGGCTTTTTTTTTAAAGTGAAGGGAAGGCGTCTTCCTTTCACAATTTTTTTTGATGTGAATGGAAGACGTCTTTTTTAAAAAAAAAAAAATTTCATTTCTTCACCGGCCGTTCTTCTGCACCTGAAAAAAAAATGGAGGTAATTTTCCAGTGACTCCATTGATCAAAACTGGGAAGGATGGAAGCTCCAGTGCTGTTTTCAGATCTTCTATGAGTGGCGGGCCATTGTCGAAAATGGTGGATTCGAAAGGAGAAAGCCCTTTACCGGTTAGGAAGAGTTTTGTGTTTCCTTCTTCTGCTTCAAAGCTTCCTAGGAGCAAGAGCGTTTGTGATAGAGAGCCAAGGATCCCAATAAGTCCTTTCAACACAGCTGTAGGTACATTTTTCCTCTTTGCGTTCTTTTAAGAAATAATAATCTAGTGATCTTGAAATATTCACAGGAGCTCTGTACTTTGGTTTCTTGTTAATCTTGAATTTCATTCATAAATTTTCAAGTTTTTCAGTACAATTGCAAGTTTCCAAACTGAATTTTTTAATTTAATTTGATTTTTTCTAGGAAAAGAAGAGTGAACTCCACCTCCCAGATTAAGAAACACCAGTGTAGGAGCTTCCATCAATCTGGCAGGAGATGCTCCATTTTCTTCAGAATTGAGCAAAGCTGTAAAACCAGATGCTCCAGCTGCCTGTTTTGATCACTTCCTAGACTTCTATCATCAGATCACACAAGCAGTATCTATATGAATAAGACGTCTTCCATTCACATAAAAAAAAATTGTGAAGGAAAGGCGTCTTTTGAAAAAAAAAAATGTGAAAGGAAGGTGTCTTTTCAAAAGACGCATTCCCTTCACTTTAAAAAAAAAGCACCTCCGCGCCGACGTGGCACGCTGACTGTGCGATGATTGTGTTAGGAACAGTAAAATATGGCAAATATGACATTATTTTTGGATGGATGACATTTGTGAAATTTTTTTTTTTTTAAAGGTTAATCATGTAAAAAGCCCAAGTTCCATGCCTAGCAATTCATTTTCCAATGTATCAAAACTCAATAAAATTATAGAAAAATTAAAGCAATTGATTTTTAGTTATGATCGCGTTATCTTATGCATGCATATGGAAATTTATTTAAATTTATTTTGCAATTCTCTCCCTAATTTATTTTTTTACGAAAAGGAAATATTTTTGTGTATGTGCATGTTTGTTTGTTGTCAGTTTGTTTTAATTAGTTTACTTACATGTCCCATAAAGGTCAGACAACTTGAATCTGATAAAGGGGAGCTTGTGTTGTGTTCTCCGCTAAGAATCTCCAATAGCAAAACTCCAAAGCTAAACACATCGGACTTGATTGAAAAGATGCCTTGCATGGCATATTCAGGTGACATATAGCCACTATTGTCATTCAACAAAATATTTGTCATTGTAGCCAGTATTAGCAATAATCATATTGTACAAGTTTATGAATTGACAAGTAACCCAATAGTTTACTTACTATGTCCCAACAATTCGCTTAGTATTTGCTTGTGACATATTACGTACCTCCAAAAATCCTTGCCATCCCAAAATCTGATATCTTGGGATTCATTTCATCGTCCAACAAAATGTTGCTAGTTTTTAAATATCTATGAATGATTCTTAATCTAGAGTGCTGATGGAGATAAAGAAGTCCTTGAGCAATCCCTTTTATGATGTCAATGCGTCTCTCCCAATTTAATTTTACACGATTTGTGGGATCTGTCTTAAAAAATAATAATAATGTGCAATTGAATATATAAATAATTAACTAGCTAGAATCAACTTTTAAAAAAAAGGAAAAGAATTAATATGACTAATTCAAAGGGTATGAAAATCACGTTATCATCTGAAGGAAATAAAGCTTAAAAATAAATTGAAATAAGATGGCACACACCAAATAAGAAAATATCCAGGCTTTTGTTGGGCATGTACTCAGAGCAGAATTTTCTCTTCACCTTCAACGCAACAACCAAGAATTCTTACAAGGTTCTTAGTGTGCAACGTTGCTATCAGTGTTATTTCATTTTTTAGCTCGTCCAAGCCTTGAATAGACCCTTTTGAGAGCCTTTTTAAGGCCACTTCTTGTCCATTTAGTAGAGTACCCTAGAAGCATAAAGAGATCACCCTATTGTCATTTTCATTCAAGTGAAATTCTTGTCATAGTTTTGAAGTCATTTAATATAAGTAATGCAAGTTATAAATGTCAACTAGAAAAGAGATTTTAATATGATTTTAATTAATCTATGAATATTCTAAGTCCAAAGTCTATTAGTTAATAATAATTATGTGTCTCATAGGAGCTAGCTAGTATCCATAATTATTGATCACAACGCGACTTAATTTATATATAAAACATGATTGAGGTGTTATTGAAGAGAACAATTACCTTGTAAACAGGCCCAAAACCACCTTGTCCGAGCTTCGTCTCATTGCTAAAGTGATCTGTCGCAGCAGACACACTTGCCAAACTAAACGATGGCACCTCAACATCCCATGTATCACCACTCAAAAGAGAAGTTGGACTATTAGATAATTCGGGACTTCTAATAGCTTTTGTCGTTGCACTGAAATCAAATGCCAACAAATCTAGGCTCGATTCCATCTCTCCTAATCCTGATCAAAATTGCAAGAAAACTGATTAACATATATACATACCTGCATACATACACACATAAATTCCCTTATACATATATCAGTGTATATATATATATTTATACACTGATTTATCAATGGAAACATGTAATTAATTACCTTTTGGTGTTGGCTTCCTCTTCCATATGTAATATGCCATAGAGCTCAATATAAATATTGGCACCACTGCCAGGATAGGTGCTAGCTTCTTCCACAATCCTGAATTGAAAGAGAATTTTCTAAACTCATGATAAAATGACACATTTTTTTTCTTTTTCTTTTCCAGGAAAGTTTTTAAATATTATTAATTACCTCTTCTTGAATTCTGAACTTGGGAAGTGGCAACCCTGATGTAACACCCCGATTTTTTAAAACTTAAACTTTTTGTAAAATAATAAATATTTTAATTTTATATAACAATATCACTGAAAATCGAGATGTTATTCGTATCCGTCTATCTTAACCCATAATCATTATATGGATAGTAAAATTTGCAAAACTATAAGTTTATATTCTTATAACCAACTTACTGGTCAAGATAAACGAATACTTTTTTTTTTTTATCTTTTTTTCTTCATGTCAAGGACCACATAATTCCACTATACCAATTTCTATAGTGAATTATGAGGGTACTTGCCCTTGTCCATCCATCATGGACACAATATCTTAAATACATTCGTCAATAGAATTCGAGTCCAAGGCACAT
This sequence comes from Paratinospora sagittata, assembly GCA_035771175.1. Taxonomy (NCBI): domain Eukaryota; kingdom Viridiplantae; phylum Streptophyta; class Magnoliopsida; order Ranunculales; family Menispermaceae; genus Paratinospora; species Paratinospora sagittata. The sequence continues at coordinate 37,099,263 of CM069589.1, forward strand.
ATATTTAAAGTAAATCATAATCTCTTCAATAATCATAAAAAGATTTTATCAAAATTTCTAATGTCAATACAACCCTTACTAAATAAAAGTTTACGAAATTAAACAAGTAATTAACTCATTCACTAATTAAAATATTGTCCAAATTCTCATCCTACCCCTATTACTGAACCACGTCACAACTTGCTATTTTATTTTCTAAGTACCTGCATGTGAAAAATAGGGGTAAACTTGAAAGCCCAGTGGGTCATCTAAACAATTCACAACATTTTATTATGATACATACACAAGAACGTTACAAACAAGTTTCACGCATTAATCATTGCAACATTAGATTGTTTGAGTCGAGAATTTTACCACGTTCTAAATCACGTACCTTTAATAAATCAAACACAGGGTGGCACTACCCAAAAATTAGAACTTCGTTGGCGATATTCATCATGAATAACTGCCCCATAATAATTAATGGTGGTATTCCTTAGAATAACTGCCCCATATGTGTGATTCTTATCTTAATTGTGTTCTTTAATGATGTCACACCATAAATACAACCTAAGTATGCTATTAATTGTATTCACAAACCATATTCAATTTACTACACATAGTATCATATCACAATACTCAATATAATAGTCTTAACATATTAACCTTACTATACTAATATTCCAAGTTATACGTTTCATTATCAGGCATTATAATTTATAAATGAGTCTCAAATATCACATGAATTGCATGCATCCAATTATCATTTAATCAAAACAAGAAGTCATGTTGACACACATATTATCATGGCTATCAATTACAACATGGTGTAAATAAAATCGTGTGCAATAGGCATGCATAAGCAATCTAATGATATTATAGACCTAATTAATTTAACATTCCTATCTATATATCAAAATAAAATATTATGAAGGCCTGGAATCATCCCAACCTGAATCGCTAACTTCAAAAAGTGTTGAGATTCCTTGACTTTGGGCATTATCAACCTATCCACGCATAAATCACACGTTAATCACTTGTTTTGTATTATATTATATTAATATAATGTGCATACATGTCTATGTTGTATGGTGGTGGTCACATTATACATATAATATAACTTAGCTAATAAACTTTCACCTGATATACATATAATATTATGATACATATAATATGATGATAACTTAGCTAATATTATACCATAATATTAGCTAATATTATGGTAACTTAGCTAATATTATACCATAATATAACTTAGCTAATATTATGCATATAATATGATGATCTAGATAGTAAAAACATAAAATATGATATACTATAATCTAATATATTATATGTGGTATTGTATGTATGATATGTATAAATATATTATATAACATCTTGGTTGCTTAAAAGAAAAGAAAAAAAAAAGAAAAAAAAAACACTTGAGTTGCAGATTAAATGGCGGAAGGAAGAAAACAGGGGATAGAAAGAAAAAAAAAAAAAAAAAAGGAAAGAAAAGAGGATGAGGAAAAAGGAGAAGAAGAAGAGAGTGAGGGCGGCGAGATCAGGGGAATGGCGGAGGAGAGAGAGAGTGTGTGTGTAATACCTAGAAAAAAAAAAAAGGGCATGTCAATATATTCAAAGACACTCTCGAACACCTCCTCGAAGGTAGTTGGAGGAAATTGTTGAAGAATTCAAAAAACTATATATAAATAATAATAATAATAATAAAAATGTTGCACAAGAAAGATTAATTCGATTAAAACAAAAAAATAAATAAAAATGTATCATTATCATAAGGAGATGATGAACATCGTGTGTGTGTATGTATTGCTAGCAAATTAATCAAATAACGAACTTACGACATTGTGATCTTCTGGGTGGAAACAGCGGTGAATGATCCCATTCATGTCAAGATACAAATTATCTGTAATACCCAGAAAAAAATAAAAAAATAAAAAGATTTCAAACATGATCCGGAAATCTCGCCTGGAATCTCGCCGACATGTCGCCTGGAATCTCGCCGACATGTCGCCTGGAATCTTGCCGAGATCTCGCCGGAATCTCCCCGACATCTTGGCTAAAATCTTGCTCTCGCTCTCCTTAAACCCAAACGCACAAGTTTCTTCCTCTCGAAACCCTCTCTCTCCCTTCTCATCTTGCCGCTGCAACTCCGCCAATGATCTCATCTCGCCGCCGCTTTCTCTCTCTTCTCCGCCACTGATCTCGCCGCCCTTTCTCTCTCTCTTGTCTCTCTCTAGTTCTCTTTCGTTCTTTATCTTTCTGTGTCTCTCTCTTAACTTTTACAGAAGAAGAAAGAAAATAAAATCCCCTTGAATCCCATCGTTTCTCTTTCGATCACCCTCGCTTTTTCTCTTCTTCTTCGATCTGTTACTCGGATTCTCAGCTTCATAGAGATTCTGATTTGGTTGCGGAAATCGGATCTATTGAGGATCAAATCGCATCGGACAAAGCAAAATCAAAGATTTCGGATATTTTGAAATGGCGGAAGAACAGAGATGCCAAGCTTAGGAAGGCCACCCTCTCTGCGCCAACAACTCCGGATTCTTCGGCAGTCCTGCAACTTTAAACCTATGCTCCAAGTGCTATAGAGATTACTGCCTCAAAGAAGAACAAGCCTCCTCTGTCAAAATAGCCGTCGAGAAATCTCTCGTTCCCGATCTTTCGCCCTCGCTCTCAATCTCTCTCTCTCTCTTTCTCTCTCTAAACCCAGTCGCCCGCTCACACCTAATCCGCAAATCAGCTTCTGGAAAAGTAAGTAGATTAGAAGAAAAAAAATTGTTGAATCATTGAATACTAATGCTAGGTTATGAAAGAATAAAATAAGATTAAACAGCAACTTGCATTTGAAAGTGGGATCTACGTCATTTGAGATATTATTTTATATTATGTGACTAGAGTAGTTGTATATATGGTACACATAAAGGACGTAGCTTATCTCATAAGTCATAACAATAAAATAATGTACCTATTGCACTATAATATGTTATTATATATATAAATACTTAGTTTAAACATCTCATCACTATATATATATATATATATATATATATGTATATATCTCTACACTCATAATCGTTCTTATGAGTAATTATATTAACAAACGTAATATACGTGTACAGGTTGAGTACTACGTGTGACGAGGAATTTAAGTGATTTGAAATTTAACGATTCAGGTGGGGATGATTCTAGGCCTTCATAATATTTTTATTGATATATAGATAGGAATGTTAAATTAATTAGGTCTATAGTATTATTAGATTGCTTATGCATGCCTATTGTACATGATTATATATATACAATGTTGTGATTATTTAACCATGATGATATGTGTGTTAATATGATTTTATTATGATCAAATGATAATTGGATGCATGGAATTCATGTGGTAGTTGAATTCATTTATAAATAATGAAATGTATGATTTGGAATATTGGCATAGTGAATGCGTGAACACTATTATAATTGACTTTGTGACATGATACCATGTGTAGTGGAGTTGAAAATATTTTATGAATGCACTTAATACCGTGCTTATACCGTACGTATGGTGTGACATCACTAAAGAACACGATTAAGATAAGAATCACAAATATGGGGCAGTTATTCTAAAGAATATCGCCAATGTTCTAATTTTTGGGCTGTGCCACCCTGAGTTTGATTTCCTAACGGTACGTGATTTAGAACGTGATGAAATTATCGACTCAAACAATCTAATGTTTCAACGATTAATGTGTGAAACTTGTTTGTAATGTTCTTGTGTATGTATCACAATAAAATATTGTGAATTGTTTAGATGACCCACTGGGCTTTCAAGCTCACCTTTATTTTTTTTACATGCAGGTATTTAGAAAATAAGATCGCAAGTTCGTGACATAGTTCAGAGTAGTAGGGGTGGGTTAATTAATTAGTATTATGGGACTGAATATTTTTATTTGATTTTTAAAGGTTTATTATTTAAACGAATTGTATTAATAATTGAAATTCAATGAATATTATTACGGTCAGTAAAGACCCTGTGATTTATTTCACGTGGGAATGCTTTGGAATAGAATTCATTAATTTTATTTGATGATTGTATTTTAATGTTATGTCCATAATGGATGGACAAGGGCAAGTACCCTCGTATGAAGATAAAGATTGTATGAAGATAAAGATTGTATTCGTTTATCTTAACCAGCAAGTTGGTTAGAAGAATATAAATTCATAGTTTTGCAAATTTTATTATCTATAAAATGGTTATGGGTTAAGATAGACGGATACGGGTAACGTCTCGATTTTCAGTGATTTTCTCGATAAAATCAAAATATTCATTATTTTACAAACAATTTTTTTTTTTTGTTTTGAAAATCGGGGTGTTACAGAGAGCGGCGAGATCAGGAAGTAGAGGGAGATGGCAGAGCTCAAAGTGACGTTACTAGCGGTGGTGGTGGCGCCGGTGGCCGTGGAAGTGGAGGCGGAACTGCCTGAGTGGAGGATAGAAAGAGAAAAGAGAAAAGAGAAAAAGAAAAGAAGAAGATAAGTTGCTCACCGTGGTTACTGCTGCGGATTCTTGCTCGCGTGCTTCAGTCACCGGTTCGTGAGAAAAGAGAGACAGAGAAGAGAGAAGCGAGAGGGTTTCGAGAGAAAGAGGGAGGGTAGAGAGATTGAGTTTTGAGGTTTCAGATGAGTTGCGATTTGGGTTTTGAAAGAGAGGGTTGGGTTTTGTGCGATTGGTTTTGAGAGAGAGAGAGACGAGATTGTAGCGGGATTTCAGCGAGAGATCAGAGATTTGCAGCCGTAGAGGGCGGGGTTTCAGCGAAAGAGGTGCGATTGTGTTTTGAAAGAGAGGCGATTTTGCAGGATCGCAGTGCGAGATTTCAGCGGAGAGGGTGAGGTTGCGGGTTGAAGAGTGAGATTGCAGCGAGATTGGCGCGATTGCAAGATAGCAATGTGATGCCGTCGGAGGCGGCAAAGAAGGTGAGAGATTTCAGGCGTTTATTTTTTTTATTTTTTTTTTATTTTTTTTTTCTTCAGGGGGGTTACACCTGAGAAAGAGATCTTGGCCACTAAAGTCTGCAAGTTTTATATTCAATAGTTCATTATGCCATACTTGACACAAGCCACTACTAAATGCATATGCACTACAAGAACAGTTGTTCCAGAAAGCTAGTCTGCATTCGTGCTCGCTCTTGGCTGCCAAAGACTTGAAATTTATCGGCAAACTCCTATTAGGCATCACCATAAACCCATCTTCTTCATCTCTATATTTCCAAGTATTATTCTTGCGTACACACCCACCAGACCAATCTTGCAAACTCCATTCTTTTAAAGAGTAAGGTTCAAAACCTTGCAAGCATTGGCAGTAAGGAAAAGAACCCGAATCACAAAAACTAAAAGCTCCGCAATAAGCATAAAGATCACATTGCTTTGTTGGTTGTTCCCATAACACAATCCACCTTTGCGTATTATTTGACCATGCATATAACTTGATTTTCCCTGATAAATCCATCACAGTTCTTGACACATTAATCGATATTTTATGATCAGAGATTATGAAGTAGCTCTCATTCTCATTAGAAATAAAGCTGTAATCAAAACCATTCACAACTATCTCAGGAACAGATTGGAAAATTCTCCCATTCCATTGCCCACTTGTCCAGTACCTTTGAGAACCCTTCCATCACCAAAAATTGGTTTGTTCTTTCAGGATCCAGTAATAGGGAAAAAGAACCAGGTGAAGGGTCATTCAAGCTCTTCCATGATGTTAATGACCATGTCATTCCGGTCTTCAGATTAAACCCTAGTTTAATTCCAGGAAGAAGCATGTCTGAAAGGTGATCAAAGCTCTGCCATAAAACATTGTCCGAGTTGATTTCTCTCAATATAAGATTGCCTGAATCTAGTAGCCTTACACTTGTGTTAATCTTTCTTGATGATGATATTGAAGTAACTGGTATAGAGAGTCCTTTTGCATCCAAAATCGCAAGGTTTTCATAGTTTGTTAAAGTGAGAAAACAAGAAGATGAAGTGGAATTAGTACTGGGCCAACACATACAAGTACAGGGTGTTACACACCGTCTTCTCTAATTCAATCAACTAACTCTCCTACAATCCCAACCAATCAACTGTTAAATAAAAAAAAATCTGAAAAAAAACCCACAAAAAACACAAAAGAAGCTCAAATCTCAAGATCGAAAATCCTTACAAGTTGCTGCAATAGCGCTCGGATCCCCAGCCTAACGTGCTTTGCTTCAACAACATTGAACAAAGGGTACACAAAATCTTGAACTAAAGGATTGGTTTCAATCACTGGCGCCGGAGCCGGAGATGGAGGCTTGACCACGACCATGAAACTTGCAAAAGAAAAAGAAGAAAAACAGAAGGAAGAGGTAATAGTTATAGTGGATTTGTGGAGACGAAGATCGAAACAGAATGAGAAGGAAGAAGACCAGAGAGGACAGGGATGTTGGCCCAGGTAAGTCAAAGAAGGGGGTGAATTGGACTTAAAAGTCAAAAAAGAAATAATTCAATGGCAAATAGTGAACTGAAAGTAAATAGATGAACACAAGCAATTTATAGTGGTTCAGCTATATGCCTATGTGCACGACTTAAACCTCCTCAATTAGGATTTTCTAAAGTCTGCTGACTGATTCTCTTATGGGTGAGAACCAAACCGTTACAAATGTTTTTTTTTTCAGGTTCAAGGCAAAACTATCGTTTTACTGGCTAAGGATGAACCTACAACCTCTCGATTTAAAGGCTAGAGACTACCTATGCTTCTCGACTTACAGGCTTAAGATAACCTATACACTCACTTTCATGGGTAGGAGTAAACCAATATCCTAACTCAAGAATAAACATATTTTTCTACAGTTGGTGTAACTTCAATTACAAAGCTTGATACAGTTACAAAGATACAAGATTAAAACACAACTGTATCTTATGAACTTTCACTCAAATTCCTCCTTCAACAATGAATAATATGAAATTTAAATTTGCTGAAAAATTTGAGTAAAACAGTTCAAAGATTCCTTTTCAAACAGATTTTCAAAAATTATAGAGTATGAGCACAATGAAAATCTTTTGAATAAAAAGCAATTTCAAAATACTTTTGAAACTAAAATAGCTCTTTCAGAAATTCGACTAACTTTCAAAAGTTTCGACACAGTGATTCTTTTTGTGTATTTTACTAATTTGAAAATCATATATTTATAGACTTGTCGTAAAAGTCGTTGCACACTTAGTTTTGAAATTTGAATTTGAACGTTAGGTCAAAACAACTTTAATCTTTCACTAAAATGGTAATCATGATTTATGAAAACATTATGGTTTAATTCAGAATACATGAATAAGGAAAGTTTTGGTTAAAGTGATTCATGTATCTGAAATGTCAGCTAGCAGGTTTGTCAGATACTTTTTCAGGTATTTGACAGTAGTGCTTGAGCGTCCTCATGCACACTGTATCAAAAATGTAAGTTTAGCTGACTTTGTTCTCTCATATTCATGCTATAGCGGAATACATGAATATCTCACTCGGACGGATCACTCGGATACCTTCAGTAGCCATCTCTAGCACGGTGTCGCCCCGAACCATGCAATCCCAATAAGCTCTAGGGATAACTCACTCGTGAGTATCCCTCACAAGCATACTCTAGCACGTTGGCTAGAGATAGCTCAATGCGTTCAACTTGATAGCGGGTGGCCTAGCAGTGTTAGCTACCCAGCCCTGCCTATCAGTGAACCCCGCACTGCTATGCCACCTAACAGTGTCCCATAACCCATCCAAATGCTATGGTAACTACCATTACCCCCTTCAGGATGATGATAGCCGGCCCCTTGGGTTGCTCCAAGGGAGTGTCCAATGCATGGCCAAGCATGGCCATAAGGGAGAGTTGGACAACTACTCCTCCCCCTCAAGGTAGATGTTAAGCTTTAGGCTTGTTTCCAAATGGAAACATCAAAATGTGAGGCCAATCATACTGGGCCATATTTACGAGATTGCCATCTCCTCTTGAGTTGAAACTTCACGGACCCTCTTCTTGAGTAACGGTGCATGTCTTGACATGACCGTGACAAAGCCTGTCACGGGCATACCTTGTAACAAGGCAATTCCCATGCGGCACCTCGAGTACGCATACCCGAGGCTTCAGCCTTCACTCAATATTCATGTTATAGCGGAATTACATGAATACTCACTCGGACGGGTCACTCGGGTACCTTCAATAGCCATCTCTAGCACGGTGTCGCCCCGAACCATGCAATCCCAATAAGCTCTAGGGATAACTCACTCGGGAGTATCCCTCACAAGCACACTCTAGCAGGTTGGCTAGAGATAGCTCAATGCGTTCAACTTGATAGCGGGTGGCATACTAGTGTTAGATACCCAGCCCTGCCTATCAGTGAACCCCGCACTGCTATGCCACCTAACAGTGTCCCATAACCCATCCAATGCTATGGGAACTACCATTATCCCCTTCAGGATGATGATAGCCGCCCCCCTGGGTTGCTCCAAGGGAGTGTCCAATGCATGGCCAAGCATGGCCATAAGGGAGAGTTGGACAACTACTCCTCCCCCTCAAGGTAGATGTTAAGCTTTAGGCTTGTTTCCAAATGGAAACATCAAAATGTGAGGCCAATCATACTGGGCCATATTTACGAGATTGCCATCTCCTCTTGAGTTGAAACTTCACGGACCCTCTTCTTGAGTAACGGTGCATGTCTTGACATGACCGTGACAAACTACCCCACTTAAATGGTCGATGCCCTTCATCGACACAATCACTGAGTTTGTCTTCTGATGCACCTTCCAGACGGATCCTCTCTCTGGCAACTCTATGGGCACCTTGTGATCGTCGCACCCCAACTCGTGATTCAACTTCTCTGCACGATGAACCACTCCTCTTCAGCTTCACTGATAATTATCTACCTTGGGGCACCATTGTGGGACGAGCTAGCATTTACTTGATGTAGCTCTCCCTAGCACCTCCGTGCTGCTACTCAATGTAGCAATGATCTCCCTTCTTGAGATCTTCAGTGTCCCCTCTGGGACGAGCTAGCATTTCCCTAATGTAGCTCCGCACCTCCGTGCTTTGACTGTTCTTCACCACTATGCATTCTCGTGCACTAGTTCCTCGAACGAGTCAAGGATTGTTCTTCACCCTGTACGTCTTCTTGCACTTGTACCTCGAACACACGCACCTCTGTGCTCGCCATCATCACGACGACGGTTCTTCACCCTGTGCTTCTTCTCGCACTAGTGCCTCGAACAAGCCACGAACTGGAGTAACACCTATGTCGAGTGCTACCCCACTTCATTCCTTCCTGTACCTCGACCAGGAAGAAATAACCTTGAACTCTAGTCCATCGACGTCACGTCTTCACCACTGAGAACAAGAAGCTCACCCCATTCGAATGGAGCTCACTTGTCGTTGCCACCTCCCTCTGATGCTCAAGCAAGTCTGCCACATACTGCCATCGCACACAAGAGCTAGCAACACTGATGGCCAGTAGTCCTTACCACTACTCGGAACCATCACCTTATCGAGTATTGCAGCGGAACAACCTTTGTACCGAGTATCCTCCCCTGATCGTGCAATCTTGCACTAGCTCACCACGAGGTTCGTGCAATCTTGCTTTTCTCTGATACCACCTGTCACGGGCATACCTTGTAACAAGGCAATTCCCATGCGGCACCTCGAGTACGCATACCCGAGGCTTCAGCCTTCACTCAATATTCATGTTATAGCGGAATTACATGAATACTCATTCGGACGGGTCACTCGGGTACCTTCAATAGCCATCTCTAGCACGGTGTCACCCCGAACCATGCAATCCCAATAAGCTCTAGGGATAACTCACTCGGGAGTATCCCTCACAAGCACACTCTAGCAGGTTGGCTAGAGATAGCTATTGCATTGGACACTCCCTTGGAGCAACCCAGGGGGCCGGCTATCATCATCCTGAAGGGGATAATGGTAGTTCCCATAGCATTGGATGGGTTATGGGACACTGTTAGGTGGCATAGCAGTGCGGGGTTCACTGATAGGCAGGGCTGGGTATCTAACACTAGTATGCCACCCGCTATCAAGTTGAACGCATTGAGCTATCTCTAGCCAACCTGCTAGAGTGTGCTTGTGAGGGATACTCCCGAGTGAGTTATCCCTAGAGCTTATTGGGATTGCATGGTTCGGGGCGACACCGTGCTAGAGATGGCTATTGAAGGTACCCGAGTGACCCGTCCGAGTGAGTATTCATGTAATTCCGCTATAACATGAATATTGAGTGAAGGCTGAAGCCTCGGGTATGCGTACTCGAGGTGCCGCATGGGAATTGCCTTGTTACAAGGTATGCCCGTGACAGGTGGTATCAGAGAAAAGCAAGATTGCACGAACCTCGTGGTGAGCTAGTGCAAGATTGCACGATCAGGGGAGGATACTCGGTACAAAGGTTGTTCCGCTGCAATATCTGATAAGGTGATGGTTCCGAGTAGTGGTAAGGACTACTGGCCATCCGTGTTGCCAACCCGTGTGCGATGGCAGTATGTGGCAGACTCGCTTGAGCATCAGAGGGAGGTGGCAACGACAAGTGAGCCCATAGGGGTGAGCTTCTTGTTCTCAGTGGTGAAGACGTGACGTCGATGGACTAGAGTTCAAGGTTATTTCTTCCTTGGTGAAGACAGTGGTCGAGGGACTAGAAGGAATGAAGTGGGGTAGCACTCGACATAGGTGTTACTCCAGTTCGTGGCTTGTTCGAGGCACTAGTGCGAGCAGAAGCACAGGGTGAAGAACCGTCGTCGTGATGATGGCGAGCACAGAGGTGCGTGAGTTCGAGGTACTAGTGGAAGAAGACGCACAGGGTGAAGAACAATCCTTGACTCGTTCGAGGAACTAGTGCAAGAGAATGCATAGTGATGAAGAACAGTCGTGGAAGCACAGAGGTGCGAGGGAGAGCTACATCAAGTAAATGCTAGCTCGTCCCGAAATCGTACCCCAAGGTAGATACTTATCGCAGGTCGAGCAGGGGTGCGACAATCAGAAGGTGCCCATAGAGATGCCGATAAGAGAGGATCCCTCAGAGATTACGTCGATGAAGGGCATCGACCATTTAAGTTGGGTAGTTTGTCACGGTCATGTCAAGACATGCACCGTTACTCAAGAAGAGGGTCCGTGAAGTTTCGTCTCAAGAGGAGATGGCAATCTCGTAAATATGGCCCAGTATGATTGGCCTCACATTTTGATGTTTCCTTTTGGAAACAAGCCTAAAGCTTAACATCTACCTTGAGGGGGAGGAGTAGTTGTCCAACTCTCCCTTATGGCCATGCTTGGCCATGCATTGGACACTCCCTTGGAGCAACCCAGGGGGCCGGCTATCATCATCCTGAAGGGGATAATGGTAGTTCCCATAGCATTGGATGGGTTATGGGACACTGTTAGGTGGCATAGCAGTGCGGGGTTCACTGATAGGCAGGGCTGGGTATCTAACACTAGTATGCCACCCGCTATCAAGTTGAACGCATTGAGCTATCTCTAGCCAACCTGCTAGAGTGTGCTTGTGAGGGATACTCCCGAGTGAGTTATCCCTAGAGCTTATTGGGATTGCATGGTTCGGGGCGACACCGTGCTAGAGATGGCTATTGAAGGTACCCGAGTGACCCGTCCGAGTGAGTATTCATGTAATTCCGCTATAACATGAATATTGAGTGAAGGCTGATAGTTCATCAACGTCCTGATGCTCAATAGAACATTTTATACCCAGAAAGCAATAAGGGCACTAATACACTAGTAGCGTCCTGACATGCTTGACACTTTTGAAAACCTAGAAACGCGTGAGCGTGCTAACGCACAGTCAGCGTCCTGATACATCATCAAGTCAGTTCTGTGAGGGCGCTCCTACACGAGTAGCATCCTGACATAACCTAACCATACGCTTTCAGCGTCCTGATGAGGCTATCAGCGTCCTTGATAAAACACTGAGAAAACTGAGTTCTTTTGAGATTTAATACTTTGATAAAAACTCGATTAGAACATGATAAAACTTTGATAGATTTGAATCAAACTGATCATTGAAAAAATTCAACAAAACTAATCAAAAAATCCTTCAAAGATAAATCGACCGAAAACCATTTTCTTAATGAGAAAAACATTGAAGATCTTGCAAATGATAATCAAAATTTGTTCAAGACTTTTGGGTAAAAGTTTTACATTCTAAATACTTAATCCTCTTGAGACTTGATATCGATTGCTCTGTCTTTCATGATTTCGGTATTGATTGATCTTGATCTTTTGATGTTGACTGAAACACTTAAACAAGATCATTAGATGAATAAGGTTAGCAGTTTGGAATCATCAAAACATTTGCATCATGGGGTTCCTTGAGATAACAATCTTCCCATTTTTTATGATTTCAATCACTCATAATACCATTTGGCTAAGTGACCCGTTAACTATATAATTTGCATCATGATCACATTAGCATGGAACAAAGATATAGGATTTGTATTCCATTTAAGATTAGTATAAACATCATGACAAACAGATTATAGACATCATGACAAACAGATACACAAAATCATAACCAAGGTTCATTCATATACAAAAACAAATACAAATATATTCTAGGTACATTCATGTCTAGTCTATCTCCTCTTATTCATACACATTTTATTCATTCTTCCCCCCCTTTTGAAAACATCAAAAAGGTATAAGCTAAGTCAGCACTTCTTCTTCATTTCTTCTTTCATTTTCCCTTGTCCTTTTCTTTTTCCTTTTTTTTGTCCTTTCTTTCCCTTTTCCTTACCCTCTGTAATTTCTCATGAAAATAGCGAATGAAGTTTCTAAAGGCATCTCATAGTCAAAGGGGTTAAGTGGATCAAGCCATGAGAAGGATCTTTTTTTTCTTTCATCAAGGCCACGGATGAAAAGTGAGGATAACTTGTGTCCAACATGCTCAGGTCTCATAGAAGCTCCAGGTGGTGGTACTTCAAAAATATCTTCTTCTCCTTCAAGAGGTGTTATACACCTAGCAGCTTGACCAGTTGGTGCGTGCTTTGGAGCATTGTCGTAAGGCTCTGGAAGTAATCCTTCTGGCACATCAGGTTATTCACTCGGCATTCTTGGCCTTGTGAAAGTTGGTGTTCTTGGTGGTTGTGGCACTCTGGTTCCTCTTTCCCTTAGCAGCTCAAACAACATGCTAAATCTTCTCATGTGCTGCACAAAGAACCAGACTAAGGAGGGAAATCTTCTTCGTATGATCTTAAACATCTCTATGAAATATATCATTCCTTCCATCTTATCTGCTACCCTGGTGACAGTGAATAAAAAATCTAGAATTGTTAAAGATAGGAAAAGAATCCTACTTTCCATTGATGTCATCTTCTTTTTCACTTGATCAACTGATACCAGAAGATTTTCCAAATTTCTTCCATCTATGTTAATAGGACTAGAAGCACGTGATGAGGTCTTCAAACTCCTAATTGCTTCAAGAACAAGGTCAAGATTTGTAGTGGGAACTGGGGTTGAACATGAAGCACTTAGTTGAGAGATTGCATCTAACACAGGTTGCAAATTAGGTTGACTTACTATGTTGCTAGAAGATACATTGATCAAATCTCTCAAACCAAAAACATTTTCAAACAATTTCTTTAGAACTTCTTTGTCCAGTCCTTGTATTCTTCGAGGATGATTGGATCAATTGCTTTAAGCTGACAACTTCTTCAGAGATTAACTTTATCTGCTCATGTTGTTGTGATCGAGGAAGAGTTTGGGATTGGGGCTTGGATTGAGGACTAGGGTTCTTGCGTGTTAATGAGATGGTGAAAGCTTTGATAAAGGTTTTGATACCTTTCAGCTCCTCCTCAATCTCCTTAAATTGATTAGCATTAGGTTGGGCTGAGCTTGTGGATGGCAGATTGGCTCTCATTTCTTTAAACTGATTTTGCATTGTTGCCATCAATCCACCAAGCTTCTCAGACACCTGAACTAGTCCGTCAGTGCATCTTTTTATCTCTTTAGACTCAGAACTCCTTTGATCTTGCAGCAATTTCTTCACTTCTTCAATCATTGCAGATCTTTGTTCTTCTTGAGTCTCCTTGATTCTTCTCAGTAAATTTTCTTCATCAATTGCAGTAGCAGTGGTCTGATATTGTTGAGGTGGTGATGAGTGTCCACTTTGATCAACAAACTGATCAAACCTTTCTTCTTTTTGTTGCACCTATTATTCTTCTCTCTCATGAGCATGTTGGGGAACAGAGGTTGCTTCATTCAATTCTTTTTCTTCTCTTTGCTTATGTGGTTCCTCCTCTATTGGGATGTCCCCTTTAAATGGTAGCCCTGAAATTGTTCTTTTTGAATTAGCTCTTTCTTCTTCTTCTCTCATGAGATCCTCTTCATCAGCAATTTTCTCTCATTCTTTGTAAACAAAAGGAGTTGGGTCTACACCTTGAGTAATTTCCTCTTTGTGAAACCATTTTCTTAGCGAAAGAACATAGACATACTTCATAAATTATACAATTGTATGTCCTATGCAATTGTATCTGTCTACTTCTTTTACTTCTTTTTCTTCTAGATCAATACCACTTGTCCCAAATAGAGTTGTAAGATAATGCCAAGGGCAATCCTCCTCCTCTACTGATGACAGTATCTATGACATGAAGTAGGAGGTATGACAAGTTAATCTTCTTTTTCTGGAGGACACACCACACTAAATACAGGTCAGTGTCATTCACACTTCCTCTACTTCCTGTTCTAGGTTGGATGATGTGGGAAATGATGTTGTGGAGTATCCTAGGAATGAGCTCAAAGGTTTTATTTGACAATTTCTTGTCAACTGATTTGTGGTCCTTCTTTCTAGACACAAAGTTTAAGGCTGCCAAACTATTGAAATTTGGACGTTAGCATTTTCCTTTTGAAAACACAGGAACCTAAGCATCATCATCATCAGGCAGGGAATAGTTTTCTATGAAGAACTGAGGAGAAATTTTTACTGCCTAAACTTTCTCACCTGTCCAGATTTGGGTTTCTTTTGGAGATTCTGATAGAACTCCTTGACTAGATTTGGGTACCACTTATTCTAATATATTAAGAATTTGGTCCACTTTTTGAAGTCAAATAAAGGTTGCACATTAAGATGTGTTTTGGCAAACAATTCAAAATCTACATAGCATCCATCCAACACTACTTTGTTAGCTTTGCCTTTTTTCTTGGATTTCTGGACTAATGTAGATGGCTCGGGTTGAGTTTCAACTGGAATATTTGGAACTGGTTCAGAAACAGTTGGTGCCTCAATGGTTTGAGTAGTGGGTTCAAGTTGAGTTTCTGCAACTCTTGGTCTCACTCTCCTTGATGGAGATGGTGATGGTGAAGAAACTCTTGTTCGAGCAGAATGAATGGGTAGTTTCTTCATCTTTGGTGCCATTGAAGAAAATTGAAGATCGTATGGGTTCAAGGTGATTTTACGGTGAAAATTGAATTTCTAAGGTCACTAGATCAGGAATTGACTAGGGTTTCAGATTTTACCTAAGAAATTTGAAGTTGATTACGAAGAAATTAACTGAGGACGAAGTTTGCAGAAGCTCCTGGTGCGGTTACATTATTCCTATCATAGTAGCGTCCTAGGGCACCAACGAATGATCGAGACGACTGCGCTAACCCTATATATACTTTTCATGTATAGGTTGGGATGAGCGTCTTTACGTTTCGCGTCATAACGCCTCTGACGTAGGCTGACGTCATGACCAGCACAGTATACTATACACTGTATATATTCATATACAGTATACAATACACTGTCAGCCTCAACGGACATTCACAATAATTCTCAAAATTTTTAGAAATTTTGACGGCATCTCCTTATAAAATGGACATTTCACACTTTTTCCTGATATACCACAAATCAAATCATATATATATATATATAGTCATCCACAATATCCATTCATGTCATTCATTCCACAATAAATAATCCTCTCAATATCTCAGGCATTTCATAACCCAAATTATCAAACCAAGATCCATGTTCTCATACAACTCATCTATGTGATAATATATATATATATATATATATATATATATATATATATAAATAAATAAAATATAATCCATTTCTTTCGCATGTATACATCAACCAAGTAGAAATCTAAATCACGTATCTACTCTTGTACTTTTCCTTTCACAAATCAATATTAACTTTTCAATTCATATATCTGATATTTCAACCCAATTTGAGTCTCATACATACACGAGAACTCTTCAATATTGTTTCGACAAAGAACAGTGAAAATAATTATTTCATATCACCATAATAAATTTCTAGTTCATAGTACTTATTTAATCACTTAATTTTAACTTCCAATGCTTCCAAGATTTCATTTCGGTCTAAAAAGTTCATGAGATGTCTCAAATGTTTTAACCACCTCATATAATATTGTTAAGGTGAAAGAATAGTAGAAATGGGCTTTCTAGCTATCTTTCCACTAATTTTCAATTTCATTTTTTTACTGGAAACATATATCAATTTTATTAAAAATATAGGACATTCCTAAAATTATTCTGTTTACATCGACAAGTGTAAAATCAATCATACTATCATTCTACCACCTTCAACAGACATTTTACTAAGGTTTTACACGTTCGTGGAGGTCACGAAAATAAATTTTACTCACCAAAACTATATATTTAGTTACTAAAAATATCAAATCATATCCAAAAATCACAATCTTGGAATCGAAACGTCCGGAATTCAGTTCTCTATGATTCTATGATTCTATGATCTCAAACTTGAGTTTCACTGGATTCCAATTCTATTTTATTCACTAGAAATAATCACAGTACTTTTCATAGTACTGTACATTGGAGATGTATAATTGTACTAAAATTGTCAAACAGTCTTCAAAAATCATGAAATTAGCATCGATGGACTCACAACAGTCCATTTTACCATTCTATAGTCTTAAACTGGAGTTCCATCAGGTTTTAATATGATTCAAAAGGTCTCCAATATCAACTTTAACTTCCAACAGCCATAAAAATTCCAAATAAACAAATAAATAAAATCTAACTACATATTCGAGGCTTCTATAGTCTATGAAGTGTTTTTCAACCTTTTGAACAAATTTCATTCAAGTCGGGTCAAAACCCCAATTTTGAAAACACCGTAAAACGGCTCCCATAACAAAAATTACTCCACTAAAATCGTCATACACTAGTTAAAGATCAATTTCACGACGAAAAATAGCGAAGATAGGTTACCAGCACGTCAGATTTGTCAGCGAAACGTCCTCCTACGCGATAACCGTCCTCACGCATTTAGCATGACATTTATGTGTCAGCGTCCTCCCATGACGTGTGCGTTCTGTCAGTTCATTAAATAACTTGCACACTTAACCCAGTGGTAGTGTCATGCTACACTGTGAGCATCCTCGCTTATCTTCATCAGTTATTCCCTTTTATTCAAATTCGATTCATTTGACATTTGATGATCAATCAACAATAATGATTCAATCTTCATAAAACATTCATCAAAACATCACAATTTGCTCATATCAAAGTAACATTTAACATTAATCATGCAATCAATATATTTCATCATTTCAAGTTAATCATGATTGCAAACGGTCAGAAAGATAATAATCACTGAGAAATATGAGAATTTAAATAATCATAGCAGTGATAAGTGGAGTAAATTATACCTTGCAATTTTCCACATGGCACTCCAAATTCCTTGACTTGCGCAATCTGTCGTTTGCTAAAGCAGCTGAGATATCTCTTGATGTTTATTCTCCATGCTGACTTCCTTTTTGGCACTGCATCACGAACCCTTTCATCTTCATTTTGAATTATTGTTCGTGTTGTGCTTGCTGAGGATTCTTCGTTTTGCAAGATCATTTGAACTTCCTCATCACCAAGCTGACTCTCATCTCTACTTGGCAAATTAGCAATTTCATCTTCTCTTTCAGAAGAAGTCTTCAATCCACTCGACATGTAATCAATTCTTTGAAAACTGATTTCAAATGGATTCAAAAATTCTTTTAAAAACTCAATTTTGTATTTCCATTTTTAAGGAAAACTATTAAGAAAATATGTGACCAAAGTATAATGTGAAATTACTTTTCCAAAGCTTTCAAGTTCATGTGATATATGCCAAAATCTTTGCAAACTGTCATGAACTGATTTACTTTCTAGAAATCTAAAAAGAGTGAGAGTTTCCTCTAAACTTATGATCTGATTTCTAGTTTCTTCTTGCCCTTTCATGGTCTTGAGTAGATCACAAAACTCCTTTAGGGACATTTCCCATGGATTTAGTGTTTCAGCTATAGTAACTAGCTTTTCATTCCATTTTCTTGGAAGTTTGTCACCTATTGCATAGGTATTTCATTACCTAATTCCTTTAACTTATCAAATAGAGTCTGATACCTATTGCAAGTTGTGTCTAAGGATTGTTCCTCATGGATTTCGAAATTATTAAACAACCTATAACATTCACTAAGTTTTTCATCTGAAATCTCTGACTTCATTTCATGAAGTGACTTAAGAGTTTCCCAAATCTCTTTTGCAGCCTCTAGATGATAGATCCTCTCTAATTCTTCATTAGGTAGACTACAAAACAAGGCATAGACAGCTCGAGAGTTTAAATTATCATTTAGTCTCTCTTCCTCTGTCCATATTTTTATGGGCTTGTTGGGTATAATGTAACCATTTTCAACTACTTCTCATAAACTAATATTTTGGGACACGAGAAAAACCTTCATCATTTTCTTCCATTCTTCGAAGCATTCCCTTTTAAACAAGGGTGGTTTGTCTAGGACTTGGCTGGTTTCAATGACTTAATTTCCATACCTTGATGCCATTTATATCAAAAAAATTGTTAAATTTCCTTGATGAGCAACTTGCTCTGATACCACTTGTTGGCCCAGGTAAGTTTAAGAGGGGGATGAATTGGACTTAAAAGACAAATAAGAAATAATTCAATGGCAAATAGTGAACTGAAAGTAAATAAATGAACATAAGCAATATATAGTGGTTCAATTATATGCCTACGTCCACTACCTAACCTCCTCAATTAGGATTTTCTAAAGTCTACTGAATGATTCTCTTTCGGGTGAGAACCAAACCGTTACAAATGGTTTTTTTTCAGGTTCAAGACAAACCTATTTTTTTACTGGCTAAGGATGAACCTACAACCTCTCGATTTAAAGGCTAGAGACTACCTATGCTTCTCAATTTACAAGCTAGAAAACTACCTATGCTTCTCGACTTGCAGGCTCAAGATAACCTATACACTCACTTTCACGGGAAGGAGTATACCACTATCCTAACTCAAGAATAAACATATTTTTCTGTCGTTGGTGTAACTACAATTACAAAGCTTGATACAGTTACAAAGATACAAGATTAAAACACAACTTTATCTTATGAACTTTCACTCAAATTCCTCCTTCAATAATGAATAATATGAGATTTAAATTTGCTGAAAATATCGAGTAAAACAGTTCAAAGATTCCTTTTCAAACAGATTTTCAAAAATGATAGAGTATGAGCACAATGAAAATCTTTTGAATAGAAAGCAATTTCAAAATACTTTTGAAACTAAAATAGCTCTTTCAGAAATTCGACTAACTTTCAAAAGTTTTGACACAGTGATTCTTTTTTGTGTATTTTACTGATTTGAAAATCACATATTTATAGACTTATTGTAAAAGTCGTCGCACACTTAGATTTGAAATATGAATTTGAACGTTAGGTCAAAACGACTCTAATCTTTCACTAAAATGGTAATCTTGATTTATGAAAACATTATGGTTTAATTCAAAATACATGAATAAGAAAAGTCTTGGTTAAAGTGATTCATGTATCTAAAATGTCAACTGGCAAGTTTGTCAGATACTTTTTCAAGTTTTTGATAGTAGTGCTTGAGCGTCATGATGGAACATGAACATTCTGATGCACACTGTATCAAAAATATAAGTTCAGTTGGCTTTGTTCCTTAAGCGTGTTGATAGGTCATCAGCGTCCTGATGCTTAATAGAACATTTTAAACCTAGAAAAGCAATGAGGGCGCTAATACACTAGTAGCGTCCTGACATGCTTGATACTTTTAAAAATCCAGAAACGCGTGAGCGTGCTAACGCACAGTCAGCTTCCTGATACATCATCAGGTCAGTTCTGTGAGGGCGCCCCTACACGAGTAGCATATTGACATAACCTAACCATACGATTTCAACGTCCTGATGAGGCTATCAGTGTCCTTGATGGAACACTGAGAAAACTGAGTTCTTTTGATATTTAATACTTTGGTAAAAACTCG
The DNA here is from genome assembly GCA_035771175.1 of Paratinospora sagittata. Taxonomy (NCBI): domain Eukaryota; kingdom Viridiplantae; phylum Streptophyta; class Magnoliopsida; order Ranunculales; family Menispermaceae; genus Paratinospora; species Paratinospora sagittata. The sequence continues at coordinate 37,119,525 of CM069589.1, forward strand.
ATCAAAACATGATAAAACTTTGATAGATTTGAATCAAACTGATCATTGAAAAAATTCAACAAAACTAATTGAAAAATCCTTCAAAGATAAATCGGCCAAAAACCATTTTCTTGATGAGAAAAACATTGAAGATCATGCAAATGATAATCAAAATTTGTTCAGGACTGTTAAGTAAAAGTTCTACATTTTAAATACTTAATCCTCTTGAGACTTGATCTCGATTGCTCCGTCTTTCATGATTTCAATGTTGATTGATCTTGATCTTTTGATGTTGACTGAAACACTTAAACAAGGTCTTCAGATGAATAAAGTGAGCAGTTTGGAATCATCAAAATACTTGCATCATGGGGTTCTTTGAGATAACGAGGGATGGGATTTCAGGATGAGGGGGTGCGACTTGTCATAAAGAAAATTAGGGGGGAAGCAATTTGTGAGAATAAAACAATTTAGGGTTTCTATTGGTTTAATGAACATGTTGGGTCGAGTCGGGTCGGGTTAAAATGGGTCAGTTTTGCACCAACTCAAAACCGACTCGACCTTGTCAGGTCCCTTATTTTGGGACCCGATAACCCGACTTACTACGTATACAACCCGACCCGATGCGGTGTTTTTGCTTCGAGTCAATTGGGTTTGCGGGTGCCCTACCACAAACCAATCGAGATCGAGGGTTCCTCTCTATTTTGTAGCATTTTTATACAATTTATCCCACAAACTTTTTTTCTTTTTCTTTTTCTTTTTGGGTTTATGCTTTAGGGTTAAAAAATGCACGCTAATAAAATAACAAAACATTAAATCATTTCTATCATAAAACACCTCCAAGCACAACTAAGGGAAACCTTTTCCATCCATTAAATATCATTCATTTGATATATTTAAGAACGTGCACTTGTTTTCTTGTAGTAATTAATAATCCCAGTACACTAGCTAGCTAGAACCACTGCTTGTCCACATCATCTTTTGACTTTCCAAATAAATTAACATTACAACTGGATCAAAATGTCAATTCTTATTTTTTTATAACTTCATATATCCAACAAATATATATAAGATACCATTTGAGACATTAGCAATATGAGAAAGATATAGCTAGTTTACTATAATTTAATGGAAACATTATTTTATAGAAATGATATCTTTTCTAATTTTATATATCGATGATCATCATGGAGAAGTCACCAAAAAGGTGCACATGGGAGAAATTGTTTTTCTCTCTTTTTATAACATAATTTTTAATTTTTAATTCAACGGGCATATTCCGAGGCTTAAAGTGATTAATTATACCATAAAGACGCAAACAAGATCAAGAAATTAAACTAATTGTTTATGGGGAGAAGTGTGATATATGTGACAGCTTTGTAATAATCCAATTTTTTAAGATATTGACTAGATTCCTATTGCCACAAAATATATATATTATAATAGCTGCTAATTAATAGAGCCATATTATCCGAGCCCATGATAAGGAAAAGATCAACAGATTCTCCATTGCATGACTGCTTTACAAGCAAACTAAATTTCAGTTTGGTTTGTTGCAAACAATGAATTAATATTACATGTTTGGTTCTCTTAATAAAAAAAATGTACACAAATTCAATTAAAAAAAAAAAACAGAATTTAATAAGCTTAAAAAATTGAATGTTATAAGTCTCTTACAAGAAATTGAAAAAAAAAATAGAAAAATGCTAAAGTAATACTTATTTTATACATTCAAATCATACATCATCATTAATACATCATTAAATTATCTAGAGTCACGTAACAACACATAATTTAAGATAATTTAATAATGCATAACAGTGACGTACACCTTTAATATATAAAATGAGTGTTAACGTGACATTACTCAAAAAAAAAAAAAAAAAAAAAAAAAAAAAAAAAAAAACTGTCCCCTCAAAATGATAAGTTCAAAAGTAAATTAAGAGAAAATAGATTAAAATGATTTAAACTGTGTCCCGTTAAAGAAGAGTGACCTCTTGACAATGTTTAATATTAAATGGTAAGGTAAGAATTAAAACTCTAAACCTTAATGTCTAGTTTCTATTGACCCTGTCAACAAGAACTTAATTATAACCGGGGAACAAAACAACTATTACTATTAATACCATATTAAACCATTAACTAATAATAGACTTCCGTTGGATGTTGGAAGAAAGAAGCTAATGAAGTCATAGAAGATCCTGAAAGGGGTAAAACTGCCAGAAAGTTTATCTAATTTAATCCTTGCATTATCCTTTGATCTCGATTAATAGGTTAACTTCTTTTATTTTATAATAGGTTAGCATATCGAATAATTAAAACTATCTTTTAATAAATAAGTAAAAAAAGGATTGGTCTATGTTGCTTTCTTTCCTTGTGGGGTAGTTATTGTTTCTACTGGTCCATTGTACGGTCGCATCGTGCAGTTTTGAAATGGATTTAATAACTAGAAGGAGAAAGACGTGGATCAAGAAATTAGGCCTTGATAGCAAAGAGTGGATTGACTTCTTACCGTAGTTATCTTCGTTCATCTAAATTTGTATTCTATAATTTTCATTCCAACGCCTTAAGCCCTTTTCTTTTCTCTTATTTCTTCTTTTTTTTTCATTATTTTTTTAATTTTTTTAATTATTCAAAGGGTTAGATACTATTAGAAAGATTTGTCAGCAACAACGTCGCGAAATTTTACAAAAAATTGGTGAATTTGAATGTAATTTTAATATTACATTATTGAATTTGAATGTTTTTTTTACAAAAAAAAAATTGGTGAAAATAGTCGAATAAGGAAGCAAAATGGGTTTCAAAAACCCATTTTACGCACCAGAATCACAAAAGTCCAACCTATCAGGATCAGACATTTCTCTTTACGTCCGACCACGAGGTGTGTCCTACCTAATAAGGTCGGACAATGCATTTTTTGAATTTTTTTTTCTTTTTTGTCTGACATGGTAAGGTCGGACATATTTTATTTTGTCCATCCACACAGGGTCGAACACATCCAATTAGGGGCCATATTTTTGAGTTTCGAAACTCATTTTTGCCTCTTTTTCTCTTTGATTTTGGGTATGTTTTTATAAAAAAAATACTTCAAAAGGGTAAAAATGGCAAAAATGTATACTTTTGATTAAAAATATACAAAAAAATGACAAGAATAAATATTGAGATGAGTTAGAGAGTTGAAAGGTTGAAGGGTTGAAGAGTTTAGGGTAGAGAGTGGGTGAGTAAAGAGAGAGGTGAGAAGGTTTAAGGGGTTTAATACTTCTTCTTTTTTGTAACTTCACATGAGACTTTTTGTAGAAAAAATTGGAGGAAACAACTTCTCTTAGGTAACTTTGGGTAGTAGTTGAAAAAAATTATTAAACCATATGGTTGGTTCATTGGTTTTGGGAGCGAATTACGAAATATGGTTGAGGAATTCAATAGGTATTCAAGTCCATCTCTTTTGGAAGAGGTGCTCTTACCCTTATAAATTCTCGAATCCGAAAAGAATTAGTTTCGCCTCAAAGGAAAGAAGGTACCTTTCGGGTGCCAAAAAAAAAAAAAAAAAAAAACCTTTGATTTGTAATGCTTACAATCATAGTTGTTATATTGGAATCAAATTGCAAGATTGTTAATGGTGGGATTCAAATCGAGTTATAAAACCATAAGATGTTTCCAATTTTCTAAAATAAATTATAAAAAGATATAGAAAATTTTGAAATAATGTAACTATAATCTATTTATCTAAAATACATATCAAAATATTTAAAACTATCATTCGACCTTAAAAAACTAAGTCTATATCACGATTTGTCAAAGATTTTAAGGCGTCAAACATCAAAATAGGGTAAGGTCACAATTCATTATTTCAATTGCAATCTAATATTAGAAACAACGTAAGGAAAGAAGCAATTAAATTCTTGGAAACTTTTGCCTTTTATAAAACTAAGCAACAGTAGATTTTTGCTCCAATGAAAAAATAAGTAATGTATTGAAGGTAATAGAAGTAGGACCAAAGCCTTTCTCTTAGATTTGTGCAATGAAGACAAATATGAGCTTTTGAAAAGGTCAGGGTCGTCCTACTGGGTTATAAATTAAGAAGTTAAAAAAGGAGTTAGAAGTTGAAAAAATTAACGAAAAATCTCAAAATTTTGGTTTTAGATTAAGTTAAACTATTTTTGAATAAATCTTATGATATTTGGGATTTTGTGATTTCCTCGAAAAATTGAATCGTACAATTCAAGTCAAAAAATTTTCTCTGATGTAATGACTTTGCTTACAATTACCAACTGATCTAACTTTAGCTTCTTGGCAAAATGGAATTGGTTTATGTTTCATCCTTAAATACACATAACAGTAAATTGAGTTCAAGTAAATAGCTAGATTGGATTTATATAACATGTAACTTGAACTGTGTAATGATTTTGATATTTATTGAATTAAAAGGAATTATGGCAAGAAAAATTAGGGGTACTATTGGGACTAGTGATAAAATGATCACACCATGAACTCTTTCAAGTTTTTGCATTAGAAGTAGTGTATATATATATATATATATATATATAGAGGAACGCTAAAACAACCTCGAATATATACCTAAAATTATATCAATACTTATGTGGCAATACACACCACATATATACGGTCATCGATGACCGTATATATATTTTTTTGGGTAATCTAGGATATTCGGTTCAACTTATGCACACCGACTAATCCCCTAGGAGCAAGCCCTAATGGAAGGAGAAAGTGGCGTCCTCCGAATAGGTGTGTAGTTGCCCACACATGTAATCCATGACGCAATGTATTTTTCCTTGGGCAAAGGTTGCGTCCACCCCACCTGACGACGAAACTCGAACTGATATCCTAATGGCTCATGAGTACGAGCTCTAACCACTTCATCATTTGGTTTGGTAATCACCGATCACCGTATATTACGTCAACATGCATGAGTATTGTTTTGAGTTCAAATTTTAAGTTGTAAAAGCAGTAGGGGGGTGCGATGGTAAATTTTAAAATTTCTTCCAATAACTTAGTGATTTACATGAGTGTATTAGAATATGATGCAAATTAGAACACAGACTAAAATGCAAATATGTGACACAGATTTATAGTGGTTCAGTCAAGCCTACGTCCATTACTAAATCTCCTGATTAGGATTTTCTCAATCCACTAACTGATTCTCTTACGGGTGAGAACCAAACTGTTACAACTGCCCTTTTTCAAGTTAAAGACAAACATATCCTTTCACGGACTAAGGATGAACCAAATTTCTTTTTTCCGGAATGAGAAAAAACCCATGTTCCTTTTACTGGCTAAGGAGGAATAGTGATCCTTTTGCGGGATAACGAACAACCGTTTTTTATTTACAGGTTAAGAGATAACCTATCCTCTTACAGGTTGATGACGCACCTATCTTGTCACGACGCCCCTAACGTAGATTGATGTCATAACCAGCACAGTGTACTATACACTGTACATACCCTGTATACAATATATAATACACTGTCAGCCTCAACAAATTTACACAAATCTAAAAAAAAAATTGACAGCATTTTTTCATAAAATAAACTTCTCACAACTTGATATACCACAAATCAAATCATATATATATACTCATCCACAATATCCATTCATCACGTCATTCATTCCACAATAAATAATCATTCGAATATCACAAGCATTTCATAACCCAAAATGTTCAAATACTATTCATTTCTCAAGCCATTCCATCCACCATGATCATATGATTAAATATATCATCATTAAACATTTCATAATCCAAATACCGAAATATTCCCATTCAACCCAACTATGTGATAGTATATACAGAATAATGTGATAATTATACTTATCAAAATAAAGAAAAGTAACATATATCCTCCAATGCATACATACATATACAAGAAGAATGCAATCACGTGATTATCACTCACGGATCTTTCATTTTTCCTTCGACTCTGTACCTGAAATATTGGAGGAAATGGAGTGAGCAAGCAACAATTCAGTGAATATATTTCTTGATATGACAATTATATGCATTTAAGGAAACAAGACATTTAAAATCATTTAAAACATTTATAAATACATATGCATCATTCAACAAATAATTCATACGTGTCACAATATACATTTCATGAATTTCAAATAAACAATGCAAGATTTTTCATCAAAAACCACCATCTCCCTCATTAAGGCAATAGAGCAGGTCTAACCCTTGTATGGCCGTTACAAGGTAGCCACAGCCTCCCAATACCCAATTCACAGTCATTTCAAAGATCTCAAATCCTTGTTAGGACAAGCTTACTGACAATAAGGTTACGCATAACACTCATCCGGGTCTAATTCCTAACGAAATGACACCAACTTGTCTTCCAATGCCAAAAAAAATCATTTATGAATGCAAATTAAAACTCAATGCAGCAATGTATACATATCATATTTACATTCAAACATTTCACATATATATTTATAATGCCATACAAGAACCAAATCAAGAAAATATACTCACAGTGGTTAACCGATGTTTCTAAGAAAATGCACACTCTACTATTCAACATTTTGCTCAATTCCAAGATGTCCAGCACAATTGGATTATCACCCAATTCAATACACACCCAAAATGTCCAGCATTAATGTTTCTCAAGTTCAATCACCAACGCACTATATCACATTTTAAGCACTGCAAACATGAAATTCATACCATAATTAAGCATTATAATCAACTAGACGTCATTCAATCTCACTTAAACATCGTTTCTACGATCAATCTAGATGTTTCCATAAGAAGAAACAGGGAAAATAGATTTTTAAATCATATTTCCACTAGTTCTTAATTTTAGTTTTTTACTGGAAACATATATCAATTTTATTAAAAATATAGAACATTCCTAAAATTATTTTGTCCACATCGACACGTGTAAAATTAGTCATACTATGATTCTACCACCTTCAACAGGTATTTCACTGAGGTTTTACAAGTTCTCGGAGGTATCCAAAGTCAATTTTACTCACCAAAATCATATATTTAGTTATTAAAAATATCAAATCATATCCAAAAATCACAATCTTGGTATCGAAACGTCATCCAGAATTCAGTTATCTATGATTACATGGTTTCAAACCGGAGTTTCATCAAGTTTTACTAGGGTTTCGAAGGTCTCCAATACCAAATCTAAGGGTTTCAAGTATTAAATCAACTTCTAATAGCTATAAAAGTTCCAAACTAACAAATAAATTCAATCTAACCATATATTTAAGGTTCCTACAGCCTAGGAAGTGTTTTTCAACCTTCCTAGCTGATTTTCATTTAAGTTGGGTCGAAACCCCAATTTTAAGAAACATTGTAAAGCAGAATTTCTTCGACAAGAATGTTACATCTAGCTTAAATATTGATTTCACGAAGAAATAGAGTGAAAATTACTTACCGGAGGTCCTCATTTGGCTAATTTCGGCGTTCTCCCTTTTTTTCCCCGCTTTTCTTCTCCGTTCTTCTTTCTCTGATTCTTCTTTTTATTTTTATTTTTGGCAGCGTTGGAGAGTTGGGGAGAGAGAGAGAGATAAAAAGGGAAAGATTAAAAGTGAGATAAATGTTAAAATGATGTTCCCATACTCCCCTTGCAACTTAATAAAACAACTCCCCATTCTTAATTTAAATATATTTATACATATACATAGCCAACTTAACACTTATAATTTGGATTTTAATAATTTAATTGTACTTTATGAACACATTATACGCATATTATACATCTCAGTATATGTATAGTATACGCATATTATATGCATAACATGAGGGCGCTACTACTATGTAAGCGTCATACTAGTTAAGAACATTTTAAATAAGACACAAACACGCAGAAGGACAATCAGCGTCCTGAAAGTTATTAAGTTAATTCCCAAAGGTGAGGGCGCTTCTATCCAGAAAGCGTCCTGATAGTTTTAATCAACTTACAACTATTAACGTCCTCAAAGATACATTCTTTGAAATTAAAAAATCCTTCAGTGAGCTGATGCTTGATCAACGTCCTAACAACTTCAGATGTTGACTAATAAAGGGAGCCGCTACTATATAAGTGAGCGTCCTAATAAATCAGTTCAATTCAACCTTGAATGTTATCAGCGTCCTAATGAACTATCAGCATCCTGACTTATTAAGTTCAGGAGAGTGTTGCTAACTCATTACCGTCCTGAAAGACTCTTTTAAAAATAATTTTGACTCGCGATAAAATATACGATAAACGCGAATAAAAACTCGGTGGATTTCAAATTAAATATATAATATTAGATCGTTTGAAATACAGTAACATATGATCAAAACATGCAGATTAGAAAAACATATGTAGATGATTTATGCATGGTTTTGAAAAACATTTTGAGCAATAACGACTAGAGAAAGATATACCTTAAATACCTTGTGTATTTCTCATTTCTCATAACCGTTGAATCCAATTCTTCATTATGAGAAGTTCAATAAGAGCATTTTGGAGTTGAATGACTTGAACGTTGATCGAGAGATGTAGACTTGAAGCTTGATCGAAACGTTCGAGTGAAGTGATCTTGAAATCATGATGTGATTGTTGAAGTTCTTTAGTTGAAATGATCTTGACCGTTGGATATGAGCTTTGAGTTCCTTGATCTAGTCGTTCTTTGACTTTTTGCTTTTCCTTTAGTGCAGAGATAAGTTCTTGATAAACGTTCGTTAGCACCGAAAAATACTTTGTTTGTGATCATCAAAATATACGCTATTACAGTATATTTAGGGACGAGCTAAGTAATGAACCGTATAGGTTAACATTAAATACCTCAAGTACTTTTACACTAGATGACAATACAAATATGAAACTTTGATAAAAAAAAATCGAGAATAACAGAAAGATAATACTTGAGATGAAACCGAAACTTAAACTACATCCCCCACACAAACCTTCTTCTCTCTTTCACAAAGTTTCCTAGGAAATTTAACCCTCCCCTTGGTACAAGTTTCGCCTTCTTTTTGATCACTTACATGTTCGAATTGATAAATAAACAATGAGGACCTCTTTTATTTCTACTCCTAGTCACCATGTTCAAATTAATGACCAACAAAGATTCTAATACAATTGAACCAACATAGTTTTGCTTATTCAAATACAACTAGACCATAAGAAAACTTTACATATTTAGTATGTTCTAATTACTTTCTAAATATAATTGTCCATGTTCCAATACAATTAGAAATCCATGTTTGAGCCAAAAAAACCCAACAATCTTTACCTTGGCACCAAATGTAATGTTTTATCTACTTCAATTTCATGTTTTTATGCGCTCATGGGCCATGACATTCAATGCTAAAAATACGCAAGTCTAAGTCACCCTTGAACTTGCTAACTTGAACCCACTTTCTAATCAATCGGTTAGACCCAAATCTTACTCCATGTGCTAATCATGATTTGTCCATCAACATGTACAAGTTTCTGCCTTGAACACCTTTCATGATCATAGTAAACTTCCATAAAACTTTTAATACCCCATCTTTACGAGAGTATCAATAACTTTTAGGATCTACCTTGGAAAGAGAAATTATATTTTGAGTACAACTCAATAGATGTCAAACATCATGAAGTATAATATAGCATTTGTCAAACAACTTCACCTGAACTTCACCCACTCCCATTGTTGGCCTTTGGGAGCTATCAGTCATGAACACAAACTTGCCACTAGTACATCTTGCATACTTGTCAAACCATGTCTCGTGCACACATATATATGGTGTGTGGCCCCGCTATCAATCACTCATCCTTTCTTATCATGAAAATTTTTATTACTAATAGATGTCAATCACATCAAAATCGAAGACATTTAGATTGATATCGTCAACATTGACATCCTTGTTTGCTTACATAAAGCCATTTACCGAACCATCTCCTTTTCTTTTTTAATTTCTTGCTATCCTTTTTTAGGTGCCTCGATTGCCACAACCCCAACATGTCCCTTCCATAAACCTTTTGCGGCCCGATTGAATTAATAAGTCAATTACTTGAATTTACCACAAGCCAAAATTAATTCTTCCATCGAACTTTCTACTTCAAACTTCAAATTGACTCAGTACTTCGATATCTCTAATTTTCTTCACCCCTTAATGAATAAATAAACTTTTTTTTTTTTTTAGCAGTGGTACTTAATCCTAGGAACCAACTAATCCACTGGGATCTATACGTACCCACCACACATCAGTCCGGATACTTAAGGCGAAAAACTCACCAAGCCAAGATTCGAACTTGAGACCTCCCTGACCTCACCCTCGCCTCTCGACCATCAAGCCAATACCCAAATGAGTATTAATGAATCAATAAACATAGATTGAAGTGTAACTCGAACTATAGCTCTGACACTAATATTTATAAAAATACCCAAAACTCTTCAATTCACTAATTCAATAAAGAAAAAACAATACAAGTAAATAAACATTGAAAACCCCAAAATCAAGAAAAACAAAAACTATGGGCAAAAACAATTTACTCACTAGCACTATATAACTACCTCAGATGAATTAAATAACTCAAGTACTTTAATTCAAGATGACATCAACAAACTTTGATACAGAAAAATAAGAATAGCAGAAAGAGTATACTTGAGATAAAACTAAAAGTCAAACAATGTCACTTACACAACCTTTTCTTCCTTTCACAAAACTTCAAAGAATATACAAGTCTATCCTTGGTACAAGCTTTACCTTCTTCTTAATCTCTCACATGTTGATATTAATGAATAAACAATGGAAGGCCTCTTTTATATAGACCCCAGTATTTTTTAAATATAATTTGTTCATATTCTAATACAACTAGAAATCTATGTTTGACCCAAAAAAATCCAATACAGATGACTTCTATGATCATCCAGAAATAGGAAATAATTTATGATTTTATGGCTCGTTCGGGAGAGCATTTTCAAGCTCCAAAAACATTTTTAGAAATGTTAGTTAAACTGTGATAAGAAAATATAATTTTTTGTTTTAGAAGAAACTAGACTTATCAGCTTTTTTTAAAAGCACTTTTTTTTTAAAAGTGCTTCTAACTTTTCCAAACAGGGCATATACCATGCTAAAATGAAAATAAATCCTTAGAGAAAAACTAACAAATTTATCAACAAACTTTTTTTTTAGATCAATTAGATTTATGTGTTTGATCCTTTTAAAAACCTGTCCTGGCTATACTCCTTTTTTTCTCCAAATTAGACTTGGCGACTAGTTGCGACTCTAGCTTTGCTTGCCGACTCAAATTTCATTCCAAGTTGATTTTCAGCAAAATCATATCCCTAGCTAGCTAATTGCTAGGAAATTCATAGAAAGGGGAGCCGTGCCGTCCAAGTTATAAGAATTTTAGATTTTGTTTCACACATAAATATTACGTTTTTTAAAACCTGAAAATATGAAAACTTACAAAAATTCAAGTGAAAAATCCAACAAAAATCGATAATATTAAAATAAAAAATACACACTTAAAGCTGATAATTTATCATCGTTAAGGTTCGTTGAATTTCATATATTGATATATGCAGGAATATTATACAAAATTTTGTTAGAAAACAATATTTCTAATATAAGAAGGCGTAATTAATATTTTAATTCAAACATTCACATTCTCCGAAGCCACAAGTTCAACAAATGCAATTCACGTTCAATGCCTTGGTACGAAAGGGAAGTTAATGCGCTTGACCGAAACGTTTTTCGTGGTCCATGTAAAAACGAATTCCCAAATTTCCTTTATTCGATAGCGATCTTGAAAAATCTTAATTACCTTACGGACACGTTCTTATTATTTCAAAACCGTTGAAAAACTGCAAGAAACTCGGAAACAACTAAAAACTCTTCAAAGATATGCCATCTTAGTCAACGAATTCCGCTTCACGGGTCAATTGACAAGAAACAAGAAAGAAAAATGATGAATCTTTTGCATTAAAGGTCATTTTCTGCTAATAATCACCCCCACTTCATAAATTTCAAGATTTTTCGCCATTAAAAACTAGTTAGAGCTTGCTGTGTTTGCTACACCAAGTTGTTGATGATATGGCCAGCATTTTAGCAGCAAAGCTACTGCTACTCTTTCTTTCAGCTTATTCCCAGATTTCCTCTGCCTCTGATACAATCCAGCAAGGCCAATTGCTCAATCTTGATCAAACAATTGTTTCCTCTAATGGGAAATTCGAATTGGGGTTCTTCACACGTGCAGAATCCAAGAATTTTTATCTTGGAATATGGTACAAGAACATTTCAGTAGAGAACAAAACAGTGGTATGGGTAGCTAATAGAGAACAGCCACTCAACTGCACCACTGCTTCTTCTTCTTCTTCTTCTTGCTTTCTTACTATAAACAATGAAGGAAATCTAGTGATTTTGAATGGAAGAAAAGGAGTTTCTGTGTCACTGATTTTAGAATCTTCTAGCAAGAACACAAGTGCAACACTGCTGGAATCTGGGAATTTTGTGTTGAGAGACACAAAATTAGAGATCTTGTGGCAGAGCTTTGATCATCCTACAGACACTTTGCTTCCAGGAATGAAACTAGGGTTTAATGTGAAAACTGGGATGAAATGGCCATTAACTTCATGGAGGAGCTTGGAAGATCCAGCTCCAGGGGATTTTACACTTGTTCCTGATAATGGGTCATCTCAGTTTTTCATTATTAAGGGTTCTTCTGAGAAGCATTGGACTAGTGGTGAATGGATTGGAGATAGTTTTCTTTATGTTCCTGAGATGAGAAAGCATCATATCTTCAATTTCAGCTACTTTTCTAATAAAGATGAGAGCTATTTCACCTATTCTCCATTTAACAAGTCTATTACATCTAGATTTTTGATGGATTTATCAGGGCAGATCAAGCATTTAGCTTGGTTGACAAGTACCCAAAAGTGGACTCCATTTTGTGAACAACCAAGAGATCAATGCCATGTTTATAGCTATTGTGGGGCTTTTAGTAGTTGTAATCCTAGTGAAATGCCTTATTGTCAATGTTTGCTAGGTTTCCAGCCTCATTCTCCAAGAGAATGGAATCAAAATGATTGGTCTAGTGGGTGTTCAAGAAACAATTCTTTGCAATGTGGCGATCGAGACGGGTTTATATTGATGGTGAACGTGAGTTTGCCGCTGAATTTTAAGTCTTTATTGGGAGCTAAGAGTGAGGAAGAATGCAAGGTTGCTTGCTTGAACAACTGTTCTTGCAGTGCTTATTCTTACAGTTACGGGTGTTCGATTTGGCATGGCGATTTGTTAAACATAAAACCGGCGGATTATAGTGGAGGAGATTTATTCCTAAGAGTTTCTGCTTCTGATGCTCTGAAATATGGAGGTAAAGGAAAAGGGTCTTTCTCTATATATATATATATAGATATGACTGTTTTTTAAGGTTGAAGTTGCAGATGTTTTAGAAATAGTACTTTTTTTTTTAACAAATTAACACCTTTTTTTTTTTTTTTTTTTTTGTTTAAATTATTTGATCAGTCTCCAGAAACAGTCCTTCATCTTCACATTCAACAAATCGGTTGCGGCTTTCATTAATCCTAGCTCTGCCAATTGCTCTGTTAATACTGGTTTTGATCTCTTTAGCTTATTGCTTGATGAGGAGAAAGCTAAATCAAAGAGGTTTCTATATAAATATATATATCTTAGTATTTTATATTGGGATTAACTAATTATATATACATGTTAATTTCATAATGAGATTCATTTGTTCTTGATGAAATTCAGGGAAAAAGGAAAGAAACCAAGATTTGCTATCATTTGATATCAATACTAGGACAAAAGCCACCAAAGGTGAATTACCTATCACCAACAAGAGTGTGAGTGGAGGAGCATGGGATGTGGAGTTGCCATTCTTCAGTTTAGCTAGTGTATCTGCAGCTACAAATAACTTCTGTGATGCAAATAAGCTTGGACAAGGTGGTTTTGGGCCTGTTTATAAGGTAATTAACATTTTCTCTTCAATCAAATCTTACTGCAATATTTATGAAAAATATGTGGAAATTCATGCATTTGACTTCAGATATGAATATTGGATCTACAATGTTTGCACCAGATGCTACATGAGATAAAACAAGCTGTTTTCCCATTTTAAATTGATAAGAAGCAAGATAGTATGACACCCATTACATGAATGAAGATTATAATCAAATTTATTTTCCATATTGAAACATCTTGTATTATTTCCCATTGAATTAAACTGAAAAGAATTGGGGGACTTGTTTTTCAGGGTAAGCTACTAAGTGAACAAGAAGTGGCAGTAAAAAGGCTATCAACAGGATCAGGACAAGGAGTGGCAGAGTTTAAAAATGAGATAACACTTATTGCCAATTTACAACACAGGAATCTCGTCAGGCTCTTGGGTTGCTGCATAGAAGGCGGAGAGAACATTCTGATCTATGAATACATGCCCAACAAAAGCTTGGATCTATTTCTCTTTGGTTTGTATTATTATTATTATTTTTTTAAAAGAAACATTTGGTGTTCTTTACAATTTTATGTACATATATAATCAAGTCAACTATTGGGTACTTAGCAATGTTGCTAATTTTCGATACAGATGCAGCAAAACGAGGGAAATTAGATTGGAAGAAGCGTGTTCACATCATTGACGGGATTGCTCAAGGACTTCTTTATCTCCATCAGTATTCAAGATTTCGTGTCGTTCATAGAGATCTAAAAGCTAGTAATATTCTCCTGGATATTGAAATGAATCCTAAGATATCAGATTTCGGCTTGGCAAGAATTTTCGGGGGTAATATGTCAGAAGCAAATACCAATCGGATCGTTGGAACATAGTAAGTACACTCTTAATATAAATTTACTTATACACCAAGGCATAAACTTTTGTCATTATGCACTTAATTTATATTGCAAACTGCTGAATTTTTCAATTTACTGATCGCCAGTGGTTACATGCCGCCTGAGTATGCCATGAAAGGCCTTTTCTCAATCAAGTCCGATGTCTTTAGCTTCGGGGTTCTATTGTTGGAGATTTTAAGTGGCAAAAAGAACAGTAGCTTCTATCTTTCCGATTCCCAAAATCTAATTGGACAAGTAAGTAGCTGAAAAACCTCTATTTTTTTTCCCATGTCTTGGGGTCTGTTTAGACTGTTACAAGAAAACAGGAAGGAGAAGAAACAGAGATATTTTTTAATGATTTTTCATGGACATAAATATGATGGATATATATATAGATATAAAGGGCAGTCCGGTACATGAATCTCCCACCTATGCGGGTCCTAGGGAGATGAACATCTTTCTTTAAGAACAATGTTTTTTTTTATGCCTTTGTTGCTTTGATTTTTGAAGATTTCAAAATTGAGTTATAATGCAATTTTGAATCAAATTGGCAGGCATGGGACTTGTGGAAAAGTGAGGAGGGGTTAGAGTTGCTAGATCCAGTGCTGGAAAATTCAGCTTCAGAGTCAAAAGCTTTGAGATACATTCAAGTGGCACTCTTGTGTGTTCAAGAGCATGCAAATGATAGGCCTACCATGTCTGATGTTGTTGGTATGCTTAGTAGTGAACTCAAAGCCTTGCCTCCACCAAAAGAACCAGCTTTCTCAACTTGGAACAGTGATGAGAGGAAGAACTCAAATTCAGACACTGTTGATTATTCGATAAATCATGTCACAATCTCAACAATAGTAGGAAGGTAGAAAGGCTTCAATAGAACTTGTTTAATGTGGTGATCAAACTTGTTATACAATGTAAAGAACAAGTTTCTTTTTGTATAAGGTTTACACTGATAATTAATTAGCTCAAACTGAGTTTATATAGTTGGAAAAAGGCTTGGCAAAGTTGATCCTTTTCAAAGTTAATTACTATCATATCTGTAATTTTGTTGCTTGTTATGTCATTATAAATTATTCATAAATATTAAAATTGTAATAAATGATGCAGCAATTTCGGCCATATGGGCAATTCAAGTGCATGCAAAATAAAGATATGAATAATCTAAAACTAACTGATATGTTGTATAATTTTATATAATTTATGACAGGAAATCCAGTATATAAGTGCATGTATAACATGCATAATGATGTCTTTGCATGAAGATCTGATTTTTGTATTGATTTTGATAATATAAACATTGGTTTGATTCTCCATTAATTAATTAATTTATTTTTTTTCTATATATATTGGGCTGTAAAATGACGACTTCTACGCTCATGTACAAATGAACTAAAGGGATTCACATTTCAGGAAACAATATTACCTGAAAACAAAGCTTCTCATTGTAAGTTTTCAGCTTCAAGGGTTGTCATCTTTGTAAAAGGAAGATTTTTATTACGTTCTTCAATCCAAGAGCACTCAACTCTCAAGCTTACAACATCGTCAATTGGTTGTAGAATTGTTGAGCAATGCTTGCAAAGTAGTAGTATTACATTTGCGGGCACGGTTTTCATGTCGTAGTCTTGCATGCGATACTTGAGGTACCATATATTTGTGTCTATCCCACATGAAGCCATTTGTCAATAAGTATCAAAAAGTAAAAATTGGCTAATGACCCTTGCCATGCATGAAAGAGCATTATAATGTGTAATGTAATATATAATGGGTCCAGCTAAATCCACTCTCCCTTTCCTCTTTGTCCTACCCCAAATTTTAAACTCAAACAGACCCTCTCTTTTCGTCCACCCAAATTCTTAAAGTGTCCCTCTCATTTCCATCTTCTCCAAACCCTCAACATTTCTTCCTTTCTCGGTTCTTCTCTTTTCTTTTCCATTGATTAATTATCTTTTCAAGTTTTTTAATCATTCAAAGGGTTCCAACAACATTCAGAAGGTTCGTGAGCAACAACCTAGCATAATCTTGCAGAGAAAACGGGTTATTTTGGATTTTGGAGGTGTGAAACTCAAATCGGCTCAATCACGAATTGATAAGTAAAATATGATTTTTATATGTTCTATGTGGATTTCAATGTGTTATTGTTTGATTTACATGTGTTTTGCAAAATGTGTGGGCGAAAATGGTGGAATGAGGTGGCGGAAATGAGTTTCGAAAACCCATTTTGCGCAACAGATTTGGTGATGTTTGACCTATCAAGGTCGGACACTAGTCTTTATGTCCGACCACGATAGGTCAGACATAATGCTTTGGGTCCGACCCTAATAGGTCAGACAAACATGAGTTTTGAAAACATGTGTTGTCCGACTTGTCAGGGTTGGACATTACACATAACATCCGACCTTGACAGGTCGGACATTCGATGTCCGACACAAGTCAGACAATACATTTTTTTGTTTTTTTTTTTCATTTTTCGTTTTTGTTTTTTTAAATATCAACTATTTTCCCTAATTCCATGGTTTTTTGTATGTATTTTGCTATTTTGATATATATGCCACCAATAAGAGCAAGGAGAGGCCATTTTGAAGAACAAAACTCCCAAAAAAGAAGGCTGATAGCCTCGGAGAGAAAAAGGCGGCGTGATTCACCGCCACCACCGCCCGTTATACATAAAGAAAAAAGGCAATAGTCAAAAGAAGTACTAGTACAGGAGGGAGAAGAAAGGCAACAACCAGAAGAAGAAGACGATGGCATATTGAGGGGTCCTTGCCCTAGGGGACCTACTGATCCTTCAATCCTCACCCATTTCAAGGGCCATGTGGCATACTATGTGTGGAAAAATCAAGTATATCACTCTATTAATTTAATTTAAATTCAATTGTTTTATGATTAAATCTCAATCTTGGTACATACGTATAATTTTCTGTTTATTCATATATAAACGAACTATACAAAATTGTCATAACCACGGAGCAAAGTTAGTCTCTTGGGACTTTAGTAAACATCCTGAGGGAGAGAGAAAGTCATGGAGATAATTACAACATCTAGCCTCCATCATTTGTTCGCTTGTACGTACAATTGTGCCAACAAGCCTTTGATTGTTGCTTTCGTGGAGAGGTGGCAATCAGAGACCAATTCATTTCACCTACCATTCAGTGAAAGGACCATTACATTGGACGATGTAATGGTCTTGTTTAGGATTCAACGAGTGGGCAAGACAGTGAATGGAGAAACACAAACCAATGTAAAAATAGTGCTCATACTTCAAGAAGCTCTGGGGGTCTCAACGCAAAAGGCATTGGATGAGGTGAATAAGAAGAAAGGTTAATCGGTTCGATTGGAATGATTGCTAAAAAAATTTGGATCGAAGCTTCTAGGAAACCAACAATATCCTTTGGGCGAGTGTACTGCGAGAGCTTATCTGTTGTTCATCCTAGGTTGCACTCTTTTCACAGACAAGAGTGGTACAAGGGTGAACGTAATATATTTGCCACTGTTGATGAATTTGGATGAGGTGGGCAATTATGTATGGGGAGTTGCTTGTCTGGCGCATTTGTATCGTTAGTTGGGATGTGCTACGAGGTATCATGTGTAATAGCTTGCGGGCTACATGACATTACTGGAGGTACAACTATTTCAATCATTTTGCTTTAAGTAAAGTAAACTTGATATAAATATGCTTGTGTAAAACATTTTTTTTTGTTATATTTGGTAGGCATAAATATACGAGAACTTCCCATTCGTCAGACAACCTGTAAATCGCGAGTATAAGAACAACTTTCCACATGCCATGAAGTGGAAACTTTGCAAAAAACAAAGAATAGAGGAAGAATACATAGAAGTTCTACGTGAGGCAATCGATGATGTTCAGCTGAATTAGGTAAATGCTACTTTTTAAAATTAGGTTTCATATATACAACATATCAACTTATATCTTAGGTTTATATTATTTTGTTAAGGTTGTAGGAGACCCTTATACAGACTGTAGGGACGAATGTCCTCTACATGAAGTGACATTTTATACCTCGTGCATAAAGTTCTTTGATGTGGTTGAGCCCTACCATCCCGATAGAGTTCTGCGTCAATTGAGAAATGTACAAAAGCTGCCACGTCTTCCTATACGTCCTGTTCAAGCTAAGAAGTGTGTTAAGGGATTTGGTTACAACGTCTATCACATGTTCATTGATCAATATTGGGAGAGCTGGGACTACCATTTGTTACATGCAGCTACACGAGAGGAACAAGTTTCTAATTCATGGGATGTTGCATCAGAATATCTTGAGTGGTTCGAACATATTTCACATCCAAAGGTGTAGAACCCTGAGTATCGGTTATCCACTCCAACGCCATATTTAGTCGAGACTATAGAAATTTTGGTAATAAATCAATTTCTACAAAAAATATTAGTGTCTTTAATTTCATTATATTTGGCATTACTTGATCTTTTGATTTCAAAGGGAGCACAACAATCGATCTCTGGCGATGCTAAGGTCCTTGAGAGCAACTCAAGGTCAAGAGATATCGGTTGATGCAATGTACTTGGGGATTGATGACGTTATCCAAGTTTTATCCGGTACACGCATCAACGAAGAAGAAGAACAAGAACGAGCTCAAACTCTAGTTGTCCACTTCGAATGCATTGAGGCATCATGCACTCCAATTGTGCACTTTGAACGTGGTGAGAGCTCCCAAGGATTCGAAAAAGAGGCACCTGTTAAAGAGCATACCCTTCGAATACGAGTTCGAAGGAGACGAGAATAGACTTGATTGTTTTTTGTTTTGGGATTTGTATTTTTTTTTTTTTTTGCGATGGATGATTGAACTTCAAACAAGAATTTCATTTATGTAAATGAACAAAAATTTACATGTTTATTTTTTTTGGAAGTTCAAAAAAAAAAAAAAAAAAAAAATTCAATCATCAATTGTTTTTATAGTTGCTACATTGTGAACAATACTAGTAAAGTACAAAATCCTATCTAGATATGGGGTGTCCCAACCCTTAGCTCACTATAGATGGTATGTAGCGCCCTTGAAATGATTTCATCTAGCCCATAACCCGTTTGTGTTTTTCCTAAACTCTATGTGTCTGCCTTGTGTTTTTTTGTGTGTTTAATGTTTGATGTGTGATTATTGCTTATATAAAAGAAAGTATTATTAGTGGGGTTGGTGTTATTATTGTTATTAATATCAATTGTCGTATTAATACTATTGTGAGTGGCTTGTTGGAGAAGCTTCACATAAGTAACTTGTTGATCAAGTCATCGTCTTGACTTGTGACTTGTTGAAAAGACCCCATTAAATCTCATCATTTAATGCACCTTTGACATATGAGAAGGTTGTATATCAACACATGGTAAATATGACAATTATAGTGGAAATATGTTGTGTATATGTGTTGATTATATGATAATTAATTATTGGTGCATCAAATAGACTTGGGGATATTAGAAATGAGTCCAGAACGCATTTTTACATAAAAAACGAGTGGTCATACGCAAAATTCTGATGTGTATTGAGCGCGTAGTAGTGAAATGAAAAATGAGTTTTTTGGGCGAAGGAGGATGACGCCCATGCGCTGGGGGAGGATGCTGATCCATTTTCTGGGCACATTTTTGGGTGAAAAATTGCCATTTTCAGTATTTTAAAAGGGGGGAAAGGTTGCTATATTTCTCATATGTGCCAAGGACGAATTGGAGAAGGAAGAAGAGAGGAAAGCTAGGGTTTCCAAAGGAAATCTTCACCAACTACACCCCAAAGTAAGTGTTTTTCTCCATTTCTCTCCATGAAATCACCATTGAAGGTGAGAGTAAGCTTTCTAATGGTGTAGTTTTTTTCCATGGGTCACGATTTTGGGTGTTCCCTAACCTAAGATTGGCTAATTTTTGCTCTTTTGAGCTTGTTTATGATAAAAGCAACCTTCCTTGACCTAGATCTACACTTGGAATGCATTTTGCATGAACTTCACCACGTTTTTTGTGGTGCAAGAGTTTAGGGTTTTGTTGGAAACCTTTACGGCCATGGTATATGGCATAGATTTGGGTTCTTTGGTGGATTTGGAATCCAATGGTACCATTTTCCCCACTTTCTAACAAGAAATTGGTAGATCCAAGTGGAATGACCCTAAACCCTAGAAATCGAACTTAGGAATTTTCTTTGGACTTGCATGTCAACTATGTTGAATAAATGGCTGATTCTAGTTGATTTATGGTGGTGTTCAGTATTTTTATCCATCGAAAACTCTAGTTGTAGTGTAAAATTGGCCTAGAGCTTGATTTTGGGGATTTTGCCCAAATTGGGGCTTTTGATCTAAACCAAGTCATTTAATCAAATTGACTTGGGGATTATCTAATTAGACCTAAATTGAATGGAATCATGGGTTTAGAATGTTTGAACCTATGTTAATTTTGTATGACTTAGTGCAATTTGGCTTTATGCCTATTGTAGAGACTTTTCCCCAAATTGGGTCATATGCCATGTATTGATTTGAATTGAGGAATTGAGTTGATTTTGACCAATCTTGCATGGTTTTGAATGGTTTGGAATTATGCTAGGATTGAATGACCTAGACTAAGTGTTGTCTTAGTTTTTGGGAATTAGTCTTATCCGTGGCTTGGCACGGATGTTGAGGTTGATCATGAGATGAGAAACTCATGATGGGAATTAGATGCACATGGACTTGTTAGATTAGAAATTGATCATGATTAGTGTGTCTATGTATGGATGATCATGGTGATTGATACATGTGCATGAATCTATGGTTTACAGGATCTTGATTTGCATTGGAATCCGTATTGGTCCGTGTGTGGATAACTTTGTTTGCATGGTATTGGTTGTGAGTAGTTGTTCATCTTGTTTATCACTTGTGCATCATATTCATTTATACTTGTATGTTGAAAGTCATGAATATTATGGAAATGCATGTGTTTAATATGATTTGAAATGACATGCAATGATACTCTAGAAGCCTTGGGTGTTCTCAGGCTAAGTCCTCTTAGATGTTCTAAGAAGTTTGTGCATGTTGCCAAGCTGGCTTCTCTAGAGGTGGATTTTAAATGGTTTTGGAAACTCTAGAAGCTTTTGGTGTTCCCAGGCTAAGTCCTCTTAGGTATTCCTAGGAGGCTTGAGCATGTTTTCAAGCTGGCTTCTCTAGAGATGAAAATGAATAGAGTTGAAACCCTAGAAGCCTCGGGTGTACC
This sequence comes from Paratinospora sagittata, assembly GCA_035771175.1. Lineage (NCBI taxonomy): Eukaryota > Viridiplantae > Streptophyta > Magnoliopsida > Ranunculales > Menispermaceae > Paratinospora > Paratinospora sagittata. The sequence continues at coordinate 37,141,464 of CM069589.1, forward strand.
CAGGCTAAGTCATCTTAGATGTTTTATGAAGCTTGTGCATGTTGCCAAGCTATCTTCTCTAGAGGTTGAGACGAATGGATTTGAAATGCATGAAAATGGTTGATGCTTATTTTAATATGTGTTTATGTTTCACATACTTATGAGCATAATTTCATGCATGAGCATATATGACTTTTATTGATGTATGAATGATGGCACTATTGAATACTATTTACTGGGCACCGTTGGCTCACACTCTCACTCTCTTTTCAGGTTTTACTGATAAAGGCAAGGGCAAGGGTATAGCCTTCTCTTGAGAGTTAGCCACTGCAGAAGCTAGGGACATCCTGATGTGAGTCTAGATTTGATGTGTGTGATGGATGTATTTACATATGTGTATGTTTTTCTTATTTTGATACATATGTAATTAATAACACTTGTTAAACCTAAATGGTGATGGACTTTGTGCATTATGGTTGTGTTGATGTATAATGGCCTTGTAGCCTTGGGGTTGATGTATTTGGTTGTATATTTTGGACTTGGATTTGATGATGGGTCTAGGCATGTTGCCTTAGACCATTTTGGGTTTAATTGAGGACTATTATGATCATTGCCTTGTCTTGTATATTTATGGGAGATCATCTTTATTTGATTCAGGTGGATGTGCATGTATGTGATGATTTAGAATTGTTAAGTCTATTCAGTGATTGATGTGGATTCAAATTTTTTTTTTTTGGGACTTTATGTGAGAGTCTGGTTAAGGTTTGTAGGGTCTCAATCATCTCATGGGATGATTTGAGGTGGTCGTGGATGCCTACGTAGGGCGACCCACTCTGATACTTTTGCACGACGATCCATGAGGGATGGCGGTCTGGGGTGTGGGGTCGTCACATGGTACTTCGCCCAATTAGCAGCAACGGGTGGCATAGGACTTGTAGGGGCTAAAATAACCTGCAAATTAACAATTATAAATGTTAATCATCTAAACAGGTAAATCATAGATTTCTTGACATTAATAAGTACAACACAATACATTATGTTTTTATACCTGCACAAAGTGACATTCATTCACCAACCCCATAGCAAACAACTATCTTTGTGATGCCGAAACAAGTTCACTCCTCAGTGGCAGAAATGTTAAACACTGTCGAGCTAAGATAAGTACAAATGTCAAGTTGTACTTACTTGCAATCAGGTGACCCATCTCAGGCATTGTCATTCAAACATTTGATGGGGTTGCGGTCTCATCACAATCAAGTGTCTTCATGATTTCATTAACTCTGCCACTATATTGGAAAACCACCTCGTAGTGATCTTTGAAGCTCATGAGTTCCTTTAAGAGTTCTTGCCTAACCCTTTTCAATTCACCTTCCCCATAACCCAAAAAAATAGTAACTGCTCGATAACCACAATGCCCATCGGCTTTCACATCTTTCACTTGTTGGATATAAGCTTTTAGAGCATCTAAAAATTGGTTTATATACATGTGTGAGCCGAGGTTCCTTGTCCTGTGAACCTCAGGTGGTGGTTGTGGCTTCATCTTATGCATTGTGTTTCTAGGGGAACAATTGTCTTGCTAGGATAGGACGTGCTCAACGAGTAACAAATCTCTCTTGGTTAATTTATCAACCTTCAAACTCGGTCTTCCTCAAGTGTTTCTTTTTATGGCGGGCTTAGAGATCATTGTTGATGAGGCTTGGATATCTTCCTCAACCTTTTAAGCATTCTTGACCTCCTGGATGTGTCACATCCTTCGAACTCCTTTATAAACTCCCCGATCTCTTTGTGACATTGTAATTGTTCTTAGGACTCTCGAACAGGGAGAACCACATCCAATTTCTTCCAATGTGCATCCACCAAAGTAGTAGGGATGGGCCGACCTTCTTTGTGATATTTAAATATCTCATATGCGCAGGGTAACTTATGAGTTTCTCTCAGCACGTATCGACAAGTGGAACTCTCAAAATGTGTCTCCCTGCAACGTTCATATTCTTTTTGAATCTTGTCAAGTGTGTAAATCGCGATAACTCCTTGCAAGTCTCCGTATATTGGATGTCAGTGGACGTGTCGTGTGGTGAATAAGCTCTTCTAAAATGTTGATGATATCTCAGTATGTTGCAACAACAACAGGGAATGAATAGTGATTCACGATGTCTCTGTTATCTCAAGGAACCCCATGATGTGAAGGTTTTGATGATTCCAAACTACTCAATTGAGTATCTAATGATCTTGTTAAGTGTTTCATAAATATCCGACATCAAGATCAAAGAGTTGAGCTTACAAGACAATTGATTAATCAAGATTAAGGGAGTTTTGAGCCCTTTGAATGTAAAACTTTCGCTCAAATAACTCCCAGTAAGATTTACAAAATATGCATAAATTGCATGGCTTAATCGATTTGATTTCGAGGTATTTTTCGTTGATTTTATCAATCACTCAATGAATTTTCAATGTTTGATTTGATTCAAAATATCGAGTGTTTAATCCTGTTTAATCGAGCTTCAAAATGTTGAAAAATGTCAAAATTGTTTTTAAGTGTCCATCAGGACACTGATGCATCAATCAGGACGCTAATGTCTCAGCAGCGTTCTCCCGTACTTGGTAAGTCAAGATGCTGATGACACATTAGGACACTGATAAGGTTTTAGGTTGAAAATGCTCTTATCTATCAGGACGCTTATGTCTTTAGTAGCGCCCTCATTGATTCAACCAAATGAACTTATCAGGACGCTGATTGAATATCAACACGCTGATTGAACTTAAGTATTTCAAGCATCGGGACGCTTACGGTACAGTAGCGCCCTCATGATGTTTTGTTCTAAAATGAGTCAGCACACCTATTGTTAAACACTTAAGAACGCTGATCGTTTTCTAAGTTCCAAATGTTTTTAACGTCAGGATGCTAATTGTTTATCAACACGCTTATTGTTTTCCGATTTTTAAGTCTTTTTAACATGAGAACGCTTACATTCCAGTAGTTCCCTTACGGTTCTAAATGTCTTAAGTAAGTCAAGACGCTTACGTTCTAGTAGCGCCCTCACTTTAAAAGTCAGTAGGAAGCTCAAGTTGCATGAGCACCCTCAATGAACAAAATGACAAAAGTTGGTATTATGCATCAGAACGATTATTGAACATCAAGTCGTTAATCCAACACTGACATAAGTTCTAAAAAAGTATTTGTCAACATGATTGTTGACCATTCAGGTGCATGAACTGTGTTCACCAAGACTTTCCTCATTCATGTTATCTGAATTGTACCATAACTATTTCTTAAGAAACCAGACTTACCATTTTCATGAAAGATTAAAGACGTTACGAGCAAACGTTCATATTTGAAATTCAAATCAAATGTTCAACTGTTTTATCTCAACTAAGTTTATATATACTAGTACTTAGATTCAATACACAACACCGAAAATTCTAGAGCCATTACTTTTGAAAGTTAGTTGAATTTTCAAATCATTTTTCAAAGTTAAATTATTTTCCAAAGTGTTGTCTTTGAAACAAGTTTCATTCAAAAGATTTTTATATTGAGCTTACACTTTATCAATTTCATTGAAAATCTGTTTGAAAAAAAGAGAACTATTTTCACTCAAATTTTCAGCACAGTTTTAAACGTCATATCATTACTTGCTGAAGGAGAAATTTGAGAGATAGCTCATAGGATACAGTTGTACTTCATTTCATATTTCTTGTAACTATATCAAGTATTGTAAACGTAGTTATATGAACTACTGATTTCACTTTATCTTGTACCTAAGATAGTGGTTTGCTCAAACCCGTGAAGCTGTGCATTTAGGTAGTTCTCTAGCCTGTTTGTCAAGAAGGTGAGAGGGTGTTCTCAAGCCTGTAAGTTGAGAAAGTTTAGGTAGTCTCTAGACTGTAAGTCGAGAGGTTGTAAAGATTTGGTTTTTCACCTATGAAGAAGATCTGTTAGTGGAGTTTTTCAAATCCTAACTGAAGAAGTTAGGTAGTGAAGGTACGCAAGAAGCCGAACCACTATAAATCTGCTTTGTCAATTTCATTTGATTCCGTACTTTATTGTTTGCCATTGTGTTAATTTTTTTAATTTGTCTAAGTGTCTAATTCACCCCCCCTCTTCGACACACTTGGGCCAACAGTCTCAAAAGTTCCCTGTGAAGAGCCCAAGTGTTTCTTCAATTTTGCATATGGACTTTCGGCCCGGTTTATTGTGACATTACTCAGATGCATGACTTCATTTGTCCAAGATGCCAAAAATCTTTTCTTGTGCTTCAACAACCACTCATCGGCTAAATAGTGAAGGAGCGTAGGATAATCTTCAAAAGACTTGCTAAGCACTTTCCAATTATCTTGATACTCCTCATTTGACTCTGAATCCACCAAACCATGCCAAATGTGCAAGAATGTCGAGTGTTCACTATTATTCTTAAACAACGGTTTCGATTTTGCCAAAACATTCTTGTTAATGTGCCAACTACACAAAAAATTTATAACATTTGGAAAAACCATTTTCACTACATTCATCAGGCCCAACTCTCTATTGGTAACAAAAACCTCTGGTTGTGGCCACCCTTCCACCAGATCTTTCAACATCTCAAGTGCCCATATGTAGTTATCTTCTTGCTTGTTTTCCATGAATAAATGTGAGATTAGTTGATGTAATGCCAACTATCTCAAGTAATGGATATCGATAGATATTCGTCTTATACGTGCAATTAATTACCAAAACTTTGGAAAAGCAATGTTGTTAATTTACCGTGACTAGGTGTGGATAAAACAAAACCTGTTTATGATCAGTCTTTTCGTCGAACTTGTGCCACTCGACATATTGTTCTTCGGCTAACTTCGCCATCAAATATTTCATCTGAGACCTCCCACCGTGTTCCACAAATTTATACTTGTTACGTGCATTGTATGTTGTCTTCAATGTAAATGTATTGTCTGCATCTTTTCGCTTCAGAGTAGTCAGTATATCTTTGGGCCTTGCTTGACTTGTACTCATATCCACAAAGATTTCCATCTCATTCTTTGTCAGTAGGCCCGCGTAAGAATGCCCTTCCATCTGCTCAACAGGTGGATGATTATGAATGTTGCAATCACTTTTTATCATCAATCATCATCGGTGACCAAGTTTTGACCTCATAATAAAAAATGACAGCCACACTTCTTTGTTGCGGTATCATTAGTTTTCTTCTTTCTTGTTTCTTTTGGTTTGTACACACCGTATCTTTCACATGCAACCATTTGCCCCGCCTTCTTCCCATGCAATTAGTTCGGCTTCACTCTTAAAAACAATATTAGTTGTGAACTCATCAGTGTAGTCCCAAACCAACACCATCTCAGAGTCAACAACATTGGATTCGTCGAATACCTCATCATCTTGATGAATTACAATTCAAAATTAGTATTACATACAAAATAAAACTAGAAAACAAAAAAAAACAAAACTACAAAAACCCCCAGAATGCTCTGTTTGACCTATTAGGATCAAACAAACCTTCTGTCACGACGCCCTTTACGAAGGGTGATGTCATGACCGGCACAGTGTACTATACACTGTACATACCATGTATACAGTGTACAATACAATACAATATACAATACACTGTCAGCCTCAATAGAAATACACAATTTTTAAAAATATTTGCAGTATGTCTCTATAAAATGGACATCTCACAAATTTTCCTGATAATCCACAAATCCAAATCACATACATAACCTAATCAACTTCAATCATATTTAGTGATATCATTCCATTCCATTCCCCATTAAGTATAACCTTATTCCTACTTATATGAACATAATCAAATATTCAGATTATCAAAGTAGTATTCCATACCCAAATATTTACATCATGAAACACTATTTCTCATTTCAAGTTTCCCTTTTCTCAAATCAAACCACATTATCACTCTAGGTGATAATATATAAATTGTAATACCCCGTGTGTATGAGTCAAACCATTCGTTAACTAATACGTATTGTCAGACATATTTGTACACATATACGTATGTACATTACCTCTAGGTGTATAATAAGTGTATTGATGTGTATGTGGGCCCAAGGATAAAAATAATAATACATAATAAATAAATATGATAAAAGTGGGACGGTGTGCACATGGCGGGTGCATGTATGCAACAAATGTCTCATTTGTTTAGCATCCACCTAGAAAGTGAACGAACACATGTGTATTTCCTATATCAACCACTTAGGGGCTGTTTGAGCTCATTTTATCATTTGCTGAATTAAGCATTTGCAAACACCTTGCAAGTAATATGTCACATGTGTATTGCCCATATGCATCCACTTTGCAAGTAAAATGAGACATATGTCTTGGCCATTGCAGCCACTTGTAAGGGGAATGAACATGTGGAAGTGGTCTTGACTTGCTGGAAATATCAAATAACTTGCTAGATTGAGAAATTGAAGTGAAAACGTTGAGAATTAGAGAGAGATGTTGAAACGTTCACGATGAGGAGAGAAAGAGTGAAGAAAAAAACCTATTTGCAGCATTTTACATCAAGTGTTCGATCTCCTTGATCCATGGTTTGATCGAGCCGAAAATTTTCCATATTGTCCATATTTAATATAGTTTCATCTTCAACGGTAGAGATCTTGATCAGAATTGGATCTTAAGAGTTCTAACCTTCTAAATACAACTGGTCGGAAAAATAGGTTGTCTTGCGCAGTTCAGATCAAAGTACTGGATCTCTCAAATCCACCGCTAGATCGTACTGAAACTTTGTCAGGTAGTTATTAACATCTTATTTCACATTATGACGGTGAAGATGTTTAATTGTTCCTTATATTATGAGATATGAACCACTTACGTCAAGTGATTGTAACAGAGAAGGAGAAAACAACTGTTTAAAGTTGTCTTCATCAAGGTGGCAGATCTCCTTGATTCACCATTAGATTTGGCTGAAATTTGGACAGTAGATTCATATCTTGATGATATTCACTTTTAACGGTTTATTTTATTATAGGTGTTCCCTACTAGTAGTATGATGCATCTAAACCGATCATGTTGATACCCAAATCTGCTCATTTTTCTACATGATCTTGATGAATTCTTTGTAAATGGCTCAAATGTACAATCTTGGCTTAGACCTTCCAGACTTTTATGCACGTCATATATGTGATTTAAATGGGTTTTTAGAACTGAGATATGAGGTTAATTGGTTAAATTATATGCTAGGACTATTAGGTATAGTACAATTGACCTAGACTTGGAAAGTTTTGTCTAGGGTTGCTTGTAATACTAGCATGCAACTTATGTTATTTTAATGATAAAGTTGGGTTGAATTGTGATCAATTTAATGAAATTCATCTGCTACAATGTGTGTTTAAGTGTGTTGAAATGGTGAATTTGCAGAGTATTTGTCACGACGCCCCTGACGTAGGCTAACATCATGACCGGCACAATATACTATACACTGTACATACCCATATACAGTATATAATACACTGTCAGCCGCAACGGACATTCACAATAATTCTCAACAATTTTGGAAATTTCGACAGCATCTCCCCATAAAATGGACATTTCACATTTTTTTTTCCTGATATACCACAAATCAAATCCAATATAGATATATATAATCCAAAATATCAAATCCAAATCCATGTTTCCTTCACACTCATCTATGTGATAATATATATATGTAGGATGTGATATATATATTCATTTGAAAATAAAGAAAATATAATTTATTTCCTTCGCATACACGTACACTAACAAAATAAGAGTCTAACTCACGTATCTATTTTCGTGCTTTTCCTTTTAACTTTGTACCTAAAATATTGAAGGAAATGGAGTGAGCAACCAACAGCTCAGTGAATATATTTCTTGATATGGCAATTATATGCATGTAGGGAAATATGACATTTAACATCATTTCAAACAATTCGTAAACACATGCATCATCCAACGAATATATTTTACATGTCAACAACATAAATTTCATGAGTTTTCAAGAAAACAATGCATTCTTTTTTTCACGAAATCTACAATCTCCCTCCTTCAAGGCAAGAGAGCGGGTCTAACCCTTGTATGACCGTTACAAGGTAACCACAGCCTCTCATTACCCAATTCACAGTCATTTCAAGGATCTCCAATCCTTGTTAGGACAGGCCTACTGACAATGAGGTTACCCATAACTCTCATCCGGGTCTAATTCCTAACTAAATGACAACATATGGGATCTGCCTTCGCACGTCTCGCATACTCCAAATGCCAAAATCATTTTGAATGATCAATAAAATACACTACATGTACGTATATAACATGTTTACAATTAAACATTTCATATAAATAAAATGTCATACAAGAACCAAAATCAAGAAAATATACTCACAGTACATGAATTTTCAACTTAAATACCATCCCCGTCGCTTTCGAGTCCAGCTCCAATTTAAATCCATAAATCCAACTAACTTAACCTGTCACAATCACTCCATAATTCAATTCCATTTATTCATATCTATTTACATATTTAATTTCTCAACTCACTTCAAATCACCCATAATAAAGATTAACCTTAAAAATATTATACACATTCTGTGAATTTAGATTCCAACTCCATTTAGGACTCATAAGCAGTTGAAGAAACTGTTATCTCGTTTCTGTGGTCAATCTAGATATTTCCACAAGAAAGAACGGTGAAAATAGAGTTCCAATTCATATTTTCACTAATTCTCAGTTTATTTTTCTACTCGAACATATATCAATTTTTTTTAAAATCTAAAACATTCATAAAATTATTCTGTCCACATCGACACGTGTAAAATCACTCATTCTATCATTCTACTACCTTCAACAGGTATTTTATTGAGGTTTTACACGTTCGCGAAGGCAACCAAAGTTAATTTTAATCACAAAAATCATATTTAGCTACTAAAAATATCAAAGCATATCCAAAAATCACAATCTTACTATCAAAACGTCCGGAATTCAATTCTCTACGATTCTATGATCTCAAACCGGAGTTTCATTGGATTCTAATTCCATTTTATTCACTGGATATGTGCATAGTACTATTTACGTCACTATTCACGTCGTTACTATTCATTGAAAACATGTAAATTTTTACTAAAAGTGTCAAACGGTCTCCAAAAATCATGAACCTAGTATCGATGGACTCGCAATAGTGCATTTTACCATTCTATAGCCTTCAACTGAAGTTTCATTGAGTTTTAAATGATTCAAAAGGTTTTCAATCTAAACTCTAACTTCCAACGGCTATAAAAATTCCAAATGAACACATAAATTCAATCTAACCATATATTTAAGGTTCCTACAGCCTAGGAAGTGTTTTCCAGCCTTCCTAACGGATTTTCATTCACGTTGGGTCAAAACTCCAATTTTTGAAAACGTCGTAAAATGGCTCCCACAGCAAAAATTACTCCGAAAGAAAAGTTACATTTAGCTTAGATATCAAGTTCACGAAGAAATAGAGTGAAAATCACTTACCACGAGTCCCGATTTCCCGCGTTCTCCCTTCGTTCTTCTTTCTTTCTTCTCCGTCGTTCTCTCTTCTCTGCAACTTCTTTTCCTTTTTATTTTTTTTTACACGTTTTATCTTCATCTTCTTTTTTATTTTAAACGTTGGTGAGGGGTATAGATTAGAAATGAAATGAGATGATATTTTATATAAAAAATGATCCAATGCACCTCATCTAACTTAATAAAGCAACTTCCCCATTTTAACATTTAACTTTCATTCATTCAATCATACTATTCATTAATTCATTACATCATATTCCAATCCATTCAACTAATAAAACTTATATTCTTTATTTAATAATTTTATTTATTTGCTCATATTCCTTAAATATAGCATGCATTTCATACACGCGTATATTTAGCTCTTACGTATCAAATACGTGTATTATCAAGCGTATATTGATCTCCTACGTATAAAATACGTGTATTATACATCTCGATATACGTGTACTTCAGTATGTATTTAATTAAAATTACGGTATTGATATGAATTGGGTTTTGGAAAGCACACAAGGGTGGTGTTTGTGTCGTTAAGATTGGTGATTTGGCTAAGTGTTTGGGTACTTGTGGACTTAGACAAATTTCTGTATTTGTGAGTATTTCTCACCTTGGTTTTCCATGTATGACATTCTATATATGAAAAACTTTGTGTGTTGAATGATATGCATTTTTATAATATATGTGCATAATGTTTATGATCATGGCGAATAAGTTTTCATGTGACATATTTGTATTCATGAAATGATTTTAGACATTGAGCATGCTTTGGGCATTTTGGACTGAATGCCTTAAGAAGATTTTCACCGTTTATTACTTTTTCTTCGGGAAGGATGATACGGGTTCGACCTTGGTGGTGTCCCATCGTATGGACTTTCCCACAAAGAACGAAAGGGTTAACAGTTTGGGCGAGTGAGAAAATCTATCCTGATCAATCCCTTATGATGCGCTAATAAGGAAAAGATAAGTAGATTTGTCTTAGAGTGATTATGAAGGTGGAGAATGCATGTTTTTAAATGAAATTCATGATCATGGTACAATTCATTACATGTATGATATGTTGAATTGTGCATGGGTATTTATAATGTTTATTCAAATGCATACATGTTTTATATAAATGTATACATGGAAATATATTGTGAAAATTTATTCACTGAGCTAGTTGAGCTCACCCCACTCCCTTGTTTATTACAGATATAGTTCACAAGGGCAAAGGCAAGGCTCCAGAGAGTTGATTGAGTTTGTTTGTTCGTTTTGTGAGTATGTTGTGTGTTTTGGGAGTTAGTTTATACTTTTGTTTTTGATATATGTATTTATAACACCAAACAATGTATAAATGATACATGTGATGTATATTTTGGAAGACTTAGATGTATTTAAGTTTTGTGAAAAAAAATATGAATAGTATTTTGTATTCATATGCATGAATGGATTGAATATGCATTATGAAGATTTTAGTGATTATTTAAGGTTGTGTTATGAGCTGAGGCAGGCAGAGTATCGTATACGTCTCCGGCTGGCGTATATGGTATTCTGTGTCGGTTACGACGTCACCCGGAGAGGGGTCGTGACATAAACATAGTATGATAATTATACATATCTAAGTAATCAAGTTTAAACCATTTCCTCTATACAAACATAACAAAAGAAGAACTTCTGAAGAATGTCTATCATTCTCTTGTCTTTCCTTTCCCTTTAGGGTCTTTACCTGAAATATTGGAGGAAATGGGGTAAGCTACAACAAGCTCAATGAATATTTCCTGTCATGACATTTATATGTATTTATGTAAACATGAGTTTAAAGCATTAAAACGCTTATCAAAACACATATGCAATGTTAAAAGAACACATACATGCTCATAATATACTTTGAGGATTTCACGCAGTATTTTCAACAAAACATGCAAAGTTATCAATGAAATCCTAATCTCCCACCTTCTAAGTAATAGAGCGGGTCTAACCCTTTGTATGACCTCTACAAGGTAGCCACAACCTCTCATTACTCATTACAAGTTATTTCAAGGATTTATAATCCTAATTAGGACAATCCATTGCACAATGAAGTTATCTAAAACACTCATCCGGGACTAATTTTCAACAAAATGAATTCATGTTTGACTTGCCTTTGCAAGTTTAACATACTCCAATGCTAAAATATTTCATGAATTCCAATAAAATGCAATAATCAATTCAATACATAACATGCTTACATTCAGATCATTTGCACATATATGCAATGCCATACAAAGAACCAAGTCAAGGAAAATACTCACAGTGATTTGCACACTAACACAAGTCAATTGCCCACTTTACACCATGCACATTTCCAGCACAAGCAAGTCATTTGTGACCATTTCACCAATTACCCAATTCAAATTTTCCATATTCCTTTCACTGCCGATTATCCAATGCAACTACTCTTAAAAAAAAATTTGCAACAAAATCCCATTTAACCTAAATAAAACCACTATTAATGGAGCTCGAAACCCTTAGCTGCTTCAACAGCTAGGTGGAATCATTTCACCATTAAAATGCCTTAATTCAACTCAATTTCATTATCAAATCACTTGCATAATGATAAAGAAATACTTATCAGTCCATAGCACTTCAATTTCTCAAAGTTCCAGCACCAAACCTACTTTCTCAAACACCAATTCTAACCATTGAAATCCAACCAAAATCAAATATGTTGAACCACTTGATGAGAGGGTTTCAAAACTGGAAAATTGAGCTCAAAAGATCAAGTTCTCACCTTTTATTTAATCTTCAAAACCCTATTTTCCTTCTCTTCTTTCATTCCTCTACTCTTTCTTAGCTTCCAGCAAGTTGTTTATGTTGGAAAAATTGAGAAATCCCCACTTAAAACTCGCACACCGCCTCACCGCCCATTTAGAAAAAAGACTATCAGACAGCGATGAGCGCGCTTCTCTTTCGCCCAGAAAACAAAATTTTGCAAAAACCCGTGAGGAGCGCGCTTCTGTAATACCCTGTATTTCACAAAAAAAAATTACTATTTGGGCAACGCCAGAACGTTCAGGCGCATGCCAGAACGTTCCGGCGCATGCCCGAACGTTCAGGAGCAAAAATCTCTATATAAGAAACCTCCTCATTTCTTATTCCTCACACCAAATCACCTTCACTTGTGAATTTCTTCTCCTTTCCACGCATTCTAAGTTTTTGAGACTCTCTGTCCAAGACTCTCGGTGCGGTGCAACAAAGTTTTGTCCAGAGAAAAGTCCCAGATCTGAAAGAATAAGTTTTATCTGAAGGTGGGGAACGAAACATAGGTTTGCGTGTTTCATAACTTTTATTAAAGTTTACATTCAATTATTATTATGTCTACTATTCATTTACACTGCATTATGTCATATACAGTTTATACTGCCGCACTTATGCCTGTATATTTGGAATTCATGTATTGCATTGTTATAATGCCGGATTTGTGGTCAATCTAACTCAACTAGACTCGGTCTTGTCCTCAGTAACTTTAAATAGTGAACGGGAGGCAGCGGGCTGCTTTAGGCGATTGGTATTTAAGCAGACCTTGTGTCTCACCTCTCAACCGGGGACTGATCTACTTGGTCTTATTGAAAGCTATCAGCTTATACAGTAATACTGAATGTCCTAATCTTGCACGTCGTGATACCAACCCTGATAAGGATCACCAGACGTTGCCAAAGTCAGTCTAAATGTCAAGAAAAGACTAGACCAGTAGACTAGACAAGTTCATGCATTGGCATCATACATATCACCACCTAGGGACGTATATGGTTTATGACTCATAGAATAGTTAGGAGCATTGCTCGCTATTCATTACATTTCTCTGGAGAGGGACGTACATGAGAGCCCGGCTACACCCGGGGAGGGACATCAGTACGTGAATCCAGATCATCGTTCCTGTACGTGAATTCAGGCGATGTACGTTCATCAAACCATTACGAGGCGGTGTCATGCATACATACATATTGATTGATTATGATGCTCACATGTGTATTTAAGATATTTGATATTGAAGTATGCTTTATTAATTGTTATACACATGCACTATTTACCCACTGAGCGCGTTAAGCTCACTCTATTATTATCCAATCTTTCACAGGAAATTAGGGTGGACTGGGTGCAGGTTATGGGGCCCACGTTTTGTACCCTTTGTATGATTCATTGGGGATTTTGGGAGTATGTTCCCTTGACCATTTTATGTACAAAAGTATTCTGAATTAAATGAAATCAGATTTGTACTGTGTGTACTGTATTTCCACTGCGCACTCTGTTGTTACCATTGTAATTGTTCCAAATGCGCGCCCCGTCCGAGAGTGTACCGCCGGTTTAGGCACGTCCGGGCGGGGTGTGACATTTAATGGTATCAGAGCGTACGGTCCATGGCCCGCCCAAGTCCACCAAATTAGGGGAAGAAAAATTTTATTAGATATATATATCTCTAGAACTATATATACATATGTCAATTATATATAGTTGAGATTTGTATTAAATATATATCTAGAAAACTATATGATTTTTATATAGTTTGATTTAAATATACATATAGTCACGATTTATTAGAAACTATATGTGTAGTTATGATTGAATATATATATCTATATACCTTAGTGTATGATCGAAGGTACCTTTCCTTTGTTCAATACAATGGTGCATGTTTTGTTTGATTCAGGTGCTACGCATTCTTTTATATCATCAGCATTGGTAAGACATTTAGGCCTGCATCCTGAACCCACAAACATCACACTCCATGTCACATCACCGTTCGGATCTGGTGCTGACGTCAACTTGCAGTGTTCTCGACGTGAGCTTCGAATGTCAGAACATATAATATATGCCGATCTTTTTGTGATGGATTTTGAAAACTTCGACATCATCCTCGGCATGGACTAGCTAACACCACTGAATGCAAAGATCGAATGTATGAAGAAGCAAGTTCAGTTAACCTTGTCTACAGGAGAGTTGGTCAAGCTTCAGGGAACGAGGCAATGGATACACAAATCAACAGTTGCCCTTCTCAAGGCACAACTTCGAGCTCTATCCCTTGGCAATGAAACCAACTCACCAGCATTATACCCTCTCGAAGTACATGATGTTCCAGTCATATCTGAATTCCCAACAGTTTTTCTTAATGATCTTCCTCGTCTACCTCCAGTTAGGGAATTCGATTTTGAGATCAACCTCATACCAGGGACAGGGCCTATCTCAATTTCACCATACAGAATGTCAAATGTCGAACTGGTCGAATTAGACAAACAACTTAAGGAATTAGAGAGTAATGGCTTCATCCGAAAGAGTTCATCACCCTGGGGCGCTCCAGTTCTGTTTGTTCGCAAAAAGGATGGTTCGTTACGACTTTGCATCGATTATCGCAAGTTGAATAACGTCACCATCAAGAACAGATATCCGTTGCCCAGGATCGATGACTTGTTTGATCAACTTAGAGATGCCAAATACTTCTCTAAGATTGATTTACGGTCTGGTTATCACCAACTCCGGATCCGAGAGTCGGACATCACCAAGACGGCGTTCAGAACTCGGTACGGTCATTACAAGTTCTTAGTTATGCCGTTCGGTCTAACAAATGCACCTGCTGCATTCATGGATTTGATGAATCGCATCTTCAGGTTATACTTAGACCGATTTGTGGTGGTTTTTGTGGATGACATCTTGATATATTCCTCAACCGAGGAAGACCATAAAATACATTTGAAGATAGTTCTCCAGACCTTAAGAAGCCACCAACTGTATGCAAAGTTGAGTAAGTGCGAATTTTGGGCAAAGAGGGTTCAATTCCTAGGACATGTGGTTTCAGGCAATGGCATTGAGGTAGATCCTTCTAAGGTTGAAGCAGTTTTAAACTGGAAGTAGCCTACCACTGTTACTCAAATTAGGAGTTTTCTTGGTTTGGCTGGCTATTACAGACGTTTCATCAAGGACTTCTCAAAGATTGCTGAACCTATGACCAAGCTCACTCGAAAAGATGTGCGATTTATCTGGAATCCCGCCTGTGAAGCATCATTTCAGGAATTGAAGAAACGCCTCACGACAGCACCTGTACTTATCACTCCAAGAAATGCAATTGGATTTTCCTTATACACCGACGCCTCTCTCCAAGGCTTAGGTGCCGTGCTAATGCAAGAAGGCCAAGTGGTTGCATATGCATCCAGACAACTGAAGATTCATGAGGGTAATTACCTAACTCATGACTTGGAACTTGCAGCTGTCGTATTTGCACTGAAGTTATGGCATCATTACCTATACAGTGAACGGTTTGAGGTCTTCTCGGATCACAAGAATCTTAAGTACATATACACTCAGAGAGACCTAAACCTCCGCCAAAGACAATGGTTGGAATTCTTGAAAGATTATGACTTTCAACTCCAGTACCATCCCGGAAAGGCTAATGTTGTGGCCGATGCCCTGAGTAGAAAATCTTATGTTGCTTGCACTCTTAACTGCGAAATGGGGAAGTTGGCTACAGAGTTGGAGAACTTTAACCTACAGCTGAATGTAGAAGGATCAAGACCACGACTCTCCCAATTATCAGTCAACTCTGAGCTCGTTCGAAAGATTTCAGCCGCTCAAGCCAATGACCCTATGTTAATGGAGAAACGAGACCTTCTACTCAGCGGCCAGGACCTTCCTCATTGGTCGGCCTCTGGAGACCGCACCATTTTCTATAAAAAACATCTGTGCCTATCGAACGATCCTGAGCCTTGTAAAGAAGTGCTTACTGAGATGCACTGTTCGAGGTACGCTATGCATCCTGGGGGTGACAAGATGTACAAGGATGTCAAGCGACAATTTTGGTTTTCTGGAATGAAAAAGGAAATTGCAGACTTCGTTGCTCGATGTCTCGTTTGCCAGAAAGTCAAGGCAGAACGAAGACTTCCCTCTGGACTTCTCCAGCCGTTACCTATTGGAGAATGGAAATGGGAGAACATCGCAATGGATTTTGTAACGGCCTTACCTTGAAACAAAAAAGGGCAAGATGCTATCTGAGTTATCATTGACAGACTTACAAAGTCTGCACACTTCTTGCCAATAAAGTTCACGGATAATCCCGCCAAACTTGCAGAACTATATGAAAGAGAGATCGTACGCCTTCATGGCATACCACTCATGATCGTCTCTGATCGAGACCCTCGATTCACATCAAACTTTTGGAAAAGCTTCCAGAATCGAATGGGTTCTAAGATCACTATGAGCACAACCTTCCACCCTCAGACTGATGGGCAGTCAGAACGGCTTATCCAAATCTTAGAAGATATGTTACGATGCTGCATTTTGGACTTTAATAACGGATGGGCTAAGTATTTGCATCTAGCTGAGTTTGCATACAACAACAGTTACCAAACTAGTATCGGCATGGCACCATACGAGGCTCTCTATGGTCGGCCTTGCAGATCTCCGGTATGCTAGTTAGATATGGCAGATCGACCGCAGTTAGGCCCTGAACTAGTTCAAGAGACTTCTGAGAAGATCATACTAGTAAAGGAACGACTTCGTGTTGCACAAAGTCGACAGAAGAGCTATGCTGACAAGCGGAGACAACCTCTAGAATTTGATAAGGGGGACTCTATTTTTTGAAAATCCAGCCCACAAGAGGTGTCAAACGCTTTGGGATCGAAGGCAAGCTCTCCCCGTGATATATCGGTCCATTTCAGATCATTGAACGTATTGGCAAACTTGCTTATCGTCTGTCCCTTCCATCGTCCATGCCTAAGGTTCATGACGTTTTTCACGTATCTGTGCTTCGCAAGTATCGTCCTCATCCTTCACATATCATCCCTTTAGTCGAGGTTCGGGTTGAGGAAAGAAATACTTATCAGGAGAGAGCGATACAGATTTTAGATAGAAAAACTCAAGAACTACGGCGACGTAGCATACCACTTGTGAAAGTGCTCTGGGATCACCACGGCGTAGAGGAAGCAACATGGGAACTAGAAGCAACAATTAAACAGAAAAACCCTGAATTGTTTTCTAGTACCAACTGATGATGTGATACATTGTATTATTTTCACTTATCAATCACCGGATGAAACATTGTTTACACTTATCTTGATACATTGTTTCACTTCAATAACTACGCAGATGTCTGAAAATAATATCAATGGATATAGTGATGCACACATACAGTGGCCTCCTTAGAAACCTATGGCTACTTCTCAAGCAGATAACCTTCATCACTGCTTGACTTGATTTCGAGGGCGAAATCCCTTTAAGGGGGGTAGAGTGTAATATCCTGTATTTCACACAAAAAAAAATTTACTATTTGAGCAACGCCAGAACGTTCAGGCGCATGACAGAACGTACAGGCTCATGCCAGAACGTTCAGGCGCATGCCAGAATGTTCAGGCGCATGCCAGAATGTTCAGGCGCATGCTAGAACGTACAGGCACATGCCAGAACGTTTAGGCGCAAAAATCTCTATATAAGAAACCTCCTCATTTCTCATTCCTCACACCAAATCAACTTCTCTTGTGAATTTCTTCTCCTTTCCACGCATTCTAAGTTTTTGAGCCTCTCGGTGCGATGCAACAAAGTTCTGTCCGGAGGAAAGCGCCAGATCTAATGCGGTGCAACGATGTTCTGTCAGAAGGAAAGCGCCAGATCTGAAAGAATAAGTTTTATCTGAAGGTGGGGAACGAAACATAGGTTTGCGTGTTTCATAACTTTTATTAAAGTTTACATTCAATTATTATTATGTCTACTATTCATTTACACTGCATTATGTCATATACTGTTTATACTGCCGCACTTATGCCTGTATATTTGGAATTCATGTATTGCACTATTATAATGCCGGATTTGTGGTCAATCTAACTCAACTAGACTCGGTCTTGTCCTCAGTAACTTTAAATAGTGAACGGGAGGCAGCGGGTTTCTCTAGGCGATTGGTATTTAAGCAGACCTTGTGTCTCACCTATCAACCGGGGACTGATCTAGTTGGTCTTATTGAAAGCTATCAGCTTATACAGTAATACTGAATGTCCTAATCTTGCACATCGTGATACCGACCCTGATAAGGATCACCAAACGTTACCAAAGTCAGTCTAAATGTCAAGAAAAGACTACCATTGTAATCAGATTTGTACTGTGTGTACTGTATTTCCGCTGCGCACTCTGTTGTTACCATTGTAATTGTTCCAAATGCGCGCCCCGTCCGAGAGTGTACTGCCGGTTTAGGCGCGTCCGGGCGGGGTGTGACACTTTTCCCTCTTGGGAGCGCGCTTTTCTAATATTTTTCAGAAATAATGCTTTAGGGTTTTCACCGTATGAGCGCGCTCCTCGATGTTTCAACTTGAAAATTTTATTCTAAGTGTCATTCAAAGTGTTCCAATTATGGTCGTAAGGTACCATTGACTTATCATTCACACAATTATGTTATTTTTAAGTCCAATACACACAAGTACATTAGTCTAAGACCAATTCATACATATACGCATACAAATACGAATGACAATACGTATAATTCAAAGATTTTATTTGACTCAAATGTACGGGGCTTTACACCTTCTTTGTTCGCCTTGACAGGTCGCACATAGAGCACACTGTCCGACCCTTATGGGATGAACAGAGAAGGTTTGTCTATTTGAACGGGGTCAAACATACCTCATTCTGTCCGCAGACGCAAGGTTGGACATAACGAATGCAGAGGCTATTTTGATTGTTTTGAAAACCCATTTTCGCCTCCTTTTCTCTTCGATTTTGGGTATATTTTTGCCAAATAATAGTGTAGAAAAATAATGCACGTACTGTAAAGGGTGAAAAACTTCATTTTTGGCTTGTGTCCTCTCCCATTTTAGATCGAATGGCTTGGGATAAGTTTAACACTTTTCACGGTTTGCAAATTGATCAAAACCACTTGCAAATCGATCAAAACCACTTGCATATCGATCAAAACCACTCGCGAACACTTCAAAAGAGTGAAAATAGTAGAAATCTATGCTTTAGATTCAAAAAATACAAAAAAAAATCAAAATATTAAAGGTTGGAGAGTTGAGGGTTGAAGGTTTAGGGTAGAGAGTGGCACTACAAGAAAAAAGACTTTTGGTCATGAGACCTTTAGCAGCGACTTTAACTTTCGTAAGTAAAACAATGTTTTACTCACGATCTGTCAACATCGTAAAAAAAGTCGTTGTTAAAAGTCAATATTTACTTACGCACTTGATGTCGTAAGTAAAACTATATGTATCGTAAGTAAAGATATTAAATTTCAGCCCCGCTTTTTTTATTTGCATATGGCCCGCTTAACTTTTTATTACTTACGAATGTGAAAAGTTTTCGTAGCGAAAATTTCGTAAGTAAAAGTAATTGCATCAAAAAAAAATTATAAAAAAAAAAAAATCAATATTTTGTATTACTTACGAATAAGGGGAGGCTTGTAAGGAATAAAGTCGCTACTAATGCGTAACCCGCCAAACATTTTTGCGCGCCGCTTCTTTTCCCTGTTTCATCTTCTCTTTCGCTTCTTTACTCAGCGCGTCGTTTGTTTCATCTTCTCTCTTCGCGTCCCCTGTTTCATCTTCTCTTTCGCTTCTTTCTTCTGCGCATCGCTTCTTTCCCCTGTTTCATCTTCTCTTTCGCTTCTTTCCGCACCGTTAGCGAAAACTCTTCTTTGCCCTGTTTCATCTCTTTCGCTTCTTTCCCTCCCATTTGCGATAACTCTTGCGAAGAAGACGAGCAAGTTTTGTCTTCTTTCCTTCTTAATATTCTCTCTGCTTTCTAAAGAAGACGAGTGGGTTTCATCTCTTCACCCACTCGTTTGTGCGTCGTTTGTGAAGAAGACGCGAAGAAGAGATATTGGGAAGAAACTTGCCATTTCTCAAACTTGATAGTTGAAGCGATTGGGAACGGTTGTGGATTCGCTAAGGTATTTTTGATTTGATTGTTAGTGAATTTGCTATTTCTTCCGCGCGCGTGAAATCTCAAATCAAAAGTACCTGATGTTCAATCGATTCATTTTGTTTTGGTTGTGAAGCAGTTCGTAACTGATGTTCATTTTGTTTAATAGATCATTTTTTGTTCTTCTTCCTGTGTTTTTTTTTTTCTGTGTAACCCCTCTGTTCTTTTTGCCCATTTTATCCATTGGCCTATTCAGAAGTGAAAACATCTGCAACATTCAACTCTAATAGAAAAAGCTCACTTTAATACAGAAAACATTCAACTTCTTTTACCAAAAACCTCCTTTTTGATACATTAAAAGTAGCAAACATATGAATATGGTGCAAGCTCTTCAAATTAATTCTTTTAGTTATTCATTTAAATCATGCTTACTAGTATGGATGTTTTACAAAACATACAATCCCTCTACCTTTATTTTCTATTCCATTTTCATACTATTAGATGGATGATTAATTACTTGAAACTGGTTTTAGAATGAGAAGTATGTAAATGATGACACAGGGTAACTAGTATAAAAATTGAATGGTTTGTTTACCAAAAATTATTGCCGAGTATATAACATTTTCAGCAAAAATCTCAACCACTTCTATCCTTCTATTATACGGTAAGTAGCTGGGGGTGGTTTCAGAGGCTACTAGGACATGTTGACATGGGATTAAGTGGTTCAAAGGACAATGGCCTGTTGCATAACATGAAAAAAAGGTTATCCAATTACTAATGGAAAAAAAATCTTTTGGTTTATATATATATTTTCTGGAGTATTTGTATTCTTGAAGTTGTTGTTTTTCATATCAATGCTGCAGTAGTTCTGACATACCTTTTTTTTTTCATTGGTCAGGTAGTTGCAAATTGTTTATCTGCTCTACAAGAGATATGGAGCTTGGAAGCAAGTACATCTGAGGAGGCTTCCAAGGAGAAAGAAGCTTTGCTAAGCAAGCCAGTAATTTATTACCTCTTGAATCGGTGCGTCTCACATTCTAATGGGTAGTTTCTATAGGTAGCAAACTTTTCCATTGTGACTAGTCAAATTACGTGGAAAAGCTAAAGTTGTTTGTGAACTACCAATGCCTTCTGAAAATGACTTGGTTTATTGCAAGTTTGCAACTTATGCCATTGGACACATTTTCAGTCTATTGTCTATATAATTGCACATATAATATACATGCATGCAATAGATGCATGCATATCTTTTTGTATGTTGTTTATAACTTGAGTGTGTTGATTGTTGGTTATCTTTGATAAGCTTATCTTTATTGCTAATTCTCTGATTTTTTTTCTTCTTTGGGGTGTGAATACCAAGCAAAGAGCTATGTCATCCACCCTTCATCACTCTACTCACACATCCCAATTTTGTTGTCCCATTTATTTGAGATTTCAGAGCATCTTAGTATAATGGCGCTTTCTCTTTAAGATCCTTTTGGTTATGCTCAAGCATTTATTTTTCATTTTTTATTCAAGTGTATTTGGGCCTATTAGAGCACCCAACTATCCCTTTGAGGTGTATGCAACGTCCCTATCCTCACACAACAGCTAGTAGTCCACTTGGTATGAGATTTGAATTTAGGATTCCTGCTTTGTGAAGTGGGTTGCTGGTCATCACTTCAACTCCAAGTTAGTTTTGCTCAAGGATTTTATGTCTTTGGAAGGAAATACTTGCCTTTTTTCTCATACATTTTATGGGCTGTAATTATGATTTGTTGGTTGTCACCACTGCATAACATTTTCAATCAATGCTTTTAACTTAACAATTGGTTATGGTATTTGGTGTACATTTCTAGTCACCAAAGTGTTCAATATGGAAGTTATTTTCATGCACCCTATTTTCATATCAATGAAAATTGGGATCTTTTACTCTTCGTAAAAAAGAAAAGGGATCTTTACCATTCCTTCCTAGAAAATGTCTAGAATTTGCATATGGTGGTGTTATTTTAACATTCATTATTAAGATTTTTAGTATAAATTCCTTTCTTTTTGCATATGTGTCTCTCGCCATGGTCTTTGCGCCTTCTCGATTCATTTTGTTTTGGTTGTGAAGCAGTTCGTAACTGATGTTCATTTTGTTTAATAGATCATTTTTTGTTCTTCTTCCTGTTTTTTTTTTCTGTGTAACCCCTCTGTTCTTTTTGCCCATTTTATCCATTGGCCTATTCAGAAGTGAAAACATCTGCAACATTCAACTCTGATAGAAAAAGCTCACTTTAATACAGAAAACATTCAACTTCTTTTACCAAAAACCTCCTTTTTGATACATTAAAAGTAGCAAACATATGAATCTGGTGCAAGCTCTTCAAATTAATTCTTTTAGTTATTCATTTAAATCATGCTTACTAGTATGGATGTTTTACAAAACATACAATCCCTCTACCTTTATTTTCTATTCCATTTTCATACTATTAGATGGATGATTAATTACTTGAAACTGGTTTTAGAATGAGGAGTTCTTAGAAGAGATAATATTAGATGCGGTTTCAGTTTATATTTGGGATAAAATTGCATTGTTCATGAGTTGTATAATTGTTGAGACATTCTTCATGCAAAACCACTATAGATTTAGGACTAAATTCATTATATCTGAAACAATTGAATGTAAATTTTACCAGTTAGGTAGCTTCTTTTTTTTTATGTCTTTGTTATGTCTTTTCTCTCTTCTTCTCCAATCAGATTCATTTCTTCTTGTGTATGAGAGATTGAACTTTGATTTCGAAGCTATTTTAATGTTCTGTCTAGGCTTTATTCATGTTCTTCTTGTTCACTCGTGGTTGCTCATGTTGGTATACACTACACGATTTGAATACCCTTTCCTACATTAAATCTTAGGGCTTATTTTTGTTTTTGTTGTTGAATTTTGTTATTTTCTCCTCAGATTTTTAAGAAGTTTCAGGTTCTGTGTGGGACATGTTGATTGAATGAATTAAAAAAATAGCAATTGAGTCAATATCATTGGTGCCGAAATACTTTTTTGATTAAAGGAGCGAAACTTCCATGAGACCTGGATCCCAAACTCTATATATGTTGATGTTGTCTAATCAAAGAGGGAATCTGTTTGCAAATGTTAGAATACTGAACTAGGGGAGGCTCTGATGCATGATGAATTGTCGTGTTGAAATTATACAAGTCTTTGAATTTTTCTTGAAAGCATATTCATAATTATATATCTATATTTACAAGCCTAGTATCTTGCTTGATCGATCTTGATCACCAACAACATGTCAAATATATCGTGTTATATTTTAATATGCCAATATGACTGAATTCTTGATCTCTTCATTTGTCAAGTGCTTGCAATCTTAATATAATAATACCCAAGTTGGGAATTCTCTTCTTTCCAACCCAAAAATTGCTTACTTTTCAATTAGCTAGCAAGCTAGAATTAAGAAGATAATTTATATGTTTGCTTTCATTAATAAATTTTGTTGTGTTTGCTAGTAGTGAGATGGACCGGAGTTGGATACTAGAGCGAAATAGAATTTCAACCAAATATATTGTTGGGGTTAGAAATTTTATACAACTAGCAAAGAGCCACTTGAATGACAACGGCAAGACTCAATGCCCATGTGCAAGTTGTTTAAATTATGTATGGCATAATATTGAGGTTGTCCAATCTCATTTGACCAAAAAGGGGTTCTCTAGAACATACACAAAGTGGATATACCATGGAGATAGTGATGAAGTTGTACCTCCACCAAACGTCATAGAAAATAGTAAGTCATCTAAAGAGGATGTCGAGGTTCAAAGAATTGAAAATGATGATTGCTTACCAATATTAGAAGACATTACTGGAAGAAGCTATGTGGATATTGGAGGAGTGGATGACACACTCGAGGAAAATATGGATAATGTAGATCAACTTTGGAATAAACTGATTTCCGAAGTAGATAATGAGTTGTATTCGGGTTGCTCAAAATATTTTGCATTGACATTTATAGTAAAGTTGCTACACATAAAGGTGTTGAATCGATGGAGTGACAAATCATTTGACATGTTGTTAACATTATTGAATGATGCATTTCCGGATGGTGTTAGATTGCCAAAGTCATTTTCTAAAGCGAAGCAAACGATACATGATTTAGGGATGGGTTATGAATCTATAGATGTATACAAGTATGATTGTGCTTTGTTTTGGAAAGAAAATTCTGAACTCACTGCTTGTCCTGTGTGTCACGAACCGAGATATAAAGATGACAAGTGTGGCAAAAAGAATAAAGTTGCTCATAAAAAGTTACGTTACTTCCCAATAACTCCTCGTTTGAAAAGGTTATACAGCTCTCGTCATAGTGCAAAGGATATGAGATGGCATAAAGAGAAAAGACTAGAAACTAACGGTGTTTTACGACACCCTGCAGATGGACTAGCATGGAAACACTTTGATGAAATATATCCTGAATTTTCAAGTGATTGTCGAAATGTTAGGTTGGGGCTTGCTTCAGATGGTTTTAATCCATTTGGACATATGTCAAATGCTTATAGTATGTGGCCAGTAATATGTGTTCCATACAACTTGCCTCCATGGAAGTGTATGAAGGAGACAAATTTCATTATGACCTTATTGGTCCCTGGTCCAAAAGCTCCTGGAAAGGATTTTGACGTGTTTATGAGACCTTTGATAGATGAACTGAAGGAATTGTGGCAAAGTGGGGTTAATGCATATGATGCGCATACATCTTCGAATTTTACTCTTCAATCAATTATTTTATGGACAATCAGTGATTTTCCAGCTTACTCATATTTGTCTAGATGGAGCACCAAAGGGTACATGGCTTGTCCCGTGTGTCTCGATGATACAAAAGCAACTCGATTGAAAAACAAAATTGGGTACATGGGTCATAGGAGATACTTGCCTAAAGATCATAAATGGAGACGAAGCAAAGAATTTGATGGGTTTCCTGAATTGGATGGCCCTCCAAAGCAACTATCTGATGAAGAAATATTGAAAAAATTACGTGATCTACCTCAAATAATGTCTGGAAAGGCTCCTTGCAATGAAGACAAGAAACGAAAACGTACAAAATCAGAATGTAATTGGTCGAAGAAAAGCATAATGTTCGAGTTAGAGTATTGGTCAAAATTAAAGTTGCGACACAATTTGGATGTTATGCATATTGAAAAAAATGTTTGTGATAATGTTCTTGGAACTCTTCTAAATATAGAGGGTAAAACAAAAGACAATGAAAAAGCTCGAAAAGATTTAGAAGACATGGGTATTCGTAAGGAGTTATGGTTACAAGAGTCAGCGGATAGAATAATGAAGCCACATGCATCATATACTTTGTCGAAAGCTGAGAAAATGAAGTTCCTTGAGTTTATTAAGGGAATCAAAATGCCAGATGGGTATGCTGCAAACATTGCAAGATGTATTACGGATGATGGGAGAATACTTGGCATGAAGTCTCATGATTGTCATATTCTATTACAACGACTATTACCGGTTGGTATACTTCCATACTTGAATAATAATATTCGATCAACTTTGATTGATTTGTCAAGTTTCTTTCAAAAAATATGCTCAAGGACATTATATGTCAAAGACTTAGAGGAGTTAAAAAAGGGAATAGTGCTTGTGCTATGCAAGTTAGAGCAAATATTTCCCCCAGCCTTCTTCTCAATAATGGTGCATCTGTGTGTGCATTTAGTTGATGAAGCTCTTTTAGCAGGCCCAGTTCAAACTAGGTGGATGTACCCATTTGAGAGGTGTCTAGGTACCTATAAACAATATGTAACGAACAAAGCTCGCCCCGAAGGATCAATTGCTGAGGCATATGTTGCAAATGAAGCATTAACATTTTGCTCAATGTACCTTAAAGAAATTGAGACAAAGTATAATAGGCCAGATAGAAATTATAATGTTGGAACATCTTCTAAAGAGTATGAGATCGATGCATTTAATATGGCATGTCGATCTTTAAGGGGAAGCAAAGTCAAGGTACTCACAGATGAGATTCGAAGCCGTGCTCATTGGTATATAATCAACAATTCGCCTAAGATTCAACCATATCTTGAGTAAGAAATTTTATATAACTAAAAAGTTATGTATTTTTTTTGAAAATCTATTTGTTACATTACAAATTGAAATATATTCCTAATATGTAGTGAACACATGACCATCTTGAAGAAAGAACATTCTCATGACTTAGACAAGCTCCAAGAAGCGACCTTTCCTTATTGGTTCAAATCACGAGTAAGTCAAGCAATAAATTTGATTTATTGGTTTATATATATATATATATATATATAATTAACATTTGTTTCATTTTAGATGCAAAAATCACGATATGAGGGATCTTCGGAGGCAACAGATGATTTGTTCTCACTCGCTAACCGCCCTGAAAAAAGTTATACTAGTTTGAAGGGTTGTGTTGTGAATGGAGTGCGCTTTTGTTGCAAGAATCGAGATGAGAAGTTAACAACTCAAAATAGTGGCGTGTCAGTTCCTGGTAGCCATCTAGGCGAAGCAGTTGATTTTTTTGGTGTGTTGGAAGAGGTGCTGGAGTTAAAATATTTACTTAAACGAAGAGTTGTTTTGTTTAAATGTTGTTGGTATAATACAAGTAAAAAACATAAAAAAAATTGTTGTAGAAAATGGCATAACAAGCATCAATGTTAGTAGTCAGTGGTACACAGATGATCCATTCATATTTGCAACACAAGCTCAACAAGTATTTTACATTGCTGACTATAAACGTGGTCCAAATTGGAGAGTTGTCCAGAAAGTTACTCATCGACATTTGTGGGATGTTGCCGAGATTGATGAAGTTGAGGATATTATATATCAAGAGGAAGACTCTTCTTCTATGGTGTTTGCTCCTGAGGAAGCAGATTTAGAAACACAACAATTGGTTCGAATGGATGTTCAACCAACAAATGTAGATGATCTTGAAAGAATTGAATTAGAAGATTCTGAGTTTGTGTGTGATGATTTTGATGAAGATGTAATCGAAGGAAGTGATGAAGAAGCAATCGTTGGAGATGAGAGTTATAGATGCGATAGTGATGTTGACAAATAATAAATATGGCAAGATTTCATTTATTATTTTAATAGTTGTTATATGGAAACAGTTAGATATTAATATTTTATTTTTTTCACTTTATATAGGATCTTTTTGGTGTATTCGTGCAAAGAAAACATGTCTTCATCCTCCACCCCACATCAGCGGCATGATGATTCATCCACTACACGATTTATCTCCCCACCATCCACAGGTACGCGTGTGTCAGTCTCTATGCATTGTGGTTATTAGAATTTTTTTCATTCCTTATAATCTTTATTATTGATAAGTGAATGGTTGTTTATGAATGTATGCTTAAGCTTAAGCTTTTTATTTTATATATCACTATTATTATACTAGGGTTCTTAATCAAACTATTATCAGATAACTTTGGTCTTATAATAGTTTTCCTTTGCTAATTGATTCTACAGATGCATAATTTTTATTTTTCTGTTGTTCCATTTCTTAGTTTGAGTTTACAATGCTACATTGAATGGATTCATCTCTGTGTTATATTAATCAATGCCAGCAATATTGTCAATAAATGGGGTGTAACATATCCATGTTACATTTAAGTAGACTGCAAATGCAATCTATGAATTAATTATGGTTGCTGAGATGGTGGTAGCTAGGTAGCTAGCTAGTAGTAGAATAAAGTAAAATTAAATTCCTCTAATGTGTGTTGGTTGAGTCTCCATATATGTTTGTAGAATATTAATTAAATACTTTATAAGAGTACATCTCAAGAAAAGCTATACATTCATCATGCGAAAGCTAACATAATCCCAAATATTAATCTCTAATCATTGCTTGGAAAGCTTAATGAGATTGATCATGTAGGGGACCTTGAAATTAATCATTAAGAGGAGAAAAGCCTTTCTTGTTGTTTAAAAAAAAATTGTCGTTTTGATGACCAGTAGCCAGATGTCCTCCAACCAAGATTTGCTTCTCATATCTTATATCTTGTGGATTGTTAGAACTAAGTAAAACTTTTGTGTTCTTGCTTGTGTTTGTCTTTGCATTCATTTGAATTCATTCACTGTAATAACAATTGAACTCAATTATGCTTCCTTTAAACTCTCTCTCTCTCTCTCTCTTTGATCTCTAGCGAGATATATGTATGAACCAAGAAACGAAAAGGAAGAATTCTGAATTCAAATTTGATATGGGTTTGGATGGAGTGTGTACGTCTAGCTACCAAAATGGGCCAGGCAGGCTATTCAATGCATGCATGTCATTTAATTGAAATCTTGCTTAATTTGTTAATAGCATTAATTTACTTTTGCTTTCTAATTTTGAAGGAATATGGGAAACAACTTTTTGTTGTTTTCTTTGTTTTAAAAAATCATTACTCTACAAACTCTTTTCAAAAATTGTTTTCAAAACTGTGTAAATCCTAAACCAAACAGGCCATTGGATTCTTACTAACTACACTGATAAATTTGTCTGTGCCATTCTAATTGATCTCTGAAGAAGACATTCATACTACACCTAAACTGCTATTGAGTCATTTATCACTAGTAGACTTTTACTGATGCATATTTTTGATATCAGTAAGCTTTGGTTTAAGCTGCCTGATCTATTGATTTTAGAAGTTTTCAACTTATTGGGCAGAGTTAGATAGCTTATCTTGGAAATACATGTTCTTCAAACAGATTTATGTGAAGTTTGGCATGTTGTTTTTGAGCTTGTTGACACTCTTAACTCTCTTTCAAGTCTGCTCATGCAGCTTTATCTTTATAAACATGGCATGACTGAAATCTTCTTAGGGATTTATGGGTCTCAGAACTCCTAAGAGCTACTGTTGTATATAGAATCATTATCTTGAGTTAGATTATATTCCCATTTATATATATTTATTCTGATCTTTTGCTTGTATTTAGGCCATTACAAACTTAAAGTTTACTACATGGAATGAATTCTATGGGGGGTTTGGCATTAACATCACAACCTTGCATGTCATGTAATATACATATAAGCTACATCGAATGAATTCTAAAGGTTTTCAAAATTCTTTTTGCTGAAAATACAAAGGAGACACTACCATTTTTTTTTTGTTGAAAGCCTAGAGATTAATTCATGGATAAAAATATTTATTTGTGTTATTGATTAATTTGGTGTGATTTGTACTAACAAATTGTGCATTTTGTAGAAAAAATCAGCGACTAATTCAAGAAATCGATCAAAGAGGGAATGGATGCAAACTAATGGGTCAGTCTCTACGCCCAACCACCATTTGCGCCAACACGATAATATCTTCTCACCGATTGGAGGAATTGAACTGTTTAAGAGGATGCATTGCGATTCAAACCAACATTGGCTAAATACAGAGGTCGAAAGTGCTTATGTAAGTCTTTAAATGAGTTTTTAGATTGATTAATTTTATTTTTTAAGTTGGTACCTTATATTTATTTATTTATTTGCAGTTATAAATGGTTGATATAAGATTTGAAAATCAATGGCCTCCAACTGAAGATAAAGTGAACATGCTATATATCACAGACTTTCATATTATGGAACGTGTTCTTAGTTATCGCTCTGGTTATCAAAAGGGATGGGCTAAGAAGGCAAAAAGCTTATCAAAAGAGATGTCATGAGCTTCCTCAAGAACACATGGATCTTCATATGGTGGTCAGAACAACACAGAAATAGAGAGTTTAGTGGCAAAATTAATAGATAGGGTCACAAATATTGAAGATGACGTTCGTCAGATCAAAGAGAATATCTTGTCACCATCATCATCTACTTCTACGGAGACCACATCTTAGTTATCTTTCGCTTGCATGATAGTCATGTTTCTATATTTTGTTACTTTTGTAAATTTTACCTTGTGCAAATTTTAATTTTTGTATACATACTACTTCAGAACTTTATGGTTGTAGAAATTATAGATTTGATAAATGAAAATCTTCATTCCTTCTAGTGTTAAATTTTATTATTTGTCAAAATTAAAATTCTAAAAATATTACAGAAAAATGTTTTTTTTAGCTATTTTTTTATTTTATAGCTTCGTATAACATTTAGTAACGAATTAATTACATTTACTTACGAATTTCATTGTAAGTAAAGGGTTAGATTTGTTGCAAATTCTGTCAACTTTTAGTCGCGAAAGACACGTTTTACTTACGAAAATGGAGTCGTAAGTAAAAATGATACTTTTACTCACGGAACTATGTCGTGACTAAAACCTTTACTTACGGTGTTTTTGTTGCAAATTCTGTCAACTTTTAGTCGCGAAAGACACGTTCTACTTACGGAAAGACACGTTTTACTTACGAAAATGGAGTCGTAAGTAAAAATGATATTTTTACTCACGGAACTATGTCGTGACTAAAACCTTTACTTACAGTGTTTTTGTTGCAAATTTTGTCAACTTTTAGTCGCGAAAGACACGTTTTACTTACGAAAATGGAGTCGTAAGTAAAAATGATACTTTTACTCACGGATCTATGTCGTGACTAAAACATTTACTTACGGTGTTTTTCTCACGAAATTGCATTCGTAAGAATAAGCCTAAACATCGTAAGCAATACTTTTACTTACGAAAAAAATTTGCTACTAAAGGTCTTTTTTCTTGTAGTGTGGTTGGGTGAAAAGAGGAAGAGGGTTTAAGGGAGGTTTTAACTTAGTCTTTTTTGATAATTTCACAAGAGGACATTTTGGTCTCTTCAATTTTTTGATTAGGTGGGGGTGGAAAGAGAGGAAAAGGTAAGTGGATTTAGTTGGACCCTATATAATAATTAATGAATGTATAAAATAATCATAAACAATCAAGATAGTTGGTCTAAAGGCCCGATCCAAGGCCTAGCCTATATATTCCTTGGGACGACGGGCTTGGACCAAGGGTTTTAAATGTTGACCTAGCACGACTCAACCAGAAATTTTATAAGGCTTGACCTAATTGGCTCGAATATTCTTAGGTCCAAGTACTAGGCCAGGACAAACTGCCCCCAATGACCCAAATTACCACCTTTAGATGAAGTCTAGGCTTATTTGAGCATTTATATAATTGCTCTACTAATGTGCTCTACGAAGGCAAATTATATTGAAGTTTAGTTTTCTTGTTTGTTTTTTATGTGACTTTCCTATTCTATATAATTTCTCATTTGCCTGTGAAGGACTTAACACGTATTAAAAGATATATTTTATGGAAGACCTAATCACTTTTTTTGATAACTATAAACCACTAATGTCAAGTCCTTATTGTTTCAGAAAAGATTTATTTGGTTGCCAAATTCCATATGTAATTCTAGTCAATAACCAATTAATTAATTGATGCATAACGATTACTCAATTAGGGGAGTTCAATCTAATTTTTAAAGAAAAGAAGGTGAGCATCGGTGCAACAGTAAAAGATTTTGTCATGTGACCATGTAGTCATGGTTCGAGTCGTGAAAATGGTCATTTGTAAAGCAAGGTAATTTTCTCAAAACCCTACATCGGTAAGAGCTTTGTGCATTGGGTTGCATTTTTTTTAATCTAATATTTAAAATAATTAAGCCTCCGAGTTATGCACCTCCTTGGTTCATGAATATTATTAGCTAAGTAGCGGAGTTAACGATCAGGACATATAAAGTCTAAACTCAATAATTTGCAGCCACATTAAAGTAATTAGTGGTGAAAATGATTTCTTCATCAAACTTATTTGTGGCCTAGAAATCTGTCATATTGTAGGGTCTTGACAATGCGCTACATTTACTTTGAGGAAAGGTTGTTTTTTAAAGTAACGATTGACTAGCATACTTTTTTAACACATTTTGTTGACATTGTCCTTGAGAGTTGTTGGATCACTTCGTATCATGTGTTGATGCGTGATTTGAGTATTTTTTTTTTATTTTTTTAATGTAAATTATTTGTAACTTCCATGCCACCATGGCATTATTTATTTATTTTCAAGCAATTTTATTAAAGAATAATGGTTTCTTTCTCTATCAATCATCATGTTCTATTCTTGGCTACATATCTTTCTTTCATTCTAGAGCCACTAAATTCCAAAAGCAAGAAACTTAGGGGTAAAAGCTCCAAAAAAATATATGATAGTTACATCATTTTGTTCATCCAATTCCAGTCCACCAAAAAAAAAATTCCAGTCCACCATTATGACCGTCAACAGGATAAAATGGAGAGAAGATAGGGAATTTTTTTTTTAGATACAAACTATTATAATATATATTTATTAATATAAAAATGTTGTTGAAAATCTCTCTGTACTTTTATGAAATAAATAAGTCTAGACGGCCTTAAATACCATACTACTTGTACAACTAATATTTTATTTTCTTGGAGATTCTAGTACAACTAATTTATGTTGGCGATTGTAATTACTCAGCTGTAATAGGAAACTGTGCAGAGAGATTTTATAAAAAAACAAATACTGGTTTAGTTATTCTTATATTTTAATATATATTATATATTTAACTATATTTTTAAGTTTTTTTAAATATTTATAATTTCTATCTTTACTTTTAATAACTATTAAAATACATATTATTTAAAACTTATGCAGGGTGGCAAACTTATTTTTTTGAAAAAATAAGAATATTCATATTTTATAACTTTTATGGCATTATTTTATTTGATTTTAATACTTAACTTTGTAAGAAATGATTTTTATTTCATGCTCTACGCAGGAATTGCAAGACTTGACTAATGACTTTAATCTAATCTAATACTTGATTTGTTTCATCTTCTACTCTTCTTCTAGCTATCTTTCTAAGAAGAAAATAGAAGTATTGCACAAAATAAAAAAGTCTAGAAGGTAACCACACCACTCATTTTTTCTCATCACGCCAATTAAAAATCATTTTGTTATTATTATTAAAATATCCTCTTATAAGATTACTTTATTAGATACAATATTTTTGAAAATTATATTTATATAATATCCAAAACTTTGATCATATCCTCACCTATATATATCTATGTTTCACTTCATTTTAATTTTTTTTTAAATTTAGAATTAATATTTCAAAATTAAAACAATAGAAACCCATGACAATTCTCATCCTACATTTTATTTATTTTTAATTATAAAAATAAATTAATTTTTTAAAAAAATTTTTTACTCTCTATGTTGATTTTATAAAATAAATGAGAATATAATTTTAAGATTAAGAGAATTAAAAAAAAAAACTTGAATTTGACAAATTCTTAACCCAAAATTTTTATTTGTTTACGCTCTATTTGAATTTTATTGAAATTGAGTTGAATATATATTTTAAAATAATAAGAATTCAAACTTAACAAAATCAAGAACAAAAAAATCTAACAAAACCTTTATTTACTATTTTAACTCGTTATTATTTATTTTAATTTTTTAAATAAAAGTGGATAGATATTTCAAAATTAAGAGAATAAAAATTAAAATATAAGAATATATTAATCAAGGAAATTTATGAGATAAAAAACTTGAAGACATTAGAAACATTAATGGGTAAAATTGAAAAAAAAAAAAATAAGGGGTAAAATTGAAAAAAAACATTAATATATGTCTTCTATCCTCTGGTTCTAAGAAGAAAGATACTCAATAGACCGAGACTTTTGAGTTATGGAAGAGACGATGACCAGTTATTGGCATTAGAGAACACGCAACTTGGTGTTCCAGTGCTCGCCACTAGCTAGTACATTAACTACTCTTTTTTCTAAGAAGATTATAATATTTGCATGTGTTCTACCAAGGACTTTTCTCTACTTATGTTTTATTTGTTGAAAGATTTGTCAAAACATCCTTTTTTTTCATTATATTTTCCTATGTATTTCTATAGGTTATATACATACTAAAGGAATAAAATCAAAACAAAATCTTTGCTATTTTCAAACTTCCTAAACTAACGCTAATCTATTACGGCTAAACTAACGCTAATTGTCAACAATTGTGGCTCACGCCAACATTCCCCCTCAAGTTGATGCATAGAGGTCTCGCATGCCCAACTTGTCAAGTGAGTTGTAGAGGTCTTTGCTCGATACAACTTTTGTAAGGATATCCGCCAATTGATCTTCAGCTTTTACAAATGGAAACCTAATTGTTTTTGCTTCAAGATTTTCCTTGATGAAGTATCGATCTACCTCCACATGTTTAGTACGATCATGTTGAATGGGATTATGGGAAATTGCAATTGCAGCTTTATTATCACACAAAAGATTCATCTCAGAGTTAGGAGCAAACCCAATTTCAGTAAGTAGCTTTCTTAGCCAGAGGAGTTCACAAAGACCTTTAGCCATTCCCCTAAACTCAGCTTCAGCACTTGACAAAGCTACCATTTTTTGCTTCTTGCTTCTCCAAGTTACAAGATTTCCTCCAACAAATGTAAAATATCCCGAGGTGGACTTTATATCAGTGATATTACCTGCCCAATCTGCATCCGTATATCCATAAACCATCAACTGACTGTTATGTTTTGAGAACATAAGCCCCTTGCCTGGAGATGACTTCAAGTATCGAAGTATTCGAATCACTGCTTCCATGTGGCTTTTACTTGGATTATGCATAAACTGACTTACAACACTCACAGTGTATGCAATATCTGGACGAGTATGAGAGAGATAAATGAGTTTACCAACTAATCTTTGATATCTACCTTTATCTGTTGGTACTTGGTCTGAGTATTCTCTAAGTTTGTGATTCTGAACAATGGGGGTGTCTGCAGGTCTACACTCCAACATCCCTACTTCGGTTAGCAAGTCTAATATGTATTTCCGTTGAGAAAGAAATATACCTTGCTTAGACCTAGCAACTTCAATTCCCAAGAAATACTTGAGTCCTCCCAGATTCTTCATCTCAAATTCAGTTGCTAATTGCTTTTGAAGTAGAGAGATTTCTTCTTCATCATCTCCTGTAATAATCATGTCATCTACATAGACTATCAGAGTCGTTACCTTACCCAACTGATGTTTCAAGAACAAAGTGTGATCAGAGTTACTTTGTTGGAAGCCATATTTCTTCATTGCCAAGCTAAGCCTTCCAAACCATGCTCGCGGTGATTGCTTCAGTTCGTACAATGCTCGCTGCAATTTACACACCACTCCATTATCTGAAGAAGCTATATAACCTGGAGGGATATCCATATACACCTCTTCTTGGAGGTCACCGTTGAGAAAATCATTTTTCACATCAAATTGATGCAAAGGTCAATCAAGATTTGCTGCAAGGGACAATAACACTCTAACGGTATTCAACTTGGCTACAGGGGAGAAAGTCTCCTGATAATCAACCCCATATGTCTGCGTATATCCCTTCGCTACTAGTCTCGTTTTGTACCGCTCAATAGATCCATATGTTTTGTGTTTAATGGAGAACACTCATTTGCATCCCACTGTCTGTTTTCCTTTAGGTAATGGAACAAGAGTCCAGGTATCATTTTTTAGTAATGCCTTCATTTCTTCCTCTATAGCTCGGGTCCATCTTGGATTTGCCAATGCCTCATGAACATTAGTAGGAATCTGACATGTGGAGAGTTCCTGTGCAAAATTCTTAAGAGGTTCAGATAGTTTCTCGGTGGATACATAGTTAGCAATCGGATACCTCGACCTTCTTTCTTGAATATCAGGAGAATATCTATTAGGTGGCTTGCCGCGATTATACCTAGGAGGTAAAACATATCCCACAGAATCATCTATGTTATTGATATGTAAGGGTGTAATAGTGGTACTTACCTCAGGATTATTCTCAGGAGAGGATTCGGCTGGCACTTCAGATGAAGGGGATATAGGTGCGGTTTCAGATGTTGCATGCTCTGCATTCAGAAATACCTCAATTTCACAGTTCACATCGCTTGAGTTATCATCCGGCCCATCATGCTCATGCGGCTTCTCATTCCGAGTCTGCTCCTCATGCTCATACGGCCCCTCAAGTCTAAACCAATCAAAATCATTTGGTGTCTCATGCTGGGACCAATTCAACTCTTCATTATGTATCTCCCCCTGAAGAGGAGAATGAGGTGTCGTAGATGGAAAAAACATGTCACTTTCCAAAAATTGAACATCCATAGTCACATAGAGTTTTCGGGTAGTAGGATCGTAGCAACGGTACCCTTTTTTATGGATACCATAGCCAAAAAACACACACCGACGTGCACATGGATCAAGCTTACTACATTGGTTTTTGTGGAGATACACGTAGGCGACACACCCAAAGATACGAGGAGAAAGCATCAGCGCCGTAGGTATGGACACATGACCGGAAAGAGATTGAAATGGTGTTTTAAATGATAAATCCTTGGATGGCATTCGGTTGAGAAGATGGACGGCAGTGGAAACGACATCGATCCAAAAACGTTTGGGCATATGGGCACCAAGAAGCAGAGCATGGGCAGTCTCCAGAATATGTCTATTCTTCCTCTCGGCGACACCGTTCTGTTGGGGTGTTTGTGAGCATGAAGTTTCATGAATCAAACCTTGGTGGGAAAAATAAGATTGAAGATCCTTATTAACATATTCATCACCATTATCAGAGTGGAGAACCTTCATGGTGGCACCGTACTGAGTACCTGTGGCGACCCTGCGCCCCGGACCACCAACCCCGCAGGGAATGGCATGCGGAATGCCGGGGCGGGACGCCCGGCGTAGGCATCTCCGACCACTCCTCAACTCCCGTGAGGTGGTTGAGACCCTACGAGCCTTATCTCAAACAACGACATAATATCAAAAGGTATTAAACAAAACTACCTACCGTATTAATTATCAAGACAATAGATAATCCATAAAAATGAACCATAAATAAAATCATAATCCCTACAGTCCATTAAAATTGACATACACATAAAGTCCAAAATTGTGGGTACAAATAAAAATCGTCATATGCCCACATGGTCTATCTAACAAATCCCAACTCACCCATACTACAATGTGGTAAGTATTATAATTACATAATCCAAAATATAATACTTCATAATTTAAAACACAATTCAATCAAAATGCCTCTCAACTCACATCGAGGCTTTGGATTCTCTCGCAGGCAAGGCCCTCAAGATATAACTACTCCTTTGCCCTTATTCGGGACAGAAGGACCTGAAAGAGGAAAATGAGGGTGAGCCAACGGTGCCCAGTGAATAGAATTCAAATATGCTATCAATACTCATCAATAAATATCATG
Source organism: Paratinospora sagittata (assembly GCA_035771175.1). Classification (NCBI taxonomy): domain Eukaryota; kingdom Viridiplantae; phylum Streptophyta; class Magnoliopsida; order Ranunculales; family Menispermaceae; genus Paratinospora; species Paratinospora sagittata. The sequence goes on from CM069589.1 coordinate 37,178,911, forward strand.
TATGCATGTCAACGTGTAGCATGATTAAAAGCTCATAACATATAGATATCAAGCATTTATAATAAGTTCGATGCAAGTAAAAGCTTATCAACTTGGATCCACATTCCACATGCATTGGGTTACTAGTGCACGTCTATTTCACCGTACCGTTGACCCCAATCATGTTTATTTGGGTTACTAGTACACGTCTATTTCACCGTGCCGTTGACCGCAATCATTTCCTTTCCTAAAACCCTCCTATGACAAGGTTAAGTCCCCCTATTAGCCAGATAGATGGCCCAACCAAAGTCATAAGGTTTTCTCGAATCAATGCATCATTCAAAACATTAGAACACATTCATGCTTTCAACATACAATATATAAGTGATATGATGACATAAAAGATATAATCATAAATGAAGTCTACTCACAACCAAGCCTCGCGAGAGTATTTAACCACACACGACCACCAAACCGAATCAACGCAATCAAGATCCTGAAACATACATCAATATCCTACCATACATCAATTTCTATGCTCAATCACATAGACATTACACATCAACCCTAAATCAGCCCACATATAAACAATAGGCCTAAATCCCATCTAATCCCATCATTCAACTCAAATCACATGACTTAGGCCTCTAATGCATATTTCTCATTCATAAACCATTCTATTAATCAAAAATACTGATTTTCAATTCCTTAGGCATAAACATGCCCAAATTGGGTCACTTGATCACAAATACGCCTAACCCATGATATGGTCACAACGACCAAATCAGTAGCATAATCAACTCTAATCATGCTTAATTAAACATAAGTTGCATCAATTCAATGATTCTAGGCCAAAAGCATCAAAAGCCCTAAAATATGAAATTTTCCATACTTAGGCCATATTGTCGATTTACACTAGGTCACCATGTTCAGCCATGTATATCACTGATTTTGCATCATGGGTTCATCAACAATGGAAACTAGGTCAACATAGTTGACATGCAAGCTATTTGGAAAGGTCTAAGTTCATATTCTAAATTTAGGTCTAACACAAGCAACCCTATCAATTCTTCATTTACTATTATGTTCAGATGTATCAATATACCAACAGAAATATGTAATCACATAATCAACCGTACATATTGAAGTATGTGAAGATACAAACCTTCTGTCCAAATATCAGCCCAATCCAACGGTGGACCGAAAAGATAAGTATATTTGATGAACAAGTCTCTAATCAGACAATTTCTCCTTTCCTGCTGTAAATACTCAAACTCAGATGACTATATCACACAAACTACTAAACAAATACAAATCTTCACCGTTCCGAATACAGAAATATCCGTTATAAACTACATACCCAAATTTGATATCCATCCAACGGTAGATTTAGGAGATCTACAAGTTTGCGCGAAACACCATGAGAAATTCAGAATCTTCGACCTTCTTTGTTTCAGAGGTTAGATCTCTCAGAAGAAAACCCAAATCAAGATCTCCACTGTTTATCATGCAGAACTATCAGTTGTACACGACATACCCAAATATTATATCCATCCAACGGTAGATTAAAGAGATCTAGAAGTTTGAGCAAAACGGCGCGAGAAATCCAGACTTTCCGACCAGCTTTATTTGAGAGGTTAGATCTCTTAGACGAAACCTCTGATCAAGATCTCCACCGACCTGAATGAATAAGCATAAGCTAAAAACTTGTTGACAAAGTTTGAGCTCAATCTGACCATATATTCCAAATATTCACCTCTTTGATGAAAATGTCGCAGGGATCTTCCTCCTGCAACTCTCTCCTTCTTTCTCTTCTTCTTTCCTTTCTCTTCTTTTCTTTCTCTTCTTCTTTCCTTTCTCTCCACTCACCTCTTTCTAGCACTTCCTTGATTCCCTCCTTGATTCTCTCCTTGATTCTCTCCTTGATTCCCTCCACTCATTCTAACACTTCCTTGAGGGCATGGGACACTTGTCCACTTTCATGCATCAACCTTCACATGTGTTGGTCTCATACTACCCATACCAACCACATGTACTTTAACCAATTTCATGCTTCCATGTATTTTAAATGTCCAATCCATTTAATACACCAAATTTTCATTCTCATTTATCCTTTTATTCAATCAATCCTAACTCATATCAATGGACCCATGCATTTTAATTTAATTTAACATGACCCATATACAATTTATCATACACATATTTATATACATTATCAAGCATCAACTATACAAACATTAAACAACCATCAAACAAACACCAAACAAACACCAAACATATAAAGGCAACGCATAGAGTTTGGGCAAAGTGCAATTGAGTTATGGGCTAGATGAAATAATTTTCGGGGCGTCACAGTACCAACCATAGCATGAAATGTTTTAAAAACACCGAGAACTTCATCTTTGTGTTTCAGCAAGTAGAGCCATGTCATACGGGTACAATCATCCACAAAAATAACAAACCAACGAAAGCCAGACATATTAGCAATGGGTGAGGGCCCCTAGACATCAGAGTGAATTAAGGCAAATGGAGTGTCACTTTTATTCATGCTCAATGGGTAAGTAGCGCGATGGCTCTTAGCCAAAACACAAGTATCACACTGCAAGTCAGAAGTCTGCAAATGCTTAAACAAATCAGGGAAAACATGCTTCAAATACGAAAAAGATGGGTGTCCCAAGCGTCGATGCCATAACCACAATGTTGCGTCTTTATTGACATGCAGATTGTTCATGTTGTTGGCCCGGCCGATGTCATCCACATAATATAATCCCCCCCTCTTAGTACCACAGCCAATTATCTCCTTGGTGAGAATATCCTAGATAAGACAAAAGTTTGGATAAATAAGTGCAACACAGCCAAGGTCTGCAGAGCTGACTTATAGACAATAGTTTATGAGATAAAGAAGTAACAAGTAAAGTATTGATAAGTGAGGGATGGAGATAAAGTCACAGAGCCAGCTCCAGTGACTGGTGAGATAACACCATTGGCATGAGCGATGCTGGTGCGTCGTGGAAGAGAAGTTTGAGAGAAGTCCGAAGCAGCAAAATTCATATAGTCTGTGGCCCCCGAGTCGAGAAGCCATGCCCCACAATTCGCATTTCTATGGGAGGTAAAAAGAGCAAGACAAGAGATACCTGAGTTTAAGTTGGAAGGAGCATCCGTGGACATTGCAGCCGATTGTATAAGAGAGAGATGAGGAGCTGCACGAGCAACAACAGCTGTGCCTGAACGTCCACTAGGGCCGGTGCCATCAGGACGCTTACGGGCTTGAAGATCATGCCACCAATCAGGGTACCCATGCAACTTAAAGCAGTTTTCACGTGTGTGTTTCTGGGTGCGACAATGAGAGCATTTTTTTCCCTCAGTAGAATGCCGGTGCTTGGCAGATTTACCATGGCCAGAGGTGCTTAACGAGAGAGCTTTCGACGCTAAGATAGCCCCTTGGGGCCCATCGGTGTCATGGGTAGTCATCACTTGTTGTCGAATAGCCTCCCGCCTAACATGCGCATAAGCCTGTTCAACCGTAGGAAATGGTTTTATCTGTAAAACATCAGCACGAATATTGTTTAGCCGATCATCAAGACCATCCAGGAAAACATAAACACGGTCTTCTTGGATGATCCGATTATAGTGTTGAATATCAACAGAACATTCCATAGGATTTGGTCGGCGGAAATCAATTTCACGCCATAGACCCTGCAACGCTGTGTAATATTTTTCTTGAGAGCCCGCAGCTTGTTTCAGTCTACTCACTCGACGTCGAAGATCATACACCTGCGATGTATCACTACCATCGAAGAAGGTAGTTGCAATAATATCCCAAACTGCTTTGCCGTAGGAAACTGAATAAAATTGCCAATTAAAGACGGATCCATGGAAGTAATTAACCAACCTTTAACAATAACATTATCAGTGCGCCACTTGCGAAAGGAAAGATCAGTTGATGGTGGCTGGGGAAAGTCGCCATTAATGTACCCCAGTTTGTCCTTGCCCGAGATATACATCTCAACAACCTAGGACCACAGTGCATAGTTGGAACCATCCAACTTAATGCCGATCTGAGTAGCGGATGTTTCAGTGGTGATGGTCGGGGTCCGAGTGTTATTCAAAACTTCAGTCATCCTTGTAGTCAATTCAAGGGTAGGATCAGAGAGATTGGACGCGTTGCCAGGAGTATTCGGGTTATCAAAATCCACCATGAAAGGAAGGGACGGTGCAATACGTGATTTTCCAACTGTTTTTTTTTTACCTAGCTAGCTGATGCAATTAATTAATTTTGCATTAGATGCTTGTACTTCTCTCGGCAAATGCTACGTGTAGCAGTCATAATGTTGCCACCCAAAAACCTACATAGGTACCTTTTTCTTTTTTTGTAGGGCCCATAAGCACAACCTTTTAATATAGGTTATTGATGGGCGGTCAAAAAGGAATTATTGATGGGCGGTCAAAAAGAAAAAAGGCATTAGAGATTCAGGAAGACATGTAGGGCCATCAAAAAAAAAAAACGAAATGATTTTCTTCTTCCTTCACCTGTTTTCCCTTCTCTGAAACTGATTCTTTTTTTTTTTGTTCAAGAGCGCTCTTCGATACATACTCCATGGACCAGCAAATCACGGCGACCACAGCCTTCTCCGGCGCCAACAAACGGCGTCGAGACTACACCGACGGCGGCTAGTCCGACCGCTCAACGCGAAGCGGATCTGTATCCGCTACGACCTCCTTGATATCCTTGACGACCTCGGGGATATGGATCTGGATCCGCCAACACCGCCAATTTTCACACCTTATTCGGTACGGTGTTCATGGCCGACGATCGCTCAAGATCGCGAGACAGATCGAGAGAGAGAGAGAAAAAAAATGAGGGTTTCAGCGAGATCGCTGAAGATCGCGAGACAGATCTGCTCTACGATCGCGAGCGACGCTCCGTCTTCGCTGACGGACGTCGCCGGAATACGGTGGAGCTGCTATTGCTTGCTCTTCCGCAGGTTTGTAACCCCCTCTGATACCATGTCAAAACATCCTTTTTTTTCATTATATTTTCCTATGTATTTCCATAGGTTATATACATACTAAAGGAATAAAATCAAAACAAAATCTTTGCTATTTTCAAACTTCCTAAACTAACGCTAATTGTCAACAATTGTGGCTCACGCCAACAAGATTGACTCGTGGTTAGATGATCTCGTTGCTTCGGTGTTTTCAGGTGAATCGGTAGGCAAGCCCCACACCCAAACCAAGTAGAGCACTAGGCTCTGCTAAGATAGTGGGCATGTGTTGGAAACGTAATAAGCACACAAATTCTAAACAAAAAAAATATATTGAAAAAGGAGAAGAAATACTTGAACTTATGCACTTTGCTTGATTTTTAAATAAAAAATACATGAGATATTTATAGGACCCTACCTAGGCAAATACAATAAATGTATATATGAATCTTGACATATATGAACCATTAAGTTCATAGATCACACTATCTTAGGTACATACATGTATTCATTAACTTCTAGATACATTCATGAACCTATTAAATATGTTCACACTAAAATACATTCACTATAAAATTCCCAAATGAATCATGTTTATTATAAATATAGGTTAATTTTTAACATCACCCATTAAATATGATTCATGCACTTCAAAAATCTAACTTAATCTTTGACATCTCCCCTTAAGTTAGGCTTTGAACAACTCCCAAGTGCATGCTTGAGCTTCAAAAAACTCTTGATCTTCAATACTTTCGTGAAAATGTCGGCCACATGATCTTGAGTCTTGCAATACTTGATCATAACGTCGCCATTTTTGACTAAATCTCTGATGTGATACTGGATTCTGATATGCTTACTCTTGCCATGAAAGACTGAACTTTTGGTAAGAGCAATGACGGATTTTTCATTATAAAACAAAGTTGAGCTTGCTTGAGCTCTTGTAACACTCATCTCAACCGAAGTGCTTGACAACCCGTCGTTGCCAAGAAAAAATATTATGCTTCGACAGTGGAATAAACTACACTTGTTTGCTTCTTCAAGGCTCATGAGATTGCACCAGAGCCAATGTTAAAAAATAACCAGAAGTGCTATTGCAATCAACATAACTCCCACCCCAATCATTATCACTGTAACCAACTAAACATGATTGATCAACCTTCTCATAGTGTGTGCCATGATCCACCGTGCCACGAACATCCAGTAGAATTCTTTTACTCGCTTCTCAATGACTTCTCTTTGGTGCTTCCATGAATCTGCTGATCATGCTAACAACAAAAGTGAGATCCGGTCGTGTTGCAGTTAAATACATGAGACTTCCAACGAGGCTTCGATAAAGGGTTGCATCAACAAAAATATTATCTTCGTTATTTTTTTTAACTTTAGGCCGAATTCCATAGGAGTCCCTAAGGGCATTGCACCGTCCAGCTTGAATCGCTTCAATAAGTCATTTGCATACTTCTTTTGAGATATGAAGATGCCTTCTTGACTTTGCTTGTGACACCCCCTAACTCCGGACCACCATCCCCCGTGGGGCGGCGTGCGGAAGGCCAGAGTGGGATGTTCGGTGTAAGCATCTACAACCACCTCACATCATTTGTGAGATAATTGAGACCCTACGAGCCTCAACCAGACTCTTTATAAAACCCCTTTATTTTTCAAACATCAACCCGATAAAACCTAACAGTTCTAAAATCAACCACTACACATCCACAATAATTTAAGTTTACACAATAGACAAAAAAAATCACATTCCATCATAATCAATCTAAGTCTAAAAGCATAGTCCCAACATCTAAATGAACACATAATCTCGAAGGCCAAACCATAGAGCAACCCAACATCAAGGGTGCATACCCATTCATCCTTACCATCTACTTAGTTCATAAGTTAAGTATCACCATATACATAAGTTTCCAAAATTACAAAATATATACATAGATGAGTACAACATACAAAAACCATACAAAAAGGAAACCCTCCTCACATCTATGCTAAGCTCCTCCACTGGCTAGGTCTTCAATGGATAATAACTCCCTTACCCTTATCTTGGGTTGTAGATCTTGTGAAAAGAGAATGAGAGTGAGCCAACGATGACCAATGAATAAAATTCAATATGTCATCTAATACTCATCAAATAAAACATGTATGCATGCCAATGTGATGGAATGATGAAAAACATATATCACATATATAACCACATACATCATGTATCATATGCAAATGAAAACCCACAGTTTATCCACCATCTTTCCGTTTTAACTTTCAAGTCCAGGCTTGCGCCATGAGACCAAGCATATCATGTTAAGGTCTGGGGCTTTCGTTCCTTTGGGAGTACAAGCTCATGTCTTTTGGACATGGCCTTCCTTTTCCCTTTTATTCATTCAAAACCCTCTTATGGCTTGATTATCTTTCCCATTGATCTTGCCAAGTCTTGTTATGCCTCTCATCATGGGCATACTCCAAGACCATACTCATGTCAATAAGTCAATGGAAAATAGTGTGTGGGCGCCGCGGTGCCGGTGTTCGCAGAATTGCGAGACTTCATTTTTTAAGCGAGTTTTCATACCCATTTTGGTCTTTTGAACCACTTAAGTGTAAAACACGTTTTAGGGTTTAATTTGATGATTATCAAAGTAGAGAATGAGGGTTGGGGTGTGAAAAAGAAGGCAAAAAAGCAAGAGGTAATAGGGCTTTGGATTGGATGCTTGAAGGAACCAAGGAGAAAAAGAATACCAAATTCACCGTCGAAGGGGGATTCTAACCTTTGATTTCAGTTTTTTGTGTCTTGAAATGTTTTCATCCATTATTTTATTTCATTTTTATCTTGTATCCATGAACATGAATATGAGCTAAACTATTAATCTAGAGATTTGAATGATCTATATTTGATTTCATGGGTTAATATTCATGTATGTGTTATTGAATTGATTTCTGAGTTTATTTGTAATTTCATGTGCTTAATGCCTTCAATTTGTTGGCCACTAAATGAATGAAGTTAGATTTGATTTCTTACACTCGAGAGAGGTGTTATCAAATTAGATCTAGGAGTTTGTGACCTAGGTAAATAGTATTTAGTCGAGAGATCTAAGAAAACCTTTGAAATCAGATAACATGAATCACAAATCTTAAGGCATGCTTGATGTGCTAATTTACACTCGAGAGAGGGAATTAATAGGTTAAGTATAGATTATCGAATTGACGCTCGAGAGAGGTATTTGATTGGGTTAGGATTCATGATTTATAAATTCAACAGTTAATTCAATAACAAAATCTTTTGAAACGCATGAAGTAAAATATAGTGATTTTAATCCTCTAGAACTTGCATTTAGTGATTTATAACTATTTTCAATTAATTTTGCATTAAGTCTTTTTTTAATTTGTTCAATTTATATTCCACCACATAAAATCACCCATTTTGATCACCTGGATAATATTAATATCATATTAGTTTTGGGCATTAATTTTAGTAAAATTAGTGTACTTGTGAACACTAAAATATTTACGATCACATATCACAATATGACAAATATAAATTGAGAATAGTTTCATCAAAAAAGTTTCAAAAGAGTTGCATTACAATCACAAATATAAATTTAAAATAGTTTAAAGTAACATCATTAATAACGTGAAAGATTGATGAGTTTGAGTCACTTTCAAGCTTCAATCTTCATATAGAACGAAAGGGAAAAGAAATTTTTAGAGTGAGGGTTATTAATTAGTTCTAGTTGGGTTGGGTTGGGTCGGTTTTTAAGCTCCTAACATGTGACCTAACCCAAATTAGTTCGGGTTAAGATTTTTTAACCCAACCCAACCTAAACACCTAGCCAGTGCAATCCAACCCGTCAGGTTTAGTTCGATTCGGTTCGGTCCGGTTAGTCGGATTGATTGGGTTGGCTTACACCCCTACCATTCACCAATGAAAAAGTAAATTTTAGTGTGAAATCTAGGTTTTTTTCTTTTTCTTCTTCATTTTTTATCTATTAAATGATTTTTCATCAAACAACTAACACATTAAAAAGTAAATAAAAGGTTTTTTTTATTATTATTATTAAAAAAAACAATCTACTCACATGATTTTAAAAACAAATTACCTTAATTAGAAATGTTATATACTAGTTTCTGGTTAGCTTAAAAACTAATTGAATATTGGAACAGTGGCAGCTGTACAAACTTTAGAATGATTGTATTAAACAGTAGCTGCATATGAATGTTAGCCGACCTTTGTGCATGGGATTGCTCTTCCGCCAGTCTTTCTTTGGCTAATTTAGGACCAAAATCTTCAATAATAATAATAATAATAATAGAACTTAAATATTATTTTTTTTTGGTAATCCTAAAGATAAATGTTATATGTAAAACGGTGTGAGCCCAAAAGCCTTTTATTAATTACAAGTATATTCTTGGTTTGTAGCTAAGTTGTGTTGTGTTGCTTATTAAACCTATAAATCAAATCGAACTAATCTAAATAATAAAACCAAATTAACTAAATCACACTAAACAATTAAAATCGGTTCACTTTAGGTTAAATTCTAATTAACTTAATTACTTTATTTAATTAAATTTGCATTATTGTGCTAGATCATTAATATCTGGAACCAACCTTATTCATTTAAAAAAAACTTTAAATCAAAACTTAACATACTTTGTAAGTTCACAATGCTTTATTATTTTATATTTTTTGATTTGATTAAAAAAAATGCAAAATCAAGAATATATAATTTGAAGATAGTACTTCTAAGAATAAAGAATCCAATTGTTTTTTTTTGTAAATGAACAAATCCTTACACCCTCTCCGTGGGTTACGAGAGCTCTTTAGGCCACTAATTCTTACACCAATCAAACACTTAACCCAACATTCAGTAGGTGACACGACACTACCGATCGTACAAGCTCACGATTCCTGATGTGACATGACGTCGGCTCGCCTAGCCTAGACAAAATTCCGCTCCACCAAGACTGGAACCAGCAGGCTCCTGGCATCCACCATGTCTTCCCACCAGCGAATCAAACGCCTCATTGGCTTATGAGAATCCAATGTCAACCACGAGTTTTGGCAGATCCACAATCCACGCATTATCTTCATATTTAAACTATCAATTTCACCATCTTATGTATAATTCATCCAACTCATTTCTTTAAAAATCACTTTGGCCTCATTTTTATGTAGAAAGTTTTCTAGAAGATGATGATCTGTGCAAAGTGTGTTTAGAAAATCGGCCATGGAAAAAAGCACAAGAAGCCAAAATTACAATGCCAAATCAGAGATTAACAAGCCCCCTGAACATAATGCCTTAAAAGATTAGGACACTTAAGTCACACATCAAGTTCATGACTTTCGCCTCCCTTTCCCCCCTCATGCCTTATGTAACAAGTACAAAGAGGTGAAACTAGGAGGGATGCCGAGAAAATTATTACATCATCTAAAAGAATAATAACATATTTTCAAAGAAAATAAGAATTTTCTTTTCGAAAAGTAAAAGAAAATTGAATGTTCAAATCTATTTTTTGACCTTATATTTTGCTTGTCCAAATATATTTTCTTAAATATATAAAGAAAAAAAATATAGACTTTAGCAGTTACAGTTTCTGACAAAAGAACAATAGATTCAGGTATGTTTTTTTATAGAAATATGAATGTAAAAAATATTTCTGTGGTGGTATAAATACTTTAAGAAGTTCTATATTTATTTAAAAGATATTCTTTCTCCAAAAAATATATCAATAAACAAATAATATATTTATTTCTAAAAAGAAAAAAATTATTTATTCTATTTGTTCCCCCTCAGGCTTCAAACTCTCAGGTCCACTTGCTTTGGCCTTCAAGGACTGTTGCTCAAACTATCATAGGGTCTCTGTTCACCGAGCTGTCAACTTTGACTGAACCCCCCGCCCCCCTTTTCAACACCTAATCAACTTAAATAATCTTTGCTTTCACCAAAGCATCGCGTTTTATGGGTAATGAAATATATAATATTACGCGTCGTTTCTGTGACGCTTGATTGATATACTTATATTTTAATGCATTCCATGTAGCATTAGTGATGTGGCAAACCCTTATTTGGAGATTCTGCAAAATAAATAATATAACGATGGATAGATGGAAATAACAATTAATACATCTCACCTACCATTAATTTTATAATCAATTTCTTTCACTAGGACCCATTAGGTTTCCACAGTCATGATTGATAATGCCCCACCTAAAAACCAATATTTTCCAAGTCTAAAAGTTAATCTTATATATATATATATTATATATGACTAGTATTTAATTTTCTATTTTGGTACCCCACCATGCATTAATTAGCTCAGCTACCGGGACATTCCAACTCTCCTTTTTTATATTTGTTTGCATTTTCAAAGTGCAAGTCTCCGGTACGAACCATTTTTGTTATTATAGCTAGTTTAAATACCTTTATTATATTGGAGTTCGAAAAAATTAATCTAGCTTAAAAAAAAAATGACACATTTGAAATACTAAAGAATCAGTAACCCAAAAAAAGAAAAAACATTATATATATATAAGAATTATTTTAAGGAAATTAACTAGAGTTGGAAATTTTATCATTTGAAGGAATATAACATCACATATAGCTTGTAAAGGAAGGGATTTGCATGTATAACAGGAACCCAAATTAATTACTTAAATTGACTACTTTTATTATTCAATAGTAAAAATAAATATATAAATGGAACAAATGTCTTAAATGAAGACAAAATTAATGAGAAAAAAGGGTCTCCCTCATTGACAACCATGGAAGAGAGATAATTAAGTAGAAAATATGAGTGATGTTCACATCAAGGATTAGCATATGAATCTATGTAATTAATGTAAGGTCTTGATTTGGGAAAAACATTTATAGCATAACATGACTCTTCGCTGATTAGGGCTCCAAGGAATTAATTGATGTTATCTAGCTATGCTCCAAATTAATTCATTGCCCATTTGATAGATGTTGAGCGGAGCTAATTTATTGCTGAGCCTTTTGCCATCACAAACCAGTCTTGCAGAGAAAAAGGTCCTTATATTGCCAAGTCACTATGATTGTTTTGTAATATATCAAGTATATATATATATATATATATACATAATTAAGGTTACAAGAAATCATATATAATATAAATCAAGAAAAAAGACCCGTGTTATAAACATAGAGACTCAAATATCAAGCTTCTGCTTCATTACATCAGAAATACAAAAAAAGAAAAAAGAAAAATTTGGGCTCCATAATGAATTACAAGAAGGGTACTGTATTTAATTTCTATCTAGGAGTTAATGAAACGGTAACATCATTTATGGAGCTAGCTTGCTTACTGGTGCTTGAGCTTGCATCAACACTGCCTCCACAAGAAAAACCAGGTTGCTTAGGTGAAGGTAAAGCTATAAGTTCATTGCTTAACATTGCTATAACTTCAGACATGGTTGGTCTATCAATTGCTTTCTCTTGCACACAAAGTAGTGCCACATGAATGTATCTCAAAGGCGCCGTCAAGCAAGACGAATCGCCCAGCGTCGGATCCATAAACTCCAATCCTCTTTCACTTTTCCACAAGTTCCATGCCTGCCAATTAGATCAATTAGTTTAGAAATCATTCAAAAATGTGAATCTTTAATTTCTCTGTTGTCAAATTAATTAGTGTCATAATTAATCATCCAAACAGATTGAAATGTAAAAAGGGATAAAAGGGTATGTATGTTTAGGCTACTTACATGTCCAACAAGGTTGATGTTATTATTAGCTGAAAGATGAAAATTAGTGTTCTTTCTGCCACTAAGAATCTCCAACAGCAAGACTCCAAAGCTAAACACATCAGACTTGATGGAGAAGAGGCCCTCCATGGCGTACTCAGGTGACATATAACCGCTGTTTTTATCAATCATTCAACCAATATAAATAGTCATGATCAGTAATTTGCAAAAAATGAGACAAGAAAACTAGTTCATGAATTAGGCAAGTCTATATTTATATATTGATACAAGTAAATATTGTAGAAGTTCGATAACTTACTATGTCCCTACGATACGATTAGTATTAGCTTGTAGCACATTGCCCCCGAAAATTCTTGCCATTCCGAAATCTGATATTTTGGGGTTCATTTCGCCATCGAGCAAAATATTGCTGGCCTTCAAATCTCTATGAATAATCCGTAATCTTGAATATTGATGGAGATAGAGCAGGCCTTGAGCAATCCCTTCGATGATACATATGCGTCTTTCCCAACTTAATTTGACTCGATTATTTGGATCTGTCACAAGGTAAGGAAGTTGCAAATAAGTAAAAGTTAGACATTATGGAAACCAGAGTATATTGATTATTTTTATTAGCATTAAAATCACATAACATATATAAATGGGAATGAAAACATAAAACAGAAAATACAGTATGAAAATCCTCCACGAACCGAAAAGAATGAGATCCAAGCTCTTGTTGGACATGTACTCGTAGATCAGTATTTTTTCTTCTTCTTCAATGCAGCAACCCAACAGCCTCACAAGGTTTCTGTGCTGTAGTTTGGCAATAAGTGTTGTCTCATTTTTCAGTTCTTCAAGTCCTTGTCCAGATCCTCTTGAGAGCCTTTTTATAGCTACTTCCTGACCATTTAATAGTACACCCTGGAAAAACAAATCCATTTTAACTCAAGATTTTAATTCCCTCGAGCAATTCTCTAGTCACATAAATGAAAAGCACTTATGTATATATATTTATAGGAAACAAGCTTGAACATATCATTATCATGGTAATCCATTAATTCTTTATCCCAAACATTTATTCTTGCAACATCAGCTTCAAACATCAATTATATATATCTTGTTCCAATCTTGCAATTAATCATAGCGAGGTTATATAAAGAGAAAATGTTACCTTATAGACTGGTCCAAAACCACCCTGCCCAAGCTTATTGGCCTCATTGAAATTATTTGTAGCAGCAGCAACGCTCGCCAAACTGAACAACGGAAAATCAACATCCCACGTTCCACCGCTCACAATCTTATTTACTTTAGATGATTCATTTTGTGTTTCCTTTGCCTTGGTGCTGAAATCAAATGCCAGCAAATCTTGGTTTGTACTCTTCTTCCCTGATTTCCAAAATTAATCAGTAAATCTGTTACTCAATTCAAATACATAACAATCTAATACATATCAGTGGGATTATAAAAACATATATATAGCTACCTCTTAGTTTTCGCTTTTGCTTCCGCTTTCTCATACATATGTAACAAACGGTAGAACCAAAAATTAGCAAAGACACCGCAACGGGCAGTGCTATGACTAGCGGGAGATTGCTCTTATTACCCGAATCTGAAGATGATGAAGTATTGTTCCTTGTCGCTGTAAAACATAGAACAACAGGCTAAATCAAACAACAAATTCAAAAAAGGATTAAATTAAGAAGCCTTGAAAAAAAAATCTCTTATTTCCAAATTATACCTGCATAAATCTTGACATCAGAAGCAGCAAGTCTGAGATAGAGATCTCCTCCTTTAACATCAGCTTGTTTTACATTGTAAAGACCACTGTACCATAACTGACACTGGTTGCTATAACTATAACCAGTGCAATTACAGTTCCCCAAGCAAGAAGCTTTGCAGTCATCAGAACTTTGAACTACCTGTGACTTTGAATCTAAAGGCAAACTCATATTAGGCATCAATATAAACCCATCTTTATTCCCACATTCCAAATCAGTTCTCCTAGAACACCCACTTGACCAATCTCTCAAACTCCAATCTCTCTGAGAAGAAGGATGAAAACCATCCAAACACTGGCAATAAGGAAACTGAGTCTGATCACAGTCACTATAAGCCCCACAATAGCTATAAACATCACATTGCTGCCTTGGTTGTTCCCAGAACAAAATCCATTTTTGTGCACTGTCCGACCATGAATACTGCTGCAACTTCCCAGACACATCCATCACAAATCTAGACGTAATAGACATGTTAAGAGATGTGTAGAAAAAATAACTTGAATCCTGACTTGTAGCGAAACTGAAATTGTACACCCCATTCGTAGCCATTTCAGGAACATAGCTGAAAACTTGCCCATTCCATGGTCCACTAGTCCAATGCCTTTGAGACCCATCCATTACTAAGAACTGATTTATGATTTTTGGGTCCAAAATCGTGGTGAATTCGCCAGGAGAAGGATCTTGCAAGCTTCTCCAAGAAGTTAGAATCCAAGTCATGTTTGTAGTTCGATTAAATCCGAGTTTCATCCCGGGTAAGAACGTATCTGAAAGATAATCAAAGCCCTGCCACAGAATAATATCTAAATTGCTAGCATCTCTGAGTACAAAATTGCCTGAATCAAGAAGGGTAGCTGTTGTTGCTCTTCCGGGTGACGTTGAGATGTTGGATTGAGGTAAGAACAGCCCATTTCCATCTGAAATCACGAGATTTCCGTCTTTGTTTATGGTGAGAAAGCAAGAGGAATTAGTGCTGCTGAGAGGACGGTCTTTGTTTGATACCCATACTATTGTTCGGTTAGAAATTGAAATTTGCTTGTACCATATGCCCAGATAGTAATTAGTGGGTGCTCCGACAGAGAAGAAGCCCAATTCGAAGATCCCACCAGAAGAAACAATGGTTTGTGAAGAATTCATGATTTGGCCTTGTGAGATTGCATCGGTTGTTGTTGCAGCAGATGAGAATTGAAGAAAAGATGAGATGATGAAGAAGAAGAAGACGAAAAGAATTGTGGGTGATAACATGGCAATTGACAAGTAGTTTTGTGAATGAAATTGAGATTTTAGAGCAGAATTGATATGAAGAGGAAGAGGAAGAGGAGGAAGAAGATGAAGAGGTGATGAGTGTATTATGTGGGGGAAGAAGACTTGTTGGTAGAGTTGCTTTCCATGTCGTTGTTGAGCGTTCAAAGCCTTTCTTTGCACTGAGCCTCGCCTTCGTAGACCGAAGAACAGAGAGGAGCGGATGCGAATCGGAGATGTTGATTGCTTTTGAATTTTTTTGTAGTTTTGGGTAGGAACGGACGGAAATTGTACAGAGTTTTTTCAACGACGCCCTTTAGGAATAAGTATAATAATAAATACTTTTGGTATGAAAGATTTGACTTTTGGGCCTTCATATAGCCAGCCGAGGTGGGATTGGTGTCTGGTGAACTGTCTGCCAAAGTAATTTTTAATAAATAAATATGAAATAAATTATATATCACAACCCAATTGCGAGAAAGGGCTGATTTTGTCCCGTTTTGATGGGATTAATTGGCATTTATTTTGATAATATGTAAGAGAATTATATGGCACGGGAAGCAGACCACCTTATTTGCAAGCTTCGGAACAATCCTCATATGAAAAGTTTATTTATTTATCTTAAAAAAAATTATAATTAATTGATTTGTTTTAATGGAAAAAAATATAAAGAAATTCACTTATTCCAACAAAATAGAATTTATGTTAAAAACAAAAAAAATTAGCATTGAGTCACAAGACTCTTTAACTCTGCTTTATTTATTTATTTATTTTTAAAGTTTAGTTTAGGGTACGGGGCTATTTTTCACTGGTCCCTGAGACATAGCTAGAAACATCTTAGAACGTTATTATATGAGTAAAAAAGTTCAAACTCAATATCTATTTTATATATAGTAGAACATTTTCCTTCTCAACTCTATCACTTGCCCAACCTAATGTTATGTACAAGACTCTTAACTCATACACAAGCAAGGTCTAAAAGCATGATTTTAGTTACAAGACGGGGAATATTATCTTTTAGGGAAGCACTAACCAAATTAAAGCTCAACTCCTATAAAATTCACAAGTGAAGTGTAGAGGTGTTCATTTTACCAACCAATTCAAGTAACTCAAACAATCTAACCTGAAGCACGTGGGTTGGGTTGGAGTAGAAATTAGCAACCTGATCAAGTTCTAATTGAGTTAAGATTTTACAAAATGAAACCTCATGAATCCGATCCGACCTAACCTAAACTTATTAAAAATATTAAGTGTTGCTTCAATTAATATTTTATTAGCTCACCTAATATAATTAAATCCCATAACATCTCATAAATAAAATAACATATATGAAAGAAAACATTAAATAAAATTATAATTATATTCCTATTTGACTTAAAAATTTTATAGTTATATTCATATTTAACTTAAAAATTAGCCTATAAAATAAGAATTTAAAATCAATACATTAAAATAGACAAACTCGATCAACCTTACCCGAACCAACCTGAAGTCATTGGGTTGGGTTAGATTGAGTTTAGGGTCTTATTAGGTTGAATATGTGTATTGCAAAGATTTTTCTTGAAAGAAACTATTTTAAAGAAAATCTTCTTAAGAAAATTTATATTTAATTATTATTATTATTATTATTATGCCAACAATTATTAATGTCGTATGTGAATAAAAAGTATCTTTTATATATATAGAAAGATGATAAAAAAAATAGTAAAATGTTACTATATTTTAAAAAAGTAAAAAAGAAAAATTATGTACATGCTTAAAAATTGGAGAGATGAACTTGTAACTTAACTAAAATTTAATGTACTTTTTACTAAAATAGAAGTATCCATGTAAACATATTTGAATGGACAACAAATTATGAAATTTAACAACTCGATCCAGTTATGACTCATTAAATTAAAATAATGAAACTACAAAAATAAGAATAAAAATATTTTTGCTATATATTAGTGGCATCATACCTAATTAACTAATCATTTTTCAATGAATTTGGTGGAGAATTGGACTTAAACGAGTTACAGATAAGAGGATCCTTGTTCAGAATATATATATATCGCCCATTTATCCCATTCAATTTCCATAAGAAAGGTCTAACATTATTTGCCACCAATATGGACTAAATTTGAGTGGGATTCTAAATTTGATAATTGACTACTGATTATAATTTGAATTCTCATAATTTCTAGGTAACTACTTTCATTTTACATGATCTTTAATTTATTATACTATTTAATAACTTGAACATACACTGTTTATACTAGTATTAATAATTATTATTTGATTTCTTGCCTATAATAATTTTCATGAAATGGGAACTGTGTGTAGATAACTACGTGTAAATTTTAACCTTCGTGACAAAAGAACAAAGAGATTTTCCATATTATATATATAAACAACTAATTATAAACTAAACAAAGGACATTTTAATTTGCTATTAATAAATATATTTTATCTAATATAGAAGTTAAAGATGATATTCTCTACCTAGTCTCCATTCTATAATTTTCAAAGTCTTAATGGTTGGTCCTTGTTTTGGTGGAATGGAATTGGATGTATACGGTGATGTTACTATCATATACTTTTTGGAACTTTCCCTCAAAGTTTCTTGCTCTAGAAGGAAAGAAAGACGTAGCCAAGAGTAGAACATGATGATTGATAGAGAAGGAAGTCATTATTGTTCTTCAATTAGATTGCTTGAAAAAAATAAAAATAAATAAATAAATAAAATACATAAATAATTCCATATATAGTGACGTGAAACTTATATACAATTTAACCTAGAAAAATAACCTTCCACAAAGTGAAGGTAATATTGTAGTGTCTACACAATATTTAGTTTAGACTTTATATCTAATCATTAAGTCAGTTAATTAATTAGCCAATATTCATGAACCAAATTAAAGGAGGGGCATAACTAAAGACTTATTTAATTAACTGATTAATTTTTCCTTAGAAATTAGATCCAACTTCCCTAATTGATTCAATTATGATACATAAATTAATTGGTAATTGACTAGAATTACATATGGGATTTGGAAACCATAAAATCCTAATTTTTAAGAAATAGTATTGACTTGACAATAAATGTTTATAGTTAGCAAAAAGGTGATTAGATCTTCCACAAAATATATATATATTTAATATGTGTTAATTCCTTCAAGAAGCGAATGGGAAGTCATATAGAATAGGAAAGTTACATGAAAAACAAACAATTGTCATATAGAATAGGAAAGTTACATAAAAAACAAACAAATGACTCTGTGACAATTCATCACCAAAGACTTCAACAACCAAAGTTCAATAAAAGTCTTGCCTCCTGAGAGCACATATATAGTGCTTAAAAGCTCAAATAAGCCTAAATTTAATTTATCCCTAAAATATAGCTAGCAAATGTTGTAAATATATTTGTATACCACTACTTATATTCTGTAACCTTTTCATATTCAATTAAATTCATAACCTACAATTCATTTTATTAACTTTGTTACCACCATTTTATGTATATGTTGTAAATGTAATTCAACAACTTTATTATGACCATAGCCTAAATAAAAGGGTGTTTAGGTCGTAAATAATGTACACAATACTTATGCATGATTTAGACAAAATACGAGATCAATATGAAATAAAATTTCTCCTTAATTTCTCTATTTCTTTTCTGAAGCATATCTCCTTTTATTTATTTAATTTTAGCTTTCTCAATTCATTTTACAACACGTTATGCATATTATGAAAAATAAATAAATATTTATTGATTTGTATTTATTAGGGCATATATTGATTATTTAAATCTTATATAAAATAATTCTTAAAGAATTTATTAGTATGTCTTTAAAAGGAAAATATGTAATTAATATTATAAAAAGACAAACAATTTGTCTTAGCCTACGTATTAAATATTTTTCTAATGAGATTTTTGACCCTTAGCTAATTTAGTGAAATAGAGGATTAGAAGAGATTAATTTGATATATGTAGACAAAGTATAAATATTAAGCTCCATAATAGTTGATTCACTTGAATAAAATAAAGATTCTTGTTTATCATAGATAAAACAATTGAACATTACTTGGTCATGAATTACCATATCTTGATGAAATTGATGTATTTATGTATTTTACAAAATATTATATAAAGATGATATACTGTGTTCTTAAGTAATTTGTTAGCTAGTAAAATACAACTTTGCATCAAGTTAAAACATTAATTAGAATGGTATATTTTCATGTGATAAGTAATCTGAATCTATTTTACTCAAGATGATCAAAATCATAATTACTTAGATATATAACAAGATTAAAGAGGTTTATTACACAAAAATATTTCATTGAAGTCTATTTTCATCCATGAGCTACAAAAGAGTGGTAAAATTGATATTTAGCGAATATGATCATGTTACAATATTCTCGCCGATTTCTTTGAAAAGGCTTTGTCAATTACAATATTTATGGAGCTAATGTACAATATTGGAATGCGAAAACTGAAAGATGTTTGAAGCCAAACTACAAAGTAAAATTCATCAACATGAGGGGGGTAATTTTTATAAAGATAAGTTATTGATTAATGCACTGTACACTTTTTCCATTAGCTAAGTATTTATCCTACTAGGTTTTTCTTGCAAGGTTCTTAACGAGGTGGTCTTCACAAAATAAGACTCAATACGAATATTAATGTACTATTTTTTCTTTTAGATTTTTTTCGCACTGAGTTTTATTTAGTAAAGTTTTAATGAGATATATTCTTTACATATGATGGGTATTCAAAAGAGAGAGTATTGTAAAAATATTTGAATACCATAACTTAATATTATATAACCCCCAAGCCATCGAAGTAACTTTGTAATCTTTCCATATTCCATTAAGTTTATAACTTACAATTCAATATATTAATTTATAACCAGGTACAAAAGCACCTACAATTGACTTTAGGGAAATGTCTTGTTGGCCACCGGTACTATTGGATTATATCCAATCCCACGGGGTTAGTAGAGAGTGGAGTCCCCGATACTCGTGATCTCAAAAAAAAAAAAATATTGTAAGGCTGGACCTAGAATCAAATCCAACGAACTCCAACTCAAAGCTTGTGGTTAATTGATTCGACCGGGCCTGTTAGGTTCACATAATTAGTACCAATAATCTTGCAGATCTTTATTTGCAAGCTTCAATTCTTGAATCAATGTATCACAAGTGCAACTAGTGAATTGATGCTAACATCATTACTAGCCTCAAAGACTGTCATATCCTATTGGATGAACAAACCAGATTGCGTATCAACATCCCATGGAGAAGAACTTTAATCATCAAACTTTTGGGCAAACAAGTGGGGTACCACACTACATATGTGCTAAACTCAAATTCCTTTGGCAACCAATTATGGGGGAGATAGAAGTTATTGATTTAGGACATGATTTTTTCCTAGTTAAATTTGATGCGGATAATGACTTTGTCAAAGCCTTAACGGATGGACCATGGACCATTGCTTATCACTACCTTTCAGTGATGAGATGGTCTCCCAACTTCCAGCCTGCAGTTGCTTCCATATCCACGTTATCAGTGTGGGTGCGCCCCCCCAGACTCCCCATTGGTTACTATGTTGAGCAGATTTTAAAGCACATTGGCAATATCCTAGGCAAGATACTGCAGATCGACAGGAATACAGTGCTTGCTACAAGAGGGAAATATGCACGATTATGTGTTGAACTCGATCTCCATAAACCCCTCGTTCCTAGTATTAAAATTGATGATGTCAGTCAAGTGGTCGAGCATGAAGGAATCCGTGCCATCTGCTTTAATTGTGGTAGGGCAGGCCACAAGAAAGAAACGTGCTAGTTATAATTTGATAATTAACTACTGATTATTATTTGAATTCTCATGATTTCTAGATAACTACTTTCATTTCACATTATCTTTAATTTATTATACTACTTAATAGCTTGAACATACACTGTTTATACTAGTAATTATTATTTGTTTAACCTTAGATTTATTTATTTCAGCAAAAGTACAAAGAGATTTTCCATATTATATAAACAACTAATTAATGATAAACTAAACAAGGGACATTTTTGCTATTAATAAATATATTGTAATTGTTTGTATCTAATATAGAAGTTAAAAATCATTTCTCTACCTTGTCTCCATTCTATAATTTTCAGTCTTAATGGTTGGGCCTTGTTTTGGTGTAATACCCCAGGTTTGTACCAAAAAAAAAAAAAAAATTGAACTTTGGACAGGGTGCCCGAACGTTTGGGCAGCCCGCCCGAACCTTCAGGCGTGCGCTCGAAACTTCAGGAACCTTTTTTTTCTATTCAAGGAAGCCCCCTCCTCATTTCTCATACAAAAATCACTTTTCCTTGTGATTTTTCTTCTCTCACTCATCTTGAGTTTTTGTCTTCTCTTTTGAGACTCTCTTCGTGGTGCAACGCGGTTTTGCTCAGGGGAAGGCGCGGGTTCGAGAAAAGAATTTTTATCTAAAGGTGGGGAACGAAACATAGGTTTACGTGTTTTATAACTTTCATTAAAGTTTACCTTCATTTATCATTATGTCTACTATTCATTTACACTGCATTATTGCGTATAATGTTTATACTTGTCATACTTATGCCTGTATATTTGGAGTTCATGTATTACATTGTTGCGATGCCGGATTAGTGTTCAATCTGGTTCAACACACTCAGTCTTGTCCTCAGTAACTTTAAATAGTAAATGAGAGGCAACGTGCTGCTCTAGACGATTAGTATTTAAGTAGACCTTGTGTCTCACCTCACAAGTTGGAGACTGATCTAGTTGGTCTTATTTGAAAGCTATTAGCTTGTGCAAGTAATACTAAATGTCCTAACCTTGTACGTGGTGATACCGACCCTGATAAGGATCACCAAATATTGACAAATCCTGTCTAATGTTAGTAAAGACCGGACCAGTTCATGCATTGACATCATACATAAGCACCACCTAGGGACGTATGTGGTTTATGATTCATAGAATAGTTAGAAGCAATGCTCACTATTCATTATATTTCTCTGGAGAGGGACGTACAATGAGATCCCGACTACTTCTGGAGAGGGACATTTATACATGAATCAAGGGCGTTGTTCCTGAGAAGGGACATATATATATATATATATGAATTATATATAGTTGAGATTTATATTAAATATATATCTAGAAAACTATATAGTTTTTATATAGTTCATATTCAAATATATATATATATATATATATAATTATGATTTGTGATTTATGAAAACTATATATATAGTTATGATTAAATATATATATATATATCATGTTGCTAATGAAAAATTTAGATTAAATGATGGCATAAACATCAAGAGGAAAACAAAAAATATTATCCAACGGACAAGGCATAAATCTTAAAAATGTTAGGAATATATTTTGTATATATTTCACAAGTTTATTTTCCTTTCAGCAAGATAATGACCTCAAGTGAAGGAAAACCTTCCAGTAGTCGGGAACCAATTCCCACCAGCCTCACGGGACTGTTCGAAAGAGAGGTCATGACTATGAGGAGTATCGACAATAGAGATCTCCGCCTCCGTTCGATCCTTCACGAAAAACTCACAACGCTGGGGTGGTTGAACATAACAAAAGTTGAGGGTTACGCCTCCTTCAACCTGGTGAAGTTTTTCTACGAAGCCATGAATTGCGTAGGACTTCAAGAAGATGGGATCAACCCTGTCTTGGAGACAACGGTCAGGGGAAAAAGATTTCTATCAACGTCGAAATTATTTCGCGACTTATGGAGATCCCGATTGGAGATAAAATCATCGATCTACATGAACCCCAAACAGTTGCAGAGATTGTTGAATCTAAGGAACAATTGTTCAATTCCCTCGCCAAAAAGCCGTACACCCAATTGACGAACGCCTACCTCCCAAACAATCTCCTTAAACCACCTCTTGCCGGCCTTGGGAAGATCGTATTCGGCAACATCTTGCTGGAAAAGGTAACTAGAGGTGTTATGTCAAGGGCTCAACTTCTTGTGCTATACTGCATAGAGAAGAAAATTAAGGTCTCTCTACCTCACATAATTATCCAGCAAATGTTGCGGGTGATTCAAAACCCTTCAAGGAAGGAGCTCCTCGGCTACGGAGTCTTGATCATGAAGATGCTATACAAGGCAAACGTTAACACTTTTGATGAGTCTTCGAAGCAGATCACTGATGCAATTACAACATCCGCTATTTTTAAGACGTTCGTCACAAGTGGAGGGGTGACTAACGAGGAAGTATTGGGCGCAAATTTAGGAAGAAATGGGGAAAGAATTAGAGACAAAAATAGACGTTGTCAACGAAAAAGTCGGTGCAAGATTCCTGTTAGGGAGGCACCAAATAGTGAACAGAACCAGAACCCTACGACAAACCCAATCCCGAATAATGATCAATCCGAACATCTATTCTCTGAGGATGATCTTTTTGGCAACTTAAATCAACCTCAACCAAATCAAGATGGGCAGAGAGTTCCAGCAAATCCACCTTCCTGGAACATACCAACGCAAGGCAATACTACGTGCCAGAGGTTTCCAAATCCTGAGGTACCGTATCATCCAGTTCCACAAGTTCCTGTGAACCAACAGCAATAGAATTGTGCAACACTAAATTTTGAAAGACAGGATATCCCAATGAGTCCATTGTTTCAAGACTTTTCGACTCAAGCATATCCAAATGTCCAAGAGGTTCCAGTTAGGGAATCTCCGTACAATCAAAATAACTACCTTCCACCTACGAGTCAACCATACGACCAATACTTTTCACCAATGACTATGGCCTACCCTCCACCTATGGGACAGTCGACCTATCAACCATCGATGGGGCAATCAATTAACCCATTCGAGCAGTTAAATGTGATTGTTTCTAGTATTGCTCAGATGGATGAGACTCAAAATGTTTTGTTAACATGTATGCAAAACGCCTAAGAACAACGAGCAACTTCTCAACTTTCTTCTAGTGTCTTTTTGTACCTAGCAGGAGGTCTAAAAGGAACGGTAGTAGACAGAAAAATCAGGAATGATTACTGGCATTGTAAATTTTTTTATATATGAATGAACATGTTTTGTTTAAGACTATCTTGGTGGGCCGACTTACAACCATTCTTTTTTTTGTATCACTAACTTTGGAGTGGTATGAGACAACAAAAGAAAACCCACGACCTTGTGTGAAAAGAAACATTTGAGGAAAGTTGTATTACTAACATTATTACTAAGTTTACACGGTATGGGACGAGTAAACTTGGACGATACTATTAGTGAACTCTTCTTCAGTCGATGTTTTATAGAGACCGTGTTCATACAACTTAACGTGGTTGACACCCTTATTTCCAAATTCATGTGGTATGAGACACACGAATTTGGATAATAGTCGAAAAGACTAAGCGAAAGAGTTTGAATACATAAGATTGTGATAGAACGTTAGATCAGGATATTTACCGAGGATAATCTTAGAATTTTTATGACTCAAATGAATTTTCAATGAAATATATATGTAAGTTCACAAAAATCAGAACCAAAATATTTGAAATACTTGCAAAGTTTTATACTTATTATATAAACATTCTAACCTTGTTTTACACCATGGCCAAACATACGAGGCACATAAGATTATTTGATTCCTCAACAAAAACCTTACACTATACTTAGAAAAATAGGTGATTTTTATATTGCAGTACTCTCGAACTTGTTGCTGAGAATATCATAACATTATACTTGGCTACAGTTCCTAAAATCATGGTTTTATTTTCTCCTTGCCAGTGAGAAAATACAAACCAGGAAGAGAGGAAGACCACGCACTGTCCGTCCAGCAGATGAGGCACTTCCTGAGATTCAGAACCAAGAATCGCTGCCTCTGACGATAGCACAGGCCACACCCGACGCTGCTACTACGTCTGAGCAGGCAGTGCCACCCCGGCCCACATCCTTTGCCATGCTTTCGAGTATGAAAGTCTTTTTCGTCAGACTTATTGAGGCGATGAAAGTAACTGTTCAGACGGCCATTCGTGAGACTGCGGTCAATCAGGTTGTCACTGTTTAGGCACATATTAGATCTGGATCGGAGACTCAAACCGACCAGATTACGAAGTATAAGAGGCTACAACCCCTTACTTTTGCTGGCACCATTGATGAGGAGGAGGCGCAAAAATGACTAGATGAGTCAAAGAAGGTTCTCGATGCTATGAGAGTCGATGGCATCAACTTATTGGTGGAGCAAATACATGGTGGATAATAGTGAAGGAGGACCTAAGGGTCAACACCACGAACATGTCTTGGCAGTAATTCGAGTCATTGTTTATCGATGAGTACGTCCCCGGCGCCGTGAAGAGGCAGAAGCGCCAGGAATTCGCCAAACTATACAAAGGAGGAATGACAGCAGGGAGTATGCTGTCAGATTTAAAGAATTATCGGTCTACTCCCTCTCCACCATCTCAACGGAGCAAGATAAGACCGAGAAATTCTAGAATGGCCTTCGTCCTGACATTCGATAAGCCTTGTCGATCTTGAATCTCAAGATTTACAGGGAGGTCGTTGACAAGGCCATGAGTTTTGAGCAGGAGCAAAGAATGAATAGGGAAAAATGGCTTGCAAGGTTTCCCAACAGGGCTCATAGTAGGGCAACAAGAAGAAGCCCTTCTATAATCAAAACTCAGCCCTCCCAACCCCTGTCCAGAAGATAGTTAGTTCTCTAGCCTGTAAGTCGAGAAGTTTAGGTTGGTCTGAAGCCTGCAAGTTGAGCAGTGTAACGATTGTTCTCACACCCGAAAGTTGAGAAAATGTGTAACGGTTTGATTCTCACCCGTAAGAGAATCCCTTAGTGAATAAGTTTAAAATCCTAACTGAGGAGGTTAGGTAGTGAAGCTAGGCAAGTTGCCGAACCACTATAAATCGACAGTGTAAATTCATTTACTTTCCGTATTTACATATCGCCATTGCATTTACTTTTAATTATCTAAATGTCCAATTCACCCCCTTCTTGGACATACTTGGGCCAAACTAAAACCCTTAATTCCAACCTTAGAATCTCAAGTGAATCACAATCACTTGACTTGGTTTATTTCAACTAGAAACAAACCAAAAAAGTATAAATGATGGTAAAAGTATTTGTTTTAAATTATTAGAACAATTACAATGAAACTGTAAAGATTACTAATAAACTCAAATACATGATATGGAAGTGAAGCACATAGATTGAGAGAACTTACAATGAGTTTTTACCTTTTTTGCATCAAATATTGCTAATAAAATGATTTTGGAAATGCGTATTGGATGCATAGGATGAAAGCTTTGAAAATCTCTTTCCACTAAGTCAATTTTTTTTTTTTTGGTTCTAGGGCTTTTGAAATGTGAGAAATCTTTAGATTTTGGAAAACCACTCCTAGATTCATATTTGTGTTTCTCTTGTGTTTAAAATGGTCTAAGTGCATGTATTTATAGTTTAGGACCAAGCACTAGCCATTAGACACAAGGTAATCGTTGGGGGTTCAAAATTTCAATTTATGACCGTTGGAATCATGTCCCGACAGTCACTAGGACGCTAGTCTACTATTTTAAAACCCAAAGCTGACCATCTAGACTAGCATAACTAGGCTAGCAAGCTAGTCAACACAATTTAGTGTTTTTAAAACCAATGATTATAATTTTGATAAAGTGATGAAATGTGATTAAAATTCACACAGTTTGATCATTAAACACTTTATGATCTTTTAAAAAACTCTTCTAATGATGGATTGAAAGCTATGCTCAAAATACGAGTTATATGTATTAATTTTGAAAAACTTAAGCAAATATGATTTTAAGAAAACGTATGTGCATATGAGTTTGACAAAACTTATGCAAATGTAAAAGATTTATGCAAGCATGATTTGAAAATGATTGAGCAATAATAAAAAAAGAAGTTACATCCTAATCCTAGACACATATGGTACTCCTAACCTCTTTCTCTTCAAGTAGGCCATATCTTCATTCTTTAAGTGATTGAACTCTTGGACTTGAAGAATTTTTTGATCTTGTATTCCTTACCCTTGGTATGGATGTTGAAACATACTCAATTCAAACATTAGCACCATTGATTATATTGTTTGCTAACATCAAAATACTTGAGAGAAATTAAAGTGGAAAATCATCAACAATATGCCAAACAATATAAACTTAATAAGCAAAACAATTAAATGATAAACATAGTATGTTCATAATGAATTAGGGAAAACACACCCACACTATGACATTTCACAACAAAACAATGATGTTTATCAAGATTCAAATATTTCTCCCTCTTTCGATATCATCAAAAAGGGCAAAAAAATTATCTAGATTCCCACGGAGAACATTCAATGACTAAGGCATCAAACTACTGGAGCTTTCTCTTTTAAAAAGAGACGGGGACTCCCCCTTAATCTATGCACTAAATATTCAAAAAGATTCATGATATATAATCAATATTAAGCACATAAGAATGCATATAGAATGTCACATTTTAAGACAAGAACATGTGACTCAAGGATAATAATTTAAGCACATGGTGTAACTGTAATATAAACATGATATAGATTGGAAAATTTTAGCTCAAAAGATATATGGGCGAGCTAGATAAGATTTAGAAGATTTACATAGCATAGCCAATGATATATGCATGCAGATGCATATATATAAGATAGAAATCTATGGGAGGCATCTATACATGTTTAGATGAGAGAGACATGCCAAAAATATGAATTTATAAAGAATTTTAAGCACAAGATCAATTCTCATAATATTAAGCATGATCAAGAATATAATGGCTAAGCAAAGCCTAATATGAGATATGTTTTATTATGTATGTCAATTACATACAAGCATAAATATTCATTAAGATCCTTAATATAGGCGAAAGTTTTTAAAAATCAAGCATGGCCTAACTATCATTATTTCAATGAGATGCAAAAGATGATTTTAAAGCTTAAAACATCTATTAGAAATCAATTTTAAAAACATGTGATGCATATAAGAGTCAAAATTCAAATAATGTATCAATGTCATGTATAAATAGGAAGGGATGCCAAAAATATAGATAATCATAAGAATAGGCAATTTCTTTCAATAAATCAGATATGTATAAGATCATATATATAAACATAGCCTAAGTCATAAACTCAATGTGGTGCATTGAAAAATATAAAGCAGGCTAAGAAACCTGCGGCTGAATCGTCTAACCCTGGCCATCAGGGTTTACGCAACCATGGCCAAGAAGGTCGAAATCTCAGGGGTGGCCGTCGAAATGGCAATAGCAGGGGTGGTGATCAGCATGGCCAACAGAACCATCAGCAGCAGAGGCTGACGTGTTTCAACTGCAGCCAGCAGGGCCATGTTAGAAATGCCTGGCCCCACCTTCAGCAACATGTTTTCGTTGTTGCAGTCCAACAAGCCCCACCTGCTGTTAATGCCCAACCCAGGCAGAACCAGCAGAACCAGGGCAGAGCGTTTTTCATCGCTCAACAACTCTTTCGAGACAACAATGTAGTCGAAGGTACATTTCCCTTGTTCAATACAATGGTGCATGTCTTGTTTGATTCGGGTCCTACGCATTCTTTTATATCTTTTGCATTGGTAAGACATTTAGAGTTGCATCCTGAACCCACAGGCATCACAATCCATGTCACATCACCTTTAGGATCTGGTACTGACGTGAATATGCAGTGTTCTCGATGTGAGCTTCTAATATCATAACAAATAATATATGCAAATCTTTTTGTGATGGACATTGAAGACTTCGACAATGGACTGGCTCGCACCACTGAATGTAAGGATCGATTGTATGAAGAAGCAAGTTAAGTTAACCTTGCGTACTAGGGAGTTTGTCAAGATTCAAGGAACGAGGAAATGGATACACAACTCGACTGCTACACTTCTCAAGGCATAGTTTCGAGCTCTATCCCTTGGTGATGACAATGAATCACCAACACTGTACCCTCTTGAAGTACACGATGTCCAGGTAATATTTGAGTTCCCAACAGTTTTTTTAAATGACCTTCCTGGTCTACCTTAGGTAAGGAAATTCGATTTTGAGATCAACCTCATACCTGGGATAGGGCCTATCTCAATTTCACCATATAGAATATCCAATGTCGAACTGGTCGAATTGGACAAACAACTGAAGGAATTGTTGAGTAATGGCTTCATCAGGAAAAGATCATCACCTTGGGGCGCTCCAATTCTGTTTGTTCGCAAAAAGGATGGTTCGTTACGACTTTGCATCGACTATCGCAAGTTGAATAACGTCACCATTAATAACAGATACCTGTTGCCCAGGATTGATGACTTCTTCGATCAACTTAGAAATGCCAAGTACTTCTCTAAGATTGATTTACGATCTGGTTATCATCAACCCCAGATTAGAAAGTCAAACATTACCAAGTCGACATTCAAAACTCGGTACGGTCATTACGAGTTCTTAGTCATGCCATTCGGTCTAACAAATGCACCTGTTACGTTCATGGATTTGATGAACCGCATTTTCAGGCTATATTTAGACCGATTCGTGGTGGTCTTCATGGATGATATCTTGATATATTCCTCAACCGAGGAAGACCATAAGATACATTTTAGGATTGTTCTTCAGACCTTGAGAAGTCACCAGTTGAGTAAGAGTGAATTTTGGGCGAAGCGAGTTCAATTCCTAGGCCATGTGGTTTCAGGCAATGACATTGAAGTGGATCCTTTTAAGGTTGTAGCGGTTTTAAACTGGAAGTAGCCTACCACTGTTACTCAGATTAGGAGTTTTCTTGGTTTGGTTGGCTATTACAAACGCTTCATCAAGGATTTCTCAAATATTGCTGAACCTATGACCAAGCTTACTCGGAAGGACGTGCTATTCATCTGGAATCCCGCCTGTGAAACGTCATTTCAAGAATTGAAGAAGTGCTTCACGACAGCGTCGGTGGATTTTCACTATACACCGACGCCTCTCTCCAAGGCTTAGGTGTAGTATTAATGCAAGAAGGTCAAGTTGTTGCATATGTTTCAAGGCAACTGAAGATTCATGAGGGTAATTACCCAACGCATGACTTGGAACTTGCAGTTGTCGTATTCGCACTAAAGTTATGGCGTCATTACCTATACGATGAACGATTTGAGGTCTTCT
This sequence comes from Paratinospora sagittata, assembly GCA_035771175.1. Lineage (NCBI taxonomy): Eukaryota > Viridiplantae > Streptophyta > Magnoliopsida > Ranunculales > Menispermaceae > Paratinospora > Paratinospora sagittata. Next base: position 37,209,707 of record CM069589.1, read on the forward strand.
CGGATCACAAAAGTCTTAAGTACATCTACACTCAGAGATACATAAACCTTCGCCAAAGACGATGGTTGGAGTTCTTGAAAGATTATGACTTTCAACTCCAGTACCATCCCAGTAAGGCCAATGATGTGGCTGATGCCCTGAGTATTAAATCTTATGTTGCTTGCACTCTTAACTTCGAGATGTAGAAGTTGGCTACAGAGATGGAGAATTTTAACTTACAATTGATTGAAGAGGGAGCAAAATCACGACTCTCTCAATTATCAACCAACTTTGAGCTGGTTTAAAAGATTTCAGCAGCTCAAGCCAACGACCTTATGTTAATGGAGAAACAAGAACTTCTACTCAGAAGACAGAACCTTCCTCACTGTCGGTCTCTGATGACAGGGCCATTTTCTATAAAAAACTTCTTTGTCTACCAAAAGATCTTGAGGTTCAAAAAGAAGTGCTCATTGAGATGCACTGTTTGAGGTTTGCTATGCATCCTGAGGGTGACAATATGTACAAGGATGTCAAGCGACAATTATGGTTTTCTGGAATGAAGAAGGCGATTGTAAACTTCGTTGTTCGATGTCTCGTTTGCCAGCAAGTTAAGGCAGAACGTAGACTTCCCTTTGGACTTCTCTAGCCTTTACCTATTGGAGAATGGAAGTGGGAGAACATCGCAATGAATTTTGTTACGGCCTTGCCTCGAAATAATAGAGGGCAAGATGCTATCTGGGTTATCATTAACAGACTTACAAAGTCTGCACGCTTTTTATCGATAAAGTTCACAGATAACCCCGCCAAGCTTGTCAAACTGTACGAAAGAGATATCGTGCGCCTCTATGGCATACCACTTACGATCGTCTCTGATCGAGACCCTCGATTCACATTAAATTTTTGGCAAAACTTCCAGAGTATAATGGACTCCAGGATCACCATGAGCACAACCTTTCACCCTCAGACTGATGGGCAGTCAGAGCGCTTGATCCAGATATTGGAGGATATGTTATGGTGCAGCATTTTGGACTTTCATGACGGATGGTGTGGTTAGAAAGAAACAGGAGAATTTTTCAAAGAGTAATGCTCGAGTAACTTTATTTTCTTACACAACTCTCAATTCATGTTGATATGATGTTATTTGCATAAACATGAGAAACCCTTTTTTAAGTTGATAGAGATTATTACACTACACACTATCACGTAATACAATATTGAAAAATTTGTTAAGATTTGAGTCTCTCGACATTTTTCTTTTTAAAAAATATGATGAAAGATTGTTGGGGTTTATGAGATGAGGTGTTGTTATTAGCAGCAGGGTGGGCCACGTCTTCAAAATTTTCTAATGGTTTTGTGGTCTCGGATTGGTATTGGAACTGGCAATTTTGTCCGACGTAATTTGTTTTATGTTCTTGTATTGGTGAGCTTTATTTGCTCACCAAACAAAATTTGTTTCTTCTCCAAATAAAAAAAAAGTGCACTAATTTATGGAAAGCAAACCTATTCAGCCTCATGACCCACTCCTTTGCTTTGTGAAATATTATAATATAAGATCTGAGATCTCCAAGTCCAAAACCAACATTTTACCACTGTAAAGTTTTATTGTAAAATATATATTGGTGGTACTTATTTTTGAAATAAGAAAGTTCTAGTATTAACTTCGTTATGTGAAAACTAAACAAGGGTGATTCCCATAGAAAACATAAATAATGAGTTAGGCTAACCTAGGTAGAGCAACAAGAATCAAGGATGAGAAGCACTGGGTGGGTGGGTCTTATGAGCATTTTTTAAAAAAACAATTTTGGGTTTGAGGGTCATTTTGCTCATTTGATCTCTCTCGCTCTCTATTTTTTTTTCTTTTTTTTTGGACAAGTGCAGATAGAGCAAACGGTCAAAACATCTTTAGAATGGAAATAAGAAATATATTTTATTGCTCTTCAGAATGCATTCTAGAATGAGAATAAAGATATAATAATATGTGAATAGGTACCACATGAATCCATGACGTCTTTTCTTTCTTGCTATAAATTCATTGACTCTTAACTATAAATAAATTTGGACTAAATTAGAATTTTGAGCTTTTAATAAGCATCTTTTTTTTTTAATTACCGATTTTCCGAAGGTGTCCTTATTTCTTTTAGGTGAGGCTATGTTGTTTCAAGGAACTCCATGATAAGAATGTTTTGATGACTCCAAATAACTCAATATTGTGTTTCTAATGATTTTGTTGAGTGTTTCAGATTTATCAAATTCAGGATCAAGGAACAGAGCTCTCAAGAACATTATGGATCATGATCGATGCTCCAAGATTCTCAGTACTTAAACTGTAAAACTATTAATCAAACTTCTCGCAGCAAGACTTAATCAATTGTATGTTTTGATCGATATGTTTTTAAAGGTATTTTAATGATTTCTAAAGTATTTGATTTAATCTGAAAATACTGTGATTTTAATTGTGTTTAATCGAGTTTTAAACAAAAAATCAAAAACTGTTTTTAAGAGTCTTTTAGGAGGCTAATGTCTCAACAACGCCCTCCTTGACTTGATAAGTCAGGACGCTGATGATATATTAGGACGCTGACTTCATTTAAGGTTGAAATGCACTTATTCATTAGGACGCTTACTTGTAAGTAGCGGCCTCACTTAAGTCAACCCGTGAAGTTGTCAGGACGCTAATTTTGTATCAGCTCGCTGAAAGTTCTCCAAGTTTTTTAGTGATTTTATCTTTAAGGATGCTGATAGTTGTAAGTTGGAAAAACTATCAGGACGTTGCTTGGATATGAACACCTTCATCTTAAAAACCAACTTGATAACTTTCAGGGCGCTGATTGTCCTTCAACATACTTAGTATTGTTTTTAAAATGTTTTAAAATGTTAGGACGCTTACATATTTGTAGCACCCTTGTGTTTTGTGTTTTAAAAGATAGGACGCTTACTTGTAAGTAGCGCCCTCGTGTACTTAAACATTTTAAAACAAAGCAGGACGCTAACTGTGAATTAGCGCCCTCATGATTTAGTAGTTTTTATCGCAAAGTAAGTCAGGATGCTTACGACTAAGTAGCGCCCTCAAAGGAACAAAATGACAAAATTGATATTTTGCAGTTCTGACACGCACACCTTTTCAGACTACTTTTCAGAACCTCTTTTCGCACAAAAATCATCTTTTTAGATTTGTCAAAGATATCTTTTGATTTATGAACCACTTTTTTGAGACTTTCCTTATTCGTGAATCTGAAGAGAATCGAAATGTTTATGAAATCTGCAGATTGCTATTTTCGTGAATATTTCTAGCTGTTGAGTGTAAACCTTCAATTTGAAATTCAAATTCAAATGAACAACAACTTCATCTCTATTAAATCTATAAATACTAGCACTTGACAATCTGTTAAGTACCGAAAATTCATTGAGCCAAACACTCTTGAAAGTTAGTCGAATTTTCACATGATTTCAAAAGCTTAAACTATTTTGTTTTTCAAAGTGTTTTATTTGAAACTTTGATTATTCAAAAGATTTTCATATTGAGCTAAATTTTTATCTTTATCTGAAAATCTATTTAAAAGATACTGAACTGTTTTCACTCAAATTTTCAGCATTGTTTTTAACATATATTATTCTTGCTGAAAGGGAAATTTGAGAAATAATTCATAGGATACAGTTGTACTCTATTTCATATCTTGTAAATTGTATCAAGGTTGTAACAGTGGTTGGATAAACTACTGATCTGTTATTCTTATTTTTCAACAAGTGTATAGGTAGTCTTCCACCTGTAAGTTAAGAAGGTATAGGTAGTTCTCACACTCGTAAGCGAAGAAAGTATAGGTAGACTTGCACCTATAAGTCAAGTGATTAGGTTTGTCTCACACCCGAAAGTTGAGACTTAGGCATCGCAGAGGTGTTTGGGCTGGCTTTCCCAACAAAGGCATATAAAAGGGAGCACGCTCAGGCTCAAACTTGCGACCTACACCTCAACCCACTTATATTCAGTTCCTTAACGAACTGAGCTACTTCCTGTTGGTTTTTAGTAAGTATCTTTGGTCAATTCTTCTACAGTTTGACGTTATATAAATGTGTTATTCAATTTTTAGATAAACTATTACTACTACCATGGATTCATAAAAAGGTAATGCTTTTCCCTATATTAATCAAAAAACTTGGATTCTATTTAATTCTCAAAAAAGCAGCAAAACATACACGAGAAGAAGATCTTCTTTTTTTCATCTTTTACAACCCTTAGATATCAGTCTAGAGAATGAAACAAACACAAACTACATAAAAAGACTAAAGAGTAAATACAAGGTTGAGCAACAGGAGCAACATCAACAGCGAGGCTCTTGCAGATTTTCTTCAATGTTTTTGTTTTTCTAACAATTATAGAAGTTGGATGAATAAAATATATATTAATCTAAACAATGGAGGTACCCATTTATCGACCCTCCAACATCGAAACTGTTACATTATATATTGTGAACAACATTGGCCTGGTTCATACTACTAGAGTTGTTTACCACATTGCTCCCCCTACCATAGAAGGTAGGATAATTAGGTGAAGGTAGAACTATGACTTCATTACTTCGCATTGTAATAACATCAAACATGGTGGGTCTTTCAACTGCTTGCTCTTGCACGCAATAGCGCCACATTTTTTTTTTTATCTCAAAGCTTTTGACATTGAGCACGAGTTTCTCAATGTTGGATCAATTAGTTTAAATCCCCTTTCACTTTTCCACAAGTTCAATGCCTGACAATTCAATTTCAAATCCATTATATAATGTCAAATGCTGAATTTTTTTGGATAATCCTTCATCCAAAAAGATCTTGAAATTTATATAAATGTAAGGTTTGTTTCAGTTTCTCACATGTCCAATAAGATTAAGAGAATTAGAAAGATGAAAATTGGTGTTCTTTTTGCTAATTAGAATCTTCAACAATAAATTTCTAAAGTTGAAGATACGTTTGGTAGGACCCAACCGAATCTACTGTCATAGGTTCAATCTGTACTACCGAACCCAAGACATAAGTTTTTAGTGTCCTACCGAATCTAGTGTGTGTTTTTTCAGGGTATGGTGATTTAAGGTTTATTTTTATGGATCTACAAGTTATATGGACCCATTTTGTGGCGTTTATGACCTTGAAAACTTTAATTTAAAACCTTTCAAACTTGAAGAACTGAGATTCTGAACGCCATTGAGTAGGTTTCTACTACACTAGAAAACCAACTAAATAAGGTTTTAAACACTTAAAAATCCTTTAAAAAGGATCTTAACCCTTTCAAGATGACTCTTAAAAGGTTTCTCGGAGTACTTGGAAGGACAAAAATGTGAAGAGAAAGGGAAGATGAAAATGGAAGAAAGGTTTAGGTTTAAAGTTTAGGGAAGAAAATGAACATGAGAATGGTGGTGGGTAAGGTTAGTAAATGATTTGGAGTAAAATAGAAATAAAAATAATAATTTTATCTTAATGAATGTAGAACCATGGTCTTGTCGTCGTAGTCATCAACTTGAACTCTTTCCTCATCGAATCGATCCAAGTAGTCCTCCAAGCTTTCCACAGGCTTCTGTCTGATGGCAAGCAGGTTGTTCACCGACTTTACTCTTTCCTTCCATCTGACAAATTGCTCAATAAACTTATGGGTAAGGTGGCCAAATGAGTAGATGGACCCTGTTTTCAGTTTGTTGTACCACTTCTGAGCCGGTCCACTAAGGGTGATGCTGAAACCTTTGCACATAGTTGCATCAACATAACCCTTTAACTCCATCCAGGACTTATAATTTTAAATGTGATCCCTAGGGTCTCTCTTCCCATCATACTCCACCTCAGCCGTCTTAACGTTCTTAGGCAATAGGGCCTAAAGAATCTCCTCAATAAATGGTGAAGGAAGCTCTTTGTACTCCCAATAATGTTGTGGTGGGTCTCTTCCGCTAGGCAGGGCTGACTCAGTACATCCAGACCTAGATGATCTTCTGGATGCCGACTTGGCAAGGCTGCTCCTTGTTGTACTAGTTTTCTTCGAAGGGGATGATAAAGCGGAGGTGCTTCTTATTGCTCCAGTCTTCTTCATAGGTACTAACCTGGGATGGGAGGATGTCGAGCTCTGACTCTCTTTTTTTGGCATCCAAAGTGTGGTGCAGGTCTTCGACAGGTAGGGATTTTTGATTGGAGCTCGGCAAGTCATGAGTCCGAACTGATCTCTACTTTGAACTTACACTTTGACATTTATTTCCTTCCTCCTTGTGAGGTCGAAAGTCAAGAAGAAGTCAAAGAGGGAGTATTTCCCTCAGTATTTGTTGTTGTTCTAACACTATAGAGGACATCTTCTCCATGGCGCTTAGCCAAAACTTCTGAGCAGAACTCTTTCAGCTTACTTTTGGGTGGCCTTCCCCTCTTATTCCAAGTTGCATCAGGCATGACAGTGGATTCCACTTCAATCAAAATTTTTGCCTCTTGACTTATGGCTGCAGAGCTGGTTTAGACTCAAACTGTCATCCCCACAAATGGCACCAAATGTTTGCGGAAGATTTGACCAACACCAGTTCATGATGAGATGGAAGGAGACACCCTGAGCTGGAACCCACGTAGGTGCTAGATTGCTTGGTTTATGATGATCCAATGACCCCATGGTTGCCTTTCGATCTTGATGATTAAAAACAACATGGAAATTATCATATATAATGTTTCCAATTGAGCATTTCAACTTAATGCCATCACAAATGCTATAAATGGTGTTAAATCTTGAAGTTCCTCATGATCAAGTTGATAGACCATCATCAAAATTTCAAGATCCGGTTATCAAGCTTGAAGACTCTCAAGATCAAGATAATGAGCATAATATTTGTATCTTTGTATTTGCCTAGATGATCTTAGGGTTGTAGGAATCGTGCTCTCTTTGCTCAATCACTTTACTCATGCATATATTTCCAAATGAGCATGTTTTTCAAAGGATTTCAAAATTTCACTTTGATTTTGGTTTATTCGATCGATCAAATGATCTTAAAAGGTTTCAAATCTTTGATTCGATGTTTTAAAGTATTTTGGTTTGATTCGATCAAGTTTGTGAAAATTTTTTTAAGGAGAAAAACACTTTGCAGGGTTGGGTAACAGACCAGAAGCCCGCTCCTTACGTCAGTGACCTTACTTAAAGGTCTGCCATTTCCAACAGCACGCTCCTGATTGGAGAAGCGCGCTGCTGTGACCCAGAAGATTGAAGGATTGTTCAAAATCTTTGAACGCATTCCTCATTGGACCAGGGCACTGCTATTTTTTCTGCAATCTTTTGAGGTTCTGTTAAGTTTCTGGCCCATGCTAGAAACGCGATCCTTAAGGGAGAAGAGCGGTTCTTTCTGGGTAACCTGAAGCTGCAGCTTGAGCAACAACGCGCTCCTTGTTGGAGAAGTACATTTCTGCCAGTTGTCAAAACAGATTGACAGTTTTGGGCGACGAAAATGATACTTTGCACAAAACTTTCCTCTTTGATTATGAACTGTTTTGGAAAAAATTTTACACGAGTTTTTGCTCAACCATTCTTGTGAAACTTTTTGAACGTTGGTTTTGAATTTCGAACACAAATTAGAGCTTAATCTTGAGAATCAAAGCCTAACGGCTCTATTGCTCTGTTTTTTATAAAAACCTAGTGTGGTGTTCATTTTACAAGGCATAGAATACACAACACGAACTCTTGAACTTTCTCCTGATCTTTCAAACATTCAAAAGAGTTTTTTGAGCTTAAATCTTCATATTATCATACTGAGACTTTGGATTGAACGAGGTTTCAACTGATTATTCATCATATCCAAAGCTTCTTGAAGGAAACAACTCTTGCTCATGCATATCATATTTCAAATTCGAATTGAGCATTGGTGAGTACGTTCCAAGTGCATTATAATTATAAATAGATGTTTTTTCCAAGTGAAATCCCTTTACATTTGATGACTTTGTATTTGAGTGGCTTGTTAGCCATTGGGAAGACTTCCTAAGGGAGGTCGGTGAATGTAAACAGTTGCTTACACTAGGAAGCAAGTTGTAAATGGTTTTGATCCTCACGCGGTAAATAGGATCAATTAGTGTGGGTTTGGAAAATCTTGATCAAGGGTGATCAAGTCGTGGAGGTAGGCTTTACGAGTCAAACCATGCTAAAATCTTGGTGTATTTGCTTTGTTCTTGCTTGCATACTTTATTCCATCACCTGCAACTTGTTTAATTGTTTATGCAATTTTAAAATCCTGCAAAGAAGTTCAATTGATCCCCCTCTTGGATATCTAACTGGGCCAACAAGTGATATCAGAGCAAGTAATCATCAAAGATTCTAACAATTCTTTGAGTATTTATGGCAGGACATAGTTTAAAGGACAATGACTTCGGTGAAGGACAAGCTCCTCTTTTTAAGAGAGATAACTATCTTCATTGGAAAACTAGGATGCAATTCTACCATAGAGCCCAAAACTTAGAAATGTGGGATGTTGTGACAATTGGTTGTCCAAAACCCACTAAAACCATAAATGGCAAAGTTGTACCCAAAGACAGATGAATGGAGTCCAAAAGAGAAGAAAATGGAACTTCTCAATAATCAAGCTATAAACATATTGTTTTGCAACCTATCAAGCAAGGAATTTAATCGCGTGAGTCGGCCAAAGAGATTTGGGAAAGACTTGAAGTAACCCATGAAGAGACTTAACAAGTTAAAGAGGCCAAACTTCAAATGTTGGTAGAAACTTATGAGACTTATACAATGAATGATAGTGAAACCATTTCGGAAGCCATAGCAAGATTTACCAAGAACATAAACGAAATGAGGACTTTTGAAAAAGTTATGACCAAGAGGAAACCATTAAAAAATTCCTAAGAGGCCTTCCTAAAAATATGGGAACCCAAAGCTACCGCCATTGAGGAAGCCAAGAATTTAGCTGAATATACATTTGATGAGTTGTATGGATCATTAATGGTTCATGTAATGAAACTCAAAAACAGTCTGGTCCCACTTAAGATAGATGATAAGGGGAAAAAAGACATTGCACTTGCTGTAAATTCTGATTCGGATTGTTCATCAAATGGTGAAAACACCGATGAGGATGTTGCAATGCTCTCTAGGAAGTTGAACTGTCTCATTAGAAGAAAAGGTATAGGCAGTTCAAACTAAAAATTCCACAAAGGAAGAAAGTTTGTAGCAAAGCCAAATAAATTGATATGTTATGGTTGCAACACACCTGGACATATCAAAAGTTAGTGTCCTAACAAAGAAAGAGGAGCTTCACTTCAAGGAAGAAGGACAAGAAAGTACTCAAGGCCACTTGGGATGATTCAACCTCAAGTGAAGAGGATTTTGGCTCCGACAATGAAAAGGCAATGATGTGTTTCATGACAAACACTAAGGTAAATTATGAATCCTTTGAATGTGGTGATATACTTGATTCCTCTGATTATGAATATATGAAAAACTATTTTGAAAGAGAAGTCAAGAAAAATGCTAAGCTTAAGAAAAACGTAATGAAAACTCTTGAAGAGATTGAATCTCAACAAGAGGAAATTGGGACCATGATCCTAGAAAAGGAAACCATGACCAAAGAGCTCGAAAAACTTAAAGAAAGTGTGGATGACCTTTCAAATGCTATGAAGAAATTCACACATGAACAAAAGCTCTTTAATATGATGCTAGGTTCTCAAAGGTTTACTTTTGATAAAGCCGGATTAGGTTATACCAAAAGTTCAAAGCAAAAGAATTACAATATTCTTTTGAACAAAAGACTCACTTGCCACCATTGCAATAGGCAAGGCCACACTATCCTTAGGTGCCCACTTAGAAGAACTAGAAAGGGTAAACTGGAATGGATAGAAAAGATTGTGCTTAATTAATGATGCTAACATGAATGGACCCGAAACTACATGGATACCAAAGTCAAAAGTCTTTTATGTGGTGTAGGATGGATCACAAAAGCATTATTGGTATCTCGATAGCAAATGCTCAAGGCAAATGTCCAGTGACAAATCAGTATTTTTGAGCATTTCCCGCAAGCTTGGAGGGAACGTGATCTTTGGCGACAATAGCAAAGGTAAAATTGAAGGTATTGGCACTATTGGTAATTATTTACTTGCTATTCATGATGTTTATATGTCAATGGCCTGAAACATAATCTCTTGAGTATAAGTCAATTATGTGACAAGGGTTATGATGTTAGTTTTGAAACAAATAGATGCACTGTTAAGCATGCCAGTGGTTCTAATGCATTCATAGCACATAGGTATAAGAATGTTTACTCTGCTTTGCTTGATGATATTAGTGAACAAAATGTATCTCGCTTGAGTGTTGTTGCGAACAATGATGCATGGTTATGACATAGGAGATTAGCTCATGTTAGTATGGACAATATTTCTAAACCTGCCAAAATGAGCTTGCCAAGGGCATTCTTAAAGGAGTGTACCTAAAAGATAAGGTTTGTGAACCTTGTCCACTTGAAAAGCATACCAAACCATCCTTTAAGAGCAAGAAAATCATGTCTACATCTAGAGCTCTTGAAATGGTCCATATGGATCTATTTGGACCTACCCAAACACAAAACATAGTAGGAAAATCATGTGTATATTATTGTTGATGATTTCTCTCATTTTACTTGGATGTTCTTCGTTGCTCATAAACATGAAGTGTGCAATGTGTTTATAAAATTGTCACAAAGTAGAAAATGAAAAAGGATATAGAATTACTATCATTAGAAGTGATAGAGGTGGTAATTCTTGTGAACAAAAATCTGGAAACTTTGGTTTAACCACTTGCTGAGAAATTCATCCATTTTCCTTGTGTAATTGTATCAGTAGCAGTACGAATTAGCCAAAAAGATGAAATCAAGAAAAGGGTGTCTAGTGATAACAACATGGGCAATGGCAACAATTGGTGATGAAGCAGACCAATAGCATATAGCTAGCATGGAATGACAAGAAGTATTTGAAATCAATTACCATAATGGAACAGTGAGGCTAAGAGCCATTACATTTATGACATAGAATCTGGCCTTCTTTAGAAGAAATCTAGCCTTTAATTCAAATCCTTTTTGTAATGACAAATACAACCAAAGTGTATTAAAACATAATACAATAGATTGATCTCCTTTATCGGCCTTCCATTGCTGTGAATGTTACATCATTTACTGAAATGAAGCCTATCGGCTTCAGACTCAAAACTTTCTCCACATTGCTCCTAGTACAAAACGCAGGTTGTTTAGGTGAAGCCAGTTCTATAGTGTCATTACTTAGCATTGTAACAACATCAGACATGGTAGGCCTATCAACTGCTCGCTCTTGGACGCACAAGAGCGCCACATTTATGTATCGCAAAGGTTTTGACATGGAAAATGAATCTCCTAACAATACCGAATCAATCAACTCGTACCCCCTTTTGTTGTTCCACAAGTTCCATGCCTGAAAATTTTGGTTTTAAGAGAATTTTTATAATTTAAGGGAAACTCATTTCCTTGATAGGAATTGAAGTAACAAATAAATTCATTCTAGCTAGCTAGTTAATGAAAATGATTAATGTGAAATTCGATGAAGTTGACGATCATAGAGTTACTCATATGTCCAAGAAGTGTGAGAGAATCAAAAAAATGAAAGCTAGTGTTCTTTTCGCCACTTAGAATCTCCAACAACAAAACTCCAAAGCTGAAGACATCAGATTTGATTGAGAAAACGCCCTCCACGGAATACTCGGGCAACATATAACCATTGTTTATAATATGACGAATGATTTTTTGTTAGCTTCAACAGATATACATATATAATAATGCAAGCTCGTAATTCAAGATATTACTTAGCTCTTCACTTACTAAGTTCCGACAACCCGATTTGTAATATTTTCTTGCAACTCGTTGCCCCCGAAAGTTCTTTCCATGCCAAAATCTGATATTTTGGCATTCATTTTGCTGTCCAATAGAATGTTGCTAGCTTTTAGATCTCTATGAATAATTCGTAATCTTGAATGTTGATGAAGATAAAGAAGCCCTTGTGCAATCCCTTCCATGATGTGAATTTGTTTCTCCCAGTCTAATAGACCTCTATTTGTTGGATCTGACACAACATATGCAACAATTTCATAAATAACAAGCATAGGTACTTACCATGAGAAATGAAAGGATATAACTAATTTTAAAAGGATAAAGATCACATACCGAAAATAAAGAAATCCAAGCTTTTGTTGGGCATGTACTCATAGATCAGTATTTTCTCTTCATCTTCAATGCAGCAACCAAGAAGTCTAACAAGATTTATGTGTTGTAGTTTAGCAATCAGCGTTGCCTCATTTTTCAGCTCCTCCAGTCCTTGCCCAGACCCTTTCGAGAGCCTTTTAATTGCTACTTCTCGTCCATTTAACAATTTACCCTAAAAGAAAGATTTGTCAATACTTTCCCATTTTTACTTCAAGATGAAAAATCTATACATGGAGCCAAATTGCACAATTTGTTTCTTTCAAAACTATTGCAGAAATTACAACATGATTATTGCTTTGACATTGTTATGATGGTTACAAATTAAATAAAATACACTAGCTAACATTGCATGTTTGATGCTTAAAGAAAAAAACAATTATCTAAGTAGAGTAAGTTAAAGAAATAAAATCTACCTGATACACAGGCCCAAAACCACCTTGTCCAAGCTTATTTGCCTCTTTGAAGTCATCTGTAGTGGCAGAAACACTTGACAAACTAAACAACGGCAATTCAGTGTCCCAACTGTTGTGCGGAATCGTGGTAAAGTATGAAAGAAAAACAAGACAACAGATTTAACGTGGTTCGGCAAATTGCCTACGTCCACGGGAGACAGCAAACTTGTATTATCAGAGAATACAAACTACACCCTTAGGTGAATATTACAGATTAGATCTCTTAAGAATAGATCTCAGAATAGAATTCTCTAACTCTCAGGAATGAATTCTGAAGACTGAAGTTGAGTCCTATTTATAGGTGTAATCAGGGGTAAAAACGTAATTATAAATATATTAAAATAATATATTTATATTTAAATTCAAAATCGGCGGGCGGCGGGCGGCGGCTGCTTTTGGCGCGTGGCGGCTGCTTTCGACTTGTCTGCCACGCTTTGTCTGCCACGCTCCCACATGCCAGCCGCAATTATTTGCCTACCATGCCAGCCGCACCTATTTGCCTGCCATGCCAGCCGCACCTATTTGTCTTCCATGCCAGCCGCTCCACTGTGGGTGGTCCCCACAAATCTCCACCTCCCCCACATGTGGAACAAGGCTCCTCCACACCTGCAATCTTTCTACAGATAGCAAGCTTCCTTCAAAAAACTGTTGCTGCCTCCATTAGTGCCCTTAGGCACTCCGACGTGAGATGTTGATCAAGTCCAAACAATGTTGAAACTTGATCCCTGTAACCACCTTTGTAAGCATATCTGCGGGGTTATCTGCAGTCTTGATCTTTTGCAGAAGAATACTCCATTCTTCTACTATTTCTCGAACAAAATGAAAACGAACATCAATATGCTTCGTTCGACTGTGATGAACTTGGTTCTTTGCCAAACAAATGGCACTCTGGCTGTCGCAGAAAACTTTAACATTCTTCTGCACAATTCCCAAGTCTTTAGTCAATCCATGAAGCCACATTGCTTCCTTGAAAGCTTCTGTTACTGCCATGTACTCTGCCTCTGTAGTAGACAAAACAACTGTTGACTGTAGTGTTGATCTCCAACTCACTGGTCCTCCTGCCATAGTGAAAACATAACCAGTAGTAGATCTGCGCTTGTCAAGATCTCCAGCATAGTCTGAATCCACATATCCGACTATATGCTTACAACTCTTCGAATCTCTCTCGAACTTTAAACCAATATCCACAGTACCATGAATATACCGTAGAATCCACTTCACTGCTTGCCAGTGGCCTTTACCAGGGTTGTGCATGTAACGACTTACCATACTTACAGCATGTGAAATGTCAGGTCTGGTACACACCATAGCATACATCAAGGCACCAACAACATTTGCATATGGAATCTTCTCCATTTGCTTCTTCTGATCCTCGGAATTTGGTGACATTGATGAACTTAGCTTGAAATGTGGTGCCAATGGTGTGCTCACAGGTTTTGTGTCATTGCCGATGTCAAAAGTTTGAAGAACTTTCTTCAAGTACTGAGTCTGAGTCAAACAGATTTTGCCTTTGACTCTGTCTCGAGTTATCTCCATCCCGAGAATTTTTCTAGCCTCTCCAAGATCCTTCATTTCAAACTCTGAGCACAATTGAGCCTTGAGCTTGTTGATCTCCACCTTGCTTTTAGATGCGATTAACATATCATCTACATATAAAAGCAAGTAGATAAATGTACCATCTTGAAGTTTGCGATAGTAGACACAATGATCAAACTGACTCCGAGTATATTTTTGCCCTTGGATGAAGCTGTCAAATCGCTTGTACCACTGTCTCGGTGACTGCTTCAGGCCCTACAGTGACTTGCTCAACTTGCAAGCCCAATTTTCTCTTCCTGGTACTTTGAATCCATCTGGTTGAGACATATATATCTCCTCTTCCAAATTACCATGCAGAAAAGCAGTTTCGACATCGAGTTGGGCTAACTCGAGATCAAACTGTGCAACCAAAGCCAATAATATTCGGATTGACGAATGCTTAACAATAGGTGAGAATACCTCATTGTAGTCAATTCCTTCCCTCTGAGCGTAGCCTTTTGCTACCAGTCTGGCTTTGTATCGGATACCATCTGTGCTGGGAGAGCCTTCCTTCTTAGTGAAAATCCATTTGCAGCCAATTGGTTTCTTTCCTTTTGGAAGTGGAACCAACTTCCATGTCTGATTCTGATGGAGTGATGTCATCTCCTCATTCATTGCCATTTTCCACTTTTCACTTTCCATACTCTGAATAGCATTTTTGTAATTGTATGGAATATCATCTCCGGTGACTGGAAATGCATATGCAACCATGTCAGTGTACCGAGCAGGTTTGCAGATTTCTCTTCTTGGTCGACTGGTGGCAATTGAATCTGGTTCTTGACTGATGTCTGTTCCTGGAGCCTCCACCTCAACTGAGATTTCCTCCTCTTCTTCAGGATGGTTGGATATCTCTGCTGACTTGCTAGGAGTTACTGGAATATCTAACTCCACCTGCTGAGGCAAATCTGGATCGTGATTTTCTTTATCAGAAACTGTATGCTTTAACATCACAGATTCATCAAAACTTACATCTCGACTTTTTACAATTGTCTTTGTATCAGGGTTCCATAGTCGGAAAGCCTTAACTCCTTCACTAAAGCCCATGAAAATCGCTTTCTTGGACCTAGGATCCAGTTTGGATTCCTTCACATGGAAATATGCAGTGCATCCAAAAATGCGCAGAGAATCATAATCTGAAACGGGGTGTCCAGACCATACCTCCTTGGGAGTTTTGCCATCTAGTGCTGTTGTAGGAAGTCGATTGATGATATGAGAGGCATATGACAGAGCTTCAGCCCAAAATCCCTTGCTCAGTCCAGAATGAGATAACATGCAGCGAACTTTATCTATCAAAGTACGATTCATGCGTTCAGCAACACCGTTTTGTTGTGGCGTGCCTGGGACTGTAAAATGTCTGACAATCCTTTCATTCTCACAAAATTTCTGAAATGGGTCTGACTTGTATTCTCCTTCATTATCAGATCTGAGCCTCTTAACCTTCCTTCCCGTTTGAGTTTCTACCATTTTCTTCCATATAAGAAAGGTATCGAGCACTTCATCTTTATGCTTCATGGTATAAACCCAAACATAGCGAGAGAAATCATCAATAAAAGTAACAAACCAACGTTTACCTCCCAATGAAGCATTTTGAGAGAGTCCCCAAACGTGGGTATGAACATAATCCAATGTTCCTTTTGTGCGGTGGATGGCAGTTCCAAACTTAACTCTCGTCTGCTTGCCTAAGATACAGTGCTCGCAGAAGTCAAGTTTCCCAGTTTTTGCACCTTTCAGAGAACCTTGCTTAATCAAGGTTTGAAGAGCTTTCTCTCCAACATGTCCGAGCCGCATGTGCCAAAGCCGGGAAGTGTCAGATGAAACATCATTAGAACTGGTGCAAGCTGAGACACTTCCGATTACTGTGTGTCCGTCAAGGAAATAAAGATTTCCTTTCTGAGTACCCTTCATGGCCAAGAGTGCTCCACGTACAACCTTCAGGACTCCACCTTCAATGGTTACCTTGTAACCGCTGGAATCAAGGACTCCTAAGGAGATCAGATTTTTCTTCAGATTTGGAACATATCTGACGTCCGTGAGCCGTCTTGTTGTACCGTCATGCATCTTAAGGCGTATAGTTCCAATACCTTTTGTGCGGCAGGTATTGTTGTTGCCCATGACCACGATTCCTCCATCGAACTCATCCAATTTTGAGAACCAATGGCGATTCGGACACATATGATAGGAACATTCGGAATCTAAAATCCATCTATCATACTGAATGTCTATAGATGAAACTGAGAATGCAGAATCTTCTTCAGCCTTCTGTGCCACATTTGCATCTGTCTTGCCCTTATTTGGACAATCTTTCTTCCAGTGCCCCTTTTGGTGACAATAGGCACATTCATCCTTCCCAAGATGTTGACGTGAAGAAGGTCCTTTTGACTTTGAGCGAGATCGGCCTCGCCCACTGGATCTATTAGATCTGTTGTTAGCCCTGCCTCTGGATACCGTCAAGGCTGCTGGTGATGCTTCCTTGTGATCGGGTTGGTCCTTCCTTCGATACTCGTTGTTCACCAAAGCATTTGAAACATCACTGAATTTAACCTCATCTTTGCCATATAACAAAGTTGTTGTTAAATGTTCATAACTTTCAGGCAAAGAGTTTAACAACAACAGTGCCTTATCCTCATCAATAATTTCAACATCAAGATTTAGTAGATCAGCAAGAATCTCGTTGAAATTATCAAGATGCTCAATCATGGGAGTACCTTGTTTGTACTGAAAACGAAAGAGCTTCTTCTTCAGGTAGAGGCGGTTCTCTATGCTTTTCGTCATTTACTTGTCCTCCAGTTTCTTCCAGAGACTTGTTGCCATAGTCTCTTTCATTACAAAGTACTTCTGATCTTTGGCCAAACAGAGTCTGATTGTTCCACAAGCTTGACGATTGACGAAATACCAATCATCATCGGACATATCCTTGGGCTTGGTTTCCAAGGCGATATGTGAGCCTTCTCGGAATAAAAGATCTTGAACTTCGCATTGCCACATGCCAAAGTTGTTGGTGCCGTTAAATTTTTCCACCTCGAACTTTGCATTAGACATCGAACTTCTTTGCCAAGGCCTGCTTAAGCTTGGGATTTCCTCCGTCATTAAGACCGAAGATATGTATGACGCCGAAAAGTGCTTCGAAAAATGATAAACAACTCCAACTAAGCTATATCAATAACTTAGCAGCTGAGTCTGCAGAAACTGATTGCACGGTTGCGTCCGGAACGGTCGAAAATGGTGGAAACGAGTCTGACTTTGCTGAAATCAGACGAAAAATAAGCCGAAACAGTTGTTCAACAGGAATTGATGAATAGTGTCGGGCTGAACGCGGACTAGGCCTGAAGAACAGTGACGGACCCGTGAACAGTGACTGACTGGTGAACAGTGACGGACTGGTAAACAGTGATAGACCGGTGAACAGCGTCGGATCGTTGAACAGTGACGGACCAGTGAACAGTGTTTGCTGAGTGGGCTGGGCCCGAGCGGATGAACAGTTCTGGATCAGAAAGATTGGGCCTGTGAACAGGTCGGCGATTGGGCCGGGCAGGCGGAATGAACAGTGACAGAGAGTCTGTTTTTCTTCCAAAACTTCACCTTGGCTCTGATACCAATTTGTTGTGCGGAATCGTGGTAAAGTATGAAAGAAAAACAAGACAACAGATTTAACGTGGTTCGGCAAATTGCCTACGTCCACGGGAGACAGCAAACTTGTATTATCAGAGAATACAAACTACACCCTTAGGTGAATATTACAGATTAGATCTCTTAAGAATAGATCTCAGAATAGAATTCTCTAACTCTCAGGAATGAATTCTGAAGACTGAAGTTGAGTCCTATTTATAGGTGTAATCAGGGGTAAAAACGTAATTATAAATATATTAAAATAATATATTTATATTTAAATTCAAAATCGGCGGGCGGCGGGCGGCGGCTGCTTTCGACTTGTCTGCCACGCTTTGTCTGTCACGCTCCCACATGCCAGCCGCAATTATTTGCCTGCCATGCCAGCCGCACCTATTTGTCTGCCTTGCCAGCCGCTCCACTGTGGGTGGTCCCCACACCAACTCGCTCCACTCGTATTCTTATTTGTATCAGACATTAATTCACTGTCTATTGTTGTTATGTTTGCACTAAAATCAAATGACAGCAAGTCTTGACTCATTTCCTTGTCCCCTGATTTTATCAACAGAACTAATTATTTATAGATATGTACAATGAATTTTCAACTATGAATGAAATAAATGAATTATATGTACCTCTTTGTTTCAGCTTTTTCCTCCAAAAACAGAAGGCAAAGAAGCCCAAAATGAGCAGAATAAGAATGATGGGCAGTGTCACAATTAGCAAAAGCTGCCTCTTATCTCTTGAGTTGGAAGATGATGTCATATTTTTGGAGTCTTTAAAAAGAAGAAGAAAGAAAAAATCACTTCATCAATTACAAATCTCAGAATGGACTAAAGAAAAAAAGCTAATGTTTCACAGAGACTTCTTGCCCTTACCTCCATTATTAATCTTGATCTCAGATTCAGCAACTCTTATAAAAAGATCATTTCCTCATTTATCAAGTTGCTCTATACCCAACAAATCTCCGTTCCATATCAAACACCCTCTGTTGCTTATGTACCCATAAGCATTACAAGAACAGTTTTTGCTCAAGCAAGCTAGTTTGCATTCTTCAGCATTTTCAACATCCACAGGCTCTGAATTTTCAGGAGACTTGACTGTTGTGCGGAATCGAAGTAAAGTATGAAAGAAAAAAAAGACCACAGATTTAACGTGGTTCGGCAAATTGCCTACGTCCACGGGAGACAGCAAACTTGTATTAAAAGAGAATACAAAGTACACCCTTAGGTGAAACTTACAGATTAGATCTCTTAAGTAGATCTTACAGAATAGAACTCTCTAACTCTCAGGAATGAATTTTGAATACTGAAGTTGAGCTCTATTTATAGGTGTAAGCAGGGGTAATTTCGTAATTTATAAATATATTAAAATAATATATTTATATATTAAAATCAAAAGCCTTTCACAGTGCGGCGCGTGGCAGCTCTTTCGGCGCGTGGCAGCTCATTCGGCACGCGGGCGTGGCAGCTATTTCGGCGCCTCTTGTCTGCCACGCCACATTCTCATTTGTTTAATTAGCTGCCACTTCCTTTTTTTCAGCCGACCAAACTAAATGAAAGGTGGCCAACATGGGGGGGACCACAATAAATCTCCACCTCCACCTCATGTGGAACGGGGCTCCTCTACACCTACAATCTCTCTACAGATAGCAAGCTTCCTTCAAAAGACTGTTGCTGCCTCCATTAGTGCCCTTAGGCACTCCGAGCTCGTGAGATGTTGATCAAGTCCAAACAATGTTGGAACTTGATCCCTGTAACCACTTTTGTAAGCATATGTGCGGGGTTATCTGCAGTCTTGATCTTTTGCAGAAGAATACTCCCTTCTTCTACTATTTCTCGAACAAAATGAAAAAGAACATCAATATGCTTCGTTCGACTGTGATGAACTTGGTTCTTTGCCAAACAAATGGCACTCTGGCTGTCGCAGAAAACTTCAACATTTTTCTGCACAATTCCCAAGTCTTTAGTCAATCCATGAAGCCACATTGCTTCCTTGAAAGCTTCTGTTACTGCCATGTACTCTGCCTCTGTAGTAGACAAAGCAACTGTTGACTGTAGTGTTGATCTCCAACTCACTGGTCCTCCTGCCATAGTGAAAACATAACCAGTAGTAGATCTGCGCTTGTCAAGATCTCCAGCATAGTCCGAATCCACATATCCGACTAGATGCTTACAACTATTCGAATCTCTCTCGAACTTTAAACCAATATCCACAGTACCATGAATATATCGTAGAATCCACTTCACTGCTTGCCAGTGGCCTTTACCAGGGTTGTGCATGTAACGACTTACCATACTTACAGCATGTGAAATGTCAGGTCTGGTACACACCATAGCATACATCAAGGCACCAACAGCATTTGCATATGGAATCTTCTCCATTTGCTTCTTCTGATCCTCGGAATTTGGTGACATTGATGAACTTAGCTTGAAATGTGGTGCCAATGGTGTGCTCACAGGTTTTGTGTCATTGCCGATGTCAAAAGTTTGAATAACTTTCTTCAAGTACTGAGTCTGAGTCAAACAGATTTTGCCTTTGGCCCTGTCTCGAGTTATCTCCATCCCGAGAATTTTCCTGGCCTCTCCAAGATCCTTCATTTCAAACTCTGAGCTCAATTGAGCCTTCAGCTTGTTGATCTCCACCTTGCTTTTAGATGCGATTAACATGTCATCTACATATAAAAGCAAGTAGATAAATGTACCATCTTGAAGTTTGCGATAGTAGACACAATGATCAAACTGACTCCGAGTATATTTTTGCCCTTGGATGAAGCTGTCAAATCGCTTGTACCACTGTCTTGGTGACTGCTTCAGGCCATACAGTGACTTGCTCAACTTGCAAGCCCAATTCTCTCTTCCTGGTACTTTGAATCCATCTGGTTGAGACATATATATCTCCTCGTCCAAATTACCATGCAGAAAAGCAGTTTTGACATCGAGTTGGGCTAACTCGAGATCAAACTGTGCAACCAAAGCCAATAATATTCGAATTGACGAATGCTTAACAACAGGTGAGAATACCTCATTGTAGTCAATTCCTTCCCTCTGAGCGTAGCCTTTTGCTACCAGTCTGGCTTTGTATCGGATATCATCTGTGCTGGGAGAGCCTTCCTTCTTAGCGAAAATCCATTTGCAGCCAATTGATTTCTTTCCTTTTGGAAGTGGAACCAACTTCCAAGTCTGATTCTGATGGAGTGATGTCATCTCCTCATTCATTGCCATTTTCCACTTATCACTTTCCATACTCTGAATAGCATCTTTGTAATTGTATGGAATATCGTCTCCAGTGACTGGAAATGCATATGCAACCATGTCAGTGTACCGAGCAGGTTTGCGGATTTCTCTTCTAGGTCGATTGGTGGCAATTGAATCTGGTTCTTCACTGATGTCTGTTCCTGGAGCCTCCACCTCAACTGAGATTTCCTCATCGTCTTCTTCAGGATGGCTGGATATCTCTGCTGACTTGCTAGGAGTTACTGGAATATCTAACTCCACCTGCTGAGGCAAATCTGGATCGCGAATTTCTTTATCAGAAACTGTATGCTTTAACATCACAGATTCATCAAAAGTTACATCTCGACTTTTGACAATTGTCTTTGTATCAGGGTTCCATAGTCGGAAAGCCTTAACTCCTTCACTAAAGCCCATGAAAATCGCTTTCTTAGACCTAGGATCCAGTTTGGATTCCTTCACATGGAAATATGCAGTGCATCCAAAAATGCGCAGAGAACCATAATCTGAAACGGGGTGTCCAGACCATACCTCCTTGGGAGTTTTGCCATCTAGTGCTGTTGCAGGAAGTCGACTGATGATATGAGAGGCATATGACAAAGCTTCAGCCCAAAATGCCTTGCTCAGTCCAGAATGAGATAACATGCAGCGAACTTTATCTATCAAAGTACGATTCATGCGTTCAGCAACACCGTTTTGTTGTGGCGTGCCTGGGACTGTGAAATGTCTGACAATCCCTTCATTCTCACAAAATTTCTGAAATGGGTCTGACTTGTATTCTCCTCCATTATCAGATCTGAGCCTCTTAATCTTCCTTCCCGTTTGGGTTTCTACCATTTTCTTCCATATAAGAAAGGTATCGAGCACTTCATCTTTGTGCTTCATGGTATAAACCCAAACATAACGAGAGAAATCATCAATAAAAGTAACAAACCAACGTTTACCGCCCAATGAAGCATTTTGAGAGGGTCCCCAGACGTCGGTATGAACATAATCTAATGTTCCTTTTGTGCGGTGGATGGCAGTTCCAAACTTGACTCTCGTCTGCTTGCCTAAGATACAGTGCTCGCAGAAGTCAAGTTTCCCGGTTTTAGCACCTTTCAGAGAACCTTGCTTGATCAAGGTTTGAAGAGCTTTCTCTCCAACATGTCCGAGCCGCATGTGCCAAAGTCGGGAAGTGTCCGATGAAACATCATTAGAACTGGTGCAAGCTGAGACACTTCCGATTACTGTGTGTCCATCAAGGAAATAAAGATTTCCTTTCTGAGTACCCTTCATGGCCAAGAATGCTCCACGTACAACTTTCAGAACTCCACCTTCAATGGTTACCTTGTAACCGCTGGAATCAAGGACTCCTAAGGATATCAGATTTTTCTTCAGATCTGGAACATATCTGACGTCCGTGAGCCGTCTTGTTGTACCGTCATGCATCTTAAGGCGTATAGTTCCAATACCTTTTGTGCGGCAGGTATTGTTGTTGCCCATGACCACGACTCCTCCATCGAACTCATCCAATTTTGAGAACCAATGGCGATTCGGACACATATGATAGGAACATCCGGAAACTAAAATCCATCTATCATACTGAATGTCTATAGATGAAACTGAGAATGCAGAATCTTCTTCAGCCTTCTGTGCCACATTTGCATCTGTCTTGCCCTTATTTGGACAATCTTTCTTCCAGTGCCCCTTTTGGTGACAATAGGCACATTCATCCTTCCCAAGATGTTGACGTGAAGAAGGTCCTTTTGACTTTGAGCGAGATCGGCCTCGCCCACTGGATCTATTAGATCTGTTGTTAGCCCTGCCTCTGGATACCGTCAATTCTGCTGGTGATGCTTCCTTGTGATCGCGTTGGTCCTTCCTTCGATACTCGTTGTTCACCAAAGCATTTGAAACATCACTGAATTTAACCTCATCTTTGCCATATAACAAAGTTGTTGTTAAATGTTCATAACTTTCAGGCAAAGAGTTTAACAACAACAGTGCCTTATCCTCATCAATAATTTCAACATCAAGATTTAGTAGATCAGCAAGAATCTTGTTGAAATTATCAAGATGCTCAATCATGGGAGTACCTTGTTTGTACTGAAAACGAAAGAGCTTCTTCTTCAGGTAGAGGCGGTTCTCTATGCTTTTCGTCATATACTTGTCCTCCAACTTCTTCCAGAGACTTGTTGCCATAGTCTCTTTCATGACAAAGTACTTCTGATCTTTGGCCAAGCAGAGTCTGATTGTTCCACAAGCTTGACGATTGACGAAATACCAATCATCATCGGACATATCCTTGGGCTTGGTTTCCAAGGCGATATGTGAGCCTTCTCGGAATAAAAGATCTTGAACTTCGCATTGCCACATGCCAAAGTTGTTGGTGCCGTTGAATTTCTCCACCTCGAACTTTGCATTAGACATCGAACTTCTTGGCCAAGGCCTGCTTGTGCTTGGGATTTCCTCTGCCATTTAGACCGAAGATATTTATGACTTAGCAGCTGAATCTGTAGAAACTGATTGCACGGTTGCGTCCGAAACGGTCGAAAATGGTGGAAACGAGCCTGACTTTGCTGAAATCAGACGAAAAATGAGCCGAATAAGGTTGGTCAACAAGAATTGATGAATAGGGTCGGGCTGAACGCGGACTGGGCCGTGAACAGTGACGGGCTGTGAACAGTTTCTGGGCTTGAACAGTGACGGCTGTGAACAGTTCTGGGCTGTAAACAGTGACGGGCTGTAAACAGTTTCTGGGCTGTGAACAGAGACGGACCGAACAGTTTCTGGGCTTAAACAGTGACGGGCTGTGAACAGGTTCTGTGCTTAAACAGTAACGGTCTTTGAACAGTTCTGGGCTTGAACAGTCTGGGCTGTAAACAGTGACGGGCTGTGAACAGTTACGGGCCGACCAGTTTTGGGCCTTCAACAGTATCGGACTGGTGAACAGTATCGGACCGGTGAACAGGGGGTCGGACCGGTGAACAGTGTCGGACCTCGGACTGGTGAACAGTATCGGACCGGTGAACAGTCACCGGTATGAAAAGTGCGCGGCCTGAATGAACAGTGACGGCGGTATGAACAGTGAACGGCTGTTTCCGGTGTGAACAGTGCTGCCAAATACGGTACGGGGCCCAAACTTTGATCGGCTCCTATGGACTCGTTTCTTCTCCGTTTTTCTCGCCGTTTGTTGCGTTGGACTCCTGAGAACAAGAGCTACCTCCTCGGGTGATCAGAACACAGTTCTGATCACGTTTACAAAATTTCGAAATTTCGACGTTGTCTCAAAAAATTTCGACAGAGAGTCTGTTTTTCTTCCAAAACCTCACCTTGTCTCTGATACCAATTTTTTGTGCGGAATCGAAGTAAAGTATGAAAGAAAAAACAAGACCACAGATTTAACGTGGTTCGACAAATTGCCTACGTCCACGGGAGACAGCAAACTTGTATTAAAAGAGAATACAAAGTACACCCTTAGGTGAAACTTACAGATTAGATCTCTTAAGTAGATCTTACAGAATAGAACTCTCTAACTCTAAGGAATGAATTTTGAATACTGAAGTTGAGCTCTATTTATAGGTGTAAGCAGGGGTAATTTCGTAATTTATAAATATATTAAAATAATATATTTATATATTAAAATCAAAAGCCTTTCACAGTGCGGCGCGTGGCAGCTCTTTCGGCGCGTGGCAGCTCATTCGGCACGCGGGCGTGGCAGCTATTTCGGCGCCTCTTGTCTGCCACGCCACATTCTCATTTGTTTAATTAGCTGCCACTTCTTTTTTTCAGCCGACCAAACTAAATGAAAGGTGGCCAACATGGGGGGGACCACAATATTGACATCTTTCATCAATATAAACTGGTCTTTGATTCCACATTGCAAAGAAGTTTTCCTAACACACCCAGCAGACCAATCTTGCTGCTTCCAATCTCTTAATGAGTTAGGCTCAAAACCTGGCAAACAATGGCAATTCGTAATCAGCTCATCATCACAGATACTTAAAGCTCCACAAAGTGCATAAACTTAGCAAGAAGGCCTTGGTTGTGCCCAAAACAAGACCCACGCTTTCTCAGCATTTAACCACGTCAAAAGTTTCACTTGCCCAGATAAATCCATCACACATCTTGAAATTATGTCTTTTCTATAAGCAGAAAAGGTGATATAAGCTCCATTTTGATGAGTAACATAGGTGAAGTAATTGAAAATTTGTATGAACTCTGGAATATGTGCGAAATTACTCCCATTCCAGCTCCCACTATTCCAATATCTTTGAGACCCTTTAGTGATTGAAAACTCTAATTTTGAAGTGCAATTTATTGCCATTGAATAAGCCCCAGGAGCTGGATCTTGCAAACTAGTCCATGAAGTTAAAAACGATGTTTGATTTGTCCTTGTATTGAACCCAAGTTTCATTCCTGGCAAAAGGGTATTTGTAGGATGATCAAAGCTCTGCCACAGAACTAAATTAGAATTGATTTGATCTGTTAAAACAAGATTGCCTGAATCCAAAAGTGTGGCTCTTGTGTTGGTACTGGTGTTTGGTGTACTCAGAGATGTGAATAATAAAGAAACACCTATGCCATCAGAAATCATGAGATTGCCTTCTTTGTTGATACTAAGAAAGCAGAGGAATTAGCAGCAGAGAGCTTGGTGGTAATTGGTTACAAAATTAAATATCAAAAAAAAAAAAAAATTAAGACCAAAAGCTGTTGTTTCAAACTGATCAACCCACTTGACAAGATTAATTTTATTATGTCACTTATTGACATTTTTATATATTAAAAGTATCTATTTATATTAGTTTTTAGCTTATACTATAATAAATTTAGATATTTAAGCATATACTTAAAAATTCTCTAAACTTTTTTAATTTAATAAATTTTTACAAAAATTCTCTACGTCGAATTAAACTTTTCCTAATTAATTTTAATT
The DNA here is from genome assembly GCA_035771175.1 of Paratinospora sagittata. NCBI lineage: Eukaryota > Viridiplantae > Streptophyta > Magnoliopsida > Ranunculales > Menispermaceae > Paratinospora > Paratinospora sagittata. The sequence goes on from CM069589.1 coordinate 37,235,655, forward strand.
TTCAATCCTTGGGTAGACCATAGTAAACCACATCATACATTAACATTTTATAATTACATTAATTCATTCACAACATTAAAGGCTTATTTTCCTCTAATTATTTGATTGATTCATATTAACTTAGCCTGTAGCTATCTCCTAGCTCTTCCCATTTCTGTTAAAAAAAAAATACAAAAAATACAAAAAAAAAAAAAGCTAATTTAGAACTAGTCATCATCCTTTTATTTTATCAAGTTTAGTCCTGCTTACAAAATAATTTACAAAACAATTGTGCAGTGCGGAGAACTAAAAGCTCGAGGTAGCTCTGTTTGTAAGATATTAATTTCCATAATGCTCTGTTTGTATATATTAAAAAAAAATTCATAATGTTCTTATGTACTGGAGTACTCTCCTTTGAACAATCATATATATAAATACTTTCACAAAGTCGTGCAATCAAGAAGACAAACACGTCTTCAAGACTTGTAATATAATATGAAAATGATCGTTGAAGACTTGTAAAAGTCATCTTTGGCGTACTGGTTCCGGTCATCACTATGCCATTATGGTAATTGGAAAGCTTCTGAAGACTTGTGAAACTCATCTTTTGAAATCTAATTTTGATAAGCTGAAAAATTAAACCACTGCCAGAGGAAAAGAAGAGGAAAAAGAAGCAAAATAAGAAGGGAAAGAAGATGTGAGATCTTAAATTGAAATGAAAATGAAAGAAGAAGACAGCAGAAGACGATCAAAAGACTTGCAAAAGTCATGGTTGAAGACAAAGATAGAAGAAGTCATCTTAGACATACTGGCTCTCTCATATATAGCCTCACTGTTCCATTATGGTAATAATTAATTTCAAAAGCTCCTTGTCATTCCATGCTAGCTACCTGCTATGGCTATGCATCATCACCAATTGCTGCCCTTGCCCCATGTTATTATCACTGGACACCCTTTTCTTGATTTCATCTTTTTGGCTAATTTGTATTGCTACTGATACATTAAAACAAGGGAAATGGATGAATTTCTAGAAATCAGAGTGTTTGCTACTGATAAGTGTTTTCAGATTGAACAGGAAGCTGAGAGCAAAACAAGGAAAAAAATAATAAAAAATATGACTTCTGCAGAGTAATTTTGGTTTTGTCTTATGGTCCTAAAAAAAGATAGATATATACTTTCATAGGTCTAAATTACTTTAGAGCTAGTCATACAAGACCAACCAAACTTGACCCTAAAAAATAATTAAATCATGACTCAAGTAGAATTCTCAACAATTAAATATTATTTTGTGATGCTCTTTTACACATAAATCTTGTGAATTAATTTTTTATAGTTATTAATACTATTCGATCTTGAAAATAGGAACTAGAACAGATAAAAAAAAAAAACCTCAAGCAGGACTAATTCTATTTTGAGAATTTATTAAATGCATAATAAATTTTCTTACTACACATGTACATAGTTAATTAATTTCCCAAAACAAATTGTGAACAACCCCTATTCATGATGTGTGACTTTTCTCTTGGATCTTCCTTCCCCACCCAATTCTCCTCATTATATCTAGTGAATGTGCATGTGCGTTATTGTTTGCTCCAGTGCGTGGCAGGTGATGTAATTTTTTTATTAAATAATTATTTGAAACAAACTTTTTCTCTCATCTTCTCTTTTTTTTTTTTTTTTTTTTTTTCAGTGAACAAACAGGCATATATCTATAGAAGCTTTGCAAATTTATTTATAATAAACTTGAAAGGTTTTATTAAAAATGATTTAACCACGGGGTCACTTTAAAGAAGATGTGTAAATGACTAAATCTTATTGGTTGCATGTTTCAGTTGAAACAAACATAGAGAAAAATGTGAAAAATAGAAAAGTGGGTTGGTTAGAAAATTTGAATGCTCCAAAAATACCCCTTAATTGTTCATAATATGGGTCGAAAAATCAAATGTTCTAATAGATAAAAAAAGGGCATTATTGGGATTATAATAAAAGCAACACACCGTAATTAAGAAGTTTTGGCTTTATAAATAGTATAAATATATTTATATACTAATATAATAAATCTTCTTGAGACTTTTCACCGCATAACTATTTTTGCATTTCTTCCACATTTGCCATTTTGTAAAAATTCTCATTTTTATAAAATGGGACCCCAAAATTTTTAGAAAATGTGATCAATAGATGTAGAAGGTGTGTGTGAGAGTTTTGCATGATTTGGCGACATGGGTAATGATTCTAGCATCGACAAGCTAGGAATTGGCACGGTTGGACTTGCATTGTGGACACATTCTTTATCTCCATGACGTCCTTTATGTTCCTAGGATTTGACATAACTTAATTTCAGTTCTTAGCTTGATGGAGTAAGGATTTTAATTTGTGTTTGAAAAACTTGGTGTCAAATTATATTTGAACACTCTTTATTATGGTTTTGGTTATGTATTAAATTGTTCCAGTATTAATGATAATTCTGATTCTCATTATTATGTTTCATCTGATATTGATTCTATTAGATGACATGCTAGATTAGGTCACATAGGGCAAGAAAGACTGCAACGATTGGCTAGAGAGGGTCTTTTAGGCACACTCGCCCATGTTCAATTGCCCACTTGTGCACCTTGCCTAGTAGGCAAGGCAACAAGGAAACCATTTGACAAAGCCAAATGAGCATCTGAATCATTGTAGCTTATACATTTTGACATCTGTGGTCCTATGAATGTAAAGGCTCGACACTGAGCACCTTATTTCATCACATTTATAGATGATTGTACGTGTTTTGGTCATGTTTATTTGATATCTCACAAGTCTGAAGCATTAGATTACTTTAGAAGTTATCTTTCTGAAGTTGAGAATCAATTAGATAAATGAGTTAAAGCTCTTCGTAATGATCGAGGCCGCGAGTATCTTTCTGAATAATTTAAAGTACTTTGTGATGAAAAAGGTATCATTCGACAATTAACAATTCCTCGAACTCCATAGCAAAACGGTGATGCAGAAAGTCAAAATTGTACATTGTTAGACATGGTGCGTTCAATGATGGCACAAGCAAATCCAATATCTTATTGGGGAGATGCATTATTAACTGTGGCCTACATTTTTAACTGTGTGCCTTCTAAGTCAGTTTCATCTATGCCTTATAAATTATGGACTGGCAATAAACCTGATTTAAGTTAGTTGCGTCCATGAGGATCAACAACTTACCTACATGATATTTGTCAAAAATTTGGGAAATTAGGTCATAGAGGAAAGAAATGTATCTTATAAGATATTATTCTACTTCTAAGGGCTATGTCTTCATAGGTGAGCATGTTGATGGTGGTGTTACTGAAATAAAATCACCAGATGTAGTTTTCTTAGAGGATGATTTTCCTAATCAGGGTCAAGTTACCCAAGAAATTGAGTTTTATGAATATGACGAACAATGGGAGACATCCCAAACCCTGTTATTGAGATTGAAGGAAGAACAATTTCTAAAGATAGTGGGAGTGATATTCAACCAACTAGTTCGACACTAACGGATGAAAATCCCGAGGTTATACAATTGCGTAGAAGCATACATGGGCATATACCTCACGTCGTTTTTCGATTGAAAGGGATGCTTTTATGCTTACTTCAAAAGATGATGTTGAACACAACTGTTAAAGAAGCTCTTTCTTCCTCTAAAAGTAAAGAATTGTTTGCTGCAATGCATGAAAAAATGGAGTCTATGAGGGAAAATCATGTTTGGGACTTGGTTGACCTTTCACCTAGGCGCAAGACTATTGGAAACAAATAGATTTTAAAAGTCAAGCACAAGTTAGATGGTTCCATTGAAATATACAAGGCTCACTTAGTAGCCAAAGGACACAACCAACAAGAAGGGGTAGATTATGAGGAAACTTTTTCCCCTGTTATTCGATTTGCCTCTTATCATTTTAATTCTAGCTATTGTTGCATATTTGGACCTTGAGTTACGTCAAACGGATGTTAAAACTGAATTTCTCAGTAGAGAACTAGATGAGAAGATCTAAATGGATCAACCTGAAGGCTTTATATCCAAAGGAAATGAAAGCAAAGTTTACAAGCTCAGTCATTCCATTTATGGATTAAAGTAATCATCTAGATAGTGGAATTTACGATTTCATTGAGTCATTACTTATAATAGGTTTACAATGATTGAAGAGGATCACTGTGTGTATATTAAACGATCCAAGACTAGCTTTTTGATTTTGTCTTTATATGTAGATGACATATTACTAGCTGGAAATAATAAGGAGATGCTTGTCGCTACTAAAGAGTGGTTGTCTTCTACATTTGAAATGAAAAACATGGGTGATGCAAATTATATCCTTGAAGTTAGGATATATAGAAATCGTTCAAAATGAATTTTGGGCTTGTCTCAAGAGAATTATATTAATAAGATACTTGAACGATTTCAAATGTATAATTGCAAACCTATTAACACTCCTATTGCAAAAGGTGAATCTTTGAGCCTTATGATGTGTCCTCAAACTCTAGAAAAAAAGGAGAAGATGACCCATGTACCATATTCCATTGTTGTTGGGAGTTTGATGTAATGCAACGATGTGTACTTGACCTAACATATGTTATGCGGTTTGATTGGTCAGTCGATATCAATCTATGTTCATGGAATTGTTGATTACATGCTATGTTATCAAGGTTTGAATCTGCACTTAGTAGGCTATAGTGACGCAGATTGGAGTGGTGATCTAGATGGAAGAAAATCCACATCAGGGTACACATTCTTGCTTAATATAATGGCGGAGCTATCTCATGGAGTAGCAAGAAGCAGTATTGCATTGCTTTGTTTACGATGGAAGCAGAATTCGTTGCATGTTCTGCAGCGGTGCAAGAAGTTGTTTGGTTGGAGAGGTTCTTGCACAATCTTGGAGTTGTCCCAAATTATACAGATCTAGTGACAATCCATTGTGATAGTATGACTGCCCTTGCCTATGTGAAAGACCCAAAGTACCATGACAAAACCAAACATATTGACCTGAGATACCATTTCATCTGTGATATAGTAGCTAAGAAGGAAGTTTCTTTAGAATACATACCTACTGGATGCATGGTTCCAGATCCTTTTACAAAACCTATTGTTAGTGTGATGCTCTGAAAATCATTTCATCTAGCCCATTACCCAATTGCATTTTGTCCAAACTCTATGTGTTTGTTTGATGGTTGTTTAATGTTTGTATATTTGATGCTTGATAATGTATATAAATATGTGCATTATAAATTGTATATGGGTCATGTTAAATTAAAGTATAATGCATGTGTTATTATTTATGCATGAGCCCATGAATTGATATGGGTTAGGATTGATTGAATAAAAGGATAAATGAGAATGAAAATTTGGTGTATTAGATGGATTGGACATTTAAAATACATGAAAGCATGAGGTTGGTTAAAGTACATGTGGTTGGTATTGGTAGTATGAGACCAACACATGTCAAGTTGGTGCATGAGACCAACACATGTCAAGTTGGTGCATGAGAGTGGACAAGTGTCCCATGCCCCATTTCTCTTTTCCAACACATGTCAAGTTGGTGCATGAGACCAACACATGTCAAGTTGGTGCATGAGAGTGCACAAGTGTCCCTTGCCCCATTTCTCTTCTCCAACACATGTCAAGTTGGTGCATGAGAATGGACAAGTGTCCCATGCCCCATTTCTTTTTTCCAACACATGTCAAGTTGGTGCATGAGACCAACACATGTCAAGTTAGTGCATGAGAGTGCACAAGTGTCCCATGCCCCATTTCTCTTCTCCAACACATGTCAAGTTGGTGCATGAGAGTGGACAAGTGTCCCATGCCCCACTTCTCTTCTCCAAGGAAGTCCTAGAGAGTGAGATGAGTGGAGGGAAAGGAAAAAAAGAAGAAAAAGGAAAGAAGAAGAGAAAGAAAGATGAAGTTGCTTTGAGGGAAGTCTCAGCAACGTTTTCATCAAAGAGCTGGATCTTGGTGATATATGGTCAGATTGAGATCAAAAATTTTCAACCAGTTCCTATCTTATAGTTATTTATTCTGGTCGGTGGAGATCTTGATTGGAGTTTTCTTCTGAGAGATATAACCTCCCAAATAAAGCTGGTTGGAAGGTCTGAATTTCTCACGCAATTTAGATCAAACTAATAGTTCTCTGAAACCTACCGTCTGATGGATATGATATTTTCGAAGATGGTTCACAACTAATATTACTACATTATGAACGGTTGAGATGTTGATGGATTTAGTATTTTGTGTGATATAGTCATCTGAGTTCAAGTAATTACAGCAGGAAATGAGAAATTGTCTGATTAGAGACTTGTTCATCAAAGAGGCTTATCTCTTCGGTCGACCATTGGATTGAGTTGATTGTTGGACAAAAGGTTTGCTTCTTAACATACTTCAATCTGTAGGGTTGATTTAGTGACAAAATATTTTTGTTGGTAGCTTGATACATCTGAACAGAATATTAAATGGAAAATTGGTAGGGTTGTTTGTATTAGACCTAAATTTAGAATATGAACTTAGACCTTTCCAAATAGCTTGCATGTCAACTATGTTGACCTAGTTTCCATTGTTAATGAACCCATGATTCAAAATCAGCAATATACATGGCTGAACATGGTGACCTAGTGAAAATCGGCAATATGGCCTAAGTATGAAAATTTTCATAGTTTAGGGCTTTTGATGCTTTTGTCCTAAAATCATTGAATTGATGCAATTTATGTCTAATTAATCATGATTAGGGTTGATTATGCTACTGATTAGGTGGTTGTGACCATATAATGAGTTAGACTTACTTGTGATCAAATGACTTAATTTGGGTATGTTTATGCCTAAGGAATTGAAAATCAATATTTTTGATTAATTGAATGGTTTATGAATGAGAACTATGCATTAGAGGCCTAAGTCATGTGATTTGAGTTGAATGATGGGATTTAGGCCTATTGTCTACATGTGGGCTGATTTAGGGATGATGTGTAATGTCTATGTGATTGAGCATAAGAATTGATGTATGGTTGGATATTGACGAATGTTTCAGGACCTTGATTGGGTTGATTCGATTTGGTGTCCGTGTGTAGTTAGATATTCTTGTGAGGCTTGGTTGTGAGTAGACTTCATTTATGATTATATCTTTTATGTCATCATATCACTTATATATATTGTATGTTGAAAGCATGAATGTATTCTAATGTTTTGAATTATGCATTGATTTGAGAAAACCTTATGACTTTGGTTGGGCCCATCTATTTGGCTAATAGGGAGACTTAACCTTGTCATAGGAGGGTTTTAGAAAGGAAATATTTAGGGATGAGAACGGTACTAGTAACCCCAAAAACGGTACTAGTAACCCCAAATCAACATGATTCGGGATGAGAACGGTACGGTGAAATAGACGTGCACTAGTAACCCCAATGCATGTGGAATGTGAATCCAAATTGATAGGCTTTTACTTGCATCGAACTTATTATAAATGCTTGATATCTATATGTTATGAGCTTTTAATTATGCTACTACACATTGACGTGCATACATGATATTTATTGATGAGTATTGATAGCATATTTGAATTATATTCACTAGGCACCGTTGGCTCACCCTCATTTTCCTCTTTCAGGTCCTTCTGTCCCAAATAAGGGCAACGGAGTAGTCATATCTTGAGGGCCCTGCCGGCGAGAGAATCCAAGGTCTCAATATGAGTTGAGAGGCATTTTGATTGAACTGTGTTTTAAATTATGATGTATTATATTTTAGACTATGTAATTATAACACTTACCACATTGCAGTATGGGTGAGTTGAGACTTATTAGATAGACCATGTGGGCATATGACGATTTTTTTTTGTACCCATAGTTTTGAATTTTATGTGTATGTCCATCTTGATGGACTGTAGGGATTATGGTTTTATTTATGGTTCACTTTTATGGATTGTAATCCCCTGAAATTTCATGTATGCCGATAGTCATTAATAGTCATAACAAATTGGCTAGAAATACTACTATTTTGTTATGCACTATTTGTAAGCTCATTGATCACATATATAGATCTAGATGTATGAGTATATATGTTAACATGTATATCACAATCTCCTATCCAATATTCACAAAATATTAAGGACGGGGATTGTTAACCTGTAGACCTCTAGAACAGAATGGTATTTTGCCCTGAAAAGGAACAGAACAAGAACATCAAATATATGAAATATGTGTACAAGCACAAAGTTGCATGATCGCAGGAAGCACGCATAAATGAAAATGTTGTAAGTCTTGTACATTGATATAATTCTGAGCTGAATAACAAATACTCCTACACATATGTAATCCCCTGAAATAACGGACTGGGTGAAGACAAGAACCTCAGCCAAATTGCCACCCTTAAAAGGTTAACCACGTTGATGAAATCAGAGAAAAGAATCCTAATTACTCTCCAATTGGATTTGCAAGGATTCCTAGTGATCCTAATTACTCTCCAATTGGATTTGCAAGGATCCCGAGTGCCAACTCCACAAGAGATCTCCTTCAAAGTTGATTTTATCTCCAAGTAAACTGATTCTAGCGTTTATCTCGATCAATCTCAATCATACATAAGCTAACTCTGATTTTCGTTCTTCTCTCACGAACCAGTGACTGAAGCGCGAAGAACGGCAAGAATCCGCAGTAGTACCCACGGTGAGCAATCTCTCTTATTATTATTATTATTTTTCTCTTCCTCATTCTCCTCTCTCTTTGCCGCCAAACTCTCAGCACAGAGATGCTTGAGCCACCGACCTCAAAATCTCGATCTTCATCTTTAAGATCTTCAAGATCTTCTCATTCATCTTAGAACGCCATCTGATCTTTAATGGCGCCTTCAATACAGATTCTCAGCACAGAGATGCTTGTGTTTTCGTTCTTCTTTTAACCAACAAGCAATATCTTTACCTTCCGTAACAACCGATCTTGGAAAAACTCAGTCGATCTCATCGTCCGCGATGAAAGGATCGAGTGCACAAACAAGAAGCAGAAACCCCAAAACCCTAATCTCTCTCTCTCTCTCTGTGTTTCGGCTCGTCGGAAACCTCAAACCCTAGCCATGGCCTCTCGGAAGGTCTTATCTTCTCTGCAACCACCGCCGTTAACGCCGCTCTCTTCTTCTTCTTCCCCTTTCCTAATCCCCTTTTCTTTCTTTTTTTCTTTTTTTTTTTTTAAAAAAAAAGTACTTAAGATGTATAAAAGAGCTCAAACTTGCATTTAACGTCATTCTCATTATCATATCATATGGATGTAGAAACTCATAACCACATTGGTGCTATTGATATCATTGCTCACTTGTTTTCTTCGTCATTCAATCTGCAAGTGTTATTTATTTATTTATTTTTATTTCTTCTTCTTTTCTTTTAAGCAACCCAATCTAAATTATCATATTATATGTATAATATTAGCTAAGTTATATTATGGTATAAAATTAACTAGCTATCATCATATTATATGATGATATGGTATAATATTAACTAAGTTAATATTAGCTAAGTTACCATAATATTGGCTAATATTAGCTAAGTTATCATCATAGTATGTTGTATGTATAATATTAGCTAAGTTATCATCATATTACATTATATGTATAATATTAGCTAAGTTATCATCATACTATATGTATCATCATATTATATATATATCAAGTGGAAGTTTATTAGCTAAGTTATATTATATGTATAATGTGACCACTACCATACAACATAGACATGTATGCACATTATATTAATATAATATAATACAAAACAATTGATTAACGTGTGATTTATGCGTTGATAGGTTGATAACGCCCAACGTCGAGGAATCTCAACACATTTGGAATTTAGCGATTCAGGTGGGGATGATTCAAGACCTTCACAATATTCTATTTTGATATATAGATAGGAATGTTAAATTAATTAGGTCTATAATATCATTATATTGCTTATGCATGCCTATTGTACGTGATGTTATTTATACCATGTTATGATTAATAGCCATGATGATATGTGTGTCAACATGACTTCTGGTTTTGATTAGATGATAATTGGATGCATGAAATTTATATGATATTTGAGATTCATTTATAAATTATAATGCTGGATAATGAAACATATGACTTGGAATATTGGCATAGTAAGGTTCATGTGTTAATACTATTACATTTGGCATTGTGACATGATACTAGGTGTAGTGGAATTTGAATATGATTTGTGAATACAATTAATAGCATGATTATGTTGTATTTATGGTGTGACATCACTAAAGAACACTATTAAGATAAAAATCACACAGATGGGGCAGTTATTCTAAGGAATATCGCCATTGATTATTGTGGGGCAGTTATTCTTAGGAATATTGCCAATGTTTATTATGGGGCAGTTATTCATGATGAATATCGCCAATGGAGTTCTAATTTTTGGGTAGTGCCACCCTGTGTTTGATTTCCTAAAGGCACGTGATTTAGAACGTGGTAAAATTCTCGACTCAAACAATCTAATGTTGCAACGATTAATGTGTGAAACTTGTTTGTAACGTCCTTGTGTATATATCATAATAAAATGTTGTGAATTGTTTAGATGACCCACTGGGCTTTCAAGCTTACCCCTATTTTTCACATGCAGGTACTTAGAAAATAAAGTAGTAAGTTGTGACGTGGTTCAGTGATAGGGGTAGGATGGAAATCCGGACAATATTTTAATTAGAGAATGAGTTAATTATTTGTTTAATTTCATGAACTTTTATTTAGTAAGGGTTGTATTGACATTAGAGATTTTGATAAAACCTTTTTATGATTATTGAAGGGATTATGATTTACTTTAAATATATGTGCCTTGAACTTGAATTCTATTCGACGAATGTATTTAAGATATTGTGTCCATGATGGATGGACAAGGGTAAGTACCCTCATAATTCACTATAAAAATTGGTATAGTGGAATTATGTGGTCCTTGGCATGAAGATAATACAAATTGGGATTCGTTTATCTTAACTAGTAAGTTGGTTAGAGAAAATATATATATATATATTTAAATTCATAGTGTTTCAAATTTTATTACGAATATAATGATTATGAGTTAAGATAGACGGATACGAATAACATCTCGATTTTCAGTGGTTATTCTCGACAAAATTAAAGTATTCATTATTTTACAAATAAAAATATATAAAATAAACAAGTTTGAAAATCGGGGTGTTACATGGATTGTCTCTTGTCTTGGATGATTAATATGGTTGGTAGTTTTGTTTAGTACCTTTTTATATTATGTCGTTGTTTGGGATAAGGCTCGTAAGGTCTCAACCACCTTACGGGAGTTGAGGAGTGGTTGGAGATGCCTAAGCCGGGCGTCCCACCCCGGCATTCCGCACGCCATTCCCTGCGGGGTTGGTGGTCCGGGGTGCGGGGCCGCCACAGTTAGAGATGTGTATGTGACACACGTTAGAGCATTAGGACTTCATAAGTTGTAATTTTGTGTATTCAAGTTTCTTTTAGACTTGTTATATATTATTCATAGGATATTGATTAATGAATGTCAAATGGTTTGAGTATTTTTGTATTGCTCAATATCTGTTGCACGCATTTATTTTAGATGGGAGTATGTTTTCAGGCTTTAACTGGTTCTCTCATACAAGCGGTTGCTTTTGGCACTTTATATAAAGCGAGCAAAGATAAGACATTTGAGCCTAGAGTTCGCTATATATATATTTTCAACTCATATAATAATGTCGCCTTGATTAGAATCAAGATGAGATCATAAATTGATTGATAATGGAAATTCCACTCTTCATTATGCCTGTTTGTAGATACCAGATGTGAGATCTAGCCATTCGGCGCCTCAGATTGGTGAGCGACACAAAACTCGGGTTAGGCGCTTCAGCAGTGACTAAACTAAGAACTGTACAGTGTTCTTTGAGTGAAAGAGTTACTCCACTGTAACATATATTCTCTTATACATATATTTATGGCAACCACATTAGGAAATGATGAATGAATCCTTACTTCATCACTATGTGAGTCCTAATTGAAATTATTTCTTAATAATTTTCACTATTGCCCGTATTACTTTTGACTACAATATATGGTAGAAAATTAATGAAGGCTACTTTGGCAAGTTGCTTAAGGTCATGAATGATTCGACTTTAAGGGGCTTCCCTGGGAAAGCAATTGATTTTCTACTACGTAGTGGGAGGGCGAAAGGACGGTTATTTGTTTTACATCAATAATATATATTATGAATCGTAATTTCTAATATTGCATTTAATTGTTTGCAATATTAGTGTGGATATATTGTAGATAGGTAGGTTTATGTGTCGCTCTTTGAGGGATTAGAGGTGCAGGAGCATATGTAACCAAATGAATGTAGAGCATATGAGATACTATTTTTAATTTGTTAAAGGGGTTGATGCCTTTATGCTGGCTCTATTGAGTTGCTAGTATAGAGCTCCCACTTGTAGGTATTCTCACGGTCGCATGGTTCATTTGCTATTAATTCATTGCCAATCAGAGAAATATACACCGCATGTGTGAGTGAGAGAGTTACTATCATGAATTAAAATTGGGAGCACATGGTATATATATGTATAGTCATGAGCAAGTGGGAGTTTTTTAGCGGTTTTGATTAGGGGTGGTTATTCAAACCATCCCATGGCTACCTTAACCGCATGAAACAGTTATCCAAACCATTTTTGGAGAGAGAGACAAAATGTATTGGTCTCTCTCCCGATTTGCTGAAGACAGCTGTGAGTAATATTAGAGAAAGTAACTTATCCTTCTCAAAGTTAAAAGCTCTCCAAGATCATTTCAATTGTTCTTTGAAATCAAGCATTTGGACTGTGGACATTATATTTGTACTCTAATTGAAGTGCGAGTTCGTCAAAAGGATTCCACACCAAAGGAAACACATGGAGCATCGCAAATGAATTGGATATGTCACGACGCCCCTGACGTAGGCTGACATCATGACCGGCACAGTATACTATCCACTGTACATACCCATATACAGTAGATAACATACTGTCAGCCTTCAACTGACATCACAATAATTTTCGATATTTTTATAAATTTCGGCGGCATTTCCCTATATAATGGACATTTTACAAAACCTGATATACTACAAATCAAATCAAATATATATATAATCATCTCATTCATTCCATTCATTCACACATCAAATTCTCACATGATAGATACTTACGATCATCCCATTCCATCATCACAAGCATTGTATAACTAAAATATTTAACTATAATTTACATTACCACACAACCCATCTAGGTGATATTATATATATAGTATGTGATAATAATACTTATCAAAATAAATAAAAGTAACTCATATCCTCCAATGCAGACATACATATATCAGACGAATGCAATCACGTGATTATCTCTCACAGATTTTTCTTTTTCCCTTCGACTTGATACCTGAAATATTGGAGGAAATAGAGTGAGCAATCAACAGCTCAGTGAATATATTTCTTGATATGACAATTATATGCATTTAGGAAAATATGACATTTAAAATCATTTCAAACAATTATTAAACACATGCTTCATTCAACACATATATTATACATGTCAACAACATAAATTTCATGAGTTTTCAAGAAAACAATGCATTCTTTTCCACGAAATCCACATTCTCCCTCCTTCAAGGCAAGAGAGCGTGTCTAACCCTTGTATTGCCGTTACAAGGTAGCCACAACCTCTCATTAGACAATTCACAGTCATTTCAAGGATCTCCAATCCTTGTTAGGACAGGCCTATTAACAATGAAGTTACGCATAACACTCATCCGGGTCTAATTCCTAACGAAATGACACCAACTTGCCTTTGTAAGTCTCACGTGCTTTTGAGTCCAGCTCCAATTTAAATCCAACTAACTCAACCTGTCACAACCACTCCATAATTCAATTTCATTTATTCATATATATTTACATATTCAATTTCTCAACTCACTTCAAATCACTAATAATAAAGATCCACCTGAAAAATATTATATCTGTGAATTTAGATTCCAACTCCATTTAGGACTCATAAGCAGTTGAAGAAACTACTATCTCGTTTCCGTGGTCAATCTAGATATTTCCACAAGAAAGAATAGTGAAAATAGAGTTCCAATTCATATTTTCACTAATTCTCAGTTTATTTTACTACTGGAACATGTATCAATTTTATTAAAAATCTAGAACATTCCTAAAATTATTCTGTTCACATCGACACGTGTAAAATCAGTCATTCTACCATTTTACTACCTTCAACAGGTATTTTACTGAGGTTTTACACGTTCGTGAAGGTCACAAAAGTAATTTTTTCTCACCAAAATCATATATTTAGTTACTAAAAATATTAAATCATATCCAAAAATCTCAATCTTAGCATTGAAACGTCCAGAATTCAGTTCTCTACGATTCTATAATATCAAACCGGAGTCCAATTCTATTTTATTTACTGGAAATAATTACAGTACTGTTCACGTTACTGTTCATGTTATTGTTCACGTCATTGGAAATAATGAAATCTAACCACATATTCGGGGCTCCTATAGTCTACAGAGTGTTTTTTCACCTTTCGAACAAATTTTCATCCAAGTTGGGTAAAAAACCTCAATTGTGAAAACACTGTAAAACAACTCTCATAGCTAAAATTACTCCGCTAGAATCGTTAAATCTATCTTAGATATTAATTTCACGAAGAAATAGAGTGAAATCACTTATCGCGAGTCCCGATTTCGCGCAAATCACGCGTTCTCCTTCTTTTTCCTCTCTTTCCTTCTTCGCCGTTCATCTTTCTTCTTTCTCTCTTCTTTTTTTTTTCTTTCTTTCGTTCAGCAACTTCTTTCCGCCTTTCGTGTTTTTTTTTTTTTTTTATAAACGTTTGAGAGAGATTAGAAATGAGAGAGATGATATTTTATATAACAAATGATCGAATGCTCCTCATCTAACTTAATAAAGCAACTTTTCCATTTTAATATTTAACTTTCATTCATTAAATCATACTCCAATCCATATATTTAATTAACCAACCCCATAAATTAATCAATTTAATTCAACTCCATTTTTTTTTTTTTTACTTATAAGCACTCATATAAGATGATTCCATATGTATCATGTTCATTTAATAATTTTATTTAGTTACTAATACCACTTAAATCTAGCATGTATTTTCATACACGCATATAAGTGCCTCTTACGTATAAATATGTGTATTATACATCTCGATATACCTATAATTTAACGTATGTATTTAATTAAAAGTACGGGATGTTACAGGGTAACATACTTCCGCTAGTGTAATTGATTTTAATACATGTTAATTTACAAATTGAATAATACATAATGTCAGATTATAAAAGAATTGATCTGAGATGCTTATTAAAAGCTAAGTAACTGTAATTTAGTTCTCATTCTAGAATTCACTGTGAATAGCAATGGATGAATTTCTTATTAATTTTTCATTCTAAAGATGTTTTGACTCAAATGTAGCAGACGTCAGGAAGGCTATGGATACTAATCTATATTACAAGAAGATAGGATAGTTGGTAAAAGCAGGATAACTAATCCAAGACTGCTAGCATATAAATAGGATTTTGATACAAGGTTTCCAGCATGTTTACTTGTCTTAGCTACAAAGTTTATAATTCAAATTGTCGAGTTTGGGACCTGGTGCCAAAACTTGCAAAACTAGGAGACAAAGGAGAAGCCCATTTGCTTTGTATATCTGTATTCGGCCAAAAAATAATGATAATAACTAAAAGAGACAATTAAAACAGCAAGTTAAAATTTTATAACCACCAAGCCCAAAAATTTAGAAAAAAAATATTAAATAACAAAAAATTCCCATAAGATCTACACTGCCAGCATATAGATGTTGTTGCTGCTCTACATGGCTTGGAATCAATATCTTCACATAGCTGAGTCAGTGCCACAAGTTTCTTATTTCATAAATGAGTACCATCAATACTGAAACTTTATAGGGATAAAAAATGTTGGTTTTGGAGATGGGTGGTTCACATGGGAGATCTCATATCTTACAAGTGAAGGAGTGGGTAATGAGGCTGAATATAGGGTTGATTTCCAAATATTAGTGCACCATTTAATGTTAAGGTATGCCATGCATTGAAATGAATTCTTGCAGTTCTCCATGAGGATGAATCATATAGTAACTGCTAAAATTGCCTTGAACAGTACCCATTTTATGCAACTAAGATGACATGATAAAAACTTATAGACCCATTTAGATGAAATATTTCATTCTCTAACGAAACCAAAACGAAGATTGCCCAGAAGCTGCAATCAAACTAGACATGGCGAAAGTTTTCGGTAGGATTGAGAGGGCTCATCTTACACACATTATTTCCAAGATGAGTTTCTCTCTTCAAGGGTGCTCTTGGATATTAAATGCATTTCCTCTGTTTCATAACATATAAATCTCCCTAATTGCCATGACCTTTACAACATTTACATTTTGTAGTTATTTTTTGTTTTGTAATTACATTAATTGATTTTTAAAGCTTTTGTTTTTTTCCTCTTAATTATATGACTTGTTGATATTAAATTAGATTGTAGCCATGTGCTTCCTCCCTCAAAAAAAGAAAAGGTAGATATAACCAAACTTAAACTTGCCCACCCACACACACACACACACACAAAAGAAAACTCCATCCTAAAAAGTAATTAGATATATAAGTCAAACTAGAATGACCACCAAGTATATATCATGTCTTATAGTACTAGTCTTGTATTCTGCTTATAGTAGCAGTCTTGTATTCTTTATCATGTTCATGTCTTCTTGTCCTATAGATAATATCCATGGCCTTTTCTGATCTCTACAACATTTGGGTTAAAAACATCTTTAGAATGGACATAAGATCTTCAGAATGTATTCTAGAATGATCAACATTAAAAATCTTGTAATTCCCTAAAAAATCTGAAAATCTACTTTCCAATTTCAAATGTAATCTCTGAAAATTCTGAAAATTTACTTTCCAATTTCAAATGTAATCCCTGAAAATTCTGAAAATCTACTTTCCAATTTCAAATGTAATCCCTAAAAATTCTGAAAATCCACTTTCCAATTTCAAATGTAATCCCTGAAAATTCTGAAAATATCTACATGATCATCATTAAACCCTAGAATTAACAATACTATGTATAACACCTATGCACCTCAACCGTCTCGTTCATCTCTTTCACGCTCCTCTCCTCTCGAACCAGGAATCAAGAAACGTGGAAACGGCAACCATGGTGAGACTTCTTTCTTTATCTTTTTCTTTGCTTCGATGCTCTGCTCTCTCTCTCTCTCTCTCTCTCAACTCTCTGCTCAAAACCCCAATGCCTGAAACCCCATCTCTTCGTTGTAACCAAAACTCCAAGTAGCATCATCGCCCAATCCTTTCATCCGAACGCGCGAGACTCCAAACTCCTCTCTCCGCTGCAACTCGCCGCTACTTTCTTCAAAACCGCCAAACTCCTCTCTTCGCTGCAACTCCTAAATCGCCGCTGCTTTCTCCAAAATCACCAAATCTCTCCCCAGAATCGCACCTCGCCAACGTTCTCCAAAGTCGCTGCCCGATTCACGAACGTCGGTGAACTGCCGTCGTTCCCTATTTCTCTCTTCTCTCTTCTCTTCTCCGCCATCTTCCTCTGCTCTCTCGCTTTGAATCTCGCCGCTATCTTCTCTCTTGCTCGAAACTCTCTCTCTCAAAACCCTGAACCCAATCGCACAAATCTCTCTTCTCTATTCTCTCTTGCTCGAAACCCTCTCTCAAAGCCCAAAACTCTCTTTCTCTCTGCTCGCTTTGTTCCCCGAGGAACATCGCCACCACCACCTCTGCAACTTAACATCACCACCATCAGCGCGATTTCTTTCCATGCCCCCCTTCTTCTTTATTTCCCCTATTCCCTTTTGATTTTTAAACGTCCCACATCAGCACACCTATTATATATTATGTTGTATATCACACCTTTTCAAAACGCTCCACACATCACCACACCTTATAAATATACCACATATTGTATTATACCATGTTATACCATACACATCATTATATCATATCACAAGGCATTATAATATGTTATTTTATATATATACTTGTTTAAACATCTCACCACTATATATATGTATATATCTCTACACTCATAATCGTTCTTATTAGTATTTATATTAACAAACGTAATATACATGTACAGGTTGAGTAATAGGAGTAACGAGGAATTTAAGTGATTTGGAATTTAGCGATTCAGGTGGGAAAGATTCTATGCCTTTTACAATGTTTTATTTTGATATATAGATAGGAATGTTAAATTAATTAGGTCTATAGTATTATTAGATTGCTTTTGCATGTCTATTTTATATGATTTTATATATACCATGTTGTGATTGTTAACTATGATGATATGTCTTATTCTGATCAAATGATAAATGGATGCATGCAATTCATGTGGTAATTGAGATTCATTTGTATATTATAATGCCTGATGATGAAGTACATGACATGAGAATATTGGCATAGTAAAATTTATCGGTTAATACTATTATATTTGGCATTGTAACATGATACTGTGTAGTGGAATTTGAATATGGCTTTTGAATACAATTAATATCACACTAAGGTTGTATGTATGGTGTGCCATCACTAAAGAACACAATTAAGATAAAAATCACACATATGGGGCAGTTATTCTAATGAATATCGCCATTGATTATTATGGGGCAGTTATTCTAAGGAATATCGTCAATGTTTATTATGGGGCAGTTATTCATAATGAATATCGTCAACGAGTTTCTAATTTTTGGGTAGTGCCACCCTGGGCTTAATTCTTAAAGGTACGTGATTTAGAACGTGATAAAATTCTCGACTCAAACAATCTAATGTTACAACGATTAATGTGTGAAACTTGTTTGCAATGTTCTTGTGTATATATCATGATAAGATGATGTGAATTGTTTAGATGACCCACTGGGCTTTCAAGCTTACCTCTATTTTTCACATGCAGGTACTTAGAAAATAAAGTAGCAAATTGTGACGTGGTTCAGTGATAGGGCTAGGATGGTAATCTGGAAAAGATTTTAATTAGTGAATGACCTAATTACTTGTTTGATTTTGTGAACTTTTTATTTAAAAAGGGTTGTATTGATACTAGAAATTTTGATAAAACCTTATTATGATTATTGAAGGGATCATAATTTATTTTAAATATATGGACTTTGGACTTGAATTCATTAATTTTATTTGATGAATGTCTTCAAATGTTGTGTCCATAATGAATGGAAAAGGGCAAATACCAACACAATTTAATATGAAAATTGTATAGGGGAATTATGTAATCCTTAGCATAAAGATGAAAGGGTATTCGTTTATCTTAATCAGTAAGTTGGTTAGAAGAATATAAATTCATAGTGTTGCAAATTTCATTACCTATATAATGATTATGGGTTAAGATAGACGGATATGATTAACATCTCGATTTTCAATGATTTTTCTCGATAAAATTAAAATATTCATTATTTTACTTGAAATTTAAGTTTTGAAAACCGGGATGTTGTAAATCTTATGTGGAATATATAAATAAACTAACCCGTCCAACGGTAAATACATAAATAAACTACAGTACTTCAGCATTTAATAAACATCTTTGGTCAGTTTTTCTACTTTCATGGCATTATGTGTGTTATTCAATTTTTAGATAAACTATTACTATTACCATGTATTCACAAAGGAGAAAGGACACTGCTTTTCCTTATTAATCAACAAATTTTAGTTAAATTCAATTCTCAGAG
The DNA here is from genome assembly GCA_035771175.1 of Paratinospora sagittata. NCBI lineage: Eukaryota > Viridiplantae > Streptophyta > Magnoliopsida > Ranunculales > Menispermaceae > Paratinospora > Paratinospora sagittata. The sequence goes on from CM069589.1 coordinate 37,255,389, forward strand.
AAGCAACAAATTAAACATGGGAATCTTCTTTAATTCTTTTCAGCCCTTACAGCCCTTTAAAATATCAAACATAATATTGTTTATACATTGAAACATTTAGAAACTACCTGTAAAGAGTAAATACAAGGTTGAGCAACAACAGCAGCAGGGCCCCTCTAGATTTTCATCAAATGCTTCTGCTTCCAACAATTTTAGAATTCGAATCAATAAAATACAAATTGATCTACTAGTTATCGACCATCCAACACTGAAACTGTTACGTTATTTGTTGAAACAACAATCGGCTTGTTCATACTACTAGGGTCGTTCTCCCCATTGCTCTTACTACCATAGAAACCAGGTTGGTTCGGTGATGCTAGCACCGTGACTTCGTTGCTTAGCATTGTAACAACATCGGTCATGGTGGGTCTATCAACTGCTTTGTCTTGCACGCACAAGAGTGCCACATTTATGTATCTCAAAGCTTTTGAAGTCAAAGAAGAGTCCAACAACATTGGATCGATCAGCTCCAATACCCTTTCGCTCCTCCACAAGTTCCATGCCTAACAATTCAATTTCAAATGCATTATATATAATTTCAAATGATGGATTTGTTTGATCATTCTGTTTGATTTAATCATTGTCCGAAAGGGTCTGAATTTATATAAAAGTAAGCTTCGGTTCAGCAACTCACATGTCCAATAAGATTGAGAGAATCAGAATGATGAAAACTATTGTTCTTTTTGTCACTTAGAATCTCTAGCAATAGAACTCCAAAACTGAATACATCAGATTTGATTGAGAAAAGGCCCTCCATGACATACTCTGGAGACATATAACCACTGTTTTACCATTCAAAGTTTCTTTAGTGTGGCGCAAATATATATATATATATATATAAAAGAAAAAAAAAATGAAAATATGCAAGCTTACTATGTCCCGACAATTCGATTGGTATTTCCTTGTGATTCGTTTCCTCCAAACATTCTTGCCATGCCAAAATCTGATATTTTCGCATTCATTTGATTATCCAATAAAATATTGCTAGCTTTTAAATCTCTATGAATAATTCGCAATCTAGAATGCAGATGAAGATAAAGAAGTCCTTGGGCAATCCCCTCGATAATGTGAGTTCGTTTCTCCCAATCTAAGACGCTTGTATTTGTTGGAACTGTCACAAAATATCTAATAATCAATCACGAGAAACAAGAAGTGTATAACTAACTTTACACTCAACTCAATTATACTCAATTATGAGAATGAAAAATCACATTATGTAGAGGAAGGGAAAAAAATATAGATAAAAAAACAAATATGGTGAAATACTACAAACCAAAAAGAAAGAAATCCAAGCTTTTGTTGGGCATGTACTCGTAGATGAGTATTTTCTCTTCGCCTTCAATGCAGCAACCGAGAAGTCTTACAAGGTTCCTGTGTTGTAGTTTGGCAATTAGTGTTACCTCATTTTTCAGCTCTTCCATACCTTGTCCAGACCCTCTTGAGAGCCTTTTAATTGCTACTTCTTGTCCATTAAATAATTTACCCTGAAACAAACATCATCAACCTTAAAACTTCAAAGCCAAACTAGACCTCCTATACATTAAAACTGCTCCAAAAACAATCATACTTGTTCAATATGAGGTTCATATATAGATGAAGATGTTACCTTGTAAACAGGTCCAAACCCACCCTGTCCAAGCTTATTTGCATCATTGAAGTTATTTGTACAAGAAGAAACACTTTGGAAACTGAAGAATGGCAATTCCATATCCCACTTCTTTCCACTCACAATCTTGTCTATATTAGATAATTCGGTTTTTGTAGCTTCTGTCTTGGCATTGAAATCGTATGACAGCAAATCTTGGTTCATTTCGTTCTTCCCTAATTTATGAACAATTAGAGAACCAATGATAATTCAGCCGATGTATGTATACGTTGAATTTTCAACAGTGAATATAGAGAGATTTGGCAAAAATACCTCTTTGTTTTAGCTTTCTCCTCCATAAACAACAGGCCAAGCAGCTCAAAACCAGAATTGTCAAGGTAATAGACAGTGTTAGGATTAGTGACAGCTGCTTCCTATCTCTTTTCAAAGAAGATGATGTACTAGTGTTTCTAGAGTCTTGAAACAAGAAGATGAGAAAGTGAAATTCTTCATTAGCATCCATTTTCATAAAAGACTATAAAGGAATTCCAATTAATTAAGTTGATAGAGAAAAGTGTTTTAAAATTCTTCATTACCTCCGAAATTCTCGAGCTCAGATGCGGCAAGTTTGAGAAACAGATTATCTCCTCCTTCATTGTGATCAAATTGTTCTATACCCAACAAGTCTCCACTCCATATGAAACACTCACTATGATTAGTATAGGCATAAGCACTACAAGAACAATTCAAGCAAGCTAATTTGCATCCTTCAGCATTATTCCTGCCACCCAAATACACAGAATTCACTGGAAAATTCACATTGCTCATCAATAGAAATTGGTCTTTATTGTCTCCTCCACATTCCAAAGAGGTTCTTCTCACACACCCACCAGACCAATCTTCGCGATTCCAATCTCCTGAATTGTAAGCCACAAAACCTTGCAAACATTCACATCTGCGATTAACCCGTTTATCTTTACAACTACTAAAAGCCCCACAGAAAGAATAAACTTGGCATTGCCGGCTTGGTTGCGCCCAAGACACGTTCCAAGATTTAACACTATCCGACCATGATAACATTTTGATTTGCCCTGATAAGTCCATCACAAGTCTTGAATTCAAAGATCTGTTATGTGCGGAATAGAGCATATAGTTGCCATTTGAATCAGAAATGTAGCTGAAATTGTAGGTATTATCAAATCTCACCCTACTAGTCCAGTATTTCTGATTTCCCTTCATGATCCAAAGTTCAGATGAATTTAGTAAAGTTGAGAAAACACCTGGAGATGGGTCTTCCAAGCTAGTCCATGAAGTAAAAGACCATGTTTGTCTGGTTTTTGAGTTCAACCCAAGTCTCATTCCTGGAAGAAACGTGTCTGTAAGATAATTAAAGCTCTGCCACACAACTACATCAGTGTTATTGTCGTTGTTTCTTAGTATGAAATTGCCTGAATCTAGCAGTGTAGCGCTTCTTGTGTTGATCTTGGTGGTTGGTGGGAAGGAAGTTAGTGAATAAGACATACCATTTCCGTCTGAAATTATAAGATTTCCTCCTTGGTTTATGCTAAGAAAGGTAGAGGAACTGAAGCGTTTACTTACTGGGTATTCTCTGTTTGCAACCCAAACTACAGTTGGGTTTTGGATTGAAATCTTCTTGTACCAAATTCCAAGGTAGAGGTTCTCGGATTGGCCAGGTGAGAAGAAGCCTAATTCATAGATCCCAGTTGCAGACGCTATGGTTTCTGAGAAATTCATCCATTTCCCTTGAGGAATTGTATCAGTGGCAGAGCAGATATGGAAAAAAGATGAAATGAAGAGAAGGGTCTTCAGTGATAATAACATGGGCAATGGAAGCAATAGGTGATGATGCAGAGCCATAGAGGGGCAGCTAGCATGGAATGACAAGAAGCTTTTGATTACTCTAATGGAACAGTTAGGCCAAGAGCTAGTACGCCATGGATGACTATTCTAAGTCTTCATCAATGATGCACAAGTCTTGCACATCTCTGTCTTATCGATTGGATGGATGACTTTTGCAAGCAAACCAAACTCACTTCTTAGATATTTTCACTCGCAAAGATTGCAACTTTTCTTTCTTCCCGTGGTTGACATGTAAGGGATCAAATCTATACTATTACGAGCGAACGGGCAAGTTCGTTGCGTTGATCTACAAGTATCAGCGATAAATAAAAGAAAATGCGGATTATTTAAAGTGTACATTATCATTAAAATATTATTAAATTATTTTAAATTATGTATTTATTTATAATTTAAAATAATTTAATAATATAAAAAAGTAATGTACACTTTAAATATATATTTTAAGTATTAATGTAGCATTACTCATAAATAAATTTAGTTTCATTTTTTCAATGACCATTTTTATCAAACTTCCAAACCAGCCCCTCTTTCTTTCAAAATATAAAACAAGTCCTTTAATCTTATAGGTATCTTTTATTTTTTAAATTAGTTTTGAGGTCAAAAATGTAATTTCAGTAGTTAAATAACTTTCGCTTCGGTATCTATTATTTTTGTGCCTACACATAATTTTTTTATTTAACTTAATTTAAATTTAAATGTTTACTTTTTCCTAATATTTTATATTTTAAATATAATTTTGTTTTAAAAGCCAGATGTAATCTAGGGCCATATACTAGTTCTTAGAAAGAGAGAAAAATCACTGCTTCTCGCATGGCATAGAAGCGTGGGAAGAGGCGGTACTGTCAACGACCACCTTAGAGAATGCATGCAGAAGCTTCACTCATGGTGAAAGTGGTCCTTAGGCCGAAATAAGGAGGAAATAAAGAAACAAAGAGAGATCCTCAAAGCTCTTCATAGTTCGGTTGTGCACCATCCTGTCTCTTCGGCTACTAGGAGCAACTGAAAATAAACTGGACGATCTACTGGAAAGGGAGGAAACTCATTGGAGGCAAAGAGCTAAATCACTATGCATGGTTTTGTGCAGGAGATCGAAATTCCAGCTTTTTCCATCATAAAGCTCCTCAACGCAAGAAGAGGAACTATATCCAGAGGCTCCATACTCCCCAAGGAACATGGATGTCACACTCCAATTTTTAAAACTTAAATTTAAAGTAATAAGAATAAATATTTGCTCTTATCACGAAAATAGCAAAAAGAAAATCGATGTCTGAATTGTATCCATCTAGCTTAACCCCAAAATCTTTACACAGGTAAAAACAAATTTAATAATATCATTTATATTTAAAATAAGGTTACAAGTTAAGATAGAAGAATACTCTTTCAATTTCTAAGCCACGAACTATTGATTCTCATTACAAAAATTTAATATTGAGCCATGAGGGTACTTGCCCTTTTCCATTCATTATGGACACAATATTTTAAATATATTAATCAAGTAGAATTAACAAGTTCAAGTACAAGGCATAAACATATAAAATAACCCATAAAATCTTCAACGACTACTATAATGTTCCAAAAACATTGATTTGTAGTACAACCCATTTAATTGATATAATCAATTATTAAATAATTACTCAGTCCTACTACTATAACGCTACTCAAGCCACTAACCTACCCCTATTAATGTGAGACATCTCACAAACTTGCGACTATATTCTTTTATGTACCTGTATGTGAAAAATAGGAGTGAGCTTGAAAGCCCAGTGGGTCATCTAAACCATTCACAATATTTTATTATGATATATACACAAGAACATTATAAACAAATTTCACATATTAATCGTTGAAACATTTGATTGTTTGAGTTGAGAATTTCATCACGTTCCAAATCACGTACCTTTAGGAAAATCAAACCTCGGGTGGCACTGCCCAAAATTAAAATTAGTTGGCGATATTCATAATGAGTAACTGCCCCAAAACGGTCATTGGCGATATTCCTTAAAATAACTAATCCATATGTGTTATTCTTATCTTAATCGTGTTCTTTAATGATGTCACACTATCACACATACAACATAAATATGATATATAACTTCTATTCACATGATATGTTCAAACTCCACAACACATGGTATCATATTACAATGTCAAATAACAATGACATTCACTCATGAACTTTATTATAACAATTATGCTAATACTCTCGTCATATATCTCATCATCAAACTTTAAAAAGTACACATGAATTACGCGCATGCAACATCAACTTGGGACACAAATCATACACATATCATCATGGCCAACAATCATAATACGTACAATCATGTAAGATAAGCATGCATGAGCAATCTAATAATATTATAAATCTAATTAATTTAATGTTCATATCTACAAATTGAAATAAAATATTGTAAAGGCATAGAATCTTCCCCACCTATTACACACACAGTTTGTCGTTGTTTGAATTCTTTGGTGTGTAACGTACGTCCTCAACCTATACATATGTATTACATTTGAATTAGTCACGTGTACCTACCCAAATATATATATTACTCATATAAGTAAGATATATGTATATACATACGTATATAACTGCTATAATATATATATTATAATAATCTGTATATATATGCGTTGGGTAACAATAAGATGTATGTATATATATATTGCTATAATATATATATATATATATATATAATTTGTATAGCAGAGAAGTACCACCACTCTCTTTATATAATATATATAATCTGTATAATAAAGAAGTGGTTGGCGGTGGTGGGTTTTATTATATATATATTTCATGTGATATATGCATGTTGGTGGTGTGTGATGGTAGTAGATAACACACTATCATGCATCTGTTGGTCATGGTCACAATAGTTGTTGTTGTCTCCCTTAATGTCGTAAAAATACGGAAGAAGATAAATAATCGGGAAAACAGGGGCGGTGACGTGAGGAACCACACATGACACTCATAGGCAACCCATGTCCATGAGAATGTTGAGAAGAACATGTGGTGCATCACCACACCAATGTTGTCGGTACAACATTCGATCAAAACACAAAAAAGAGATGCGACAAGTAGAGGAGGAAAGAAAATGAAGTGTAAAACTTACTTTTGTAGTTACAGGATTTCCAGTTGCAAGGGCTACGGATCTCCAAAGATGAAGAATGAGCTTAGGTAGAATAGTATATGAGGAGAAAAAGTGGTGTTGGATTGCATATGAAGGTTTTATATGCTTATGGTTTTATGAATGTTTTTGGTGTATATTAGCAATAGCTTAAAAGAAGGCAAATTAAAAATATATGAAAAAGATTTGAGTTGCTTTTATGGGATTGTTTAAGAAAACATGTCAATCTTTAAATTAAAGCCATGATTAGCGTGAAGAAAGGAGTGACAGATTAATAACAGAATTCATGCAAGTTATATATATATGTGTGTGTGTGTGTGTGTGTGTGTGTGTGTGTGTGTGTGTGTGTGTGTGTGTGTGTGTGTGTGTGTGCGTTGTATATATTTAAGTTGTTGTTTGTGAATATCACGAATTGAATTGCATATGGAATTGAATGAATTATATATAATAAGAATAATATTCATCCCATAACGTGGGTGAAGCTTTAATAAAAGAAAATATTTTTTATATGATAAGAATAATTATCCCATTATGGCAAGAATAATCGTGTCATAATGTGGGTTAAGCTTTAATAAAAGAATGTATCTTAAAATACTATAATGAGTCCATGTAATTGTAATAGTATCCAAATCAGGTAGAAAATTGAAAGTAATATAACGAAAGAAGTGGAAATATAAAGAGAGATTTAATTGGGATTGGTATGCCACATTAAGTATTTATGAGAAAAACGTGAATGTTAGCAAAAAAAGAAAAGAAAATAAAAGAAATATTAACAAAAAAATAATGAAAGGAAAGAGAGATTAACAAAAAATAATGAAAGGAAAGAATGTGACGTGCTCATGCATGCAACCCATGTATATGTCAGGCATGCGTGCACGTGTATGTGTATTTCTTCTCCTACTTTGACTCCAAAATTTGTGACTAAGTTCCTGGAGGATTTTGACGTCCTAAACTCATTCGTAAAGTTCGAAGCATATGAGTCCATCTTAATTAAATGTGCAGAATTATCAAACCTAAAACGTTGAAAATATCCTATTAGTAGTCTATTAAATTTACCAATCCATTGGTGTGTATGAAGAAGGAATTGATAGCAGGCACATAGAATGAAGCATTATTAATTACCTAGAGCGTTTTTTGAGTTCCCAAGTGGCTTCTTCAACTCCATGATGCTTCCACAACACCTTAACTAATGGAATGTCTTTGTTCCTCAAACTATGAACTTTTCAATCTAGGATCTTTAAAGGTCCTTCTTCATAGGTGGCATCAGCTTGTACTTTTACTTCTTTCCAATCAATGGTGTGGGAAGAGTCTGGTTCATATTTTCGCAATATCGACACATGGAACACGTTGTGGATGGCGGATAAACTAGTTGGCAAGTCTAGTTTGTAAGCATTCTCGCCAATTCGATCATTGATCTTGAACGGACCGATGACCGAGGCGATAATTTCCCTTTCTTACCAAACCTCATTATGCCTTTTTGAGGGCTTATTCTCAGAAATACCTTATCACCTTTTTGGAACTCTAAAGGTTGGCGCCTTTTATCTGCATAACTCTTCTGCCTACTCTGTGCAGTAACTAGCCTTTTCTGGATCAACTTCACTTTTTCGTTCATCTCAATTATCATATAAGGTCCTGTAAGTACCTTATCTTCCCAATCGGCCCAACACAGTGGTGACCTACATTGTCGTCCATATAGGGCATCATATGGAGCCATTTGTATACTTGCCTGGTAACTATTGTTATAAGCAAACTCTGTTAGGTGCAAGTATTTACTCCAATTTCCCTTGAAATCTAGTACACAAGCTCTCAACATGTCTTCTAAGATTTGGATAACCCTTTAAGATTGACCATCTGTTTGAGGATGATAGGCGGTGCTCATGGTTAATTTGGTTCCCAATTCCTGCTACAAGCTCTGCCAGAACTGAGATGTGAATAAGGAATCTCTATCTGACACTATCGATTTGGGTACTCCGTGTAGCTTCACAATCTCTTTAACATAGAGCTCACTCAGTTTACTAACCAGATTTGTGGATTTAATAGGTAAGAAGTGTGCCACATTAGTAAGTCGATCCACAATTACCCAAACCTTATCCTCACCTTTCTGATTTCTAAGAAGAGCTCCCACGAAATCCATTGTTATGTTATCTCATTTCCATTCAGGGATTTTTAAAAGTTGTAGCAATCCAGACGGTCTTTTATGTTCGTCCTTAACTTGCTGACATGTAAGGCATTTAGACACATATTTGGCCAGATCTCTCTTCATACCTTTCCACCAGTAGTTTTACTTCAAATTTTGGTACATCTTATCTCCACGAGGATGTAAAGTGTATTGAGTCTGATGTGCCTCATCAAATAAGATCTTTTTAATTTTCTCAAATCTGGGTACACAAATTCGATCTCTGAACCTCAATAACCCTTCTGAATCGATCTTGAAATTTGCATTTCCATTATTGGCTCTTGCACCTGCAACCCATTTTATCAATTTTCTATCTTGAGCTTAACCTTCCTTAATTTGATGTAGTAGGTCTGGCTTGCAACTCATATTATATAAAAAATTTGGTTTTCACCTTTCTGTACGCCCAAATCATAATCTTCAATCAACTGGTACATCTGGGCTTTTTCTGCATCGTTCTTATAAGATTTTCGACTTAAAGAATTTGCAACTACATTGGCTTTCCCTGGGTGATAATGCAGCTGAAAATCATAACCATTCAACAATTCCATCCATCTCTTTTGCCTCAAATTTAACTCCTTTTGTGTATAGACGTACTTCAAACTCTTATGATCAGAGTATAGATCAAATTTCTGTCCATAAAGATAATGTCTCCATATCTTCAAGGTAAATACAATAACAGCCAAATCTAAATCATGAGTCGGGTAATTCTGTTCATGAGTCTTCAGTTGCCTAGAAGCATAAGCAACCACTTTACCCTCCTGCATCAGAACAACACCAAGACCATTCTTAGAAGCATCAGTGTAAATAACATGACTGACTCCGCTTGCAGGAGTGATCAATATTGGGGTTGTGGTCAGTCGTCTCTTCAACTCTTGAAAGGAATTCTCACATTTCTCATCCCAACTAAATTTGGCACCCTTCCTTGTTAGCTTTGTCATAGGCTCAACTAGTCTCGAAAAATTTAGAATAAATCTTCTATAGTAACCAGCTAGTCCCAAAAAACTTCTAATTTCTATCACTGATTTTGGCTTTTCCCAGTTCATTACTGCTTCAACTTTTGTTGGATCTACGGATATCCCTTCTGCTGACACTACATGGCCCAAAAATTTGACTGACTTCATCCAAAATTCACATTTTTCAAATTTGGCATACAATTGATTTCGCCTCAATGTTTCCAAAACTACTGTAAGGTGTTCCTGATGTTCCTCATTGGTCTTCGAATAAACCAAAATATCATCAACAAATACCACTACAAATTTGTCTAGATGAGGCCTAAACGCCCTATTCATTAGGTCTATAAATGTTGCTAGTGCATTAGTGAGTCCAAATGGCATGACTCTGAATTCAAAGTGTCCATACTTAGTCCTGAATGCCGTCTTTGGTATGTTTGACTCTTTGATTCTAAGTTGGTGATAACCGGACCTTAGGTCGATCTTGGAAAAGCAAGTTGCTCCCTTCAGTTGATCGAACAAATCATCTATTCTGGGTAGGGGGTACTTGTTCTTGACTGTGACTTGATTTAATTTTCTGTAGTTAATACACAGTCTCATCGACCCATCTTTCTTTTTGAAAACAATATCGGTGCTCCCCAGGATGATTCGCTTGGCTGGATAAATTCCTTCGCACTAAGATCATCAAGCCGAGTCCTTAGTTCTATTAATTCGCCAGGGGCCATTCTGTAGGGTGACATGGCTATGGGGTATGTTCCAGGGTACATTTCTATCTTGAACTCTACTTCCCGCTTAGGAGGTAATCCTGGTAATTTTTCGGGAAACACTTCAGGGAAATCTCTAACCACCAAGTTCTCTTCTAAATTCCTCAAGGTCTTTAGAGGCTCAGCTTCTGTTAGGGTTTTGAATTCCTCTTTTTGATTCACAGAATCGAGAAGTGCGGACATGATATTCCTCGGGATTTTGTTTCTATCCCCATAGATTTTCAACAGCTCTCTCGAAGGTAACCTCAAAGTAATCTTCTTTCGAAGGCAATCGATCTGGGTTTGGTACTCAGATAACCAATCCATACCCAAGATCACATCATAGTCATTAATGGGTAAGAGTATCAATTCAGCTGAAATCAGCTGATTATTAATTTTAAAGTCACAACTACATTTTTCAGTTGTTGGGTTGTTTACTCCTACTGGTGTTGAAATCACCCATAGACCTTGTGTTTCTTCTTCGAGGTGCAACCATCTATAAAATTTCAACCCATCTTTAGTACTACATGAGATAATTATTTTTGTTTAGGGTGACTCTAGATTCAAGTTCTCAAAAATAAAATGATCCTATTGGTTCAGTTTCTAGGTTTTATAAAATTTTGGCAATCCATGATTGTCACAGGGTACAAGATTTGGTTTTGATACATGTAAACAAGACAAGCAAACAAGCAAACAAACAAACAAACAACACACCACACAACAATGGTATAAAGAAATTCCCAAACTTTCACTTATACCCTCCGTATTCAAGTGTCACATACTACTCTAGCCCGGTGATATAAGCTTCCACAAAGAAACTTCAATACACCCAAACAATGTGCAAATGTCCTACCAACTAAGGCTTCCCAGGTACCCACTATGTCCAAGTTGTCCCATACCAATTGAACGTAATGATACAAGCTCATCTAGAGTTGTTAGTTATTCACCAAACATGGCCTGCTAGTCTCCAAGTTCAAGACTCCTCAAATTCCCTTAAATTCCTCCACGTCCCATACCCCTTTGTAACCAAGAATAAAATATTCATCCTGATCTTAGATTCTAACCAAACAGTTTCCATACAAGTTCTCGTCTCTAACCGATGTCCTCAAAGCTTTGAATTTGTTAGACCCACTGTACTTTCATTCTAGATATTATGTTATAAGTTTTATAATTGGCATATTTATCTAGCTCAAGTTGGACCCTAAGCTCATAAAGATTTGATACATATGCTCTGATGCTAAGCTTCTTAAAATTTGGTGGAACACTTCCCATGATGTGAAGCCTGAGCTCTGATACCAATCTCTTACACTCTGATTTTTAAAACTTATATTTAAAGTAATAAGAATAAATATTTACTCTTATCACGAAAATAGCAAAAGAAAATCAAGGCGTGAATTGTATCCATCTACCTTAACCCGAAAATCTTTACACAGGTAAAAATAAATTTATTAATATCATTTATATTCAAAATAAGGTTACAAGTTAAGATAGAAAAATACTCTTTCAATTTCTATGCCACGGACTATAGATTCCCATTACACAAATTGAATATTGAGCCATTGGGGGTACTTGCCCATGTCCATCCATTATGGACACAATATTTTAAATATATTCATCAAGTAGAATTAACAAGTTCAAGTCCAAGGCATAAACATATAAAATAACCCATGAAATCTTCAACGACCACTATAATGTTCCAAAAGCATTGATTTCTAATACAACCCATTTAATTGATATAATCAATTATTAAATAATTACTCAGTCCTACTACTATAACGCTACTCAAGCCACTAACCCACCCTTACTACTGTGAGACACGTCATGAAATTGCGACTCTATTATTTCATGCACCTATCTGCATGTGAAAAATATGGGTGAGCTTGAAAGCCCAGTGGGTCATCTAAACCATTCACAATATTTTATTATGATATATACACAAGAACATTATAAAAAAATTTCACACATTAATCGTTAAAACATTTGATTGTTTGAGTTGAGAATTTCATCACGTACCTTTGGGAAAATCAAACCTCGGGTGGCACTATCCAAAATTAAAAATTAGTTGGCGATATTCATAATGAATAACTGCCCCAAAACGGTCATTGGCGATATTCCTTAGAATAGCTGCTCCATATGTGTTCTTCTTATCTTAATCCTGTTATTTAATGATGTCGCAGTACCACACATACAACATAAATATGATATATAACTTCTATTCACATGATATGTTCAAACTCCACAACACATGGTATCATATTACAATGTCAAATAACAATGACATTCACGCATGAACTTTATTATAACAATTATGCTAATACTCTCGTCATATATCTCATCATCAAACTTTAAAAAGTACACATGAATTACGCGCATCCAACATCAACTTGGAACAACAAATCATAAACATATCATCATGGCCAACAATCATAATACGTACAATCATGTAAGATGAGCATGCATGAGCAATCTAATAATACTATAAATCTAATTAATTTAATGTTCATATCTACATATCGAAATAAAATATTGTAAAGGCATAGAATCTTCCCCACCTATTACACACACAGTTTGTCGTTGTCCGAATTCCTTGGCGTGTAGCATACGTCCTCAACCTATACATATGTATTACATTTGAATTAGTCACGTGTACCTACCCAAATATATATATTACTCATATAAGTAAGATATATGTATATACATACGTATATAACTGCTATAACATATATATAATTTGTATAGCAGAGAAGTGCCACCACTCTCTTTATAATATGTGTGTGTGTGCTCTACTATAATATATATAATCTGTATAATAAAGAAGTGGTTGGCGGTGGTGGGTTTTATTATATATATATATATATATTTCATGTGATATATGCATGTTGGTGGTGTGTGATGTTAGTAGATAACACACTATCATGCATATGTTGGCCATAGTCACAACAGTTGTTGTTGTCTCCCTTAATGTCGTAAAAATATGAAAGAAGAGAAATAATCTAGAAAACAGGGGCAGTGAGGTGAGAAACCACACATGGCACTCATGGGCAACCCATGTCCGTGAGAATGCTTAGAAGAACATGTGGTGCATCACCACACCAACGTTGTCAGTACAACATTCGATCAAAACACGAAAAAGAGATGCGACAAGTAGAGAGGAGGAAAGAAAAGGAAGTGTAAAACTTACTTTTGTAGTTACAGGATTTTCAGTTGCAAGGGCTACGGATCTCCAAAGAGGAAGAATGAGCTTAGGTAGAATAGTATATGAGGAGAAAAAGTGGTGTTGGATTGCATATGAAGGTTTTATATGCTTATGGTTTTATGAATGTTTTTGGTGTATATTAGCAATAGCTTAAAAGAAGGCAAATTAAAAATATATGAAAAAGATTTGAGTTGCTTTTATGGGATTGTTTAAGAAAACATGTCAATCTTTAAATTAAAGCCATGATTAGCGTGAAGAAAGGAGTGACAGATTAATAACAGAATTTATGCAAGTTATATATATATATATTGTATATATTTAAGTTGTTGTTTGTGAATATCACGAATTGAATTGCATATGGAATTGAATGAATTATATATAATAAGAATAATATTCATCCCATAATGTGGGTGAAGCTTTAATAAAAGAAAATATATTTTATATGATAAGAATAATCATCCCGTTATGGAAAGAATAATCGTGTCATAATGTGGGTGAAGCTTCAATAAAAGAATGTATCTTAATATATACTATAATGATTGTCCATGTAATTGTAATAGTATCCAAATCAGGAAGGAAATTGAAAGTAATATAACGAAAGAAGTGGAAATATAAGGAGAGATTTAATTGGGATTGGTATGCCACATTAGGTATTAAGGCATTATGAGAAAGACGTGAATGTTAGCAAAAGAGAAAGGAAATAAAAGAAATATTAACAAAAAAATAGTGAAAGGAAAGAGAGATTAACAGAAAATAATGAAAGGAAAGAATGGTGACGTGCTCATGCATGCAACTCATGTATATGTTAGGCATGCGTGCACGTTTATGTGTATTCCTTCTCCGATTTTGACTCTGAAATTTGTGACTAAGTTCCTGGAGGATTTTGACGTCCTAAACTCATTCGTGAAGTTCGAAACGTACGAGTCCATCTCAATTAAATGTGCAGAATTATAAAAAAGCCCTTAAGTTTAAAATTACGTAAATACCCTTGAAATTTTTTGGTGTATTACAATGGGCAGAGGACAAAGATGAGATAAGTCAAGCTTTTCTTTCATATTATAATAACATTTTTCATTCTAGTTCCCCAACGTTGTAGGCCATTTCCAAAATCACTGATACTGTTGCACCAAAATTGTCCGCAGAAATGAATGCAATTCTCTCAAGAGAATTTGTTGCTGAAGAGATACAAACAACATTGTTTCAAATGCATCCATCAAAGTCCCCGAGAGAAGACGGCATGTCAACTGCTTTTTACCACTCGTCATGGGATATTATTAGAGGGAACATCACTGATTTGTGTCTGGAGGTATTAAATAATGGGAGATCGGTTGCGGACATGAATCACACCCTCATTACTCTAATCCCGAAGGTATCCAAGCCCACAAAAATGTATGAATTCAGGCCTATAAGTTTGTGCAATGTCTTATACAAGATTATAGCTAAAGTTATGACTAATCGGCTGCGTCAAGTTATATCATCCGTGATCTCAGATACACAAAGTGCGTTTGTCCCTAATCGTCTCATTACGGATAATATGTTAATTGGCTTTGAGTGTATCCACTACTTTCAGGACAAGAGGAAAAAATACTTCCATCAAATTGCACTGATATGAGTAAAGCATATGACCGGGTTGAGTAGAGCTTTCTAGAGAAGATGATGACTGTTCGGTTTTAACAAAAATTAGATCAACCTGACAATGCGATGTGTGACACCAGTCTCTTGTTCCATGCTTATAAATGGGGAAGCTTATGGTAATTTATCTCCCCAACGGGGCCTAGGTGATCCCCTCTCCCCATACTTATTTCTGATATGTACTGAAGGACTTTTTGCAGCCTTGCAAAACGCGGAAGCAAAGAACTCTATATCAGGAATCTGATTTGGAAGACAGGGACCACAGATATCTCATCTATTATTCACCGACGACAGTCTCATCTTTGCCAAGGCAACTGTGGATGAATGTAGGGAGCTTAAAACTATCCTTGGTGATTTTGCAGCAGCATCTGGTCAGTGCATTAATTACAAGAAGTCGGCTCTATCATTCAGTGCTAACGTGCCTATGCCCCAAAGATCATCCATACAATAAATTCTTAATGTTCCCTCAGTAGAATGTCACACCAAATATCTCGGTACGCCAACCATGATCTCGAGATGTAAGAGTAAGGCTTTCGAATCTATCATGGAGAGGATATGGAACAAGATAAAAGGCTGGACATTAAACCTTTTTCTCTATGGGTGACTGAGAAGTACTTCTAAAGGCAGTTGTTCAATCTATCCCAGCATACCAAATGGGGTGCTTCAAATTTTCAGTCGGATTATGGAAACACATAGAATAGGTCATGGCTAGGTACTGGTGGGTTGGCAATTCTTCAGTTAAATCAATTCATTTGAAGAAATGGAAAGACCTATGCACTGCAAAGATGAATGGTGGCCTAGGTTTTTGTTGAATGGAAGCTTTTAACAAAGCCATGTTGGCCAAACAGGGTTGGCGTCTAGCCACAATGCATGAATTACTTGTAGCAAGAGTTATGAAGGCCAAGTATCACTCAAGATCATCATTCTTGGAAGCAAGGCCAGAGAACAACCCATCCTATGCATGGAGGAGCATACTTTGGGGGCACGAATTATTAACTCAAGGACTTCGATGGTGAGTGGGTAATGGACATCAAGTTCGAATTCTCATAGACCCATGGATACCGAGGGAAACAACGTTCAAACCCATTTATCCCTCAGATCTTAACCCAAATGTACATGTTGCAGATATTATCTCGTCTGGAGCATGGAACATAGAGTTAATAAATAAGTGCTTTCATGAAGAGGATGCAGTTGCCATTTTCTCGATTCCTTTAAGTTCCTAGCCATGAGCATCACTGATGGTACCTCCTCATCGGATAATTCTCCTCACCAGGGAGGATGGAAGAGCATATGGAGTTTGAACCTCCCAAACAAGGTTAAGCTTTTCTTCTAGAAAGTCATTCAAGGTTGCTTACCCACGGGTGCAAATCTACTCTGACGGCACATATCTAGAACCGAAAGATGTCCTATTTGCAATGGTGTCTTAGAGTCGTCAGAGCATATATTCTTTGCATGCAAAACTGCTAAGGATGCATGGAACTACAGTTTCCGCAATAATAATGTCAATCTTCGCCAAGTTGTTCTTCTTGATTTGCTAATTCACTTTCCAAAAGAGGAGCTCGAGAATATTATCATAGTCCTTTGGGCCCTTTGGAATAATCGAAACAAAGTGGCTCATGGGGGAGTGGGAATGAAAGGAGCTGAAATTGCCCAGGGGGCGACATCTTGTAACACCCCAGTTTTCAAAACTTATTTTTTTTGTAAAATAATGCATATTTTAATTTTATCGAGAAAATCACTGAAAATCGAGATGTTACACGTATCTGTCTATCTTAACCCATAACCATTATATAGATAATAAAATTTCGAAAAACTATGAATTTATATTCTTCCAACCAACTTACTGGTTAAGATAAACGAATACCTTTAATTCTTCATACGATCTTCATCGTCATACGAGAGTACTTACCCTTGTCCATCCATTATGAACACAACATTTAAATACATTCATCAAATAGAATTAATGAATTCTATTCCAAGGCATTCACACGTGAAATAAATCACAGGGTCTTTACTAATCGTAATAATATTCATTGAATTTCGATTATCAATACAATTCGTTCAAATAATAAACCTTTAAAAATCAAATAAAATATTTCATCCTATCACCACAATACTAATTGATTAACCCACCCCTACTACTCTGAACTATGTCACGAACTCGCGATTTTATTCTCCTAAGCACCTGCATATGAAAAATAGGGGTGAGCTTGAAAGCCCAGTGGGTCATCTAAACAATTCACAATATTTTATTATGATACATACACAAGAACATTACAAACAAGTTTCACACATTAATCGTTGCAACATTAGATTGTTTGAGTCGAGAATTTCATCACGTACCTTTAGTAAATCAAACTCAGGGTGGCACAGCCCAAAAATTAGAACGCGTTGGCGATATTCATCATGAATAACTGCCTCATAATAAACATTGGCGATATTCCTTAGAATAACTGTCTCATATGTGTGATTCTTATCTTAATCGTGTTCTTTAGTGATGTCACGCCATACGTACGGTATAAGTACGATATTAAGTGCATTCATAAAATATATTAAAACTCCACTACACATGGTATCATGTCACAAAGTCAATTATAATAGTATTCACGCATGAACTTTACTATGTCAATATTCCAAGTCATACATTTCATTATTAGGCATTATAATTTCTAAATGAATTCAATTACCACATGAATTTCATGCATCCAATTATCATTTGATCAGAATAAAAATCATGTTGACACACATATCATCATGGCTAACAATCAAAACATTGTATATATGAAATCATGTACAATAGGCATGCATAAGCAATCTAATAATACTATAGACCTAATTAATTTAACATCCCTATCTATATATCAAAATAAAATATTATGAAGGCCTAGAATCATCCCACCTTAATCGCTAAATTTCAAATCACTTAAATTCCTCGTCACGCATAGTACTCAACATTTATGTTTGTTAATATAATTACTCATAAGAACGATTATGAGTGTAGAGATATATACCTATATATAGTGGTGGTATGTTTAAACTAAGTATGTATATATATAACATATTATAGTGCCTTGTGATGTGATATAATGGTGTGTATGGTATAACATTATATAATACAATATAAGGTGTGGTGGTTTTGAAAAGGTGTGATATATATAATATAATATATAATAGGTGATAACATGATATAATACAATATAAGGTGTGATATATAGTATAATATATAATAGGTGTTAATATGATATAATATAATATGTGGTATATATATAAGGTGTGGTGATGTGTGGGGCTTTTGAAAAAGTGTGATATACATATATAATATATAATATGTGTGTGCTGTTGGAGGTTTTTAATAAAATTAAATTGGAATAGTGAAATAAAGAAGAAGGGTATATGTGGCTTTTTGAAAAGGTAATAGGTGTGCTGTTGGACGTTTTAAAAAATTAAAATGGAATAGTGAAAAGAAGAAGAAGGGTGTGTGTGACTTTTTGAAAAGGTAATAGGTGTGCCGTTGGACGTTTTAAAAAAAATTAAAATGGAATAGTGAAAAGAAGAAGAAAGACGTTAATGGTGGCGAGTTGCAGGGGTGGCGGTTGAGAGAAGAGAGAGAGAGATTCAGAGCGAGAGAACGACGACGATAGCAGTGGCGGATAGCGGGGGTTGCAGCGGCGAGATGAGAAGAGAGAGAGGGCGGCGAGAGCAGGGGAATGGCGGAGAAGAGAGTGAGAGAGGGCGGCAACGGGAGCAGTGGCAGATGGCGGAGAAGAGAGGAGAGAGAAAGGGCGACAAGAGCAGGGGAATGGCGGAGAGTTGCAGCGGCGAGATGGGGGTTTCGGGCATTGGGGTTTTGAGCAGAGAGTTGAGAGAGAGACCTGGCGAGAGCGAGAGAGCAGAGGCGGTGATGAGTTGCAGCGGCGATGGGCGGCGGTGTGCGCTAGCGGAGAAAGGAAGAGAGAAGAGAGAAGAGAGAGGGTTTCGAGAGGAAGAGGATGCTTGTGCGTTGGTTTCGAAAGAGCGAGGCTTGTGCGATTGGATTTAGAGAGAGTGAGACGCGATTTCAGCCAAGATTTACGGCGTGATTCCAGGCGAGATTTCAAGCAAGATGTCGGCGAGATTTCAGGTGAGATGTTTGAAATTTGAAAGTGGATTATTTTTTTTTTTTTTTTTTTTATTTTTCCAGGGTATTACACATCTTTTATCGAGTTATACAGAGAAGCACAAGAGAAGAATAGGCCTAGCACCCCGTTGTATCGACAAAGACCAGAAATAATAACCCAGCACTGGCACCCACCTCAACGTGGTTTTCTTAAGGTGAACACAAATGCAGCAGTTGATAAAGCCAGAGGGGTGATTGGGTTGGGACGTGTTATTCGGAATGAGAAAGGGGAGATCATGATGGCTGCAGCAACAAAACAACGCATGTCTTCGATAGTTGAGGTAGCAGAAGCACTTGTACTAAAAGAGGGCATTCTAAAAGCAAAGGACGCCCTTTGCCTTCCATTAGTTGCAGAGACCGACTCTCAGACGGTGATTAAAATGGCAAAAAGGGACCTCATTTCCAACATGGAAGTAGCTTCAGTGATCCATGACATTCACATATTGTCTGGTACAGCTCAGGTTAAAGACTTTATTTTCACACCCAGAAGAGACAATGCAGTAGCTCATTCTATAGCCAAGTTTGCTTTATCAGTGAATCAGGAACTTGTATGGCTAGAAGATGCCCCTGAGTGGATCCATCATTTAGCTGACAAAGACTGTAATCATCTTTCCAATTAATGACATTGGCTGGAGTCTTCTTTCGAAAAAAAGAAAGAAAAATCACTACTTCTCATTTTGGAGAGATTCGTACTTTTAACCTTATCAAAGATGAAAAATAAAATAATAGTGCTTGATTTCGCTATATATATATTTCAATTATACTGACAATCAGTATATAGTATTATTCTGATTTCTAATAACTTTTTATTATTATTTATGTTTAAATGAAGAATTTGTATATAGAAGATTTAAGTATTTCTAAATATAATTATATATGAAGGTTTATAAATAAAAAATAATAATTTGAGCCCTTAAAAAGTATATGATAAAAACAAGTCTAAAAAGCATATCTATCATAATCACTAAGTTAATATGGAAATTAATTAACTTTTTATATATATTTAAATTATATAATATAAAGTTAATATAACCATAAATCTTAATTTAGTACTCCAGATCTTAATCAAGAATTCAATGGGTCAAAGCAAGCGACTAAGCAAGCTTCGTTTCTGTAACTACTTTCTTTGTACATCACGTAAAGTTAATCATTACTTTACAACACCCGAGTAATATGCCACAATGTCATTCTTATTCTTCCCGGACTCTTTTTTTTTTTCTCTCATTTTGACATTTTGTCAAAAAAGGATAATATGTCTGACAAACATATTTTAAAAGTGTTTTTAGCGTGAAAAAGTGTTTGTTTGACAATTTTAAAAAGTACTTTTTCTATTAGAAAGATAATATTATATATAAATAATAAATATAACGTTTAACTCAGTTTAATTCAATTTTTTAGCAACATGAGTTCAGTTATGTGAATTCACTTCTTTCTCTCTCCACTCTATTCTACCAAGGGCAAGGTCGACAATCAAATTAAAAATAGTTAAAATATATTATTGATGAAAGATTTGACTAACATCAGTAAATGATGAGATGGAGGGGACACGCTGAGCTAGAACCCGTTGAAGTGTTAAACTATCTACTCGAGACCTCAGACCTGAAAGAGGAAAGAAAGTGAAAAAGAAAGCTATCTAAAAAATACTGGTGTAATATCAACTGAAGATCCTCCGATGCCTTCTGAACTCCGTAAAGTGTTAATTGCACTAACTTCGTAATTAATTGTTTATTTCATTAACGAGGGGTGAGGGGTACTTATAGTAGTTAGGATTTTCGGCCTTGTTGGCGTGTTACCATAATTTTAATGTAGAATCTCATATTTGTTGCAATGAATCTCGTGTTATTCTTATCCGTCGAATTAATAACTTAGTTTGTCACTTCGGTATGACAAGTCATCATCGTAATTAGGTCAATCTTGCCATATCAACAAGTCGATACTTGTAGATATTATTGTAACACCCCGATTTTCAAAACTAATTTTTTTTTTGTAAAACAATGAATATTTTGATTTTGAATAAAACATCACCGAAAATCGAGACATTACTAGTATCCGTCTATCATAACCCATAACCATTTTGTAAATAATAAAATTTTCAAAACTATGAGTTTATAATTTTCCAACCAACTTACTGGTTAGGATAAATGAATACCTTTAATTCTTCATACATTCATTATCTCCATACGAGGCACGTGAAATGAATCACAAGTTCTTTACTGACCATAATAATATTCATTGAATTCCAATTATCAATACAATTCGTCTGAATAATAAACCTTTAAAAATTAAATGAAAACATTCAGTCTCATAATACTAATTAATTAACCCACCCCTACTACTTTGCACTATGTCACAAACTCGCAATGTTTATTCTCCTAAGCACCTGCATATAAAAATGAGGTGAGCTTGAAAGCCCAGTGGGTCATCTAAACAATTCACAATATTTTATTGTGATACATACACAAGAACATTACAAACAAGTTTCACACATTAATCGTTGCAACATTAGATTGTTTGAGTCTATAGTTTCATCACGTTCCAAATCACGTACCGTTCAGGGTGGCACAGCCCAAAAATAAAAATTGGAACATTGGCGATATTCCTTAGAATAACTGCCTCATATGTGTGATTCTTATCTTAATCGTGTTCTTTAGTGATGTCACGCCATACGTACGATATAAACACGATATTAAGTGTATTCGTAAAACATATTCAACTTCACTACATATGGCATCATGTCACAAAATTAATTATAACAGTATTCACGCATTCACTATGCTAATATTCTAAATCATACATTTCATTATCAGACATTTTATAAATAAATTTAACTACCACATGAATTTCATGCATCCAATTATCATCTGATCAAAATAAAATTATGTTAACACACACATCATCATGGCTAAATAATCACAACATTGTATAAATATAATCATGTACAATAGGCATGCATAAGCAATTTAATAATACTATGGACCTAATTAATTTAACATTCTTATCTATATATCAAATAAACTATTGTGAAGGTCTAGAATCATTCCCACCTGAATTGCTAAATTCCAAATTATTTAATTTCCTCGTCACGCGTAGTACTCAACCTGTACACGTATATTACGTTTGTTAATATAATTACTCAATTATAAGTGTAGAGATATATGCATATACATGTATATATATAGTGGTTGGATGTTTAAACTAAGTATATATATATATATTATATGACATTTTGGTTGTTAAAAAAAAAATAATAATAACCCTTGGTAAAAATATGTATGATACATATCAATATATTATATAATATCTTGATTGCTAAAAATAATAATAACACTTGAGTTGTAATGTTTTTAAAAAAAATAATAACCCTTGGTAAAAATAAAATATGTATGATACGTATGAATATATTATATAATATCTTGATTGCTAAATAAATAAATAAATAATTGAGTTGTAATGGTTAAAAAAATAATAATAATGTGTTTTGGTTGCTTAAAAAATGATAATACTTGAATTGTCATGTTTTAAAAAAATAATAACACTTGGTAAAAAAAAATGTATAATACATATAAATATATTATACAACATTTTGGTTGCTTAAAAATAATAAAAATAATAGAATATACTTGTATGTGTGATATTGTATATATATATATATATATATATATATATATATATATATATATATATATATATATATATATATATATATTATATAGCATGTAACTTGTCTAAAAGAAAATAAAAGAAAAGGAAAAGAAAGTAAAAATCAAAATCAAAATCAGAGATGATATATGTATATTATGTATTATATAACATATCATGATTGTTGCTTAAAGAAAGGAAAAGAAATAAAATAAAGTAAATCACAGTTACTTGTGTTGCTTGAGTTGCTGGGCGGGGGAGAAAAACAGGGGGAGAGAGAGAAAGAAGGGGAAGAAAAGAGAAGGAGAGAAGGAGAATATGATATATTATATAACCTAAAAGAAAAGAATAAAAGGGAAGAAAAAAAAAAGTAAAATAAAATAAAAATAGAATTTTTGTTTCTGGCGGAAGGAAGAACAGGGAGAAAAGGAAAAGAAGAAGAAGAAGAAGAAGAAGAAGAAGAAAAGGAGGGAGTGAGAGATCGGAAGATCAGCGGCGGCGACGGCGAGATCTGGAGGAGAGAGCGGCGGTGGTGATCTGCGCTGGAAGAAAGGAAGAGAGAAGAGGAGAGAAGAGGGTTTCGAAGCTTGTGCATTTTTTGGCGATTGAGTTTAAAGGGCGAGAACGAAAGAGTTTCGGCGATTTGGGTTTAAGGGGAGCGAGATCCGAAATTTCGGCGAGATCTCGGCGATGTTCCAGTGACATGTCGGCGAGATCTCGGCGAGATTCCCGGCGACATGTCGGCGGGATTTTCGGATCTCGTTTGACATCCTTTTTTTTTTTTTTTTTTTTTTTGTTCTTCTTCTAGTCCTCTCTGTCTCAATTTTTTTGAAAATTTCTGGGTATTACAATTATCCTGTTAGGGTTAAGAGACAAGGGATTGGTGGCAAGATAGCTAATCCAAGATAGACTTCCCCCCCCCCCCCCCTCACATCCTTTGCACGCATGGTTGTGAATACTAGTGGTAGATCTCTTTTTATTTTATTTTTTTCTAATATACGTATATATATATATATATGTCCATTATAAACACGCATGGAACATTAAGGATGAATCTTAAGAATCTTAATGTTGATGCAAAACATATATATTTAAATTTGATCTTAATTCACACCAAATTGATGATTTCACATTTTAGATTGTTGGGCAGGTCTAGATTTCATCTGGTACTAATATTGTCTCTAACTTAATTATCATACTAAAGAGGATAACATTCAAACTTATATTTCATGTGATGAACTTGTCCATGTATGAAAAAAAAAAAAAAAACCCTTTTTGCAAAAAAATATTTGTCGTTATAGCGATGTTGGTATCCAACCCATTGTCAACATACACAAATCAATGCAGCAAAAGATTTATGTCAACTTGTTACATTCTAAATTGGGTTATCTCTAAAATTGAAGGTTGCCTTTGGTTTATGGTTCAGATACAGTTTTCTATATCCAAAATTTTGGAAATACAAAAAACACGTTTGATTGGTTAAAACCCAAAGAAAACAATTTTTCAAGATTTAAGAGATAAAACTTTTTGAGCAAGAATGCACTTATCATTGAGCAAATTCTTTGTAACACCTCGATTTTCAAAACTTAAATTTCAAGTAAAATAATGAATATTTTAATTTTATCGAGAAAGATCACTGAAAATCGAGATGCTAATCGTATCCATCTATCTTAACCCATAACCATTATATAGATAGTGAAATTTGCAAAAATATGAATTTGTATTCTTCTAACCAACTTACCAGTTAAGATAAACGAATACCCTTTCATTTTCATGTCAAGGACCACATAATCCACTATACAATTTTCCATATTGAATTGTGAGGGTACTTGCCCTTGTCCATCCATTATGGACACAACATTTAAATACATTCATCAAATAGATTAATGAATTCAAGTCCAAGGTATTCACACGTGAAATAAACCACAGGGTTTTTACTAACCGTAATAATGTTCATTAAATTTTGATTGTCAATACAACCCGTTTAAATAATAAAATTTTAAAAATCAAATAAAAATATTCAGCCCTGTCACCACAATACTAACAAATTAATTAATCCACCCCTACTACTCTGAACTACGTCACGAACTCGCGATTTTATTCTCTTAAGTACCTGCATATTAAAAATAAGGGTGAACTCGAAAGCCCAGTGGGTCATCTAAACAATTCACAACATTTTATCATGATACATACACAAGAACATTACAAACAAGTTTCACACATTAATCGTTGCAACATTTGATTGTTTGAGTCGAGAACTCTATCACGTACCTTTAGGGAATCAAACCCCGGGCGGCACTACCCAAAATCAGAAATTCGTTGGCGATATTCATTATGAATAACTGCCTGTAATCCCCTGAAAAAAATAAAAATAAAAAAACTCACGTACTCACCTTCTTCGCCGCCTCCGACGGCATTGCCTGCAATCTCTCTCTCGCCTACAATCTCACCCTGCGATCCTGCAAAATTGCCTCTATCTTTCAAAACCCAATCACGCTTCTTTCGCTGAAATCTCGCCCTCTACAGCTGCAATCTCGCCTTCTACAGCTACAATCTCACCTGAAATCTCACTCTGCAACTCAATCGCTGAGACCTAATCGTCTCAAAACCCCAATTGCACAAGCCCCTCTCTCTCAAAACCCCAATCGCAGAAAAACCTAATCTCCTCTCTCTTTTTTCTTCTTTTCTCCGCCATCGCACGTTGCAACTCCCATCTGGTTCATCGCCATTGTTGAGCCACCGTCTGTAGCCGCTACTACTCATCACTGTCGCTCATCACCGTTGCTGCAACTCGCCGTGGCTCTCTGCTCTCTCACTCTCGCCAGGTATCTCTCTCTCTCTCTCTCTTTCTCTCTCTCTCTCTCGCTCTCTCAACCCTGTGCTCAAAAACCAAATTGCCTCTTTCGAAACCCAGCCGCGCAAATCGCACAACTCGCCCCTATCTTCTCTTTTCCGCCATCTTCCCTTGCTCTCGCCACTCTCTCTCTCTCTCCTCTTCTCCGCCATCTTCCCCTGCTCTCTCCACTCTCTAATCTCTCGCTCTCTCGCTCTAAATCTCTCTCTTAAAACCCAAAATCCCTCGTGCCTTTCTTTGCTTTGCTCGCTCCGTTCCCTGCGGCACATCGCCACCACCACCTTTGCAACTCACCACCATCAACGCCATATCTCTTCCAACACCTCCCTCATTCTTTATTTCCCCTATTTCCTTTTGATTTTTAAACGTTCCACAACACACACCTATTATAGATTATATTATATATCACACCTTTTCAAAACGTTTCACACATCACCACACATTACATATATACCACATATTGTATTATACCATGTTATACTACACACATCATTATATCATATCACAAAGCATTATAATATGTTGCTTTATATATATATATATATATATATATATATATATATATATATATATATATATATATATATATATATATATATATATATATACTTGTTTAAACATCCCACCACCATATATATGTATATATTTCTGCACTCATAATCGTTCTTATAAGTATTTATATTAACAAACGTAATATACGTGTACAGGTTGAGTACTAGGCGTGACGAGGAATTTAAGGGATTTGAAATTTAGCGATTCAGGTGGGGATGATTCTAGGCCTTCATAATATTTTATTTTGATATATAGATAGGAATGTTAAATTAATTAGGTCTATAATATCATTAGATTGCTTATGCGTGCCTATTGTACATGATTTGATATATGTCATGCTGTGATTGATAGCCATGATGATATGTGTGTCAACATGACTTCTTGTTTTGATTAGATGATGATTGGATGCAGGCAATCCATGTGATATTTGAGACTCATTTATAAATTATAATGCATGATAATGAAACGTATGAGTTGGAATATTAGCATAGAAAATTTATGTGTTAATATTATTATATTTGGCATTTTGACATGATACTATGTGTAGTAGAATTTGAATATGGTTTGTGAATACAATTAAAATCATACTTAGGTCGTATGTATGGTGTGACATCACTAAAGAACACAATTAAGATAAGAATCACACATATGTGACAGTTATTCTAAGGAATATCGCCATTGATTATTATGGGGCAGTTATTCTAAGGAATATTGCCAATGTTTATTATGGGGCAGTTATTCATAATGAATATCGCCAACGAAGTTCTAATTTTTGGGTAGTGCCACCCTGTGTTTGATTTCCTAAAGGTACGTGATTTAGAACGTGATAAAATTCTCGACTCAAACAATCTAATGTTGCAACGATTAATGTGTGAAACTTGTTTGTAACGTTCTTGTGTATGTATCATAATAAAATGTTGTGAATTGTTTAGATGACCCACTGGGCTTTCAAGCTTACCCCTATTTTTCACTTGCAGGTACTTAGAAAATAAAATAGCAAGTTGTGACGTGGTTCAGTGATAGGGGTAGGAAGGTAATCTGGACAATATTTTAATAAGTGAATGGGTTAATTACTTGTTTAACTTTGTGAACTTTTATTTAATAAGGGTTGTATTGACATTAGAAATTTGATAAAACCTTATTATGGTTATTGAAGGGATCATGATTTACTTTGAATATATGTGCTTTGGACTTGAATTCATTAATTCTATTTAATGAATGTATTTAAAATATTGTGTCCATAATGGATGGACAAGGGCAAGTACCCTCATAATTCACTATAGAAATTTGTATAGTGGAATTATGTGGTCCGTAGCATGAAGATGAAAGGGTGTTCGTGTATCTTAACCAGTAAGTTGGTTGGAAGAATATAAACTCATAGTTTTGCCAATTTTACTATCTATATAATGGTTATGGGTTAAGATAGATGGATATGATTAACATCTTGATTTTCAGATATTTTCTCGATAAAATTAAAATATTAATTATTTTACAAAAAAAATTAAGTTTTGAAAATCGGGGTGTTACAAATTGGTATCAGAGCTTTAGGCTTCAGATCATGGGAAATGTTACAACGAATTTTAAGAAGTTTAGTGTCAGCGAGTAGGTCTCAGATCTTTATGAGATTCGGGTTCAACTTCAGCCAGATAAATATGTCAATTATAAACTTTATAACGTAATATCGAGAATGAAAGTACTGTGGGTCTAACAAACTCAAAGCTTTTAGGACATCGGTTAAAGACGAGAACTTGTATGAAAACTATTTGGTTAGAATCTAAGATCAAGATGAATCTTTTATTCTTGGTTCCAAAGCGGTATGGGACGTGGAGGAATTTAAGAGTATTTGAGGAGTCTTGAACTTGGAGACTAGTAGGCCATGTTTGGTGAGTGACTAACAACTCTGGACGAGCTTGTATCGCTACGTTCAACTGGTATGGGACAGCTTGGACATAGTGGGTACCTGCGAAGCCTTAGTTGATAGGACATTTGCACATTGTTTGGGTGTATTGAAGTTTCTTTGGGGAAGCTTATATCACCGGGCTAGAATGGTATGGGACACTTGAATACGGAGGGTATAAGTGAAAGTTTGGGAATTTTCTTTATGCCATTGTTGTGTGGTGTGTTGTTTGTTTGTTTCTTGTCTTGTTTACATGTATCAAAACCAAATCCTATACCCTGTGGCAATCATGAATTGCCCAAATTTTATAAAACCTAGAAACTGAATCAATAAAATCATTTTATTTTTTCGAGAACTTAGAATTCTGAATCTAGAGTCACCCTAACCAAAAATAATTATCTCCTGTAGTACTAAAGATGAGTTGAGATTTTATAGATGGCTGCACCTCGAAGAAGAAATAAAAGGTCTGTGAGTGATCTCATAAGGGACACTGAACTAGTTGTGCAGACACAACCGACATTCGAACCTCAGCCGACGGAGCAAGAACATGCAAATCTGACAGCGAATGTTGACTCTACTGGAACAGAGAATGTCCGATCTACAGCAGTTCCAACCCCTGGAATTGTTTTGGGACCAGAGATGATGGCAGAACTTGTGCGACAAGTAGTGGAACAGGTGACCAGACAAATGCCTCAACCTCAATTGAATCCAACAATTGTAGTGCAGAATGAACCAGGAGCTCGAACCATCAGGAGGTCTGAAAAAAAGGAATGGGCGGATCAATTGAGAGATTTCCAACGTATGCATCCTTCGAAATTTGAAGGCAAACCAGATCCAAAGGAAGCTGACAAGTGGTTCCAGGAGGTTAAGGAACACTTGGAAGTTCTTGGAGTGACTGGTTCAAGAATGGTGGCGATTGCGGCTCACCAATTCATAGGTGAGGCCAAACATTGGTGGAGAATGGTTAAAGAAAGTTCTACAGTGGACGTGAACACTATGACCTAGGCAACTTTTGAAGAAATATTTTATGATAAATTCTTCCCCAAGGCGAACAGAAAAGAACTACAATCTGAATTTGTGAGGCTGACACATATGAACATGACAGTGGCAGAATATGAGGCTAAGTTTATTGAACTTTCCAAATTTGCTCATGAACTGGTAGTCAATGAACAGATGAAAGCTAGTAGATTTGCAGTGGGTCTCAGAATGGAGATTAGAAAGGTGGTTGTTCCTATGAATCTGGAGACTTATAAAGAGGTGGTTGAACGAGCTTTGTTGGTAGAGAGTGAACTGAACCTGCAAGAAACAATATGGAACAGAAACAAAAGGCCTCAAGGACAAAATTTTGATTACCAGGGTAATCACAACAAGAAGCAGAATCTGAATAATTTTGGTGGCAATGGTAATAATTGGAACAGAAACAAGTTCAACAATGGGAACCAGTGGAACAGGGGACAGAATCACAACAACGGATCAGGATGGTCTAAGCATAATGGTTGACAACAGATGCAACAAAACAATATTCGTGCACCCCAACAAAATAAAAATCAAGTAGTAGATACGAGACTTTGCTTCAAATGCAACCGACCGGGTCATTTGGCACGAAACTGCACTATGCAAGGAGTTCGACAAAATTTTTGTCCGGGCAACTGGCAGAACAACAATAATGTGCAAGGACGAAATCAAGTCAATCGTCCAAGCAATAATCAAAATCAAATTCAAAATCAAAATCGAGGCAGAGTCTTTGCAATAACAGAAGGAAATCCTGAACAAGAAGTTGGTGCAAACGAAGTAGTGGAAGGTACTTTCATTTTATTTCATGTTACACTTAAAATCTTGTTTGATTCTGGAGCATCAAGGTATTTTATTTCTAAAAACTTAGCCAGGAAACTACAACTTTCCACTATACCTTTATCTGTCGTTATGAAAATTTCAACACCTGTAGGAGTAAACGTCCCAACGACGGAAAAATGTAGTTGTGACCTTAGAATTAATGATAAGATGATTTCAGCTGACTTAATACTCCTACCCATTAATGATTATGATGTGATCTTGGGTATGGATTGGTTATCTGAGTACCAAGCCCAGATCGATTGCCTTCGAAAGAATATTACTTTGAGGTTACCTTCGGGAGAGTCGTTGAAAATCTATGGGGATAGAAACAAAATCCCGAGGAATATCATGTCTGCACTTCTCGAATCTGTGAATCACAAAAAGGAATTCAAAACCCTAACAGAAGTTGAGCCTCTAAAGACCTTGAGGAATTTAGAAGAGCACTTGGTGGTTAGAGACTTCCCTGAAGTGTTTCCCGAAGAATTACCAGGATTACCTCCTAAGCAGGAAGTAGAGTTCAAGATAGAACTATACCCTGGAACAGACCCCATAGCCATGTCACCCTACAGAATGACCCCTGGCGAACTAATAGAACTAAGGACTCAGCTTGATGATCTTAGTGCGAAGGAATAAATCCAGCCGAGCGAATCACCCTGGGGAGCTCCAGTATTGTTTGTCAAAAAGAAAAATGGGTCGATGAAACTGTGTATTGACTACAGAAAATTAAATCAAGTCACGATCAAGAACAAGTACCCCCTTCCCAGAATAGATGATTTGTTCGATCAACTGAAGGGAGCAACTTGTTTTTCCAAGATCGACCTAAGGTTCGGTTATCACCAACTTAGAATCAAAGAGTCAGATATACCGAAGACAACATTCAGGACTAGGTATGGACACTTTGAATTCAGAGTCATGTAATTTGGACTCACTAATGCACCAGCAGCATTTATGGACCTCATGAATAGAACGTTTAGGCCTCATCTAGAAAAATTTGTGGTGGTATTTGTTGATGATATTTTTGTTTATTCGAAGACCAATGAGGAACATCAGGAACACCTTACAATAGTTTTGGAAACATTGAGGCGAAATCAACTGTCACGCCTGGGTTACTCAGATTGCGAAATCAAACCTTATAAGGAGGTTGTGAGTTCGAATCTAGGGGAGGCCCTGCGCTATTCATAAAAATGAATGCATAGTGTGGACAAATGATCCCGGGGGTACTAGACGTTGCGGTGTGCTGTGTACTGGGATGTGACAATATTATGTGGTATATAATGGCTGGAGTATGCCCTGCGGGGGTACTCATCACCCTGGGTAGGGGGCACTATGTGCATCCCAGGCGTGACATCAACTGTATGCCAAATTTGAAAAATGTGAATTTTGGATGAAGTCAGTCAAATTTTTGGGCCATGTAGTCTCATCAGAAGGGATATCCGTAGATCTAACAAAAGTTGAAGCAGTAATGAACTAGGAAAAGCCAAAGTCAGTGACAGAAATTAGAAGCTTTTTGGGACTTGCTGGTTACTATAAAAGATTTATTCTAAATTTCTCGAGACTAGCTGAGCCTATGACAAAGCTAACAAGGAAGGATGCCAAATTTAGTTGGGATGAGAAATGTGAGAATTCCTTTCAAGAGTTGAAGAGATGATTGACCACAGTCCCAATATTGATCACTCTTGCAAGCGGAGTCAGATATGTTATTTACACTGATGCTTCTAAGAATGGTCTTGGAGCTGTTCTGATGCAGGAGGGTAAAGTGGTTGCTTATGCTTCTAGGCAACTGAAGACTCATGAACAGAATTACCCGACTCATGATTTAGAATTGGCTGCTATTGTATTCTCCTTGAAGATATGGAGACACTATCTTTATGGAGAGAAATTTGATCTATACTCTGATCATAAGAGTTTGAAGTACATCTATACACAAAATGAGTTAAATTTAAGGCAAAGGAGATGGATGAAATTGCTGAATGATTATGATTTTCAGCTGCATTATCACCCAAGGAAAGCCAATGTAGTCGCAGATGCTTTAAGTCGAAAATCTTATAAGAACGATGCAGAAAAAGCCCAGATGTACCAATTGATTGAAGATTATAATTTGGGCCTACAAAAAGGTGAAAATCTGATTTTCTTATATAATATGAGCTGCAAGCCAGACCTACTACATCAAATTAAGGAAGGACAAGCTCAGGATAGAAAATTGATAAAATGGGTGGCAGTTGCAAGAGCCAATAATGGAAATGCAAATTTCAAGATCGATTTAGAAGGATTATTGAGATTCAGAGATCGAATTTGTATACCCAGAATTGAGGAAATTAAAAAGATCATATTTGATGAGGCACATCAAACTAAATATACTTTACATCCTGGTGGAGATAAGATGTACCAAAATTTGAAGAAAAACTACTGGTGGAAAGGTATGAAGAGAGATGTGGCCAAATATGTGTCTAAATGCCTTACATGTCAGCAAGTTAAGGCCGAACATAAAAGACCGTCTGGATTGTTACAACCTTCAAAAATCCCTGAATGGAAATGGGATAACATAGCAATGGATTTCGTCAGAGCTCTTCCTAGAAATCGGAAAGGTGAGGATAAGGTTTGGGTAATTGTGGATCGACTTACTAAAGTGGCACACTTCTTACCTATTAAATCCACATATCCGATTAGTAAACTGGGTGAGCTGTATGTAAAAGAGATTGTGAAGCTACACGGAGTACCCAAATTGATAGTGTTAGATAGAGATTCCTTATTCACATCTCAGTTCCGGCAGAGCTTGCAGCGGGAATTGGGAACCAAATTAACCTTGAGCACCGCCTATCATCCTCAGACAGGTGGTCAATCCGAAAGGGTTATTCAGATCTTGGAAGACATGTTGAGAGGTTGTGTACTAGATTTCAAGGGAAATTGGAGTAAATACTTACACCTAGCAGAGTTTGCTTATAATAATAGTTACCAGGCAAGTATACAAATGGCTCCATATGAAGCCCTATATGGATGACCATGTAGGTCACCATTGTGTTGCCCCGATTGGGAAGATAAGGTACTTACAGAACCTGATATGATAATGGAAATGAACGAAAAAGTGAAGTTGATCCAGGAAAGGCTAGTTACTGCACAGAGTAGGCAGAAGAGCTACGCAGATAAGAGGCGCCGACCTTTAGAGTTCCAAAAAGGTGATAAGGTATTTTTGAGAATAAGCCCTCAAAAAGGCATCATGAGGTTTGGTAAGAAAGGAAAATTATCTTCGCGATTCAAGATCAGTGATCGAATTGGCGAGAATGCTTACAAACTAGACTTGCCAACTAGTTTATCAACCATCCACAACGTGTTCCATGTGTCGATGTTGCGAAAATATGAACCAGACCCTTCCCCATCGATTGGAAAGAAGTAAAAGTACAAGCTGATGCCACCTATGAAGAAGAACCTTTAAAGATCCTAGATTGGAAAGTTCATAGTTTGAGGAACAAAGACATTCCATTCGTTAAAGTGTTGTGGAAGCATCATGGAGTTGAAGAAGCCACTTGGGAACCTGAAAGTGAAATGAAGACCAAATATGCGGACTTATTTGAAAGAACACTCTAGGTTTTGAGATACAACAGGTCAACAGTGGAAAAAGTTGAACATCATCAAGTAAGTAAGCTTATACTTTAATTTCGGGACGAAATTTCTTTTAAGGCGGGAAGAATGTAATCCCCTGAAAAAAAAAAAAAAACTCACATACTCACCTTCTTCACCGCCTCCGACGGCATCGCCTGCAATCTTCCTCTCGCCTACAATCTCGCCCTACGATCTTGCAAAATCGCCTCTATCTTTCAAAACCCAATCACGCCTCTTTCGCTGAAATCTCACCCTCTACAGCTGCAATCTCGCCTTCTACAGCTACAATCTCGCCTGAAATCTCGCTCTGCAACTCAATCGCTGAGACCTAATCATCTCAAAACCCCAATCGCACAAGCCCCTCTCTCTCAAAACCCCAATCGCACAAAAACCTAATCGCCTCTCTCTTCTTTTCTCCGCCATCGCACTCTGTAACTCCCATATGGTTCATTGCCATTGTTGAGCCACCGTCTGTAGCCGTTGCTACTCATTACTGCCACTCATCACTGTTGCTGCAACTCGTCGCTGCAACTCGCCGCTGCAACTCGCCGTGGCTCTCTACCCTCTGCTTTGCTCTCTCACTCTAGCCAGGTCTCTCTCTCTCTCTCTCTCTCTCTCTCTCTCTCTCTCTCTCTCAACCCTGTGCTCAAAAACCAAATCGCCTCTCTCGAAACCCAGTCGCGCAAATCGTACAACTCGCTCCTCTATTCTCTTCTCCGCCATCTTCCCCTGCTCACGCCACTCTCTGATCTCTCGCGCTCTCGCTCTGAATCTCTCTCTTTAAACCCTCTCGCAAAACCCAAAATCCCTCGCGCCTTTCTTTGCTTTGCTCGCTCCATTCCCCGCGGCACATCGCCACCACCACCTCTGCAACTCACCACCATCAACGCCATCTCTCTTCCCACACCTCCCTCCTTCTTTATTTACCCTATTTCCTTTTGATTTTTAAACGTTCCACAGCACACACCTATTATAGATTATATTGTATATCACACCTTTCCAAAACGTTTCACACATCACCACACATTATATATATATATATATATACTTGTTTAAACATCCCACCACCATATATATGTATATATTTCTACACTCATAATCGTTCTTATGAGTATTTATATTAACAAACATAATATACGTGTACAGGTTGAGTACTAGGCGTGACGAGGAATTTAAGGTATTTGAAATTTAGTGATTCAGGTGGGGATGATTCTAGGCCTTCATAATATTTTATTTTGATATACAGATAGGAATGTTAAATTAATTAGGTATATAATTTCATTAGATTGCTTATGCATGCCTATTGTACATGATTTGATATATGCCATGTTGTGATTGATAGCCATGATGATATGTTTGTCAACATGACTTCTTGTTTTGATTAGATGATAATTGGATGCATGCAATCCATGTGATATTTGAGACTCATTTATAAATTATAATGCATGATAATGAAACGTATGACTTGGAATATTAGCACAGAAAATTTATGCGTTAAAATTATTATATTTGGCATTTTGACATGATACTATGTGTAGTAGAATTTGAATATGGTTTGTGAATACAATTAAAATCATACTTAGGTCGTATGTATGGTGTGACATCACTAAAGAACACAATTAAGATAAGAATCACACATATGGGACAGTTATTTTAAGGAATATCGCCATTGATTATTATGGGGCAGTTATTCTAAGGAATATCGCCAATGTTTATTATGGGGCAGTTATTCATGATGAATATCGCCAACGAAGTTCTAATTTTTGGGTAGTGCCACCCTGTGTT
The DNA here is from genome assembly GCA_035771175.1 of Paratinospora sagittata. Lineage (NCBI taxonomy): Eukaryota > Viridiplantae > Streptophyta > Magnoliopsida > Ranunculales > Menispermaceae > Paratinospora > Paratinospora sagittata. The sequence goes on from CM069589.1 coordinate 37,291,035, forward strand.
TGATTTCCTAAAGGTACGTGATTTAGAACGTGATAAAATTCTCGACTCAAACAATCTAATGTTGCAACGATTAATGTGTGAAACTTGTTTGTAACGTTCTTGTGTATGTATCATAATAAAATGTTGTGAATTGTTTAGATGACCCACTGGGCTTTCAAGCTTACCCTTATTTTTCACTTGCAGGTACTTAGAAAATAAAGTAGCAAGTTGTGACGTGGTTCAGTGATAGGGGTAGGATGGTAATCTGGATAATATTTTAATTAGTGAATGAGTTAATTACTTGTTTAACTTTGTGAACTTTTATTTAATAAGGGTTGTATTGACATTAGAAATTTGATAAAACCTTTTTATGATTATTGAAGGGATCATTATTTACTTTGAATATATGTGCTTTGGACTTGAATTCATTAATTCTATTTAATGAATGTATTTAAAATATTGTGTCCATAATGGATGGACAAGGGCAAGTACCCTCATAATTCACTATAGAAATTTGTATAGTGGAATTATGTGGTCCGTAGCATGAAGATGAAAGGGCGTTCGTGTATCTTAACTAGTAAGTTGGTTTGAAGAATATAAACTCATAGTTTTGCAAATTTTACTATTTATATAATGATTATGGGTTAAGATAGATGGATAGGATTAACATCTCGATTTTCTAATATTTTCTCGATAAAAATAAAATATTCATTATTTTACAAAAAAATTAAGTTTTGAAAATTGGGGTGTTACACTGCCCCATAATAAACATTGGCGATATTTCTTAGAATAACTACCCCATAATAATCATTGGCGATATTCCTTGAAATAACTACCCCATATGTGTGATTCTTATCTTAATTGTGTTCTTTAGTGATGTCACACCATACATACAACATAACTATGACATTAATTGCATTCACAAGATATATTCAAACCCCACTATACATGGTATCATGTCACAATGCCAAATATAATAGTATTAACGCATGAACTTTACTATGTCAATATTCTCAAGTCATGTATTTCATCATCAGACATTATAATATACAAATGAATCTCAATTACCACATGAATTGTATACATCCAATTATCATTTGATTAGAACAAGAAGTCATGGTGACACACATATCATCATAGTTAACAATCACAACATAGTATATATAAAATCATGTAAAATAGGTATGCAAGAGCAATCTAATAACACTATAGACCTAATTAATTTAACATTCCTATCTATATATCAAAATAAAACATTGTAAAGGCATAGAATTTTTCCCACCTGTAACGCACGCAATTTGTTCTTGTCTGAATTCCTTGGTGCGTAAAGTACGTCCTTAACCTATACATACATGTTACATTTGAATTAGCTGCGTATACCTACCCAAGTTTATATACATATATATATATATATATATACACCTTTGTAATTGTAGCAACCCACGAGAGTTGTAGATATAACATTTACTTATATAAATGTATGTGTAGTATATAGTATATTTGTGGATAATATATTGTAATATAATGTGTTATATAATTGTAGATGTAGGTAGCATACGTATAACCATATAGATATAAAACATAATATATAAAACTTATACACTAATGCACATATGCACCAACATCATTTCCTTTGTGTATAACATTATAATATCAAAAGAAGTGGTTGGGAGGCGGTGGTCGTGCTTGCTGAACGTCAGTGCAGAGAGATTGAGAGAGAGAGAGAGAGTGGTGTGAAATCTAGAGAGTGGGAAAGAGGATGGTGAATGGACGAGATGCAGAGAGATAGGGAGAGACGCTGAGAGAGAAAGGGGTGAAGAGAGAGAGAGAGAGAGAGAGAGAGAGAGAGGGAGAGAGAGGGAGAGAGAGGGAGAGAGAGAGACCTGGCGCAATATTGGGGAAAAAAATAGGAGTGTCACCGGATGATCTTCGCCGGTGGACTGTGGTGATGCCGGATTCACACGAAGAGTGCGGGAAGTTAGGGTTTGAAAAATTGGAGTGATCAATTGCTTGAGGAACGACAACGACAAGTGCGTCCAACAACTTTCTCTCTGCCCTAGTTCCGCCTCGTGCTCATATTGGACGCCAAGCAATCGCACGTTTGAAAAAAAAAAGATGCCCTAGTTTCGTCAATCTCCTCAGATTGGGTGCTTGGTGAACATCGGTGCAGAGAAACAAGGAGCAGAGGAAGAGGACGGAAAAAAGAAGAGAGAAAGAGGGAACAGCGGCAGCCGACTTTTGCGTTGGTTTGGAGGGGAGACAGAGAGGGAAAATAAGGAAGGAAGGCAAGGCGTATGATCACCCTACGATGATTTCATGGCAACCAACGAGATGGAAACAGAGCATCGCCTTGCTCTATTTCCATCTTTTTTTTTTCGGCGATTTGGACAATAGTCACCGGTGGAGGGCACTTGTTAGGTTTTGTGAGTGTTCGATCACCGGTGTACAACTACTGTCACCGTCTTGTTCATGGTGATTTTTTTTCAAATTAGAGAAACAGAGCATCAAAGCAAAGAAGAAAGAAAAAGGGGGAAGTCTCACCGTGGTTGCCATTTCCACATTTCTTGATTACTGGTTCGAGAGAAGAGGAGCGTGAAAGAGATGAACGAGACGACTGAGGTGCATAGGTATTATACATAGTATTGTTAATTCAAGGTTATAATGATGAGCATGTTCCATGATAGGAAGGTTAGTAGTATTGAAAACTTTCCATAATTTTGTATCGAAAAATTCTCCAAGATTTCTTTGGAGTGATTTGTAATTGATTCCTTAAAGGAATGCGAGAATAATTTTGAAATTGAAAAGTAGATATTTTCAAAATTTTCAGGGGATTACATTCTTGGCGAGGAATTTGCATTAGAAATAATGGCTTGAAGGCAATCCAAATGCCCATAAAAAATAGCATGATGCTAGCAAGTTCTTCCTCAAACACAATCAAACTTTAAAATCTGATAAAATTTGAAAAAGAATTAGACCAAAAACTTGTTTATGATGATTCAAGACATCACAAATTCATGAAAAGATTCTGCCCACAATCATATAAAACTCTAAACCCTAAACCCTATCAATTGAAAACAAAAATTAAACTCAAAATCAAAGAAAACAAAACCCACCAAAAAGAGAAAGAGAAAAATTCAAGAAATCCAGCTCAATCTAACCATTAGCAGCAACTATACGCAGAAAAAGACAACATGCTATTTATCAGAGATGAAGAAGCAGAAGAGACGGGTTGAGAATGGAGAGTGGAGACAAAGTGCATTAAGTATGGAAAGAAATCGGATGAAGTTGGCAAGGAAAGTTGGATTGAGTACCTAAGGAAACGGGGTGAGAAACCAGATGAAGTTGGCAAGGAAAGTTGGCGAGGGAAGGTAACATACACGTGTTGATCAATGGTTAAAAGGCTTCTGCTATTATTAATACCTTTTATTGATTTACCTTAGACATTATAGTTCCAATTTTATTCAGTAATAAATATTGTAACAAAACACACAAAATAAATAAAAGAGAAGGCTGCCCGATTTTCAAAACATACTATTGATGCAATACATCCGTTAACATAAAACATTTTCTCATATCCAATTTTTTTCACTGTTATTACCAACCTCATAATTATTGTCAAACAAGTATGTAAGCAGCTCGTTTGGCAAGTATCTAATGCACAATGAAAAAAAAAAAGAAAAAAAAACTTCACATAACTGATGTGTATTCCTTCTCCTCTGTAAGAGTCTGGTCTAATGGCAAAGGATAATGATCTAGATCGGTGCAAGGCTTTTAATCTAACTGATAAAGAAGATGTTACTTTAGACAGAGAACTTGTTGCGGAAGGCAATCAACAATTAAAAAACTACCTGGTTGGAAAGATCTTACTAGAGAAAACAGTGTGAAAAACATTTCTTCAAGGCACTGGTCAAAATGGGGAGACCGAGGGGCTGTGTGTAGGTAATGGTGCTTGAGAATAATTTGTTCCTATTCAAATTTTCTCATGAAGCAGATTTAAATAAGTTATGTCGTAATGGCCCATGGAGTTTTGACTGGAGACTAATTCTTCTTGAACGTTGTGATGGTCGAACCCTGTAATACCCTAAAAAAAAATCCACTTTCAAATTTCAAACATAATCCTTGAAATCTCGCCGACATCTCGCTTGAAATCTCGCCGACATCTTGCTTGAAATCTTGGCTGAAATCTCGTCTCTCTCTCAAAACCCAATCGAACAAGCCTCGCTCTATCAAAACCAACACACAAGCCTCCTCTTCCTCTCGAAACCCTCTCTCTTCTCTCTTCCTTTCTCCGCCAGCGCACACCGCTACTCATCACCGCCGCTCATCACCGTTGCTGCTCATCAATGCTGCGACTTCGATTCTTCTTCTCCTCTACCCTCTCGCTCTCTCCAGGTCTCTCTCTCAACTCTCTGCTCAAAACCCCAATGCACGAAACCCCATCTCGCCGCTACAACTCTCCGCCATTCCCCTGCTCTCGCCGCCCTCTCTCTCTTCTCATCTCGTCATTGCAACCCTTCGTCATTCCCCTGCTCTCACTGCCCTCTCTCTCTTCTCTGCCATCCGCCACTGCCCTCGTCGCCATTCTCTCTTTCTTATCTTCTCCGCCATCTTCCCCTGCTCTCACCACTCTCTATATCTCGCTCTGAATCTCTCTCTCTAAACCCAGCCGCACAAGACCCCCTCTCTCTTCTCTGTCTTCCTTTTCTCACCTTTCCATCCGTTCTTTCTGTTTGCTCTGTTTCCCGCACCACATCGCCACTAACATCACCACCATTAACGTTTCCCTTCTTCTTTATTTCACTATTCCATTTTAATTTTTTTTTAAACGTCCAACAACACACACACCTCTTATATACTATATGTATATCACACTTTTTCAAAAATCCCTACACATCACCACACCTTATATATATATATAACATATTATATTATATCATGTTATCACCTATTATATATTATATGTATATCACACCTTTTCAAAAATCCCCACACATCACCACACCTTATATATATACCACATATTATATTATATCATATTAACACCTATTATATATTATATTATATATCACACCTTTTCAAAACCACCACACCTTATATTGTATTATATCATGTTATCACCTATTATATATTATATTATATATATATCACACCTTATATATATACCACATATTGTATTATATCATGTTATATCATAAACCATACACATCATTATATCATATCACAAGACACTATAATATGTTATTATATACATATATATATATATACTTAGTTTAAACATCCCACCACTATATATATGTATATATCTCTACACTCATAATCGTTCTTATAAGTAATTATATTAACAAACGTAATATACGTGTACAGGTTGAGTACTAGGCGTGACGAGGAATTTAAGGGATTTGGAATTTAGCGATTCAGGTGGGGATGATTCTAGGCCTTCATAATATTTTATTTTGATATATAGATAGGAATGTTAAATTAATTAGGTCTATAGTATTATTAGATTGCTTATGCATGCCTATTGTACATGATTTTATATATACCATGTTGTGATTGTTAGCCATGATGATATGTGTGTCAACATGATTTTTGTTCTGATCAAATGATAATTGGATGCATGTGGTAATTGAATTCATTTATAAATTATAATACCTGATAATGAAACGTATGACTTGGAATATTGACATAGTAAAGTTCATGCGTGAATACTATTATAATTGACTTCGTGACATGATACCATGTGTAGTGGAGTTTGAATATGTTTTATGAATGCACTTAATATCGTACTTATACCTTACGTATGGCGTGACATCACTAAGGAACACGATTAAGATAAGAATCACACATATGGGGCAGTAATTCATGATGAATATCGCCAACGAGTTCTAATTTTTGGGTAGTGCCACCCTGAGTTTGATTTCCTAAAGGTACGTGATTCAGAACGCGATGAAATTCTCGACTCAAACAATCTAATGTTGCAACGATTAATGTGTGAAACTTGTTTGTAATGTTCTTGTGTATGTATCATAATAAAATATTGTGAATTGTTTAGATAACTCACTGGGCTTTCAAGCTCACCCCTATTTTTCATATGCAGGTACTTAGGAGAATAAAATCGCTAGTTCGTGACATAGTTCAGAGTAATAGGGGTGGGTTAATTAATTAGTATTGTGGTGATAGGACTGAATATTTTTATTTAATTTTTAAAAAAGTTTATTATTTGAACGGATTGTATTGATAATCGAAATTCAATGAATATTATTACAGTTAGTAAAGACCCTGTGATTTATTTAACGTGTGAATGCCTTGGAATATAATTCATTAATTCTATTTGATGAATATATTTAAATTTTGTGTCCATAATGGATGGACAAGGGCAAGTACCCTCATAATACACTATAGAAATTTGTATAGTGGAATTATGTGGTCCTTGGTATGAAGAAAAGAAAAAAAGGTATTCGTTTATCTTAACTAGTAAGTTGGTTGGAAGAATATAAGCTCATAGTTTTGCAAATCTTACTATTTATATAATGATTATTGGTTAAGATAGACAGATACGAATAACATCTCGATTTTCAGTGGTTCTTCTCGATAAAATTAAAATATTCATTATTTTACAAACAAAAAATTAAATTTTCAAAATCGGGGTGTTACAAAAAATTAAGTTTTCAGTGGTAACTGCTGGGAGTGATTCCTGAGTGTCCGGGTAGCATTCAATTCGAGGAAGCCATTAGTGCGCAGGCTTAAAGTAGCTGTAGCAGATCGGGAACAGAAGGTGTGGGTGGAATTCAAGTATGAAAAACTAATTGATTTTTACTAACATTTCGGCATGGTTACTCATGTAGTGAAAGATTGGGCCGAACTGCCAGAGAACACAATGGTTAATGAACCCCCTCCTCAGCAATATGGTGCGTGGCTTCGAGCCACCACTGGGTACGAGAATATCTCCGGCAATTCAAACTCGGCTACTACAGTTAGTGGTGGTAGTAGCAACGACAAGCAAGAAGTGGTGGTAGAAGATGTCCGGGGGAAGCGAGAATCTCGTTTCCTTTCCAAATCAATTTTGGGAAGTAACGGAATTTTCGAAGACACAAGTGGAGATAGTTACGTAGGAGTTACCATAAACAAGAATCTTGTGAATTTTGTGGGTTCTCAGGATAATGTTAATATGGAAAGAGGAGGTACTCGTGGCCTTCTATCCGGGAAGACTAAGGAAAAAAAGATCACTACACAAATACCCCGATAATCACGTGCATAAAGCTAGTAGGAAAGTTTCCCAAGCAAGGGAGGATGAAAATTCAAAAAATTAGGTGCATGCAAAGGGGGAAGTCACAATGAAGGCAAGTGGAATATGTGACAAAATAGGAAGGAATAAGGAAGTTGCAATTCACGTGGGTACTAAGAAGTTGAACCGAGATACTGAGCTGAATGATTCACGCACTGATTGTATGTTCTTGGATACTGGTAATGTTGAAGATCAATTGAGGAAGAAGGCACTTGGAAGAGAAGAGCCCGTACAGGAGATCCAAATGATGTTTTATCCTCAGGTCTTGAAGTATCTACGAAGAGGAAAGTGGAAGCAATTGAAGATGAAGACAAAAGCCAGCTTAGTAAGAAGGCTTGCCATGATGTTGAAGTCCAAAATAACACTGCAATATCGACGGAGGTTGGTGTATCCCAACCCCGCCATCCACAATGAAACTACTATCATGGAATGTCCAGGGTATCGGAACCCTCGGACATTCCGAGCCTTGCACAATATTGTGCTTAAGGTAAAACCCGAATTAATGTTTCTTCTTGAAACAAAGTCAACAAGCTGAGAAGATCAAGTGCAAACTCAAATATGATTCATGTTTTGTTGTGGAAGGTGATTGAATGATTGGGGGTCTTATGCTTATGTGGAATAAATTTCTCAATATCCAAATTTTATCCTATTCAAAAGGTCACATTGATGCTATTATCCAGGATTCATCATCTCCGGCATTGAGGTTTATCGGCTTTTATGGCAACCCAGATTGTATGGAGATAAGTCATTCTTGGATTCTACTGGAAAGAGTAAGTAAGCTTTATGATTTATCATGGGTAGTGAGGTTAATGATACTATGTTTACACAAGACAAAGTGGGTGGCATTCCAAAAACTTTTCAAATGATGAGTGGTTTCAGAATTGCAATGGATGAGTGCAATTTGCAAGACTTGGGTTATAATGGACCCTGATTCATGTGGCATAACAACCAAAGTGGAGATCATTACATTACTGAGAGATTGGATAGGTGGTTGAGTGTAATACCCTGTTTCAAAAACCAATGCCATCTTATAATTATAAAAATCCAACAATGAGCTCAATTCTCTTTCCAATAGTGAAAAATTGCAAACCCAGTATAGAAAGTAACTGGGAAGAACATAAAAGAAATCCTTAAGATAAACTACCATATATCTAGAAGTGGGGTTAACAACTTCCGTTGGACTTCAACAAATAGGTTAGACTCAACATCAGATACTGCAGTTCATGTGTAATACCCTGTTTCAAAAACGAAACAATTCAGTCAAAAACCAAAAGGATCCACAAATCCAGTAAGCTTGAGAGATTAACATACAACTAAGGATCAAAAAAAATAATAATAATAAATAAAAAAGATGGGCGGCTTCTCTTGGATCAGAAACTATAGTCATAATAAGTCTCCTGACATGAAGATTCAGTGATTAAGAGTGCATATATTATCAACTTACAAAAAGATATACTTTAAAGAAGCACAGTGTTCCGAACTTTCCTATGTTATTTTCAGATCGTAGCACAAAAGAAATCTGACCTTTCTTTCCAGGACAACCTTCAACGAGTTCTCCAGATCTTGCTCAAGACCGCCCAACTCCTCAATACTCAAATCATTCAGATCTTCTCCAATCCTATGCCTATGAACCATGCCTTAGCTAATTAGAAACTCAAGCACCAAAAATACAAAAAAAAAACCTGTTGCAGCCTGAAGTTACTGGCATTAAAGGAAACGAAAACTAACTCATGATCTCAAGTAACATTCAAATACAACTATAAGAACATGCATCTACTAATTTGTGCTAATTAAAGTACCTAATTTCCCTCCTGAGTTTTAAGTTTATGCCTTCCAGCTTGTTCAAGTTATCTGTAATACCAAAAAAAAAAAAAAAAGAGATGTCAAACAAGATCCAGAAATCTCGCCGAGATCTCGCCGACATGTCGCCGGAAATCTCGCCGACATGTCGCCTGAAACCTCGCCGAGATCTCGCCAGAAATCTTTCGCCCTCGCTCTCTCTAAAACCAAACGCGCGACTCTCTTCCTCTCGAAACCCTTTCTCTCCCTACCTTGCCGCTGCAACTCCGCCACCGATCTCATCTCGCCACCGCCCTCTCTTCTCTTCTCCGCCACAGATCTCGCCTCTCTTCTCTTCTCCGCCACAGATCTCGCCTCTCTCTCTCTTCTCCGCCGCTGCTCCCTTTCTTCTCTTCTTTGCCACCGCCACTCTCGATCTCTCTTCTCTTCTCCGATCTCGCGCCTCGCCTCACCTCCGATCTCTCTCCTCCGACCTCTCGATCTCTCGCTCTCTCGCACCCGATCGCTCGCCCTCGCCCTCAATCTCTCTCTCTCTCTAAAACCAACGTACTCCACTCTCTCTCTTCTCTTTTCTCTCTTCCTCCCCTGTTTTGTTTTTCTTTCTTTAAACCAAATGATATTTTTTTTTTTAAAAAAAAAAAAAAAACTATGCAACTATGTGTATTTTAGTTTATTTATTCATTTTTCTTTCTTTCTTTTCTTTTAAGCAACTCAAGTGTATTTTATTTTATGTATTTATTTATTTTATGTATGATATATAATACATTTATATGTATCATATATATATATATATATATATATATATATATATATATATATACATATGTATATATTTTTACCAAGTGTTATTAATTTTTTTAAGCATTGCAACTCAGGTGTATTTTATATTTTATTTTTTTTAAGCAACCAAAATGTTGTGTAATATACTTATATATATATATATATATATCATACATACAATACGTTATTATTAATCTTTAAGCAACCACAATGTTAAATAAAATATTTATCTATATATATATCATACATACAATACGTTATTATTATTTTTTTAACCATTGCAACTCAATTATTTATTTCTTTAGCAATCAAGATATTATATAATATATTTATATGTATCATACATATTTTTACCAAGTGTTATTATTTTTTTTAGCAACCAAAATGTCATATAATATATATATATATCACATATTGTATTATATCATGTTATACCATACACATCATTATATCATATCACAAGGAACTATAATATGTTATTATATATATACTTAGTTTAAACATCCAACCACTATATATATATATATACATGTATATGTATATATCTCTAAACTCATAATCGAGTAATTATATTAACAAGGCACTATAATATGTTATTATATATATACTTAGTTTAAACATCCAACCACTATATATATACATGTATATGTATATATCTCTAAACTCATAATCGAGTAATTATATTAACAAACGTAATATACGTGTACAAGTTGATTACCACGTGTGACGAGGAATTTGAGTAATTTGGAATTTAGCGATTCAGGTGGGAATGATTCTAGGCTTTCATAATATTTTACTTTGATATATAGATAGGAATGTTAAATTAATTATATCCATAGTATTATTAGATTGATTGTGCATGCCTATTGTACATGATTATATATATATACAATGTTGAGATTGTTTAGCCATGATGATATGTGTTAACATTATTTTTATCCTGATCAAATGATAATTAGATGCATGAAATTCATGTGGTAGTTAAATTTATTTATAAACTATAACGTCTGATAATGAAATGTATGATTTGGAATATTGGTATAGTGAATGCGTGAATACTATTATACTTGATTTTGTGACATGATACCATGTGTAGTGGAGTTGAATGTGTTTTATGAATGCACTTAATATCGTGCTTATACTGTACGTATGGCGTGACATCACTAAAGAACACGATTAAGATAAGAATTACACATATGGGGCAGTTATTCTAAAGAATATCGCCAATGTTCTAGTTTTTGGGTTGTGCCACCCTGAGTTTGATTTTCTAACGGTACGTGATTTGGAACGTGATGAAATTATCGACTCAAACAATCTAATGTTGCAACGATTAATGTGTGAAACTTGTTTGTAATGTTCTTGTGTATGTATCACAATAAAATATTGTGAATTGTTTAGATGACCCACCGGGCTTTCAAGCTCACCCTTTTTTTTTTATGCAGGTACTTAAGAGAATAAAACTGCGAGTCGTGACATAGTTCAGAGTTGTAGGGGTGGGATAATTAATTGGTATTATGAGACTTAGTATTTTTATTTAATTTTTAAGGATTTATTATTTAAACGAATTGTATTGATAATTAAAATTCAATGAATATTATTACGGTCAGTAAGGACCCTTTGATTATTTCACGTGTGAATGCCTTGGAATAGAATTCATTAATTCTATTAGATGATCATATTTTAATGTTGTGTCCATAATGGATGGACAAGGGCAAGTACCCTCATGAAGATAAAGATTGTAAGAAAAATTAAAGGTATTCGTTTATCTTAACCAGTAAGTTGGTTGGAAGAATACAAATTCATAGTTTTGCAAATTTTATTATTTATAAAATGGTTATGGGTTAAGATAAACGGATACGAGTAACGTCTCGATTTTCAGTGATATTTTATATAAAATTAAAATATTCATTGTTTGAAAAAAAAAATTGTTTTAAAAATCGGGGTGTTACAGTTTGGTATCAGAGCTTTAGGCTTCAGATCATGGGAAATGTTACAACAAATTTTGAGAAGTTTAGTATTTCTAAAGGTCACTTTATAACGTAATATCGAGAATGGAAGTACAGTGAGTCTAACAAACTCAAAACTTTTAGGAAATCGGTTAGAGACGAGAACTTGTATGAAAACTGTTTGGTTAGAATCTGAGATCAGGATGAATCTTTTATTCTTGGTTCCAAAGCGGTATGGGACGTGGAGGAATTTAAGGGTATTTGAGGAGTCTTGATCTTAGAGACTAGTAGGCCATGTTTGGTGAATGACTAATAACTCGGGACGAGCTTGTATCGCTACGTTCAACTGGTATGGGACAGCTTGAACATAGTGGATACCTGGGAAGCCTTAGTTGGTAGGACATTTGCGCATTGTTTGGGTGTATTGAAGTTTCTTTATGGAAGCTTATATCACCGGGCTAGAGTGGTATGGGACACTTGAATACGGAGGGTATAAGTGAAAGTTTGGGAATTTTCTTTATACCATTGTTGTGTTATATGTTGTTTGTTTGTTTGCTTGTCTTGTTTCCATGTATCAAAACCAAATCCTGTACCCTGTGACAATCATGGATTGTCAAAATTTTATAAACCTTAGAAACTGAATCAATAGGATCATTTTATTTTCGAGAACTTAGAATTCTGAATCTAGAGTCACCCTAAACGAAAATAATTATCTCGTGTAGTACTAAAGATGAGTTGAAATTTTGTAGATGGCTCCACCTCGAAGAATGAACACCAGGTCCGTGAGTGATCTCATAAGGGACACTGAACCTACTGAGCAGACACAATCGACATCCGAATCTAAGCCAACGGAGCAAGGACACGCAAATCAAACAATGAATGTTGACTCTGCTGGAACAGAAAACGTCCAACCTACAACAGTTCCAACCCCTGGAATTATTTTGGGACCAGAGATGATGACTGAATTTGTGAGGCAAGTCGTGGAACAGGTGACCAAACAGATGCTTCAACCACAACTGAATCCAACAATTATGGTGCAGAATGAAACAGATACTCGAAACATCAGGAGACCTGAAGAAAAGGAATGGGCAGATCAACTGAAAGACTTCCAACGTATGCATCCTTCGAAATTTGAAGGAAAACCGGATCCAAAGGAAGCCGACAAGTGGTTCCAATGGTCGCAATTGCAGCTCACCAATTCATAGGTGAAGCCAAACATTGGTGGAGAATGGTTAAAGAAAGTCCTAAAGTGGACGTAAGCACTATGACCTGGGCGACTTTTGAAGAAATATTTTATGATAAATTCTTTCCCAAAGCAAATAGAAAAGAACTACAATCTGAATTTGTGAGACTGATACAGAGGAACATGATAGTGGCAGAATATGAGGCGAAGTTTATCGAACTTTCCAGATTTGCTCGTGAACTGGTCACCAATGAACAGATGAAAGCTAGTAGATTTGCAGAAGGTCTCAAATTGGAGATTAGAAAGGTGGTTATTCCGATGAATCTGGAAACTTACAAAGAGGTAGTTGAACGAGCCCTGTTAGTAGAAAGAGAACTGAACCTACAAGAAACAATACGAAACAGGAGCAAAAGGCCGCAAGGACAAAATTCTGATTACCAGAGCAATCACAACAAGAGGCAGAATCTGAATAATTTCGGTGGCAATTGTAATATGTGGAACAGAAACACTTTCAACAATGGTAACCAGTGGAACAGGGGACAAAACCACAACAATGGATCAGGAGGGTCTAGGCATAATGGTGGACAACAGATGCAGCAAAATAATATTCGTGCACCCCAACAAAATAGAAATCAAGTAGTAGATACAAGACTTTGCTTCAAATGCAACCGACCAGGTCATTTGGCACGAAACTGCACTGCGCAAGGAGTTCGACAAAATTTTCGTCCGGGCAACTGGCAGAACAACAACAATGTACAAGGACGAAATCAAGCCAATCGTCCAAGTTATAACCATAACCAAATCCAAAACCAAAACCACGGCAGAGTCTTTGCAATGACAGAAGGAAATCCTGAACAAGAAGTTAATGCAAACGAAGTGGTGGAATGTACTTTCATTTTATTTCATGTTACAGTTAAAGTCTTGTTTGATTCTGGAGCATCAAGGTCTTTTATTTCTGAAAACTTAGCCAGGAAACTACAACTGTCTACTGTACCTTTATCTGTCGTTATGAAGATTTCAACTCCAGTAGGAGTAAACGTCCAAACAACTGAAAAATGTAGTTGTGACCTTAGAATTAATGAAAAGTTGATTTCAGCTGAATTGATACTCTTACCCATTAATGATTATGATGTAATATTGGGTATGGATTGGTTATCTGAATACCAAGCCCAGATCGACTGCCTTCGAAAGAAGATTACCTTGCGACTACCTTCAGGAGAGCTGTTGAAAATCTATGGGGATAGAAACAAAATCCCGAGGAATATCATGTCCACACTTCTCGACTCTGTGAATCAAAAAGAGGAATTCAAATCCCTAACAGAAGCCGAGTCTCTAAAGTCCTTGAGGAATTTAGAAGAGTACTTGGTGGTTAGAGACTTCCCTGAAGTGTTTCCCGAAGAATTACCAGGATTACCTCCTAAGCGGGAAGTAGAGTTCAAGATAGAACTGTACCCTGGAACAGCCCCCATAGCCATGTCACCCTAGAGAATGGCCCCTGGCGAATTAATAGAACTAAGGACCCAACTTGATGATCTTAGTGCGAAGGAATTCATCCAGCCGAGCCAATCACCCTGGGGAGCACCAGTATTGTTTGCCAAAAAGAAAGATGGGTCGATGAGACTGTGTATTGACTACCGAAAATTAAATCAAGTCACAGTCAAGAACAAGTACCCCCTTCCCAGAATAGATGATTTGTTCGATCATCTGAGGGGAGCAACTTGTTTTTCCAAGATCGACCTAAGGTCCGGTTATCACCAACTGAGAATCAAAGAGTCAGATATACCGAAGACATTCAGGACTAGTATGGACACTTTGAATTCAGAGTCATGCCATTTGGACTCACTAATGCACCAGCAGCATTTATGGATCTAATGAATAGGACGTTTAGGCCTCATCTAGACAAATTTGTAGTGGTATTTGTTGATGATATTTTGGTTTATTCGAAGACCAGTGAGGAACATCAGGAACACCTTACAGTAGTTTTGGAAACATTGAGGCGAAATGAATTGTATGCCAGATTTGAAAAATGTGAATTTTGGATGAAGTCAGTCAAATTTTTGGGCCATGTAGTGTCATTAGAAGGGATATCCGTAGATCCAACGAAAGTTGAAGCAGTAATGAACTGGGAAAAGCCAAAGTCAGTGACAGAAATTATAAGCTTTTTGGGACTAGCTGGTTACTATAGAAGATTTATTCTAAATTTTTCGAGACTAGCTGAGCCTATGACAAAGCTTACAAGGAAGGATGCCAAATTTAATTGGGATGAAAAATGTGAGAATTCCTTTCAGGAGTTGAAGAGACGATTAACCACAGCCCCAATATTGATCACTCCTGCAAGCGGAGTCGGTTATGTTATTTACACTGATGCTTCTAAGAATGGTCTTGGCGCTGTTCTGATGCAGGAAGGTAAAGTGGTTGCTTATGCTTCTAGGCAACTGAAGACTCATGAACAGAACTACCCGACTCATGATTTAGAATTGGCTGCTATTGTATTTTCCTTGAAGATATGGAGACACTATCTTTATGGAGAGAAATTTGATTTATACTCTGATCATAAGAGCTTGAAGTACATCTATACACAAAAGGAGCTAAATTTGAGGCAAATGAGATGGATGAAATTGCTGAATGATTATGATTTTCAGCTGCATTATCACCCAGGGAAAGCCAACGTAGTCGCAGATGCTTTAAGTCAAAAATCTTACAAGAACGATGCAGAAAAAGCTCAGATGTACCAATTAATTGAAAATTATAATTTGGGCGTACAAAAAGGTGACAATCAGATTTTCTTATATAATATGAGCTGCAAGCCAGACCTACTACATCAAATTAAGGAAGGTCAAGCTCAAGATAGAAAATTGATAAAATGGGTGGCAGATGCACGAGCCAATAATGGAAATAAAAATTTCAAGATCGATTCAGAAGGGTTGTTAAGGTTCAGAGATCGAATTTGTGTACCCGGAATTGAAGAAATTAAAACGATCTTATTTGATGAGGCACATCAGACAAAATATACTTTACATCCTGGTGGAGATAAGATGTACCAAAATTTGAAGAAAAATTATTGGTGGAAAGGTATGAAAAGAGATGTGGCCAAATATATGTCTAAATGCCTTACATGTCAGCAAGTTAAGGCCGAACGTAAAAGACCGTCTGGATTGTTACAACCTTTAGAAATCCCTGAATGGAAATGGGATAACATAGCAATGGATTTCGTCGGAGCTCTTCCTAGAAATCAGAAAGGTGTGGATAAAGTTTGGGTAATTGTGTATCGACTTACTAAAGTGACACACTTCTTACCTATTAAATCCACAGATACGATTGGTAAACTGGGTGAGCTGTATGTGAAAGAGATTGTGAAGCTACACGGAGTACCCAAATCGATTGTGTCAGATAGAGATTCCTTATTCACATCTCAGTTCTGGCAGAGCTTACAGCGGGAATTGGGAACCAAATTAACCATGAGCATCGCCTATCATCCTCAGACAGATGGTCAATCCGAAAGGGTTATTCAGATCTTAGAAGACATGTTGAGAGCTTGTGTGCTAGATTTCAAGGGAAATTGGAGTAAATACTTACACCTAGCAGAGTTTGCTTATAACAATAGTTACCAGGCCAGTATACAAATGGCTCCATATGAAGCTCTATATGGACGACCATGTAGGTCACCACTGTGTTGGGCCGATTGGGAAGATAAGGTACTTACAGGACCTGATATGATAATGGAAATGAATGAAAAAGTGAAGTTGATCCAGAAAAGACTAGTTACTGCACAAAGTAGGCAGAAGAGCTACGTAGATAAGAGGCGCCGACCTCTAGAGTTCCAAAAAGGTGATAAGGAATTTTTGAGAATAAGCCCTCAAAAAGGCATCATGAGGTTTGGTAAGAAAGGGAAATTATCGCCTCGGTTCATCGGTCCGTTCAAGATTAGTGATCGAATTGGTGAGAACGCTTACAAACTAGAATTACCAACTAGTTTATCCGCCATTCACAACGTATTCCATGTATCGATGTTGCGAAAATATGAACCAGACCCTTCCCACACCATCGATTGGAAAGACGTAAAAGTACAAGCTGATGCCACCTATGAAGAAGGACCCTTACAGATCCTAGATTGGAAAGTTCATAGCTTGAGGAACAAAGACATTCCATTAGTCAAAGTATTGTGGAAGCATCATGGAGTTGAAGAAGCAACTTGGGAACCTGAAAGTGAAATGAAGGCCAAATACGCCGACTTATTCCAAAGAACACTCTAGGTTTCGGGATACAACTGGTCAACAGTGGAAAGAGTTGAACATCATCAAGTAAGTAAGCTTATACTTTAATTTCGGGACGAAATTTCTTTTAAGGCAGGAAGAATGTAATACCCTGTTTCAAAAACCAATGCCATCTTGTAATTATAAAAATCCAACAATAAGCTCAATTCTCTTTCCAATAGTGAAAAATTGCAAACCCAGTATAGAAAGTAACTGGGAAGAACATAAAAGAAATCATTAAGATAAACCACCATATATCTAGAAGTGGGGTTAACAACTTCCGTTGGACTTCAACAAATAGGTTAGACTCAACATCAGATACAGCAATTCATGTGTAATACCCTGTTTCAAAAACCAAACAATTCAGTCAAAAACCAAAAGGATCCACAAATCCAGTAAGCTTGAGAGATCAACATACAACTAAGGATCAACAAAAAATAAAAATAAAAATAAAAAAGATGGGCGGCTTCTCTTGCATCAGAAACTATAGTCATAATAAGTCTCCCGACATGAAGATTCAGTGATTAAGAGTGCATATATTATCAACTTACAAAAAGATATACTTTAAAGAAGCACAGTGTTCCGAACTTTCCTATGTTATTTTCAGATCGTAGCACAAAAGAAATCTGACCTTTCTTTCCCGGACAACCTTCAACGAGTTCTCCAGATCTTGCTCAAGACCGCACAACTCCTCAATACTCAAATCATTCAGATCTTCTCCAATCCTATGCCTATGAACCACGCCCTAGCTAATTAGAAACTCAAGCACCAAAAATACAAAAAAAAAACCTGTTGCAGCCTGAAGTTACTGGCATTAAAGGAAACGAAAACTAACTCATGATCTCAAGTAACATTCAAATACAACTATAAGAACATGCATCTACTAATTTGTGCTAATTAAAGTACCTAATTTCCCTCATGAGTTTTAAGTTTATGCCTTCCAGCTTGTTCAAGTTATCTGTAATACCAAAAAAAAAAAAAAAAAAAAAAAAAGATGTCAAACAAGATCCGGAAATCTCGCCGAGATCTCGCGAGAAATCTTTTGCCCTCGCTCTCTCTAAAACCAAACGCACTACTCTCTTCCTCTCAAAACCCTTTCTCTCCCTTCCTTGCCGCTGCAACTCCGCCACCGCCCTCTCTTCTCTTCTCCGCCACAGATCTCGCCTCTCTTCTCTTCTCCGCCACAGATCTCGCCTCTCTCTCTCTTCTCCGCCGCTCCCTTTCTTCTCTTCTTTGCCACCGCCACTCTCGATCTCTCTTCTCTTCTCCGATCTCGCACCTCGCCTCACCTCTGATCTCTCTCCTCCGACCTCTCGATCTCTCGCTCTCTCACTCTCTCGCACCCGATCGCTCGCCCTCGCCCTCAATCTCTCTCTCTCTCTAAAACCAACATACTCCACTCTCTCTCTTCTCTTTTCTCTCTTGCTCCCCTGTTTTGTTTTTCTTTCTTTAAACCAAATGATATTTAAAAAAAAAAAAAAAAACTATGCAACTATGTGTATTTTAGTTTATTTATTCATTTTTCTTTCTTCTTTTCTTTTAAGCAACCAACAGGTGTATAATATATTTATATGTATCATACATTTTTTTTATTTATTTTAAGCAACTCAAGTGTATTTTATTTTATGTATTTATTTATTTTATGTATGATATATAATACATTTATATGTATCATATATATATATATATACATATGTATATATTTTTACCAAGTGTTATTAATTTTTTTTAAACATTGCAACTCAGGTGTATTTTATATTTTATTTTTTTTAAGCAACCAAAATGTTGTATAATATACTTATATATATATATACATATATATCATACATACAATACGTTATTATTAATCTTTAAGCAACCACAATGTTATATAAAATATTTATATATATATATATATATATATATATATATATCATACATACAATACGTTATTATTATTTTTTTAACCATTGCAACTCAATTATTTATTTCTTTAGCAATCAAGATATTATATAATATATTTATATGTATCATACATATTTTTACCAAGTGTTATTATTTTTTTTAGCAACCAAAATGTCATATAATATATATATATATATATATATCACATATTGTATTATATCATGTTATACCATACACATCATTATATCATATCACAAGGCACTATATAATATGTTATTATATATATACTTAGTTTAAACATCCAACCACTATATATATATATATATATATATACATGTATATGTATATATCTCTACACTCATAATCGAGTAATTATATTAACAAACGTAATATACGTGTACAAGTTGATTACCACGTGTGACGAGAAATTAGAGTAATTTGGAATTTAACGATTCAGGTGGGAATGATTCTAGGCTTTCATAATATTTTACTTTGATATATAGATAGGAATGTTAAATTAATTATATCCATAGTATTATTAGATTGATTGTGCATGCCTATTGTACATGATTATATATATATACAATGTTGAGATTGTTTAGCCATGATGATATGTGTTAACATTATTTTTATCCTGATCAAATGATAATTAGATGCATGAAATTCATGTGGTAGTTAAATTTATTTATAAACTATAATGCATGATAATGAAATGTATGATTTGGAATATTGGTATAGTGAATGCGTGAATACTATTATAATTGATTTTGTGACATGATACCATGTGTAGTGGAGTTGAATGTGTTTTATGAATGCACTTAATATCGTGCTTATACTGTACGTATGGCGTGACATCACTAAAGAACACGATTAAGATAAGAATTACACATATGGGGCAGTTATTCTAAAGAATATCGCCAATGTTCTAGTTTTTGGGCTGTGCCACCCTGAGTCTGATTTTCTAACGGTACGTGATTTGGAACGTGATGAAATTATCGACTCAAACAATCTAATGTTGCAACGATTAATGTGTGAAACTTGTTTGTAATGTTCTTGTGTATGTATCACAATAAAATATTGTGAATTGTTTAGATGACCCACCGGGCTTTCAAGCTCACCCCTCTTTTTTTTATGCAGGTACTTAAGAGAATAAAACTGCGAGTCGTGACATAGTTCAGAGTAGTACGGGTGGGTTAATTAGTTGGTATTATGAGACTTAGTATTTTTATTTAATTTTTAAGGATTTATTATTTAAACGAATTGTATTGATAATTAAAATTCAATGAATATTATTACGGTCAGTAAGGACCCTGTGATTATTTCACGTGTGAATGCCTTAGAATAGAATTCATTAATTCTATTGGATGATCATATTTTAATGTTGTGTCCATAATGGATGGACAAGGGCAAGTACCGTCATGAAGATAAAGATTGTATGAAGAATTAAAGGTATTCGTTTATCTTAACCAGTAAGTTGGTTGGAAGAATACAAATTCATAGTTTTGCAAATTTTATTATTTATAAAATGGTTATGGGTTAAGATAAACGGATACGAGTAACGTCTCGATTTTCAGTGATATTTTATATAAAATTAAAATATTCATTGTTTGAAGAAAAAAAAAATTGTTTTGAAAATCGGGGTGTTACATTGAGTAACGCTGATTGGATCACATTATTCCCTGAGGCAAAGGTGGTTAATATGGATTATTCTTTCTCCGACCATAGGCCCATTTTACCTTTAACAAAAGATACAATTCAACAAAACACAAATGAACCTCTTCGGTTTGAGGATGTATGGTTGCAAGAATCACGTTTTTATGACATGGTGGCCGAGACATGGGATGAAATTGCATCCATGGGTGAAACAGTCACTTAGAAAATTAATTCATGTTTACACCATCTGAAGTGCTGGAGTAAGTGAACATTGTCAAGAAATAAGAAGGAAATAACTTGAACTAAAGAAAAGCTTGCGGCCCTCCAAAATGCAGTAACCATCGATGAAGCTAATATGGCAATGATACATGAGTTGGAGTGCACCCTTGAAGTCTTAATGGAAAAAGAAGAACTGTATTGGCGTCAAAGAGCAAAAACATTGTGGCTTAGAGCAGGTGATCGTAATACTAGATTTTTTCATCGCAAGGCTTCGCAAAGGAAAAATAAGAACTTTATCAAGAAAATCAAGCAGAATGACGGGTCTTGGACTGATGACAACGAGCTGATTGGTGCATCCGTCATTGATTATTTCAATAAGATATTCCAATCCTTTAATCCTCACCCTCACTCTGTCTCCGCCACTTCATCTCAGTTGTCAGGAAATTGCTGACCGATCTTTCCACCTTCTTAAACTAGAAATTCATTACAGACAAGATTAAGATAACTCTATTCCAAATGAACCCGTCAAAGGCACCAGGCCCAAATGGTATGATCGTAGGTTTTTATTAGAAGTGATGGAGTATAGTGGAGCGGGACATCACAAGGTTCTGCCTAGAAGTACTTAACAATGACAGATCAGTAGCAGAGGTAAATCACACTCACATTGCCCTCATTCCAAAGATTACTAATCCTTCTTATGTGACTGTTTCAGACCCATCAGCTTGTGCAATGTAATATATAAAATCATAGCGACGACTCTCACCAACCGTTTATGGTTGGTTATTTCACATCTCATCTTAAATAATCAAAGTGTTTTTGTTCCAGAGAGACTTATATCTGATAATATTATGGTTGACCTTTGAGTGCATTCATGGGCTTACTGCCAGACACAGGAGTAGCAGTCGCCACCTTGCCTTAAAACTTGATATGAGCAAAGCTTATGACAGAGTAGAGTGGAGTTTCCTAAAGGATATGATGTTGGCAATGGGATTCTCACAGGAGTGTATATCGTTCATACTCAGTTGTGTCTCCACGGTATCTTACTCAGTCAATATTAATGGCAACATACAAGGCCATGTATCTCCAAGTCGTGGGCTGAGACAAGGTGACCCATTGTCCCCGTATATGTTTCTCATATGTGTTGAAGGTTTATCTGCCTTTTGCATCAATCTAAACAGAAAAATAGTATCACCGAAATGGTTATGGGAAGGGGAGGTTCGAGTATCTCACACTTATTCTTTGCGGATGATAGCCTTATCTTTACTCAAGCTACTCGAGATGAAAATCTGGAATTGGAGAGAATATTGTAGGTATATTGAGATGCATCCAGACAACTAATAAATTTTGATAAATTTGCATCATCATTTTGCTCTCGCGTATCCCAAGAGGAAAGAATCTTTATCAGCCAGGTTATTAGTGTTTTAGTAGTGAACAATCACACAAAATATCTAGGTCTCCCATCCTCCATTGCATTGAACAAGACTAACTCCTTCAGTCTTCTGGTTGACCAGATTTGGAAGAAGCTTCAAGGATGGAACGTTGAACTTTTCTCTGTAGAAGGAGAATAGGTGCTTCTAAAGGCCATTATCCAAGAAATTCCTACATACACCATGAGTTGTTTTAAACTACCTATGGGCCTTTGGCAAAAAATCAAGAGCTTAATGGCAAGGTTTAGGGAAATGAGAATTTCTATGTTAGTCAAAATTTCTTGGAGATTTAGGATTCAAGAAAATGGAATTTTTTAACCAGTTCCTTCTGGCTAAACAAGGATGGAGGATTTTAACCAAGGATAATTCTTTGGCAGCTCAAGTGTTGTAGGCAAAATATTTTCCCAACTCTAGATTTCTAGATGCTAGCTTGGGTAATAGACCATCCTACTTGTCGCGAAGTTTACTATTGGCAGAGAATTATTAAAGTGTGGCATCCGGAGGAGGATTGGTAGCGGTAGGAAGGTAGAGATTTACAACGACTTGTGGCTTCCAAGGGAATATACTTTCAAGCCATGCTCTCCACCATTGCTTCCATCTACAGCTACAGTAGCAACACTGATTTCAACACCAGGCCAATGGGACTCTCAACAAGAAAGGCAAGTTTTTAGTCAAGAAGATGCTGAGCTTATTCTCTCAATTCTGTTGAGTGCGAACCCACCAGACGATTCCATTATTTGGCATTGCGGCAAACATGGTGAATACATAGTTAACAGTGGCTATAATTTGGCTGTGTCAATAAATAGAGATGGCTCTTCCTCAGAGGAACGTGTGGTTAGGGCGTGGTGGAAGAGGTTTTGGAAGTTGAATATTCCAAGCAAATTTAAATTATTTTATTGGAGTGGAGAGTTGTACAACTTGCTCATATGGTCTTGACACCCTAGATCACATTCTGATATCCTGTAAAGTGGCAAGGAAGGCTTGGGACGTTTTATTCTCCAAAGGCGATAAAAATGTGGATGTAGGAAGAAATTGCAAAGTTTCTTTTCTCTTATTCGAATCAGAATATAGTGATACAGATTTGAAGACCATCATCATCTTATTCTGGTCACTCTGGAATAACCATAACAGACTTTAGCACGGTGATAAAGGGCGGGATGGTGAAGGAATTGCGAGGTGGATGTTGGATTACAAGAAAACGTTTCAAGATTAGAAGCATCACATCACGTTCTCTTTCCCAATGGCGACACATCGTACAAGTGACCAGGTTGTGATGTTCACATTGGCGTCCTCCCCAAACAGGTGAATTCATCATGAACGTAGATGTTGCTCTTGACGCGAATCGGAAAGCTATTGGGATGGGAAAGCTATTGGGATGGGCATCATTATCTTGAATGAATATGGTGAAATTATGCTAGCTACGGGAAAAAAAGATACCATTGGTTACTACTGTGGAAAAAGTTGAATGCATGACAAGTAGGGAGGGCACTCATTTACCCCAAGAGTCCGACTGCTGACCTATATGGGTGGAGTCAGACTGCGCAAATGTGATTAAACTGTTGAATTAAAACCTTTCTTCAAGATTGGAGGTGGAGTTGGTCACTCAAAATATACTTCAGCTAGCTAGCTATATGCCTTTGCAAGGATTTCGACGTACACCAAGGAACTGTAATAAAGTTGCTCATTCACACGCTAAGTTAGGTAGAGGATCTTGTAGTTTGGATTGAAGAAGCCCCTTCATGGTTGATGAGTATCGTTCTAGCTAATTTCAGCTTCCATTCTTAATACATCGAATCTTTTTCCTTCAAATAAAAAAAAAAAACATTACATCGACAAAGTTAATAAATTTCCTAATTTAATTTATATCCTATAATTTAAATTAAAGAAGATCGTGGAGTGAAAGTAAAAGACTGCAAATCCTATAATTTAAGAGGAAAATATTGCTAGAGTTCCAAAAAATACCCTTTTTCAATTTAATATTTTGTACATGTGTCAAATTTGTGTATTAAGAAAAAGAAAGACATTTTTGGGTAATTTAATAAATAGCAAAATTATTAGTGGTATATTATTTTACTACCCCCAACATTTAAATTTAATAAATAGTTAAACTTTAAAAAAAATCAATGGTAATTTAGGGATATCTCCAAAAAGTGGCACACTGTGAGTTCGAAGGTTTTGACATTATAAATAGTATAGATTACCACCATGGGTGTTCATGGGTTGGGTTGGTTCCGATTATGACAAAATACCAATACAATCTAATTAAGTCGGGTTGAAAATTTTTCAATTCAATTCAACCAAATAGACCTAAACCCAACCCAAACCAACCCACTAATTTCGGGTTGGTTTGAGTCCACTCAGTGTATTCAATGTACAAGTTATAAAATTACATAATCTAATCAATTTTTGAATTCTAAATGTCATTTATAAAACTATTTCGAAGTCAAATGCCAATGTTATAAAACTTATTAAGGCGATTTCTTTCATACTATTTTCGTTATAATATTTTGAATAATTTTATTGTGGTAAATGACTATAATAAAATTGAAATATAAAATATTAATTATTACTTTTAATTAATTCGGGTCGGTTTCATTATTTGTTATATATAAAACTTTGACTCACTCAAAAGGTTCAATTCGGTTAGATAAATCGGGTTGGTCGGATTTACGAACAAAGCTAATAACACCTCCCGCAATAGTTTCTTCACAATTGTTTTTTAACGAAAGCTTCGTAACAAATGCTTCCCATTTTTAAAAACAATATGCATGCCTTTTATATGCACGTTGTAGCTCGCAAAAAGTCACTATCACATCTAATATAATACTATATATTGAAATTGGATGCTCTTGCATCCTCCTCTACTCTTTTTTTTTTTTTTTTTTTCAAAAGAAACAAGCCTCTTTTTTTCCCTATTTATTCTCTTGCATATCCAAGATCTCAGGAGTATAAATATATATATGACCCCTAATATATTCAAGGATCAAAAGCAGCGTGGCTCGTATGGTTCGAGGATCATAAACACTCTTACCACTGCCATGGATTCATAAAAGGGCAATGCTTTTCCTATGTAATTCTTAAAAAAGCAGAAAAATAGGGGAATATATGTTCCTTTTTCATCCCTTACAGCCCTTGGAAATATCAGTGTGTAGATGTCTAGAGAATGAAACATATACAAGCTACCTGTAAAGACTGAGTAAATACAAGGTTGAGCAACAGTAGTTGGGCTCCCGTAGATTTTCAACAAATGATTCTGCTTCTTCTAACAATATATTATAGAATTTGGCTCATAAAATACAAATTAATCTGAACAATTAATGGAGGTACCTAGTCATCGACCAGCCAACACTGAAACTGTTACATTGTTTACTGAAACAACATTAGGCTTCTCCACATTGCTTCTTGCATAGAAGCCAGGCCGATTCGGTGATAGTGGAATTGTGACTTCTTCGTTGCTTAGCATCGTAACAACATTGGACATGGTGGGTCTATCATTTGCTTGTTCTTGAACACACAAGAGCGCCACATTTATGTATCTTAAAGCTTTGGATATCGAAAAAGATTCTGTCAACATTGGATCGATCAGCCCCAATCCCTTTTCGTTTTCCCACAAGTTCCATGCCTGATAATTCAATTTCAAATCCATTATATATAATTTAAAAATGCTGGATTTTTTTTTTTATCATCCTGTTTTATTCAATCGGTGTTCAAAAAGGGCCTAAATTTATAAAAAAAAAGTAAGCTTTGTTTCGACAACTCACATGCCCAACAAGATTGAGAGAATCAGACAGATGAAAACCAGTGTTCTTTATGCCACTTAGAATCTCCAGCAATAAAACTCCGAAGCTGAAAACATCGGATTTGATTGAGAAAAGACCTTTTGTGACATACTCTGGGGACATATAGCCACTGTTTTATCATTCAAACAATAAAAGTTTCATTAGTACGACACAAATATTAAAATCAATGTGTAATTATTCTGTCAACAAGCAAGTTTACTTACTATGTCCCGACAATTCGATTGGTGTTTCCTTGTGACTCGTTTCCTCTAAACATTCTTGCCATGCCAAAATCTGATATTTTGGCATTCATTTGATTATCCAATAAAATATTGCTAGCTTTTAAATCTCTATGAATAATTCGCAATCTAGAATGTTGATGAAGATAAAGTAGTCCTTGGGCAATCCCCTCGATAATGTGAACCCGTTTCTCCCAATCTAATATGCTTCTATGTGCTGGATCTATCACAAAATATGTCAGAAACTTCATAAATTTCCAACCATGGGAAACAATAAGAATATTACTAATTTTATTAGAATGTAAAATCACATTAAGTTGAGAAAAGGGAAAGAAATATGAAAAAAAAAAAAACAAAAACAAAAAGAAGGTAAACTACAAACCAAAAAGAAAGAGATCTAAACTTTTGTTGGGCATGTATTCATAGATGAGTATTTTCTCTTCCCCTTCAGTGCAGTAACCCAGAAGTCTAACAAGATTTCTGTGTTGTAGTTTGGCAATTAGTGTTGCCTCATTTTTCAGCTCTTCCATACCTTGTCCAGACCCTCTTGAGAGCCTTTTAATTGCTACTTCTTGTCCATTTAATAATTTACCCTGAAACAAACATCATCAACCTTAACATTTTAAACCCAAACTTCTAAACATTATAATTGATACAAAAACAATCATACTTAAAAACATTCACAATCCAGATTCATGCATGATAATTGAACTGTTATTCAAGAAAAATTGTCCCCTTTTCACATTAGAGATCAATATGAGCTTAACATATAGATGAAGATTTTGCATATTCGGGTCATAGATTTGTAATTCCTCAAAACATTGAGGAAGGTCTATCACTCTCACAGGCTCAAGGATTACAAGGATCGGTGAGGAAGGTTGTTTTAATTGCGTCAATGCTACCCTTTGGGCGATATGGCTGGAGCCAAACAGAAGAATCTTTGAAGGTATTGAGTTGGAGGACCATCAATTATGGGAAGACATCAAATTCAAGGCTAGTTTTTGGGTGGTGGCTGCGGACGCATTACCGGGGCAATCCCTATCTGATTGGGTTTTGAATTGGGGCAATTGCTTCTATCAGGGAGGTTAATTAAGCATTCAAACCCTGTCTTTTAGTTCCCAGCTTGTGGACTTTGGCGTTGGGAGATCTTTTGCTTATTTTCATTCAGTTCCTGATGTAAACTCTTTTTACTATATTAATAAATCACATCTTGTTTCTGTTTCAAAAAAAAAAAAAAGATTTTACCTTGTAAACAGGTCCAAAACCACCTTGTCCAAGCTTATTCACATCATTGAAGTTCTCTGTACAGGCAGAAATACTTTCCAAACTGAAACATGGCAATTCCATATCCCACTTCCCTCCACCCACAATCTTGTTTATATTAGATAATTCAGTTCTTGTAGCTTCTGTCTTAGCATTGAAATCATACGACATCAAATCTTGGCTCATATCCTTTTTCACTGATGTATATATGAACAAAAGAATCAATGATTATTCAACTGATTTATGCATACAAAGAATTTAATTTCAACTTTGAATATAGAGAGATTTAACGAAATACCTCTTTCTTTCAGCTTTCTCCTCCATAAATAATAGGCAAAGCAGCTCAAAATCAGCGACGTCATAATAATGGGCAGCATGACAAGTAGCAAAATTCTCTTTCGAGAGTCTTAAATAAGAAGATACAAGTACAAATGCCCTCATTAGCATCTATCTTTATAGAGACCAAAATTAAGTAGCTAAATTAAATAGTAGATATATATCCAGATACATGATTTAGTTAGGATACATATATAACCATTACCCTTACCTCCATTCTTATTTAGCTCAGACGCAGCAACCCTGAGAAAGAGATTGTTTCCTTCATTACTATTAAGTTGTTCTATACCTAACAAGTCACCCTTCCACTTGAAACAATCACTATTGTTAGTGTAGGCATAAGCACTACAAGAACAATTGCTCAAGCAAGCTAATTTGCATCCTTCAGCATTTACACCAGCCATAGACTCTGAATTCACAGGAAACTTCACATTGCTCATTAGCAAAAACTGGTCTTTGCCCACACATTCCAAGGGGGTTCTTCTCATACACCCACCAGACCGTTCTTCACGACTCCAATCTCCTAAATTGTGAGGCTCGAAACCTTGCAAGCATTGACAGAAGGGGAGCAATCTTTCATTGCAAACACTAAATGCCCCACAGAAAGCATAAACCTGGCATTGCCGCCTTGGTTGTGCCCAAGACCAGAGCCAAGATTTATTACTGTCCGACCATGTCAACATCTTAATTTGCCCTGATAATGTAATACCCAGAAATTTTCAAAAAAATTGAGACAGAGAGGACTAGAAGAACAACAAAAAAAAAAAAAAAAAAAAATGTCAAACGAGATCCGAAAATCCCGCCGACATGTCGCCGGGAATCTCGCCGACATGTCACCGGAACATCGCCGAGATCTCGCCGAAATTTCGGATCTCGCTCCCCTTAAACCCAAATCGCCGAAACTCTTTCGTTCTCGCCCTTTAAACTCAATCGCCAAAAAATGCACAAGCTTCGAAACCCTCTTCTCTCCTCTTCTCTCTTCCTTTCTTCCAGCGCAGATCACCACCGCCGCTCTCTCCTCCAGATCTCGCCGTCGCCGCCGCTGATCTTCCGATCTCTCACTCCCTCCTTTTCTTCTTCTTCTTCTTCTTCTTCTTCTTCTTCTTTTCCTTTTCTCCCTGTTCTTCCTTCCGCCAGAAACAAAAATTCTATTTTTATTTTATTTTACTTTTTTTTTTCTTCCCTTTTATTCTTTTCTTTTAGGTTATATAATATATCATATTCTCCTTCTCTCCTTCTCTTTTCTTCCCCTTCTTTCTCTCTCTCCCCCTGTTTTTCTCCCCCGCCCAGCAACTCAAGCAACACAAGTAACTGTAATTTACTTTATTTTATTTCTTTTCCTTTCTTTAAGCAACAATCATGATATGTTATATAATACATAATATACATATATCATCTCTGATTTTGATTTTGATTTTTACTTTCTTTTCCTTTTCTTTTATTTTCTTCTAGACAAGTTACATGCTATATAATATATATATATATACAATATCACACATACAAGTATATTCTATTATTTTTATTATTTTTAAGCAACCAAAATGTTGTATAATATATTTATATGTATTATACATTTTTTTTTTTACCAAGTGTTATTATTTTTTTAATACATGACAATTCAAGTATTATCATTTTTTAAGCAACCAAAACACATTATTATTATTTTTTTAACCATTACAACTCAATTATTTATTTATTTATTTAGCAATCAAGATATTATATAATATATTCATACGTATCATACATATTTTATTTTTACCAAGGGTTATTATTTTTTTTTAAAACATTACAACTCAAGTGTTATTATTATTTTTAGCAATCAAGATATTATATAATATATTGATATGTATCATACATATTTTTACCAAGGGTTATTATTTTTTTTTTAACAACCAAAATGTCATATAATATATATATATATATATATATATACTTAGTTTAAACATCCAACCACTATATATATACATTTATATGCATATATCTCTACACTTATAATTGAGTAATTATATTAACAAACGTAATATACGTGTACAGGTTGAGTACTACGCGTGACGAGGAAATTAAATAATTTGAAATTTAGCAATTCAGGTGAGAATGATTCTAGGCTTTCATAACATTTTATTTTGATATATAGATAGGAATGTTAAATTAATTAGATCCATAGTATTATTAGATTGATTGTGTCTGTCTATGGTACATGATTATATATATACAATGTTGAGATTGTGTGATCAAATGATAATTGGATGCATGAAATTCATGTGGTTGATAAATTTATTTATAAACTATAATGCCTGATAAAGAAATGTATGATTTAGAATATTGGTATAGTGAATGCGTGAATACTGTTATAATTGATTTTGTGACATGATACCATGTGTAGTGGAGTTGAATGCGTTTTATGAATGCACTTAATATCGTGTTTATACTGTATGTATGGTGTGACATCACTAAAGAACACGATTAAGATAAGAATTACACATATGGGGCAGTTATTCTAAAGAATATCGCCAATGTTCTAGTTTTTGGGCTGTGCCACCCTGAGTTTGATTTTCTAACGGTACGTGATTTGGAACTTGATGAAATTATCGACTCAAACAATCTAATGTTGCAACGATTAATGTGTGAAACTTGTTTGTAACGTTCTTGTGTATGTATCACAATAAAATATTGTGAATTGGTTAGATGACCCACTAGGCTTTCAAGCTCACCTCATTTTTATATGCAGGTGCTTAGGAGAATAAACATTGCGAGTTCGTGACATAGTGCAAAGTAGTAGGGGTGGGTTAATTAATTAGTATTATGAGACTGAATGTTTTCATTTAATTTTTAAAGGTTTATTATTCAGACGAATTGTATTGATAATTGGAATTCAATGAATATTATTATGGTCAGTAAAGAACTAAGAACTTGTGATTCATTTCACGTGCCTCGTATGGAGATAATGAATGTATGAAGAATTAAAGGTATTCATTTATCCTAACCAGTAAGTTGGTTGGAAAAATATAAACTCATAGTTTTGAAAATTTTATTATTTACAAAATGGTCATGGGTTATGATAGACGGATACTAGTAATGTCTCGATTTTCGGTGATGTTTTATTCAAAATCAAAATATTCATTGTTTTACAAAAAAAAAATTAGTTTTGAAAATCGGGGTGTTACAGTTTGGTATCAGAGCTTTAGGCTTCAGATCATGGGAAGTGTTACAACAAATTTTGAGAACCTTAGTATCAGTGAGTAAGTATCAAATCTTTATGAGATTAGGATTCAACTTGAACTAGATAAATATGCCAATTATAAATTTTATAACCTAATCTCGTGAATGAAAGTACAGTGGGTCTAACAAACTCAAAGCTTTTAGGACATCGGTTAGAGACGAGAACTTGTTTGAAAACTGTTTGGTTAGAATCTGAGATCAGGATGAATCTTTTATTCTTGGTTCCAAAGCGGTATGGGACGTGGAGGAATTTAAGGGTATTTGAAGAGTCTTGATCTTGGAGACTAGCAGGCCATGTTTGGTGAATGACTAAACAACTCTGGACGAGCTTGTATCGCTACGTTCAACTGGTATGGGACAGCTTGAACATAGAGGATACCTGCGAAGCCTTAGTTGGTAGGACATTTGCGCATTGTTTGGGTGTATTGAAGTTTCCTTGTGGAAGCTTATATCACCGGGCTAGAGTGGTATGGGACACTTGAATACGGAGGGTATAAGTGAAAGCTTGGGAATTTTCTTTATACCATTGTTGTGTGGTATGTTGTTTGTTTGTTTGCTCGTTTGTTTACATGTATCAAAACCAAATCTTGTACCCTGTGACAATCATGGATTGTCAAAATTTTATGAAACTTAGAAACTGAATCAATAGGATCATTTTATTTTCGAGAACTTAGAATTCTGAATCTAGAGTCACTCTAATCGAAAATAATTATCTCATGTAGTACTAAAGATGAGTTGAAATTTTGTAGATGGCTCCACCTCGAAGAATGAACACCAGGTCTGTGGGTGATCTCATAAGGGACACTGAACCTGCTGAGCAGACACAATCGACATTCGAATCTCAGCCAACAGAGCAAGGACATGCAAATCAAACAGTGACTGTTGACTCTGCTGGAACAGAGAACGTCCAACCTACAACAGTTCCAACCCCTGGAATTGTTTTGGCACCAGAGATGATGGCAGAATTTGTGAGGCAAGTGGTAGAACAGGTGACCAGACAGATGCCTCAACCACAACTGAATCCAACAATTGTGGTGCAGAATGAAACAGGAACTCGAAACATCAGGAGACCTGAAGAAAAGGAATGGGCAGATCAACTGAAAGACTTCCAACGTATGCATCCTTCGAAATTTGAAGGAAAACCGGATCCAAAGGAAGCCGACAAGTGGTTCCAAGAGGTTCAGGAACACTTGGAAGTTCTGGGAGTAACTGGTCCAAGAATGGTGGCAGTTGCGGCTCACCAATTCATAGGTGAAGCCAGACATTGGTGGAGAATGGTTAAAGAAAGTCCTACAGTGGACGTAAGCACTATGACCTGGGCGACCTTTGAAGAAATATTTTATGATAAATTCTTTCCCACAGCAAACAGAAAAGAACTACAATCTGAATTTGTGAGACTGATACAGAGGAACCTGACAGTGGCAGAATATGAGGCAAAGTTTATCGAACTTTCCAGATTTGCTCGTGAACTGGTCGCTAATGAACAGATGAAAGCTAGTAGATTTGCAGAAGGTCTTAAATTGGAGATTCGAAAGGTGGTTATTCCGATGAATCTAGAAACTTACAAAGAGGTAGTTGAACGAGCCCTGTTAGTAGAAAGAGAACTGAACCTACAAGAAACAATACGGAACAGGAACAAAAGGCCGCAAGGACAAAATTCTGATTACCAAAGCAATCACAACAAGAGGCAGAATCTGAATAATTTCGGTGGTAATGGTAATATGTGGAACAGAAACACTTTCAACAATGGGAACCAGTGGAACAGGGGACAGAATCACACCAACGGATCAGGAGGGTCTCGGCATAATGGTGGCCAACAGATGCAACAAAACAATATTCGTCCACCCCAACAAAATAGAAATCAAGTAGTAGATACGAGACTTTGCTACAAATGCAACCGACCAGGTCATTTGGCACGAAACTGCACTACACAAGGAATTCGACAAAATTTTCGTCCGGGCAACTGGCAAAACAACAACAATGTACAAGGACGAAATCAAGCCAATCGTCCAAGTTATAATCAGAACCAAATCCAAAACCAACACCAAGGCAGAGTCTTTGCAATGACAGAAGGAAATCCTGAACAAGAAGTTAATGCAAACGACGTGGTAGAAGGTACTTTCATTTTATTTCATGTTACAGTTAAAGTCTTGTTTGATTCTGGAGCATCAAGGTCTTTTATTTCTGAAAACCTAGCCAGGAAACTACAACTTTCTACTGTACCTTTATCTGTCGTTATGAAGATTTCAACTCCAGTAGGAGTAAACGTCTCCACAACTGAAAAATGTAGTTGTGACCTTAGAATTAATGATAAGCTGATTTCAGCTGAATTGATACTCTTACCCATTAATGATTATGATGTAATCTTGGGTATGGATTGGTTATCTGAATACCAAGCCCAGATCGACTGCCTTCGAAAGAAGATTACCTTGCGATTACCTTCAGGAGAGCTGTTGAAAATCTATGGGGATAGAAACAAAATCCTGAGGAATATCATGTCTGCACTTCTCGACTCTGTGAATCAAAAAAAGGAATTCAAAACCCTAACAGAAACCGAGCCTCTAAAGCCCATGAGGAATTTAGAAGAGTACTTGGTGGTTAGAGACTTCCCTGAAGTGTTTCCCGAAGAATTACCAGGATTACCTCCTCAGCGGAAAGTAGAGTTCAAGATAGAACTGTACCCTGGAACAGCCCCCATAGCCATGTCACCCTACAGAATGGCTCCTGGCGAACTAATCGAACTAAGGACCCAACTTGATGATCTTAGTGCGAAGGAATTTATCCAGCCGAGCGAATCACCCTGGGGAGCACCAGTATTGTTTGCCAAAAAGAAAGATGGGTCGATGAGACTGTGTATTGACTACCGAAAATTAAATCAAGTCACAGTCAAGAACAATGAATATTTAAATTTTATATAGAATATCACCGAAAATCGGGATGTTACTCGTATCCGTCTATCTTAACCCATAACCATTTTATAAATAATAAAATTTGTAAAACTATGAGTTTATATTCTTCTAATCAACTCACTGATTAAGATAAACGAATACTTTTAATTTTTCATACAATCCTTATCTTCATCATAGGGTACTTGCCCTTGTCCATCCATTATGGACACAACATTAAAATATAATCATCAAATAAAATTAATGAATTCTATTCTAAGGCATTCTCACGTAGAATGAATCACAAGTTCTTTACTGACCATAATAATATTCATTGAATTCCAATTTTCAATACAATTCGTCTGAATAATAAACCTTTAGAAATTAAATGAAAACCTTCAGTCCCATAATACTAATTACTTAACCCACCCCTACTACTCTGCACTATGTCACGAACTCGCAATTTTATTCTCCTAAGCACCTGCATATAAAAATAGGGGTGAGCTTGAAAGCCCAGTGGGTCATCTAACCAATTCACAATATTTTATTGTGATACATACACAAGAACGTTACAAACAAGTTTCACACATTAATCGTTGCAACATTAGATTGTTTGAGTCGATAATTTCATCAAGTTCCAAATCACGTACCGTTAGAAAATCAAACTCAGGGTGGCACAGCCCAAAAACTAGAACATTGGCGATATTCTTTAGAATAACTGCCCCATATGTGTAATTCTTATCTTAATCGTGTTCTTTAGTGATGTCACACCATACATACAGTATAAACACGATATTAAGTGCATTCATAAAACGCATTCAACTCCACTACACATGGTATCATGTCACAAAATCAATTATAACAGTATTCACGCATTCACTATACCAATATTCTAAATCATACATTTCTTTATCAGGCATTATAGTTTATAAATAAATTTATCAACCACATGAATTTCATGCATCCAATTATCATTTGATCACACAATCTCAATTAATTTAACATTCCTATCTATATATCAAAATAAAATGTTATGAAAGCCTAGAATCATTCCCACCTGAATCGCTAAATTCCAAATTACTTAATTTCCTCGTCACGCGTGGTAATCAACCTGTACACGTATATTACGTTTGTTAATATAATTATTCGATTATGAGTGTAGAGATATATACATATACATGTATATATATATATATATATATATATATATGACATTTTGGTTGCTAAAATAATAACACTTGAGTTATAATATATTTTTTTTAAAAAAAAAAAATAATAACACTTGGTAAAAATATGTATGATACATATAAATATATTATATAATATCTTGATTGCTAAAAATAAATAATTGAGTTGCAATGGTTAAAGAAAAAATATTAATAACGTATTGTATGTATGATATACATATATATATATATATATATATATTATAACATTTTGATTGCTTTTAAAAAAATAATAACACTTGGTTAAAAATGCATGATACACATAAATGTATTATACAATCTTTTGGTTGCTTAAAAATAATAAAATAATAAAATAATAAAATACAATTGTATGTGTGATATTGTATGTATGACATATATATATAAGGTGTAGTGGTTTTAAAAAGGGTGATATATAATATAATATGTAATATGTGTTAATATTTCATAATATAATATAATGTGTGGTGGGTTTGAGAAGTGTAATATATAATATACTATATAATATTAAAATAAAATGATATGTGATATTGGACGTTTTTGAATATATATATCTTAAAATAGAATAATGAAGTGAAGCATATAGTATTAAAATGAAATGATATGAAGTGAAGAATATAATGTATAGTATTAAATGAAGTGATAGAATATAATGTATATATAACCTAAAAGAAAAGAAGAAAAAAAATACAATAAAATAAAAATAGAATTCGAATTTCAGGCAGAAGGAAGTTTCAGGCGGAAGGAAGAACAGAGAAGAGAAAGAAAAGAAAGAGGGGAAAGGAAGAAGAAGAAGAAGAAGAAGAAGAAGAAGAAGAAGAAGAAGAAGAAGAAGAAGAAGAAGAAGGAAAGAGTGAGGGCGAGATGCAGAGATCGAGAGTGAGAGACCGAGAGCAAGAGATCGGGAGTGAGAGATCTGAAGATCAGCGGCGGCGACGGCGAGATCTGGAGGAGAGAGCGGCGGTGGTGATCTGCGCTGGAAGAAGGAAGAGAGAAGAGGGTTTCGAAGCTTGTGCGTTTTTTGGCGATTGAGTTTAAAGGGCGAGAACGAAGGAGTTTCGGCGATTTGGGTTTAAGGGGAGCGAGATCCGAAATTTCGGCGAGATCTCGGCGAGGTTCCGGCGACATGTCGGCGAGATTCCCGGCGACATGTTGCCGAAATTCCCGGATCTTGTTTGACATCTCTTTTTCATGTCAACGCGATGTGTGATGGTTTGGTTTGCTTGAATCTTGAAATGGTGGTTGTAGAGATTTGTATGGAATTTCATCCCCTGTCTCAATTTTTTTTTTTTTTTTTTTCTTCGTGTTCTGATTTTCAGCTCAAACAAGTTCGTTCATTTACTAGTTTTCCATGAGCTTTGTCATATTTTGCAGAAATTGATCGCTTTTTGCTTGTTATTTTAATGAGTTAAGTGGAGAATTTTTCTGGGTATTACATTCTTCCCTTCTTAAAAGAAATTTCGTCCCGAAATTAAAGTATAAGCTTACTTACGTGATGATGTTCAACTCTTTCCACTGTTGACGAGTTGTATCTCGAAACCTAGAGTGTTCTTTGGAATAAGTCGGCGTATTTGGCCTTCATTTCACTTTCAGGTTCCCAAGTAGCTTCTTCAACTCCATGATGCTTCCATAATACTTTAACTAATGGAATGTCTTTGTTCCTCAAGCTATGAACTTTCCAATCTAGGATCTGTAAGGGTCCTTCTTCATAGGTGGCATCAGCTTGTACTTTTACGTTTTTCCAATCGATGGTGTGGGAAGGGTCTGGTTCATATTTGCGCAACATCGACACGTGGAACACATTGTGGATGGCGGATAAACTAGTTGGTAACTCTAGTTTGTAAGCATTCTGACCAATTCGATCACTGATCTTGAACGGACCGATAAATCGCGGCGATAACTTCCCTTTCTTACCAAACCTCATGATGCCTTTTTGAGGGCTTATTCTCAGAAATACCTTATCACCTTTTTGGAACTCTAGAGGTCGGCGCCTCTTATCTGCATAGCTCTTCTACCTACTCTGTGCAGTAACTAGCCTTTTCTGGATCAACTTCACTTTTTCATTCATTTCCATTATCATATCAGGTCCTGTAAGTACCTTATCTTCCCAATCGGCCCAACACAGTGGTGACCTACATGGTCGTCCATATAGAGCTTCATATGGAGCCATTTGTATACTAGCCTGGTAACTATTGTTATAAGCAAACTCTGCTAGGTGTAAGTATTTACTCCAATTTCCCTTGAAATCTAGTGCACAAGCTCTCAACATGTCTTCTAAGATCTGAATAACCCTTTCAGATTGACCATCTGTCTGAGGATGATAGGCGGTGCTCATGGTTAACTTGGTTCCCAATTCCCGTTGTAAGCTCTGCCAGAACTGAGATGTGAATAAGGAATCCCTATCTGACACTATCGATTTGGGTACTCCGTGTAGCTTCACAATCTCTTTAACATACAGTTCACCCAGTTTACTAATCGTATCTGTGGATTTAATAGGTAAGAAGTGCGCCACTTTAGTAAGTCGATCCACAATTACCCAAACCTTATCCTCACCTTTCTGATTTCTAGGAAGAGCTCCGACGAAATCCATTGCTATGTTATCCCATTTTCATTCAGGGATTTCTAAAGGTTGTAACAATCCAGACGGTCTTTTATGTTCGGCCTTAACTTGCTGACATGTAAGGCATTTAGACACATATTTGGCTACATCTCTTTTCATACCTTTCCACCAGTAGTTTTTCTTTAAATTTTGGTACATCTTATCTCCACCAGGATGTAAAGTATATTTTGTCTGATGTGCCTCATCAAATAAGATCGTTTTAATTTCCTCAATTCTGGGTACACAAATTCGATCTCTGAACCTTAATAATCCTTCTGAATCGATCTTGAAATTTTTATTTCCATTATTGGCTCGTGCATCTGCCACCCATTTTATCAATTTTCTATCTTGAGCTTGACCTTCCTTAATTTGATGTAGTAGGTCTGGCTTGCAGCTCATATTATATAAGAAAATCTGATTGTCACCTTTTTGTACGCCCAAATTATAATTTTCAATCAATTGGTACATCTGGGCCTTTTCTGTTTCGTTCTTATACGATTTTCGACTTAAAGCATCTGCGACTACGTTGGCTTTCCCTGGGTGATAATGCAGCTGAAAATCATAATCATTCAACAATTCCATCCATCTCCTTTGCCTCAAATTTAACTCTTTTTGTGTATAGATGTACTTCAAACTCTTATGGTCAGAGTATAGATCAAATTTCTCTCCATAAAGATAGTGTCTCCATATCTTCAAGGAAAATACAATAGCAGCTAATTCTAGATCATGAGTCGGGTAGTTCTGTTCATGAGTCTTCAGTTGCCTAGAAGCATACGCAACCACTCTACCTTCCTGCATCAGAACAACGCCAAGACCATTCTTAGAAGCGTCGGTGTAAATAACATAACCGACTCCGCTTACAGGAGTGATCAATATTGGGGCTGTGGTTAATCGTCTCTTCAACTCCTGAAAGGAATTCTCACATTTCTCATCCCAATTAAATTTGACATCCTTCCTTGTAAGCTTTGTCATAGGCTCAGCTAGTCTCGAAAAATTTAGAATAAATCTTCTATAGTAGCCAGCCAGTCCCAAAAAGCTTCTAATTTCTGTCACTGACTTTGGTTTTTCCCAGTTCATTACTGCTTCAACTTTTGTTGGATCTACGGATATCCCTTCTGATGACACTACATGGCCCAAAAATTTGACTGACTTCATCCAAAATTCACATTTTTCAAATTTGGCATACAATTCATTTCGCCTCAATGTTTCCAAAACTACTGTAAGGTGTTCCTGATGTTCCTCACGGGTCTTCGAATAAACCAAAATATCATCAACAAATACCACTACAAATTTGTCTAGATGAGGCCTAAACGTCCTATTCATGAGGTCCATAAATGCTGCTGGTGCATTAGTGAGTCCAAATGGCATGACTCTGAATTCAAAGTGTCCATACCTAGTCCTGAATGCTGTCTTCGGTATATCTGACTCTTTGATTCTAAGTTGGTGATAACCAGACCTTAGGTCGATCTTGGAAAAACAAGTTGCTCCCTTCAGCTGATCGAACAAATCATCTATTCTCGGTAAGGGGTATTTGTTCTTGACCGTGACTTGATTTAATTTTCTATAGTCAACACACAGTCTCATCGACCCATCTTTCTTTTTCGCAAACAATACTGGTGCTCCCCAGGGTGATTGGCTCGGCTGGATAAATTTCTTCGCACTAAGATCATCAAGTTGGGTCCTTAGTTCGATTAGTTCGCCAGGGGCCATTCTGTAGGGTGACATGGCTATGAGGGCTGTTCCAGGGTACAGTTCTATCTTGAACTCTACTTCCCGCTTAGGAGGTAATCCTGGTAATTCTTCGGGAAACACTTCAGGGAAATCTCTAACCACCAAGTACTCTTCTAAATTCCTCAAAGGCTTTAGAGACTCGGGTTCTGTTAGGGTTTTGAATTCCTCTTTTTGATTCACAGAGTCGAGAAGTGCAGACATGATATTCCTCGGGATTTTGTTTCTATCCCCATAGATTTTCAACAGCTCTCCTGAAGGTAATCGCAAGGTAATCTTCTTTCAAAGGCAGTCAATCTGGGCTTGGTATTCAGATAACCAATCCATACCCAAGATTACATCATAATCATTAATGGGTAAGAGTATCAATTCAGCTGAAATCAGCTTATCATTAATTCTAAGGTCACAACTACATTTTTCAGTTGTGGAGACGTTTACTCCTACTGGAGTTGAAATCTTCATAACGACAGATAAAGGTACAGTAGAAAGTTGTAGTTTCCTGGCTAGGTTTTCAGAAATAAAAGATCTTGATGCTCCAGAATCAAACAAGACTTTAACTGCAACATGAAATAAAATGAATGTACCTTCCACCACTTCGTTTGCATCAAATTCTTGTTCATGATTTCCTTCTGTCATTGCAAAGACTCTGCCTTGACTTTGATTTTGGGTTTGGTTCTGATTATGATTCGGACGATTGGCATGGTTTCGTCCTTGCCCATTGTTATTATTCTGCCAGTTGCCCGGACGAAAATTTTGTCGAACTCCTTGCGCAGTGCAGTTTCGTGCCAAATGACCAGGTCGGTTGCATTTGTAGCAAAGTCTCGTATCTACTACTTGATTTCTATTTTGTTGGGGTGGACGAATATTGTTTTGTTGCATCTGTTGGCCACCATTATGCCGAGACCCTCCTGATCCGTTGGTGTGATTCTGTCCCCTGTTCCACTGGTTCCCATTGTTGAAAGTGTTTCTGTTCCACATATTACCACTACCACCGAAATTATTCAGATTCTGCCTCTTGTTGTGATTGCTTTGGTAATC
This sequence comes from Paratinospora sagittata, assembly GCA_035771175.1. Taxonomy (NCBI): domain Eukaryota; kingdom Viridiplantae; phylum Streptophyta; class Magnoliopsida; order Ranunculales; family Menispermaceae; genus Paratinospora; species Paratinospora sagittata. The sequence continues at coordinate 37,331,735 of CM069589.1, forward strand.
AGAATTTTGTCCTTGCGGCCTTTTGTTCCTGTTCCGTATTGTTTCTTGTAGGTTCAGTTCTCTTTCTACTAACAGGGCTCGTTCAACTACCTCTTTGTAAGTTTCTAGATTCATCGGAATAACCACCTTTCGAATCTCCAATTTAAGACCTTCTGCAAATCTACTAGCTTTCATCTGTTCATTAGCGACCAGTTCACAAGCAAATCTGGAAAGTTCGATAAACTTCGCCTCATATTCTGCCACTGTCAGGTTCCTCTGTATCAGTCTCACAAATTCAGATTGTAGTTCTTTTCTGTTTGCTGTGGGAAAGAATTTATCATAAAATATTTCTTCAAAGGTCGCCCAGGTCATAGTGCTTACGTCCACTGTAGGACTTTCTTTAACCATTCTCCACCAATGTCTGGCTTCACCTATGAATTGGTGAGCCGCAACTGCCACCATTCTTGGACCAGTTACTCCCAGAACTTCCAAGTGTTCCTGAACCTCTTGGAACCACTTGTCGGCTTCCTTTGGATCCGGTTTTCCTTCAAATTTCGAAGGATGCATACGTTGGAAGTCTTTCAGTTGATCTGCCCATTCCTTTTCTTCAGGTCTCCTGATGTTTCGAGTTCCTGTTTCATTCTGCACCACAATTGTTGGATTCAGTTGTGGTTGAGGCATCTGTCTGGTCACCTGTTCTACCACTTGCCTCACAAATTCTGCCATCATCTCTGGTGCCAAAACAATTCCAGGGGTTGGAACTGTTGTAGGTTGGACGTTCTCTGTTCCAGCAGAGTCAACATTCACTGTTTGATTTTCATGTTCTTGCTGCGTCGGCTGAGATTCGGAAGTCGATTGTGTCTGCTCAGCAGGTTCAGTGTCCCTTATGAGATCACTCACGGACCTGGTGTTCATTCTTCGAGGTGGAGCCATCTACAAAATTTCAACTCATCTTTAGTACGACACGAGATAATTATTTTCGTTTAGGGTGACTCTAGATTCAGAATTCTAAGTTCTCGAAAATAAAATGATCTTATTGATTCAGTTTCTAGGTTTCATAAAATTTAGACAATCCATGATTGTCACAGGGTACAGGATTTGGTTTTGATACATGTAAACAAAACAAGCAAACAAACAAACAACATACGACACAATAATGGTATAAAGAAAATTCCTAAGCTTTCACTTATACCCTCCGTATTCAAGTGTCCCATACCACTCTAGCCCGGTGATATAAGCTTCCACAAAGAAACTTCAATACACCCAAACAATGCGCAAATGTCCTACCAACTAAGGCTTCGCAGGTATCCTCTATGTTCAAGCTGTCCCATACCAGTTGAACGTAGCGATACAAGCTCGTCCAGAGTTGTTAGTCACTCACCAAACATGGCCTGCTAGTCTCCAAGATCAAGACTCCTCAAATACCCTTAAATTCCTCCACGTCCCATACCGCTTTGGAACCAAGAATAAAAGATTCATCCTGATCTCAGATTCTAACCAAACAGTTTTCAAACAAGTTCTCGTCTCTAACCGATGTCCTAAAAGCTTTGAGTTTGTTAGACCCACTGTACTTTCATTCTCGATATCATGTTATAAAGTTTATAATTGACATATTTCTCTAGTTCAAGTTGACCCCTAATCTCATAAAGATTTGATACCTACTCACTGATACTAAGGTTCTCAAAATTTGTTGTAACACTTCCCATGATCTGAAGCCTAAAGCTCTGATACCAAACTGTAACACCCCGATTTTCAAGACTAATTTTTTTTTTTTTTTTTTTTAAACAATGAATATTTTGATTTTATATAAAATATCCCCGAAAATCGAGACGTTACTCGTATCCGTCTATCTTAACCCATGACCATTTTGTAAACAATAAAATTTGTAACACCATGAGTTTATATTCTTCCAATCTACTTACTGGTTATCACCAACTTAGAATCAAAGAGTCAGATATACCGAAGACAGCATTCAGGACTAGGTATGGACACTTTGAATTCAGAGTCATGCCATTTGGACTCACTAATGCACCAGCAGCATTTATGGACCTCATGAATAGGACGTTTAGGCCTCATCTAGACAAATTTGTAGTGGTATTTGTTGATGATATTTTGGTTTATTCGAAGACCCGTGAGGAACATCAGGAACACCTTACAGTAGTTTTGGAAACATTGAGGCGAAATGAATTGTATGCCAAATTTGAAAAATGTGAATTTTGGATGAAGTCAGTCAAATTTTTGGGCCATGTAGTGTCATCAGAAGGGATATCCGTAGATCCAACAAAAGTTGAAGCAGTAATGAACTGGGAAAAGCCAAAGTCAGTGACAGAAATTAGAAGCTTTTTGGGACTGGCTGGCTACTATAGAAGATTTATTCTAAATTTTTCGAGACTAGCTGAGCCTATGACAAAGCTTACAAGGAAGGATGTCAAATTTAATTGGGATGAGAAATGTGAGAATTCCTTTCAGGAGTTGAAGAGACGATTAACCACAGCCCCAATATTGATCACTCCTGTAAGCGGAGTCGGTTATGTTATTTACACCGACGCTTCTAAGAATGGTCTTGGCGCTGTTCTGATGCAGGAAGGTAGAGTGGTTGCGTATGCTTCTAGGCAACTGAAGACTCATGAACAGAACTACCCGACTCATGATCTAGAATTAGCTGCTATTGTATTTTCCTTGAAGATATGGAGACACTGTCTTTATGGAGAGAAATTTGATCTATACTCTGACCATAAGAGTTTGAAGTACATCTATACACAAAAAGAGTTAAATTTGAGGCAAAGGAGATGGATGAAATTGTTGAATGATTATGATTTTCAGCTGCATTATCACCCAGGGAAAGCCAACGTAGTCGCAGATGCTTTAAGTCGAAAATCGTATAAGAACGAAACAGAAAAGGCCCAGATGTACCAATTGATTGAAGATTATAATTTGGGCGTACGAAAGAGTGACAATCAGATTTTCTTATATAATATGAGCTGCAAGCCAGACCTACTACATCAAATTAAGGAAGGTCAAGCTCAAGATAGAAAATTGATAAAATGGGTGGCAGATGCACGAGCCAATAATGGAAATAAAAATTTCAAGATCGATTCAGAAGGGTTATTAAGGTTCAGAGATCGAATTTGTGTACCCAAAATTGAAGAAATTAAAACGATCTTATTTGATGAGGCACATCAGACAAAATATACTTTACATCCTGGTGGAGATAAGATGTACCAAAATTTGAAGAAAAACTACTGGTGGAAAGGTATGAAAAGAGATGTAGCCAAATATGTGTCTAAATGCCTTACATGTCAGCAAGTTAAGGCCGAACATAAAAGACCGTCTGGATTGTTACAACCTTTAGAAATCCCTGAATGGAAATGGGATAACATAGCAATGGATTTCGTCGGAGCTCTTCCTAGAAATCAAAAGGGTGAGGATAAGGTTTGGGTAATTGTGGATCGACTTACTAAAGTCGCACACTTCTTACCTATTAAATCCACCGATACGATTAGTAAACTGGGTGAGCTGTATGTGAAAGAGATTGTGAAGCTACACGGAGTACCTAAATTGATAGTGTCAGATAGAGATGCCTTATTCACATCTCAATTCTGGCAGAGCTTACAGCGGGAATTGGGAACCAAATTAACCATGAGCACTGCCTATCATCCTCAGACAGATGGTCAATCCAAAAGGGTCATTCAAATCTTAGAAGACATGTTGAGAGCTTGGGTACTAGATTTCAAGGGAAATTGGAGTAAATACTTACACCTAGCAGAGTTTGCTTATAACAATAGTTACCAGGCAAGTATACAAATGGCTCCATACGAAGCTCTATATGGACGACCATGTAGGTCACCACTGTGTTGGGCCGATTGGGAAGATAAGGTACTTACAGGACCAGATATGATAATGGACATGAACGAAAAAGTGAAGTTGATCCAGAAAAGGCTAGTTACTGCACAGAGTAGGCAGAAGAGCTACGCAGATAAGAGGCGTCGACCTTTAGAGTTTCAAAAAGGTGATAAGGTATTTCTGAGAATAAGCCCTCAAAAAGGCATCATGAGGTTTGGTAACAAAGGGAAGTTATCGCCGCGATTTATCGGTCCGTTTGAAATCAGTGATCGAATTGGTGAGAATGCTTACAAACTAGAATTACCAACTAGTTTATCTGCCATTCACAACGTATTCCATGTATCGATGTTGCGAAAATATGAACCAGACCCTTCCCACACCATCGATTGGAAAGACGTAAAAGTACAAGCTGATGCCACCTATGAAGAAGGACCTTTACAGATCCTAGATTGGAAAGTTCATAGCTTGAGAAACAAAGACATTCCATTAGTTAAAGTATTGTGGAAACATCATGGAGTTGAAGAAGCCACTTGGGAACCTGAAAGTGAAATGAGGGCCAAATACGCCGACTTATTCCAAAGAACACTCTAGGTTTTGGGATACAACTCGTCAACAGTGGCAAGAGTTGAACATCATCAAGTAAGTAAGCTTATACTTTAATTTCGGGACGAAATTTCTTTTAAGACGGGAAGATTGTAATACCCAGAAATTTTCAAAAAAATTGAGACAGAGAGGACTAGAAGAACAACAAAAAAAAAAAAAAAAAAAAAGGATGTCAAACGAGATCCGAAAATCCCGCCGACATGTCGCCGGGAATCTCGCCGAGATCTCGCCGACATGTCACCGGAACATCGCCGAGATCTCGCCGAAATTTCGGATCTCGCTCCCCTTAAACCCAAATCGCCGAAACTCTTTCGTTCTCGCCCTTTAAACTCAATCGCCAAAAAATGCACAAGCTTCGAAACCCTCTTCTCTCCTCTTCTCTCTTCCTTTCTTCCAGCGCAGATCACCACCGCCGCTCTCTCCTCCAGATCTCGCCGTCGCCGCCGCTGATCTTCCGATCTCTCACTCCCTCCTTTTCTTCTTCTTCTTCTTCTTCTTCTTCTTCTTCTTTTCCTTTTCTCCCTGTTCTTCCTTCCGCCAGAAACAAAAATTCTATTTTTATTTTATTTTACTTTTTTTTTTCTTCCCTTTTATTCTTTTCTTTTAGGTTATATAATATATCATATTCTCCTTCTCTCCTTCTCTTTTCTTCCCCTTCTTTCTCTCTCTCCCCCTGTTTTTCTCCCCCAGCAACTCAAGCAACACAAGTAACTGTAATTTACTTTATTTTATTTCTTTTCCTTTCTTTAAGCAACAATCATGATATGTTATATAATACATAATATACATATATCATCTCTGATTTTGATTTTGATTTTTACTTTCTTTTCCTTTTCTTTTATTTTCTTCTAGACAAGTTACATGCTATATAATATATATATATATACAATATCACACATACAAGTATATTCTATTATTTTTATTATTTTTAAGCAACCAAAATGTTGTATAATATATTTATATGTATTATACATTTTTTTTTTTACCAAGTGTTATTATTTTTTTAATACATGACAATTCAAGTATTATCATTTTTTAAGCAACCAAAACACATTATTATTATTTTTTTAACCATTACAACTCAATTATTTATTTATTTATTTAGCAATCAAGATATTATATAATATATTCATACGTATCATACATATTTTATTTTTACCAAGGGTTATTATTTTTTTTTAAAACATTACAACTCAAGTGTTATTATTATTTTTAGCAATCAAGATATTATATAATATATTGATATGTATCATACATATTTTTACCAAGGGTTATTATTTTTTTTTTAACAACCAAAATGTCATATAATATATATATATATATATACTTAGTTTAAACATCCAACCACTATATATATACATTTATATGCATATATCTCTACACTTATAATTGAGTAATTATATTAACAAACGTAATATACGTGTACAGGTTGAGTACTACGCGTGACGAGGAAATTAAAATAATTTGAAATTTAGCAATTCAGGTGAGAATGATTCTAGGCTTTCATAACATTTTATTTTGATATATAGATAGGAATGTTAAATTAATTAGATCCATAGTATTATTAGATTGATTGTGTCTGTCTATGGTACATGATTATATATATACAATGTTGAGATTGTGTGATCAAATGATAATTGGATGCATGAAATTCATGTGGTTGATAAATTTATTTATAAACTATAATGCCTGATAAAGAAATGTATGATTTAGAATATTGGTATAGTGAATGCGTGAATACTGTTATAATTGATTTTGTGACATGATACCATGTGTAGTGGAGTTGAATGCGTTTTATGAATGCACTTAATATCGTGTTTATACTGTATGTATGGTGTGACATCACTAAAGAACACGATTAAGATAAGAATTACACATATGGGGCAGTTATTCTAAAGAATATCGCCAATGTTCTAGTTTTTGGGCTGTGCCACCCTGAGTTTGATTTTCTAACGGTACGTGATTTGGAACTTGATGAAATTATCGACTCAAACAATCTAATGTTGCAACGATTAATGTGTGAAACTTGTTTGTAACGTTCTTGTGTATGTATCACAATAAAATATTGTGAATTGGTTAGATGACCCACTGGGCTTTCAAGCTCACCTCATTTTTATATGCAGGTGCTTAGGAGAATAAACATTGCGAGTTCGTGACATAGTGCAAAGTAGTAGGGGTGGGTTAATTAATTAGTATTATGAGACTGAATGTTTTCATTTAATTTTTAAAGGTTTATTATTCAGACGAATTGTATTGATAATTGGAATTCAATGAATATTATTATGGTCAGTAAAGAACTAAGAACTTGTGATTCATTTCACGTGCCTCGTATGGAGATAATGAATGTATGAAGAATTAAAGGTATTCATTTATCCTAACCAGTAAGTTGGTTGGAAAAATATAAACTCATAGTTTTGAAAATTTTATTATTTACAAAATGGTCATGGGTTATGATAGACGGATACTAGTAATGTCTCGATTTTCGGTGATGTTTTATTCAAAATCAAAATATTCATTGTTTTACAAAAAAAAAATTAGTTTTGAAAATCGGGGTGTTACAGATAACTCCATCACAAGTCTTGAAATCGAAGATTTGTCGTAAAGGGAATAGGTGAAATAGGTTCCATTTTCATCATAAATGTAGCTGAAATTGTAGATAGAGTTCAATCTCATCTCTGGAACAAAGCTGAAAATCTGCCCGTTCCATCTCCCACTAGTCCAGTATCTTTGAGACCCTCCCTTCATGATGAAAAACTCTAGAGATGAATCTAGTAAAGTTGAGAAAACACCTGGAGAAGGGTCTTCCATGCTAGTCCATGAAGATAAAGACCACGTTTGTCCTGTTTTTGAGTTGAACCCAAGTCTCATTCCTGGAAGAAAGGTGTCTGTAGGATAATCAAAGCTCTGCCACACAACTGCGTCAGTGTTGTTGCTGTTTCTTAATATGAAATTGCCTGAATCTAGCAATGTAGCGCTTGTTGTGTTGATCTCGGTGCTTGGTGGCAGAGAAGATAGTGAATAAGACATACCTTTCCCATAAGAAATCAGCAGATTGCCTTGTTGGTTTATGCTGAGAAAGGTGGAGGAACTGAAGCGTCTGTTTACTGGGTGTTCTCTATTGGCAACCCATACTACAGTTGGCTCTTGAGTTGAAATCTTCTTGTACCAAATGGCCAGGTAGAGGTTGGATTGTCCAGGAGAGAAGAACCCTAATTCGAAACTCCCACTTGCAGACACTATAAGTTCTGAGAAATTCATACGTTTTCCTGGTGTAATTGTATCTGTAGCAGTACAGATATGGAGAAATGATGAAATCAAGAGAAGGGTGTTCAGTGATGATGATAACACGTAGAATGGCAGCAATTGGTGATGCAGGGCCATAGCACTATAGCAGGTAGCACTGAATGATCAGAAGCTTTTGAAATTACCATAATGAAAACAATGTGGCTATGAGCCAGTATGCAAAGACGACTTTTCCAGGTCTTCGGCGATATTTTTTATATTATGTTACAAGTCTTGAAGACGCGTTTCAGTCTTTGTCTTGTCCGTTGGATGACTTATCCACTTAGATATATGTTTTTTTTTTTTTTTTCTTCCTTTGTTTTGGTTGGCAAGAGATGGATCAACGCAGAGTACTCCGGTTGATCAGAGCAGCAGCGTATGGAAATCAAACTATTACAGATAGCTATTACAAGCTTTTAGTTCTTCACAATAATCTATAATATAACTGAACAATCAAAGATTCTATATCTATAAATAACACATCGATAATATAATTGAACAATAAATAACATATCTATAATATAATTGAACAATCAAAGATTCTATATCTATAAATTTTAGGGGTGTCATCAATCGGTTAATTAGTGCTCAAACTAAAACAAAACTGATCACTTGATTGAACCGAATTAAACTCATAACAAAATTGGTTTGGTTATATTTAGGTTAACTGGTTTATACATTTAACTTATAATAATATTTATTTTAAATGTAAAGTAACAAAAATTATATTTATAATTATGTAACCTGTTTGGTTTTCGTTAGTACAATTTTTAAATTCTCAACTTACAACCTTAGCCGAACATGTGAAAATCGAACTAAACCGAACATATAAGTTTGGCTTGGTTCACAGTTTTGACCAAATCATTGACACCACTAATAAATTTATTTTTTATTAAATTACAATTAAAAATTACTTATTGTGGCTATCTCATAGAGGGTGGGTACGAAAGGCACCTAAGATGGGCGTAAATTGGGTATAATGGTCGGTTTTAAATAATTCCAAGTCCTTAGTGAAAATTCTTTGATTAATTTAAGTTATGTACTTAAAATTAAATCAATATGCATAAATAAAATGGGGAATTGAAAAAATTGCATACAAGAATTTTTACGTTGTTCGGAAAACCTTTTTTTATTCCACACTAGAAAAACTTTCTCTAGGATTCTACTATACTTGGATTTACTTGATGAGAGTGAATCAAACCGTTATAATTGTCTTTTTACAAGTTTAAAATAAACTTATCCTTTTATGGGCTAAGAATGAACCTACAACTTCCTTTTACGGGATAAGAAAGAACTGAATATCCTTTTTACGAATTAAGAATGAACCACTTGACTTTTTTTAAAATAAAGGGTGAAACTAATTATGATTCCAACTTATGAATCTTTAATTGAATTAGATTTACTTGACTTTGTTGTTTCAATCTTGAAACAAACCAAAACTTCAAAGTTACAATTAAAAGAGTGGTTCTATATGAATAGAACACTTACAATAAAACTCATCCAAATCAAATACAAGATATGAAATATCAAAGCTCAAGAGAGACAGAGAGATCACTTACAACCTTTATCTTTTCAAGATTTAACATTGCTCAAATGAGTTCTTTTAAAAGCATGAGAGAAAGCTTGAAAATAGTTGAGAAGCACTTCAAAAGCTTTTATTTCACCGATCAAATACTGATTTTGGGTACTTTGAAAATGAAAGAGAAAAATCTTAAGAATATGACTCATTCTCCCATTTTAAAATTTCAAAGAAAACCTGGAAACCCTATAAAACTAAATAATGTATTTGAATCTTTTTATTTTCTCCCTCTAAAGTGTAAAGTGACTAGAGCAAGTGTATAAATAGATTGAGAATATTTACTAGTCGTTACACTTAAAAATATGACTGTTGATGTGCTCAAAATTTAAAAATTTCGATCATTAGGAATCTGCAAACTTCAAGGAACACGCTTCTCTAATGATAAAAACCCAGAAATTTTTGTTTGTACGCAAAAAGCGCGCTTATCTACATACAACAAAGAGGCCATTTTTCCCTGACAAGGAGCTCGCTCCTAAGCACGTGGAGCGCGCTGGTTTGACACTTAACACAAAAAAATGATTTTTCTTTGAAAAATCATTACATTAACTTGTTTAAATCAAATCAAACACTTTGAACATCAAATTGAAGACTTGAAAATACTTGAAATCATTTTCTAATGAAGATGAAACACGATTGAAATCATTGAGGTCATTCTTTCAAAAGCATTCAAGGATTGTGTTCATTTAGAACATGAAAACTAAGTTTCTAAACATTTGAATACACATGAAAACAAGTTTAAAGATGTTTTTCAAAACAAGTGCAACCATCAATTTTGCAGAAATTATGCTAATTGGAAAAACTTTGAGAAAACTTATGCATGCATGATTTGAAAAGATTGAGCAATAGAAAATAACAGAAAGTATATCATAATTCTAGACTTGTGGCACTCTCTCAATCACAAAACCATTCTTCTTCGAATCTCTAAGGTTTGTAGATGATGTCCATTCTTGGAAGAGTTGTTGGTCTTGATTGAGCTTGAAGTCCCTATATGATCTTGTATTTCTTCTTCTTTTTGCTTAAGGTGTTGAAATACACTTAATTCAAATATTAATACAAAATGATATATTGTTTGTTAGCATCAAAACACTTAGGAGAATATTAAGTGAAAAACCACTTAGGCCAATTGGGGGATTTCTTACAATAAAACAGTAGAGTGTCATAGATGCAGTTTCACCTACCCCTTCTATCCTATTTTTTTTAAAAAAATTTATGTCTCATTTAAAACCATTAAATATAAAATTTAGATAAAAATATATTTATAGAGTAATTGAATATTATTTTTAATTTTAACATCTAAAAACATGCATAATATAATATTCATATTATATTGATGCATTCTATTGTAACGCTTTTGAAATATTTGTAAAATAAAAAAATAAAAAAAAAACTCAACCCAACCAAGCTTTTTTCCAACGACGTAAATTGGCTACATGAGACCTCCTCCTCCTAAATATTTTAAAAAGTTAAAAATTATTTTTCCTTATATACATAAAATCAGTGTTTTCTTTTGTCAATCAGGTTTTTTTTTGCAAGGTTTAATTAGTTTTCTTCAATTATAATAATAAACTATAATAATTTTATAAATAGTAATTTAACTCAACTAAACTTTTTCTCAAATATACGTGGAGTTGGCTAAATAAATCAACTTCTTTCACTTTGCTCTATCAAAGCTAAGTCAACACCCCAATTATAAGAAGATAAATAATTTTGTAAATTTCTTTGAATATTATTTTTATGTAAATAATGTTAGTATAGTCACACCAATTCTAGGTATAACAACAATGTGCAATGTGTCGGACAACGTTTTCTTAAATCAGTCTTTAAGGATGAGTGGCCCATGAGCTTTATCAAGTATAGCTATCAGAATAGGTGTAAAATAAAGTTGGATCGAAGTAGTATCTCTAATGTACATTGCATAAGTCATCTTTTGATGGTTTTTAAGGATAAGTTAAACCCATTACCCATAAACTTTATCAAATAAAACTAAAAAATAAAGAATAATATATAGGTGGATATAAGTATGAGTAAAAAAAAAAAAAAATTTAATATATTTTATTTGAATTGTACATTTAATGATATTTATTTTATAAAAAAGATAAATGAGAAATAAATAATAAAATAATTTAATCAACCAACAAAATACTTGTACGTTAATCTACCGACCCACAAAAAGTAATTAAACATAGATTTCATAACTAAATAATTCAAAATAATTAACCCATCAAACTAAATAAACCTATTTTGATGGTTTTTTTTTTTTTTTTAACAAAAAGTCTAAACGTTAGTTTAGTGTATATGAATCAAAATTAAAAAAAAAAATCACACTTTGCGCTAAGGGGGGATGAGCTACAAATTAACTAAATTAACTAAATTATATTTGCTACAAATATAATTTATTTATAGCAAATAAGGATGAGCTTGGTTTTAACTTGCCATGTGCACCAAAACTTGCCATGATAGTAAAACTTAAAAAATTATATTGTAAGATATGATTATTCCTTGACTTGAACTTTTAACCTCACGTACTATGAAAAAATTTATCAACCATTACTTTGTTCATTTATATATGGTGATAATTTTAATGTACTCATTTTCATCTTGATTCCCAACAGTCGTGGGTGTTGAGATTTTGGTTCGAACTCAAATAAAAATTGTCTAATTTGAGTGTATGTCAAATAAGAAGTGTCCAAGTTGATTAGGAGTCTAAATAGAACGTATGCTAGTTTGGGTAGATTTGTAATTTTGGAGGATTTTCTATTGCAATAAATGTCTAATTTTAGTGTTTAATATTGTTTATAAATATGGGATGATAGATTAGATTGAAGTGTGGTAGAATGACCGAGTAACAAGTAGGCTGGGAGATTATAAGTGATCGAGTGTGTGACAAGAGGTGAATGCCTATAACGCCCCGCTAAAATACTAAGGCAAATTGCATAACATGTGCTTAATACTTTGAGGAAATTGGGGATTTTAAACTCGTAGAAACCTTAAATTGATAGATTAGAAACCCTAGAAAATCAAATTTTAACCTCAAAAGTTGTATCGGGGGAGCCAGGGATGAAAACCGAGCAAAAAACCCAAGGGAAAGGGGAGGAGCGCACCCCACAGGAGGGGGTATCGTGCTCCTTTGTGTGCCAGAGAGGTTCCTTAGCCTGAAAGTTTATAAATACCCTGATTTTTCCCCATTTTTGGACTTCGCAACTTTTGCTAAAAGAAAGAGGGTTTAAGGAACGAATTGGGGGTGTTTTTGGGTGATCCAAAGAGGTTCCAAAGGGTAATTTAGAGCTTCCAAACACCAAAGATTGAAAATATAATCTCTTACTTTCCTTAGTGAATCTTTTTGATTTTGGGTTTTCTTGTTCAACAAGTCATCTAGCTCATGTTGAGTTTTAAATTTAAATGGGTTTCTTGGGACTTTAATGGTGTCTTCAAAGGTTTCTTGATGTTTTAAACAAGGTTTTATGCAAAAATGAAGGGAAGAAAGATGATTTTGGGGACTTATGGAAGATAGCTTGTTCTTCAAGCAACCAAAGGGATTTTGAATTGATATTGAGATATGTGTTGTCTTTCGTACTTTTCTTTAGAGATTTAATCTTGTTAGATGATTTAATGCTAGAGGAACTTGAATGTTATGAATATTGGGTGTTTCAAAGGTAGTTTCCGGATTCCAATTTTTGGCCATCTACAAGGGTTTTGGGCAAAACCCTTGAGATATAATGAATGATTGGAGGCGAATGAACCAAAAATGATCTTCGGTGTGTGGAAACACATAAAATCCAAGTGAGATATATGGGAAATCATGAATGATGCCCAAATGCCCTTTTGTCTCTACAAATGGGCATGAGAATCATTGACAAATCTTAATGAGGAATGATTTCTATATAAGAGGTTATGAATGGTTAAAATGAATATTGAAAGTGATTAAGATGGTCTAAAACTAGCAAGGGTGATTCTAGTGTCTATGAGAAACACTTTTAATATTAATGAATCACCATGAGAACCTTAAAGGGATGTTGAAGGTTCTAAACAAGTAAAAAGTGGATTAAAACTGGTATTATGGGAATAATGAAAATAATTGTGTTTCGATGTGTACAATGGTTGAGATGAACTAAGTATAATTCTATGAATAATACGAAGTAAGGAACCGGTGGCAGACCAAGGTTCCTAATGTTGCGTGATCAAGCGTAGATTTGAAAATTGAAACCATTGTGAGTAGAATTTCGTTCTCCCGTCATATGTATATCATCATAGCTAGAAATATTGTTTTTGGCATCATGAAGCATGTCATGATATTGATAACATGTATGAATGGTATGGTTTTGGAAATGTCATGCTTATATTTCATATCATGGAATGCATGGGTTTTTAATGGATGGTGTGTTCCCGTGGTTTGGATATGAGAATGAGTATGTAGTTCAAGTGTCAAGGCGGTCCACAGGCAGGAAGATTTCTCATGGGATCCAATATGTAGTTCACGCGAGGGTTGAACTATTGGAAGTTGCCAAGGTGCGGTCAACTACGAGGATGGACTATCTGGCAATAGTCATTTGACACAGACTTGAGTGCACATGTAGGTGCGAAGACTTGGCTCTCACCTGACTATCGTGTATGAGTTTGTGTTAAGTGGATGGATTTCAAAATGCCAGCATATTGATAGTTATATGCCATTATGTCTCATTGTATATTGTTTACGCTGGAATCATGTTGTCATATTGTTAACTTAACTGCATTGTTTTTAACTGTATTGATGAATATATGATAGTGGATATGCGATATTTAAATCTCATTGGGCTTTAAGTTCACCCCTCTCACTTACTTGTACAAGTCCTAGCTATGCCCTAGATAAGGGCAAGGGTATCGCATAGTGAGTCTCCTTGACGATTGCTTCGCCTTGATGTTTGGTGAGTCTCGGCTGGAGCCAGAGATTTACCTTTATAGGCTAAGTCTTTATTTTTTGTCTTCCGTTGACCTTGGATTTGATTATGAATGAATATAATAAATTTTTAATTTCGTTTTGGCTTCGATGTAATCTTTTACATACTCTTGCTTGATATGGGTTAATGTCTTGTGGGATATATGCCTTGTGTGACTTGTTCATTATTGGATGTATGTATGGATTTGTGGTATGAGGATGACTAAGGGTTACTAGTACTCTATTGGAGAGAGTACTAGCTCGGGCAATTCGACTCTTTCCAAGATATGGAAAGTAGGGTCGTCACAGTATCGAATGATGGCCTTCTTGTATTATAATCTTCTCAGTATAATTGATTTCTCCACCTGTGGACGTAGGCATTGATTGGCCAAACCACATTAAATTTGTGGTGTGATTGCTTACTTTATTATTTGAATATTTACGTTGCATATTGAGTTGATCAATTGGAGCTGAAAAACCTAACAAATTAGAATCGAAGTGGTATTGTTGAACCAGATGGGTAGCTTTTGCCTTTACCTATCTTGAACTTAGGAAGAAGAGAGTAATTAGTTCTAACTCTTTCAAGGGAGCAGACACCTCTAGAACTGCAAAGAAGCAAAATTTGAGAAAAAATTGAGAGTGGTCTCCTTTGCTTATTTCATTCATATATATATATAACCAATTCAAAGTTTGTTCTCAAATAACATAAAAAATGTCAAAAATAACATAACCCCTATCCATGACCGTTACATGATCTTAAAAATAACTACTTGACTTATTCAATTTGCCTACCTAAAGACTTGTACTGTATCAACTCCCATCCCCTTAATTTCCAACTTTGTCCTTAAGGCTAATATCAGGAAATTGTTTCCTAATGAATTCTCAGTCTTCCAAAGTTGCATCAACTGAAGATAAACCTTGCCAATGCAACGAAATTTGTTGTCACCTCCTCTTTATTCGCCTATCCAGAATTGCTTGAGGAAGTTGAAACATCTTCTCTTCATTAATTTCTGTAACAGGAAGCTCTGGTTGAATTGCTTGGTCACCAATCTTTATCATAACCCATAACCATTATATAGATAGTAAAATTTGCAAAACAATAAATTTGTATTCTTCTAGCCAACTTACTGGTTAAGATAAACGAATACCCTTTCATCTTCATTCTAAGGACCACATAATTCCACTATACAAATTTCCATATTGAATTGTGAGGGTCCTTGCCTTTGTCCATCCATTATGGACACAACATTTTAAATATATTCATCAAATAGAATTAATAAATTCAAGTCCAAGGCATTCACATGTGAAATAAACCACAAGGTCTTTACTAACCGTAATAATATTCACTAAATTCTGATTGAAATACGACCCGTTTAAATAATAAAATTTTAAAAATCAAATAAAATATTCAGTCCTACCACCATAATTCTAACAAAATAATTAACCCACCCTACTACTCTAAACTATGTCACGAACTCGCGATTTTATTCTCTTAAGTACCTGCATATGAAAAATAAGGGTGAACTTGAAAGCGCAGTGGGTCATCTAAACACTTCACAACATTTTATCATGATATATAGACAAGAACATTACAAACAAGTTTCACACATTAATCGTTGCAACATTTGATTGTTTGAGTCGAGAATTCTATCACATTCTAAATCACGTACCTTTAGGGAATCAAACGCCGGGCGGCACTACCCAAAATCAGAAATTCGTTGGCGATATTTATTATGAATAATTGCCCCATAATAATCATTGGCGATATTCCTTGGAATAACTGCCCCATATGTGTGATTCTTATCTTTATTGTGTTCTTTAGTAATGTCACACCATACATACAACATAAGTATGACATTAATTGCATTCACAAGACATATTCAAACCCCACTACACATGGTATCATGTCACAATGCCAAATATAATAGTATTAACGCATGAATTTTACTATGCCAATATTCTCAAGTCATGTATTTCATCATCAGGCATTATAATATACAAATGAATCTCAATTACCACATGAATTGTATGCATCCAATTATCATTTGATCAGAACAAGAAGTCATGCTGACACACATATCATCATAGTTAACAATCACAACATAGTAAATATAAAATCATGTAAAATAGGCATGCAAGAGCAATCTAATAACACTATAGACCTAATTAATTTAAAATTCCTATCTATATATCAAAATAAAACATTGTAAAGGCATAGAACCTTCCCCACCTGTAGCGCACGCAATTTGTTCTTGTCTGAATTCCTTGGTGCATAACGTACGTCGTCAACCTATACATACATGTTACATTTGCATTAGCTGTGTATACCTACCCAAGTTTATATACATATATATATATATACACACATTTGTAATTGTAGCAACCAGGAGAGTTGCAGGTATAACATTTACTTATTTAAATGTATGTGTAGTATATAGTATATTTGTGAAGTATCAAGTTAGTAAAGTCCTACTCGTTCAGTTCCCGTCCCAATCATCTTCCCCGATTGTTGGTCCTTAAATTCCGCAGCAACAGAAAGTCTCGATTTGATTCAAGTAATTAAAACCCTAGGCCAAAGACTGTGGAGAAGAAAGTCATAACTGTTACAGAGTTTCAGAACCAATGCAAAGTTGCAGTAACGAGTATCTAAGTTATGGTAGAAGATGTGAGGTGTATCGATACGCATCGAACGAGAATCGAAGTGATCGATTGCTTGAGGAACGACAATGGCAAGTGCGTCCAACAACTTTCTCTCTGCCTTAGTTCCGCCTCGTGCTCAGATTGGACGCCAGGCAATCGTTCGCTTGAAAAAAAGAGATGCCCTAGTTTCGTGAATCTCCTCAGATTGGGTGCTTGGCGAGATTCGCTGAAGATAAAAAAAGAAGAGTGAAGAGAATGAGCAATCTTGAGCTTGAAAGGAAAGAAGATGTCTTAGTTTCGTCAATCTCCTCAGGTTGGGTGCTTGGTGAACATCGGTGCAGAGAAACGAGGAGCTGAGGAAGATGACAGAAAAGAGAAGAGAGAAGAGAGAAAGAGGGAACGGCGGCAGTGGCAACTTCTTTTGCGTTGGTTTGGAGGGGGAGACAGAGAGGGAAAAGAAGGAAGTAGGGCAAGGTGTATGATCGCCCTACTGCGATTTCACGGAAACCAATGAGGTGGAAACAGAGCATCGCCTTGCTCTATTTCCATCTCTTTTGTTCGGCAATTTGGACAATAGTCATCAGTGGAGGGCACTTGTTAGGTCTTGTGAGTGTTCAATCACCGGTGTACAGCTACTGTCACCGTCTTGTTCATGGTGATTTTTTTTCAATTTAGAGAAACAGAGCATCAAAGCAAAGAAGAAAGAAAAAGGGAGAAGTCTCATCGTGGTTGTCGTTTCCACGTTTCTTGATTACTGGTTCGAGAGAAAAGGAGCGTGAAAGAGATGAACGAGACGACTGAGGTGCATAGGTATTATACATAGTATTGTTAATTCTAGGGTTTAATGATGAGCATGTTCCATGATAGGAAGGTTAATAGTATTGTAAACTTGCCATAATTTTGTATTGAAAAATTTGCCAAGATTTCTTTGGTGTGATTTGTAATTGATTCCTTAAAAGAATGCGAGAATAATTTTGAAATTGGAAAGTAGATATTTTCAGAATTTTCAGGGGATTACCACAATCACCTTTGTTGACCTATGTGTTGGCCTAAGTGGTTCATCACTTAACACACTCCTAAGTATACTTCATGAAGTATATTTTGATGATCACAAACAAGATCTATTTCGATGCTAACGAGCTTCAATCAAGAACTTATCTCAGCACCTTATGAAAACAAAAAGCCAAAGAACGATTCGATTAAGGAACTCAAGGTCATATCATACGTTCAAGATCGTTTCAATCAAGATCAAACCACACATTCACGAACGATTCAATCAAGAGCTTAAAGATTACAACATTCGATCAATGTTCAAGACATTCAACTCAAGCATGAAGCTTTGAAGATCTCATAATGATGAGTTGAATTTAAAGATTATGAGAAGGATACACAAAGGATTTAAGGTATCTTTCATTATTTGATATTGCTCAAATTTTTTCCAAAACCATGCCCCAATCACTTGTGTATGTTTTTAAAATTTGCATGTTTTGATCATATACTTTACGGTATTTCAAACGATTTAATTTTCTATGTTTTATTTGATTTGAAATTTACTGAGTTTAATCGCATTTATCGTATTTTTAATCAAATATCAAAAACTATTTTTAGAGTATTTCAAGACGCTAATGATTTAGCAGCGCTCTCCTAAACTTGATAAGTTAGGATGCTAATGACTCATTAGGACGCTGATCACATTCAAGGTTGAATTGAACTGATTCATTAGGACGCTTACTTGTAAGTAGCGGTCTCATTTAGAATAAACCTTTGAAGTTGTCAGGACACTAATTGTGAATTAGCTTGCTGAAAGTTTTCTGAGAGTCTAAGTTCTTCAAAGATGTTATCTTTGAGGACGTTGATAGTTATAAGTTGGATAAACTATCAGGACGCTACCCACATAGGAGTGCCCTCATCTTTAAAATCAACTAAATAACTTTCAGGACACTGATTGTCCTTTAACGTACTTAGTGTCTTTTTAAAATGTCAGGACGCTTACATAGTAGTAACGCCCTTGTATTTCATATTTTAAAAGGTAAGAAGCTTACCTGGAAGTAGCGTTCTCATGTACTTAATTGTTTTCAAAACAAAGTAGGACGCTAACTGTGCAGTAGTGCCCTCAAAGTTGAGTCGTTTCTGTCGCAAAGCAAGTCAAGGCGCTTACGAGTTAGTGACGCCCTTACTTCAATGTTTAGCAAGACGCTTATGCTTAATAAGGGCCCTAAAGGAACAAAATGACAAAGTTGATATTATGCGCCAGGACGCTAATTTAACAACTGTCACTATTCTGACATGTACACTATTTTAGTCTACTTTTCAGAGCGGATCTTTGCACAAAATCCTTTTCAGATTTATCCAAGATTTTCTTTGATGCATGAATCAAATTTTCTAAAATTTTCCTTATTTATGTAATTTGAAAATAACCAGAATGTTAGTGAAAATTGCAGTTGTCATTTTCATATAACATTCTAGCCGTTGTGTGTAAACGTTTACCATGAATTTCAAATTCAAATATCTAACGACTATTGTCTTCTAAGTCTATAAATACAAACACTTTGAATCAAACAACTCGCCGATAATTTTTATTGTGCCAAAAACTTTTTGAATGTTAGTCGTTTTTCAATCTTTCAAAAATTTTCAAATGTTCTAAGTTTTCAAAGTAGTTTCACTGATACTTTACTTACTCAAAAGATTTTCATACTGAGCTTAAATTATATTCTATCTTTGAAAATCTATTTGAATTACATAGAACTGGTTTCTACTCAAATTCTCAGCTCGGATTTATACTTAATATCAATCTTGCTGATGAAAGAATTTGAGAGATAGTTCATGAGATACAGTTGTACTTGATTTCATTTCTTAGTACTGTATCGAACTATATCAGTAGTTATGTTAACTACTGAATGCTGAACTAAAAGTTTTCACGCTTATATATTTTATCTATTTTGAAAACTGTTTGTGTCTATGTTTTACACTAGTCCTGCATTTTCAAGTTCAATGTTTTAATGGTATCAAAAGTTTTCAAATAAGCATTTAATTGATTTAAATGACATATCAATCACGCTTTTCGAAACTGCACTTGAGCAATACCGAACATTGAAAGGTATAGGACTATAAGTGTATCTTCTAGCATTACACACTTAAATTTACATATCTTTGTAATGCTATGTAATGAGCTTAATTGTAAAGTGTTCTACTTAGTTAGAACCAATATTATTTTCATATTGTGGTATGCTGGTGTATTTTGGGAATGAAACAACCAGGACAAGTGAATGTAGTTCACTTGATGATTTCAAGGTTGAAATCGTGTTAAGGTTCATCCTCACCTGTAAGTAGGATAACAGTTCTTCCTTATCCCATAAAAGGAAAACGGTTCTTCATTATCCCGTAAAAAAAACATGGGTTCTTCCTCAGCCCGGAAAAAGGAAATCAGTTATTCCTAATCCCGCAAAAGGATCACAGTTGTTCCTCATCTCGTAAAAGGATCATGGTTCTTCCTCAGCCAGTAAAAGGGAAGGTTCGTCGTTAACCTGTAAAAGGATAGGTTATCTCTAAACTTGTAAGAGAGAATCGGTTCATCCTTAGCCAGCAAAAGGATAGGTTTGCCTTTAACCTGTAAAAGGGCAAGTTGTAACGGTTTGGTTCTCACCCGTAAGAGAATCAGTTAGTAGATTGATAAAATCTTAATCGAGATATTAGGTAGTGGACGTAGGCTTGGCCGAACCACTACAAATCCTAGTGGGCTTTACGTTATGCATTTTACTTTATGGTTAGTATGTGCATTTAATTCCAATGTATCAAAGTATATCACTAAGTCATTGGAAAAGTTTTAATTTGACCATCACCCAATTCACCCCCCCTTTTCAGTGCACCAACACTATGGTTGTGATCGTTTGAGTCCATAAATGCTTCAAGCTTTGATGGTCTGTTCGCACCACAAATATCTTTCCCAACAAGTAAGATCACCACTTTTGCACTGCTAAGACCAAAGCTAAAATTTCCTTTTCATAAGTGGATAACAAAAGATGTTTACCTCGAAGGGCATAGCTAAAGAAGGCTATTGGCTGAGCTTGCATAAGAAGTGCTCCAACTCCAGTTCTCGAAGAGTCTCACTAAACAATAAAAGTTTTAGTTAAATTTGGAAGGGCTAACACTGGTGCACGAGTCATGGACCCCTTAAGTTTGGAAAATGCCTTTAAAGTTGCTTCATCCCACTTGAAAGAATCCTTATTGAGCATCCAAGTAAGAGGGCCAGCAATCTTGCCATCTTGCCATAATTTTGGATGAATTTGCGGTAGTAACCGGTTAAGCCCAAAAATCCGCGGAAAGCTTTAGGTGTGTGAGGCTTAGGCCATGTTAGCATGGTCTCAATCTTCTCTGAACGTACAACAACGTTCCTATGGTACTAGGTACTTAACTTTCTTATGGCCGAATTGACTCTTTTCTAATTTTACATATAGCTCATGAACTTGAAGAATGGAAAATACAACATTGAAATGTTCAACATGCTCATCCCAAGATTTACTATAGATCAATATAACATAAAAAAAAAAAAAAATGAAAACAAAGTTCCTCCAGTGATCTCGAAATACCTCATTCATTAAGGCTTGGAATGTTGATGGAACATCGGTGAGGCTGAAAGGCATTACAAGAAATTCATAATGGGCTTGATGAGTTTGAAATGTTGTCTTTTCAACATCTTCTGGAGTTATTCGGATTTGGTGATGCCTCGATCATAAATCCAGCTTTGAATACACTTGTGCACCATGTAACTCATCTAGAAGCTCATCAATTATAGCAATTGGATACCTATCTTTGATGGTAATTCGATTCAAGGCCCTATAATCCACACACATTCTCCAAGAACCATCTTGTTTCTTTACCAAAATGACGGTAGAAGAGTTTGGGTTGTTACTATGCTAAATGACGCCTGTATAGAGAATATTAGAAACTAACCTTTCATTTTTAGCCTTTGGAAAATGAGGGTACCGGTATGGTTTCCCTTGAATTTTTCTAAAGCTAAGCTGTAATGGTATTTTAAGGTCACATGCTCACTTGGGTGGTAGTGTTTTCGGCTCAGCCAACACATTGTTGTATTGCATAAAATCTGTTTTACTTGTGGATGATATTCATGCTGAACTTGATATTTATGTTGAGCAGGTAGCAGCTTAAGTAGAATTCCTTTTTTCCTTGTCAACTTTTGAATTTCTTGGTCACTAACTACCTTATCTTCTATGCTAAACAACCCATGTAAAATAATGGTCTTGCTACACAATTCAAACTTCATTAGTAATTTAGAAAAATCCCATTCAATTTTTCTAAGTATGCATAGCCATTGGCCCCCAAAAAACCACATCACATCATTCTAATGGAAGTAAATATAAACCAACTAGAATTGAATGGCCTTGAAAAATTATAAGAACACTCTCACACTTACTCGGATTTAAACGCTCTCCGGAAGCTGCCATTGCCTCCAATTTTCCATCTAAAGTGGGTTGCAATCCAACCTCCCTCGCTAGATGTTCATTGATAAAGTTATGGGTGCTACCTGAATCGATAATAAGCGTGGTGATAGATTTGTAATAAAGCTGCCCACTTATCGTCATTGTCTTGGGATCTCGAATCCCCGCAATTGCATGCAACGAAATCTCTAGACTTGCTTGTATTTGTTCCTCATATGGCCCCTCCTCCACTCAACATCCTCATCACTATCTTCCAAAGTTTCTTGGATTAACAGCAACTTCTTACAAACATGGCCAGGCCCAAATTTTTCATTACATTTGAAACGTAAGCCCTTGTACCTCCTTTCATTTATCACATCTGTAGTCATTTTCTTTATGGGCGTTAATGTCGAGTTTTGGTGGAATGTGGGTGTGGTTCGAAGAGCAGGTGGAGGGTTCCGCCATTGACTATCATCTCTAGCTTCAAATAATCTAGCTAACCCAATAGCAACTGACAAGGTGTGTGGCTTGTGGGCTCTAACATCAGTTCGAATGGATTCCTGTAAGCCTCCTACAAAACAACTAACTTGTCTAGATTGCTCCATAGGTCCTGACTTAGCCAAAAGTTTTTCAAACAATTCTTGATAATCTTGCACTGAACCCATTTGTTGTAAACACGTAAGTTCGACGAAGAAATCTGAATATTGATGTAGTCCATATCAAGAATTTAACCCGTCTCTAAATTCTTCCCTTGCAATATTTCCCAATTCTTGTTTCAACAGTTGATACCATAGATGCGCATCCCCTTCCAAATGGAAAGATGCCAATGAAACTCGATCTTGAACTGGAATTTCATGCAATTGAAAGAACTGTTCAACCTTGAATAACCAAACAATAGGATCTCTCTTACCATCATCGCGAGGAAAATCATTTTTAATTTTCTTAGGCATAAATGAACTAGAAAGTTGACTCTCAGAGCCCTTTGTTCAAGCATGAGGTGTGCTAATGGCTGCAGCTGAATCTTTTGTCCTGACAGGGACATGAACTTGAGCCAAGGAATTTCTCGTAAGCTCACTAGTTTGAATGGTTAGTTGCACCACTCGATCTGTGAGTTTGCTTAAAGCTTGTGCAAGATTTTTCAAGAGCTCTTCCTTTCCAAATGCATCTCTCATAGCTTTCTCCAAGTGTTCCAACCTTTGATCCATTCTCAGGCTCTAATACCACTTTGGTATTGTCGAACCAGATGAGTAGCCTTTTTGTAACACATCTGAAAAATAGACCAACTTTTTACCAAATAATGTATAAAACATGTACAAAAACACCCAAACATTGTCCTAGAAAACACCCCAAAAAACACAACGAAAACACATGACGGGCAAAGAAGTGCAAGAGGGCATATGGCCAAGCATGTGCCTTAGCACCTCGCCAAGACCTTACCCTTTATTGAGATCTGCTATAAATAGGGGCCTCCCCTGGATTTCAAACCCTGGAACCACTAAGGACTTGACCTTCGGAGACACCAAATTGTTGACTTGTTGTGTTTGTGCGTAAATCAACCCCTTAAGGTGGGGATGAAGGCCTAGGTTTGAGTATCTTTATGCTAATCATGACATTGCATTGTTCATTTACATTCTGTCATGCTACATTACTTCATGCATATGAGCATATTGATTATATATTGATGGGGCTAGATCCAAGAGTGTCTATGGACCGTGGACCAAAGAGTCGCTAGTGGCATAAAGGTTGAGCCCTTTCTTGCATGAGTTGTAACTGCTTTGCGCTTAGTCCTTAAGTTCAAGGGGGCTGCCACTTTGTGATATAAGTTGAGCCCTTGCTTGCAGGACCTGTAGCTACTTTGCTCCCGTTCTCGTGATATCAAGGGGGCCATCAGACTATAATACTAAAGCACTTGGCCCGAGGTGTTTCCATAGTTGCTCAATGATACTGCATTTCATGATTGTACTAATTGTTGTGGATTGAAATGCATTTGATCTGTGTATTATTATTATTATCCTTCTGTAAATGCTACGTCTAACTTGTTTGATTCACTGAGCTGTTGAGCTCACCCCGTTGCTTCACATTTCAGGGACTTGAGATGAGTTAGGGTCGATCTGTACAGGGGTTGCTGCCAGTTCCAACTCACGTTGAAACTTATCTTTTCGCGTCAAGTGGCTGATGGTGTAGCTTCTTCGCCTTTGATGGCATTGATTACTTTCTTTTTTAGGGGCATGTCCTTTTTGTTTTGTCTCCTTGAGAGACCCACCTATAAACCTTAAATATGATACTTTTGATCAATCTCCATTACTTTTAATGAAATATCTTTATCTTCAAATGATGTTAAATGGGCCCATGCTTCTGTGCAATTCACTTATTGTCATACCCCGCTGGCGAAAATGTTGTAATTTATATTCATGCAATTGGAATATGTCTGGGCTCGACTGTGTGTGACAATATTTATTGTATCAGAGCAACGGTCTTGCGACCATAGTAGACATATATTTTTCCAAACAATAAATTTTGAAAATATTTTTCTATGTTATAAATAATCTAACTTTTAAATTTTGATAAAAATATATTTACATCTATTTTTTTTAAAAAAAATTCATAAACCCCGGCGGCATGCCGTGTGGCATGTCCCAAGGCACGTGTCAGCCCAAGTGCCTTGATTCTTTTTCACAACCCAACTTTCACTCCCCTCTTTACTGTGTTATGCATTGTATTTCCAGTTTTTTCGGTGTATTTTGAGTTTACACATAATATTTCTTAAAAAAACTAGTGTTTTCAAAGAAAAAGAAAGAAATGGAGCAACAACCTTCAAGATCCAAGAAAAGCAAGGTGAATCGAGTCCCACTCATGTACCGTGAAGTGGAAACCATGAGGGAGATTCTCCTTCCACTATCATACTTCCTGGATATCCACGATAGGCTAAAAGCGGTAAAGTGGTACAACGTCACGAAAATTGATGGTTTTATCCTCAAAACTCCTATTAGATAATTTTACGTTAATATGCATGTAAAGAATTTCAATAGTTTGAGTGATGCCCTTTCTATCACCACAATGGTGAATAATGTACAAATCAACCTAAACTCGTATAAGCTCTCAAATCTCTTGAGAATACCAATGCACGGACTAATGTGCAACCCCTACTTTGAGGCCGACACTCAAACAATGGTCCCAAAAACTAGAAGTATACTCCGATATCTCATTGGAACATCTAGATAATCGACTGAACAAATTCCCACAAAAGCATTTTGGAATGAGCATTAGGGCTTATGCCAAATTGTGATGCACAACATTCTTCCACAAAGGAAGAAGAGGACCAATTTGACTGAGGAACAATGTTTCCTTGTTTATTGTTTGATGAAGAACATACCCCTTAATCTCCCCTTTATCCTACTTAGACACATGGCTAACACTGTACACAACGAAGTCGATGTGTAACACCCCGTAGTTTTAATTAAATACATACGTTAAATTACGCGTATATCGAGATGTATAATATATGTATTTTATACGTAAGAGGCAAATATATGCGTGTATGAAAATACATACTAGATTTAAGGAGTATTAGTAAATAAATAAAATTATTAAATGAAGATGATACATATGGGATCATCCCATATGGGTGCTTACAATTTAAAAAATGGAGTTGAATTAAATTTATTAATTTATGGGGTTGGTTAATGAAATATGTAGAGTGTAGTATGATTTAATGAATTTAATTTGTGGAAAGAATGGAATGAATGAGATGATTATTTATATATATATATATTTGACTTGATTTGTGGTATATCAAGAAAAATGTGAATTGTCTATTTTATGGGGAGATGCTGTCAAAATTTCTATAAATTTTGGAAATTATTGTGAATGTCCGTTAAGGCTGACAGTGTATTATATACTGTATATGAGATGTACGGTGTATAGTATACTATGCCGGTCATGACATCGGCCTACGTCGTGACAATATTGGTATCAGAGCCTAAGTTTAAAATCCTTAAGAAGATAAAAACTTTATGATATTATGATTGATTGTATGGGTATATATATATGGGTAGTCCTATTATGTTGAGCCTAATCCAATATGTTATCTTGACTAAGAATCACCTGTGTCAGTGAATTCCAGATTTGGAAAAGACCAGTCAAGATTAATAATGGAAATTGCTGATCACGAAAGGATCAGAAGGTTGAAAGGAAAAGAACTTGATGTAATCCAATGAGAATAAAGTATATAGCTTATGTATGACTAGTAACTACCCAACAACAACGAAATGCACAGCTTATGAGCTTGTGGCAAAAATTGTAATGTGAGAAAGATAGAGGCTTGAACCATTGATAGCTAAAAACATATATAGTTAAGACTGAAGTAAAAAAAATAAAATAAATAGAAGGTCTCAATGATAAGCCAGATGAAATGAAAAGATATATGAAAGTTATGGAAACTTTCAGGAGAAGAGACTCTCCTACCTTAACTGACAAATATTAGACGTAGTAAAAAATTTGCGACTCTGAGTGGAGACCATCTTAGAGAATGATTAAGTCTCTGAAAATGATAAAGCAAGTTAGCTAAGTTTAAGCTAACTGATGATAAGAGATAATAGAAAATTGGGTTAAGGACTCCGAGATGATTAAGGCATGAGATTAATGAAAGAAGCTATTTTATGAGGGCTTCTATCATCATGCTGAAATTGATTTAAGGCATGAAAAAGTTTATCTGGTTAAAATGTAGTGACATGCCTAACCATAAATACAAACACGAATTCAATAGACTGGTATAGTTTATTTGTGGAATGATCACTATGGATACTCTGAGAATGATAAGGATCTAGAATAAATTTTGGGATCCTCTACGACAGGTTTGCTATATAAATATATGTGGAAGTTGTGAGGTAGCCTATAACTTTCGGGTTAGCCAAAGTTGTGGTGAAATTGTTAACACCAACAATACTCGTGATCTAGCTTGCACTGTCGTTTGAAGCAGAGTCATCAACACCAGTTCTAGGGAAAAGGAGAAATAAGTAATGTAAGGAAATGTTGGGGCAATAATATGAAATTCAAGATAAGTGAAACATTGAGTAATTTTGTTAGTCCTAACCCAATGATAATGGAAAAAAAAGGACACGAGATGTGTTAATCTCCAGTTAGTAGATATGGAATGCCCCAATATTTTTATCAATGTGACTCCACCAGATTTTAGAGAATAAATTAAAGTAAATGCAAAACCAGATCCAAAGATTAGTAAGACGTTGATAACAGGTATGATCAACATTTTATTATTGTGTATGTTCTGATGTATTGTTGGATCTACCTGGTCCTTTATCTCTTGTGATATGGTAGACAATATATCATTGATTGTGAGTATGCCTACAGGAGAAAGAATCTACCTTGATATGGTTAGCAAATAGTATGTGTAAGAAATATGAGGGTCATGAAGTAATTATGGACTTTAGAATATGATGCTTTGTTGGGTATGATTGGTTGGCCACCTCTCATGCCAAGTGGAGTGTCTCTCAGAAAAGAAGTAATATTCTGAATAAGTAAAAAATCCTCATTTTGAATCTCGAGGAATTTATACCCTCAAAATCTTCTATCTAAGAGAAGATAGTTATTGACGAGGAAATGGAGAATATGGCTAGTACAAAGCCATGTGGAGTAATGTAATAAGGCATGCAGTTGATTAAAATTCTTGTGGTGAGCTGGTATATTGGAGTATTCTCTGATGAATTATTAAAATTTCTACCTGGACAGGAGATGATAGCATATAAAACTGATGCCAGTATAATATGTATCTCCATTCCTGCATATAAAGAGTACCTGAGGAATTGTGAGGATTTAAGGTGTAGGTAAATGTGTTAATGAGCAAAAGATTTATTATCCTTGATATGCCACCTTGGAGAGCATTTGTGATAAGATGGAAGAAGGTATAGTGAAATATGTTTAGGTATGAAGTACTGTTAACTGAGCAGGATAACAATAAATAATGAATATCCTTTACCATGGATAAATGGTCGAATTCGATTAACTAAATGGAGCCAAATTTTTTTTTAAGATCATTTTGAGATCTAGACACCATCAATTAAGAATTCGAGAAAACGATGTAATGCAGACTGTTTTAAGACAAGATATGGATATTATGAAATTTGGGGAACCTTGATTAATGTGTCAATCACGTTTATAGGATTGATGCAATGGGTATATGAACCATATCTTAATTATTACATAGTCTTCAATGATGATATATGAAATTGTCCCAAGAAAATGAGAGGAGCATGAATAACACCTCGGAATTATCTTGTAGTCACTGAGAGAGCACCGATTGAGTGCCAAGTTCGGTGAATATGAGTTTTGAATATAATTGAGATGAGACTTTTTGGATCACGTGACTAGTTTAAATAGTATCTTTAAGGATGCTGGAAAGGTCAAAGTGATCATAGAACTGTTAAAACTGATTTAAATTATGGCAATCAGAAGTTCTCTGGTATTAGTTGTATGTTATAGAAAGTGCGTGGAAAGATCCTTGAAGCTATCTGTTCCACTCACGAAACTAAACCAGATGAATGTTATATAATATGTGGACCGTTGTGCATGGGGAAGCTCTCACAATATTAAATGTTATTACTATTTCCAGAACCTGAAAGTAATTGTGATTGATGAATATCACGTCCAGATCTGGGTTGTGCATTGATACAAAAGGATAGGTTAATTACTTGTGTCTCCAGATATTTGGTAGTGCACGAGAATAACTATCCTAAGAGTGAGAGAGTGAATAGAAATTTGTTGGTAGTTATTTTGAAATAATGAGAGCATTGCCTCTATAATAAAAAGGTCACATTATCTTCAGATTTTAAGAGTCTGAAGTAATTATTTGAACGGAAAGAAACTGAATATGAGGTAATAAATGTGACAAGAATTCCCGAAGGATTTGATTTTATATTAAATTATTATCCTGGGAAAGACCAATATGTTGCTGAGACATTGAGCAGGAAACAGGCTGAAACTGGAGTAGTATCTATCAGTTAGCCATAAATGGAGATTGTTGTGAGTGAGAGTTACAGTTATGAGTGTACTCTCTATTACTCCATGTGTTGATATTTGTGCTTGGATGCATGTTCAGCTAATTGATACTCATATTCAGAAAGTAAGATTTATGATGAGACGAGTATGATAGCAGTATGAAAGATTAAGGAATTGGTAATATGGATAGTGTTAAATGAAGATGGGATTCAAATGGTATCTTATGGGTTATGGGTAGATATGATACCATATGGATGACCATTGATGGACTGATAAGTCTATGTATTCTTCCAATAAACACTAGAATTCTATTAATAGACTGAGCAGATTGTACATGTGTGAGATAGGGAGATTTTATGGGAGTACTCAGATATTTGTTATGTCGGATTAAGATCCGAAGATTGTGTCGAGATCTGATATATGATGCAGACTCGATTTGGTACTCATCTCCTTCTCAGTGTGATATTTTACTCTCAGACTGGTTGACAGACTAAGAGAATGACTTTGATGCTTGCGAGCATGCTCGAGTCTGGTATACTTGAATTTTGGTGAAAGTTGGAAGGAATACTTTATTTGTGTAAACTTGTATGTATAAACAACTATTATAATAGCATAATGATGGCACTCTAAAGGTTTGATAGTAAGCATTGTAGATCTCCAACTTGTTGATTAGAAAGTATGGAGTTATTGTTATTGGTGCCACATGATATTATTAAATACACAGGGTTGGTATATAAGCCTTGAAATGTATTGTGGCTGACTCGGTTTTGCTAAGGGTCTTACCACAGAAAAGCTAAATGAGATTTGGGATAAAACAAAAGCGTGGACCGCAATCTGTTGGACCATTTGAGATCCTTGATAGGATAGGTCCATTGGCTTACCGATTTGCTCTACTGTCACAGTTGATAGGTGTCCGTAATATTTTCTATATATTGATGTTGAGGAAATATCATTCGGATTCTATATATGTTATGGATATAACTCAACTCTAAGTTGAGGAGGATGCTACGTATCAAGAAGAGCAAACATGGGAGCGGAAATATAAAATGCGAGAGCATTTTTCTGGGATTGAGTATCACTTGAGGAATATTCCTTGATTCTAAATTTCGAGGACGAAATTCCTTAAGTTGGGGAGACTGTAACACCCCGTAGTTTTAATTAAATACATACGTTAAATTACGCATATATCGAGATGTATAATACATGTATACGTAAGAGGCAAATATATGCGTGTATGAAAATACATACTAGATTTAAGGAGTATTAGTAAATAAATAAAATTATTAAATGAAGATGATACATATGGGATCATCTGATATGGGTGCTTACAATTTAAAAAATGGAGTTGAATTAAATTGATTAATTTATGGGGTTGGTTAATGAAATATGGGGATTGTAGTATGATTTAATGAATTTAATTTGTGGAATGAATGGAATGAATGAGATGATTATTTATATATATATATATATTTGATTTGATTTGTGTTATATCAGGAAAAATGTGAATTGTCCATTTTATGGGGAGATGTTAAAATTTCTATAAATTTTGGAAATTATTGTGAATGTCCGTTGAGGCTGACAGTGTATTATATACTGTATATGAGATGTACGGTGTATAGTACACTGTGCCGGTCATGACGTTGGCCTACGTCAGGGGCGTCGTGACACGATGACATGGCCCTTCCTTACGACGTTCTAGTTATGAAAGTTTTACAGTGCCTAAGTGTAAAATTTGACCCCACAAAGGAACCTGTCCCTCCTTTTGGAGCAATTACTAAGGTCACCCTAAACCGATCTGGGGCTAAAGTCAACAAACATTCGGTAGTGCATGTCGAGTCAAGCTGGAATGACGATGACTTCAATTTTCTCAACGACGACAAGAACGCTCCAAAATTTAAGCATTACGATGTCCCAGAGGTTCCACACGAAAACGTCGTCAGGGACATTTTCGTCGATCCATCTGTGGCCTTGGAGGAATTCACCTGATTTATGGGTGAACCCCTCCCAAGAGAACCTAAGGAGGGACGAAACATCTTGCTACCACTATTTTTTCCTCCTCCCCCTTCTTATTTTACCTCGGCCCAGCCTACATCGAAAATAGACTCGACAAGTACGTTGCTGACAGCATGACCCTTCAAGCCTTATGGTTTGGTCGCACTGCGTCACAAGTAGGGTCCCAACAGTTCTTTGTTCCCACAGAGATTATGGGATAGTCCTCGCAGACCTTCCAGCCCATACCTCAACCTCCTAACACCGCCCCAATGGGATCGATACTTTCAGGGTTGGATCACGGGTCTGGAAACTTGGTCACCCAATTCCTCAACGATGACACATTAGTACGTGATTTTTTGCTAATCCTTGAATTTACTAACCGTCATCATATTTTGCCACCTTTCCTTGTTTCTTTTGATGTTTACTTTTCTTACAAACTTTTGTAAAGAACTTTCATAAACTACAAACAAAAAAAAAACTTCATGTCGAATTTTCGATAAAAACTTAGGCACTTCATGTCGAATTTTCGATAAAAACTTAGGCAAACGTTGAGTGATTGTTTGTTTGTTTGTTTAAGACTATGATTGATAGGTGAAATTGCCCTGTTGTGTTTATGTACTATCAATGAGTTCGCACTAGATACTTGAGAAACCTCGGGAACTAAGGTAGCCTATGACTTGTGTGTAGCAATTCGACTTAGAGACCAGACTTACTTCTACCATCATTAGGTTTCCCTGGAATGGGACTTGGGAACCTAAAACCTGGTTATCCATGCGGATGGCAAAAAGATCGCACACTAATCCCCTCGACTGAACCACATTCTTTATCACCAAGTTCATACAGAATGGGACGGGTAAATTTGGAGGATAACAAGAATCGTTAGGTCATGGAAAAAAGTGAGCATAGTTAAACGTAGGTCTTCGACATATAAAACTTAGGAGGTAACACGAGGATAAGACTAGAAACCTATGGCTCGTACTAATTTTGAAAAAAACTAAAGTACTTTAGAAAATAGCCAAATGAATTTGAAGAATAAACTTTGAAAGCACAAACTGTAGTAAACTATAAAGTTTTTCGAAACTAATAGCCGGTTTCTACTTGTTTGGTTTTATACCCTACCTAGAAGTACGATGTCATAGTGTATCTAGACTCCTCCCTTCCACTACCGAAAATCTAGAATTTTATGTGGTTAAAACCTATGAACAATACACAGAACTAGGCATTGGCATTGCATCACGTTTCTTTTTCATGCATTTAAATTGCATGAATATGCGTTGACTAGAAATGAACTTACAAACGATGCTTGTCCATATAAGAAGTCATCGTGACCCCAGTTCCTCCCAAGCGTCTGAGGAACTACTGCTATTTGAGATCGATCAATTTCGACCTGGTGCTACACCCCTGCATCCAACTAGGCAACCGGTGCCACAAATGGCACACTGGCAGTTAACCAAGCTCCTCCGACTCCTCCTATGGGAATAGTAATGCCAATTGGCATGGAGTAGTTTTACAAAGGCTTCTTGGATTACATGCAATCCACGATGAAGGCTACAGCCCAAGATGTCGTTGGTCATCAATTAGCGGCTCCCCGGCCTCTAACAGATCAAGCCAAGTTAAACACTAAAAAGGTAACCAATTAGATAACGAAATACAAACGACTGCAACCAATCACCTTTGACGGGAAGCCAGACCCCAATGAGGCCCAGAAGTGGCTCGATGAATCTCGAAAGGCTTTGGATGCTATAAGAATGCCATATGAGAGGCATGTCCCCCTAGCAACCTACCAACTTATTGAAGCTGTAAACAATTGGTGAAAAACAGTCAAGGGTGACCTTCGCATCAACACTGCTACCCTAACATGGCAAGAATTTGAGTCTCATTTCATTCATGGAAAAAAAATTCAGTGGACTCAGACCGGACATTAGATAGGCTCTTTCTTTTATAGAGCTGGACAATTTTTAGGATCTTGTCAACAAAACATTGAACTATGAGGAAGAGAAATTTGAGCAGGAGCAGAGGCACAACAAATGGAAGAGGGCGGCACCTTTGGGGTAGCAATATGAGAAGAAAAAGCCCTACCAGCCGTACCAAAATGCCCTTTCAGCCCCAGCACCCGTTCACTTCCAATGCTCGTCAAACACCTCCAGTAAGGAACCAACAAATTTTCCCCAATAACTTCATGTCTAAGGTTCATGATGGTTTTCACGCATCCATGCTTTGAAAGTATCATCCTGATCCTTCGCAAATCATCCCTCTAGTCGAGGTTCAGGTTGAGGACAGAAATAGGTATCAGGAGAGAGCGATACAAATTTTGGATAGAAAAACTCAAGAACTAAGGCGACATAGCATACCACTTGTGAAGGTGCTCTGGGATCACCACGGCGTCGAGGAAGCAACATGGGAACTAGAAGCAACAATTAAACAGTAATACCCTGAATTGTTTTCTAGTAATAACGGATGATGTGATACATTGTACTATTTCACTTATCGATAAAATGATGAAACTTTGTTTACACATATCTTAATACATCGTTTCACTTGAATAACTATGCAGATGTCTGAAAATAATATTAATGGATATAGTGATGCACACACGGCAGTGGCCTCAATGGCAACCAGTGGCGACTCCTCCAAGATCAGAGTCAAGTCACAACTATTTTGCATCACCAACTCTATCGTCACACAGACAGCGATCCTTATCGCCAGAGTGTACATGGCTTTTTCGTAACAACTTTGCCCAAAACAATCCCATGCCCTCATCTTGGCAAGACCTTCTACCAAAATTGTCACGCGGCCGGATTCGAGCAACAGCACGAAAAAGCATCCCACCGCTCAACCTACCTCCCCTCAAACGATGTAACCAGCGCCCTACACCACCATCTGTTAAGCAAAGGTTGGAATCTTCTAAGGACGAATCCGACTCCATTTGCTCTCCATGGTTTCATGATGTTGAGGATTCCACCGGCCACAGTGCCATTCAGGGACCATACAGGCACTACCCTAAACTAGCAAACGACGCCGACAGAGAATCTCAAGCAGATAACCATCATGACTACTTGAACTGATTTTGAGGGCGAAATCCTTTTAAGGGGGGTAATACCCTAGGATTGCACAAAAAAAAAAAAATTTGTTCAGGCAACTAGCATGAAAGTTCGGGCGCCCCGCCCGAACGTTCAGGTGCCATTTTCTCTATATAATGAAGCCTCCTCCCTCCTCATTTCTCACACCAAAATCACTTTTCTTGTGGTTTTTCCCTTATCTTTCTCACTCATTTTGAGTTTTTGTCTTTTGAGACTCTCTGTGCGGTGCAACGCGGTTCTGCCAGGGGGAAAGTACCAGTTTTGAAAGAAGTTCTTATCTGAAGGTGGGGAACGAAACATAGGTTTGCGTTTCTTATAACTTTTATTAAAGTTTACATTCATTTATCATCATGTCTACTATTCATTTACACTGCATTATTGCTTATAATGTTTATATTGTCATGCTTATGCTTGTATATTTGGAGTTCAAGTATTACACTATTGTTATGTCGGATTAGTGGTCAGTCTGACACAACCAGACTTAGTCTTGTCCTCAGTAACTTTAAATAGTGAACGGGAGGTAGCGTGCTCCTCTAGGCGATTGGTATTTAAGCAGACCTCGTGTCTCACATCTCAACTGGAGACTGATCTGGTTGGTCTTATTTGAAAGCTATCAGCTTATACAAGTAATATTGAATGTCCTAACCTTGCACGTAGTGATACCGACCCTGATAAGGATCACCAGACGTTGCCTAATTCTGTCTAAATGTTAAGTAAAGACCATACCAGTTCATACAAACCAGTTCATGCATTGGCATCATATATATCACCACCTAGGGACATATGTGGTTTATGATACATAGAATAGTTAGAAGCAATGTTCGCTATTCATTATATTTCTCTGGAGAGGGACGTACAATGAGAACCTGGCTACTCCTGGGGAGGGACATCTGTACATGAATCCAGAGCATCGTTCCTGAGGAGGGACGTACAATGAGAACCCGACTACTCCTGGGGAGGGACATCTGTACGTGAACTCAGGCAATGTACAATCATTAAACCAATACGAGACGGTGTCATGCATACATACATATTTGATTGATTATGATGCTCTGATGTGTATTTAAGATATTTGTTTATGAAGTTTGTTTTATTAATTGTTATATTCACGAACAATTTTACCCACTGAGCGTGTAGCTCACTCCGTTGTTATCCAATTTTTTATAGGAAGTTAGGGTGGACTGGGTGCAGGTTTTGGGGCCCACATTTTGTATCCTTTGAATTATTCATTGGGGATTTTTGAGAGAATGTTCCCTTAACTATTTCATGTATAATTATATTCTGAAATTAATGAAATCATACTTGTACTTAATCATGCTTCCGCGTACTCTGTATATCGTTATAATGCATTCACGCCCCGTCCGTGAGTGTCCCGCCGGTTTAGGAGCGTTCGGGCGGGGTGTGACAAACGATGTAGCCTATGTTAGATTCTATGCTAGTAAATGTTTGATTTATTATTATGATATTTTCTTTGATTTTATTTTGTATTTTTCTGTTCTTAATGCTTTCAATTTACTGGCCATGAATTAGATCATTTTATATTTAAAGTTAGACATGTGGGAGAGGGAATTTTTTATATGATCTTTGAAAATACAACCTATAATTTTATAGAGTTCCGGAGGCCTATAATTCCTTTGAAGTTAATTAAAAGAATATTAAAACGTAATGAGTTGTTAATCTCTTGGTTTTTATAGGGATACCGAATCAAATTTTAGGAATATTTTTTACTTGGCACTCGATATAGGGAGTTGGATAAATTAGGGTTATTGGCTTATAAACTAAGAAAATTAATTAATAATAAATTAACATAAAATAACATAATTGATAGTTAGGTGAAATCAAACATCTAGAATCTGTATTCCTTGATCTTTTCTAAATTTTATTTCCAGTTTATTTTATTTACTTGGCATTATTTAATTGTTTTATTTTTTATTTTAATTTTTTAAATAAAGTTAAGGTTATTTTAATTATAATACTTGATGAGAATTAAATTACAACCTCTAAAGACGATAACTTTACTCATTATTTTAATATTAAAATTTGATACCATACACTTGAGGTTTGTTAGCAAATAACACCGATTGGCCGAATTATATTAAATTAATTTTGTGATTGTTTAATTTATTATTATTTTTTTTGCTGTGTATTAGATTGATAGATTGGTATTGAAAAACTCAACAGTAGGCTCACATATAGTTATCGTCCAAGGGGTAATTTTCAAAAAATAAAATAAATAAATAACATAAAACTACACAGGACAGACACATCTTTATCTTGACTGGGTTCATCAACTTCTAGCCCTTTAAAAGAGAAATAAGGGAGTGAAAGGGATAATGTAAAGTAAAGGACTGTTATAACTAAACAACAAAAACACCTAATTCTTTAATCTTCTTTGTTTGACAAAAGAATCAAAACAAGAGAAGATACAAGGAGAAAAATGATACGTAGAAAAGAAAGGTGTGGTCATTCGCTATAACTTTGACCGTATAAAAGTAGAAAGTTGAACAAAAGGAGACTTCCAGACAGCAAGCAATTATTGCTCTGGAAAACTTCTTCGAAATTTGGTTGGAGAATTCTAGCAGCGTACGTCTCAGTTGGGGAAGGGAAGAATTAGTAGAGTTTTTGAAAAAGAGTAAGGGTTGACTGGATGTAGTAATGAATGGGGATGCTGATTGGTTGAGTCGGTTTGAGTTTGGGTGAAATATCAAGCTAACCTAATTATGTTGGATTGATAAAATTTTAACCCAACCCAATTTGTTGTATAGATTTCAAAGTTGCATCATCTTTTATAATAAAAGAAAAACGCTGTACAGAGCATTAAATGCAAGGACTAACTAACATCTAAACTAGCATCAAGCAAACTAATACATCTAACCATCGTAACCAAGGTTAATTATAACCTTTTATCTCATTTCAAAGACTACGTGGGTCTCTTGTTGACTGTTTCAAATGCTTGCAAATTGGAACAAAGAGAATTTGGTGTTCTTTCTCCCATTCTCTTCCTCCAATTTACAGCCTCGATTTGACTTTGTTCGTCGTAAAATGAGACTAAATGATCACAGTTTTTTTTTTTTTTTTTAACTGAATGAAGAGAATAAAGTCACCGTAAATCCGTTTTGAGTGTTCTTGTTGAAAGTATATTTTCTTTGTGAAGATATAGATGGAAAAAGGGGAAGAGAATGAGATTGTTTATACTATATGGTTGGATTATGAGTTGGGTTTTTATTTGAATTTAGAATCTATCCAAATTAACAAATGAAGAAGAAAATAATGGAATCCAATGGATAACACAAATAATATTATATTCTAAATGAGAAAACAAAAACCTTTTTTCCACTGTAAATTAGAATTTGAAAGGTTTTCATATGGTTAAAAAAGTAAGTTTGAATATATGATTAAAAAAATTCTGCAATGTCTGATTTGACAGACCCTTATATTTGAAACGATATGAAAGAACTTTGTTTTAATAATTAAAATTAAAACAAAAAAATTATTTCACTTGTTAATTAGCTCCTTGAAAACTAATTCAAAATAGACCTTTGTATTCCTTTATTCCATTACCAGGCAAGATCAAAATTTTGGCCGCCTTCTTTCACTCTCTTCCTCCAATTTGCATGCATATGAACAGTCAACAAGAGAATCTTTTCCGGAAAGAAGATAAAGGTTATAATTAACCTTGGTTAAGATGGTTAACTGTATTAGTTTGCTTAACACTAGTTTAAATGTTGGTTAGTCTTTAGTGTTTTATAATAAGTGGTTGATTTTTTTGGATTAATTGTATAGTATCTCTAATCTCAAATGCCACATCAGATTTGTGCATTTGGTGTCCTATTTTTTGTTTATATAGTATTACTCAAAAGTAAAATGTTGTACACAATAACGGTGCCAAAAACTTGATGCAATAAATTTCAATTCGCAAGCGCATAAATATCAAGTTATAATATATACCGGTGAATACCGGGTTATCATCCTCTAAGATTAGCA
This sequence comes from Paratinospora sagittata, assembly GCA_035771175.1. NCBI lineage: Eukaryota > Viridiplantae > Streptophyta > Magnoliopsida > Ranunculales > Menispermaceae > Paratinospora > Paratinospora sagittata. Next base: position 37,370,075 of record CM069589.1, read on the forward strand.
AAATTAGCTTTTAATGTCCGAAAATATAATAATTCTAAATTTTATCTAGATGATTAATATTTGATCAATTAAGTACTAAAAAGTAAAATAAGCAAGAATTAGAACTAAACAATGCAAATTTTAATAGAAATTAGAGAAGATCAATGATTAAAAACTCAAGAGGATTAATATCACTATGTCTTCACTTATGGTTTTCAAAAGAATCATATAAATTATTGATTCATAGATTTATAAATCATGGATCTTAATTTAATTAAAACCCTAGCTTCTTCGAAGTGATAGTTCAATTATCTATGCTCAAAACATTAATTCTCGTTTCCAAGTGATAAACTAATGAATTGAACATATATTAAGATTTGGGATCCATTTTTAGTGATCTCAAAGGAAATTGTAGGTTTTTCAACACAATACTATAACCCTAGGTTGCAATTTTCTTAATCCAATTCAATATCCCATTTTCTAAGTGTTAGATATCAAATCTAAGGTCATCCAAAATGTGGCCAGCAATTTGAACATTAAGAGTTTGATATTGCAAATAAACCCAAATAATAAATCAAAAACATGTAAAGAATAATCAAACCATAAAATTCAACATAATCAATTAAACCTCTAGATTAGAAATTTAACTCATAATCATGTTCAAGAATACAAAATAGAGATTCAAGAGAGAAGACATGAATACAAGAAGAACCGAATAAGAAATGAATGCAAAAACCCTCTTTAAAGTAGCTTTCCTTCTTCTTCTTCTCCACAAAATCCTACAACTTAGCTCCTCAAGCTTTTTCTTTCCTCCTTTTCTCAACCCTTTCTCTAAACCTAATTTCTCTCTTCTAAAATGTGATAGAATCGAAGATAACCCCCTAATAAAATCCTAAGAGGAGCAATATAAATTCATGACTGAAAAGACAAAAAGGGGCGTCAAAATCCACAAAAAAAAATGCAATCTTGCAATTATGGGTTATCTGTCACGACGTCCCTGACCGGCACAATGTACTATACAGTGTACATACTCATATATATTATACAATACATTGTCAGCCTTCACAGACATTCACAATAATTTCCAAAAATTGTTAGAAATTTTGACAGCATCTCCCCATAAAATGGACATTTCACACATTTTCCCTTATATACCACAAATCAAATCCAATATATATATATATATATATAATAATTTCATTCATCCCACAAATCAAATTTTCACCTGATAAATATATATGATCATCTCATTTCATCATCACAAGGATTGTATAACCCAAAATATCGAATCAAAATTCATGTTTTCTTACAACCCATCTTTGTGATAATATCGATATGTAGGACGTGATATATATTCATTTGAAAATAAAGAAAATATAATCCATTTCTTTCGCATACACCTACATTAAAAAAATAAGAATCTAAATCACGTATCTACTCTTGTACTTTTCTTTTTAACTTTGTACCTGAAATATTGAAGGAAATGGAGTGAGCAAACAACAACTCAGTGAATATATTTCTTGATATGCCAATTATATGGATTTAGGGAAATATAACATTTAAAATCATTTCAAACAATTATTAAACACATGCATCATTCAACGAATATATTATACATGTCAACAACATAATTTTCATGAGTTTTCAAGAAAACAATGCATCCTTTCTCACGAAATCCACAATCTCCCTCCTTCAAGACAAGAGAGTGGTCTAACCCTTGTATGACCGTTACAAGGTAGCCACAACCTCTCATTTCCCAATTCACAGTCATTTCAAGGATCTCCAATTCTTGTTAAGACATGCCTACTGACAATGAGGTTACGCATAACACTCATCCGGGTCTAATTCCTAACGAAATGACACCAACTTGCCTTTGCAAGTCTCACATGCTCCAATGCTAAAAAGAAATCATTTATGAATGCAAATTAAAACACAATGCAACAATATATGCATAACATATTTACATTCAAACATTTCATATATTTAAAATGTCATACAAGAACCAAAATCAAGAAAATATATTCACAGTACATGACTTTTCAACTTAATTACAATCACCTCGCTTTCGAGTCCAACTCCAATTTAAATCCAACAAATTCAACCTGTCACAACCACTCCATAATTCAATTTCATTTATTCATATCTATTTACATAGTTAATTTCTCAACTCACTTCAAATCACCAATAATAAAGATCAACCTTAAAAATATTATACACATTATGTGACTTTAAATTCCAACTCAATTTAGGACTCATAAGCAGTTGAAGAAACTATTATCTCGTTTCTGTGGTCAATTTAGATATTTCCACAAGAAAGAACAGTGAAAATAAATTTCTAATTCATATTTTCACTTGTTCTCAGTTTTATTTTTCTCTTGGAACATATATCAATTTTATTAAAAATATAAAACATTCCTAAAATTATTCTGTCCACATCGACACGTGTAAAATCCGTCATACTACCATTCTACTACCTTCAACAGGTATTTTACTAAGGTTTTACAAGTTCGCGGAGGCATCCAAAGTCAATTTTACTCACAAAAATCATATAGTTAACTACTAAAAATATCAAAGTATATCCAAAAATCATGATCTTAATATCGAAATGTCCGGAATTCAGTTTTCTAGGATTAGATGATCTCAAACCGGAGTTTCATTGGATTCCAATTCCATTTTATTCACTGGAAATAATCACCGTACTGTTCATTTGAAACAATGATAATTTTTACTAAAATTGTCTAACGGTCTCCAAAAATCATACAATTAACATGGATGGACTCATAACAATTCATTCTACCATTCTATAGCCTTAAACAGGAGTTTCATCGGGTTTTAATATGATTGGAAAGGTTTTCAATATAACTCTAACTTCCAACAGCCATAAAAATTCCAAATGAACAAATAAACGAAATCGAACCACATATTCGGGGCTCTTACAGTCTAGGGAGTGTTTTTTCACATTTCAAATAGATTTTCATTCAAGTTAGGTAAAAACCCCAATTTTGAAAACACTGTAAAACAACTCTCATAACTAAAATTACTCTGCTAGAATTGTTACATCTAGCTTAGATATTAATTTCAAGAAGAAATAGAGTGAAAAACACTTACTGTGGGTCTCGATTTCGCGCAAATCTCGCGTTTCTCTTTTTTTTCCTCTTCGTTCTCTCTTTTTTTTTTTTTTTTTTTTTTGTTCTTCTTCGTTATGCTTCTTGCATTTTAGCAACTTTTTTTTTTTTTTCTTATTTTACAACGTTGGAGAGAGAGAGAGAGTTCATAAGTAACAGACTGAAAGATAAGTATAAAAAAATCTTAATTCCATGCTTCCTCATGCAAATTAATAAAGCAACTCCTTATAGTTAGTAATTAATTCATTAAACCATTTATTACCATTTATTATTCGTTAAGTTTTATTTCAACGAATAAAATTTATATTATTTATTTAATAATTTTATTTATTTGCTCATACTCTTTAAATATAGCATGTATTTGTAATACCCTGTATTTCACAAAAAAAAAAAGAATACTATTCAGGCGCAATGCCAGAACGTTGAGGCGCATTACAGAACGTTCAGGCGCAATGCCAGAACGTTCAGGCGCATGCTAGTCTAAATGTCAAGAAAAGACCAGACCAGTAGATTAGACCAGTTCATGCATTGACATCATACATATCACTACCTAGGGACGTATATGGTTTATGACTAGTAGAATAGTTAGAAGCATTGCTCACTATTCATATTATTTCTCTGGAGAGAGACGTACATGAGAACTCGGCTACGCCGGGGAGGGACATCAGTACGTGAATCCAGAGCATCGTTCCTGAAGAGGGACGTACAAAGAGAACCTGGCTACGCCCGGGGAAGGACACTTGTACGTGAACTCAGGCGATGTACGCTCATCAAACCATTAATACGTGACGGTGTCATGCATACATATATATTGATTGATGATGATGCTCACATGTGTATTTTAAGATATTTGATATTGAAGTATGCTTTATTAATTGTTATACTCATGCACTATTTAATTGTACAAAAGTATTCTGAATTATATGAAATCAGATTTGTACTGAGTGTACCGTATTTCCGCTGCGCACTCTGTTATTACCATTGTAATTATTCTAAATGTGCGCCCCGTCCGCGAGCGTACCGCCTGTTTAGGCGCGTCCGGGCGGGGTGTGACATTTAATGGTATCAGAGCGTACGGTCCACGGCCCGCCCATGTCCACCAAAGTAGGGGAAGAAATTTTTGTTTAGATATATATATATCTCTAGAACTATATATATATATATGTCAATTATATATAGTTGAGATTTGTATTAAATATATATATCTAGAAAACTATATGATTTTTATATAGTTTGATTTAAATATACCTATAGTCATAATTTATTAGAAACTATATGTGTAGTTATTATTGAATATATGTATCTATATACCTTCGTGTATATGAGGTACGTATATAAAAATAGTAATAATAATAATAATAATAATTTCGAAATAAAATTTTATGTTTTGAAAAATATTTATTAAAAAAAAAAAAAAAAATTCGAAAAAAAAAATTTTATTTTTTGAAAAAAAAAAAAACCAAAAATTTCGAAAAAAAAAAAAAAAAAAATTTTTTATTTTATTTTTCGAAAACAAAAAAAAAAAAATTAATAAAGCATACTTCAATATCAAATATCTTAAAATACACATGTGAGCATCATAATCAATCAATATGTATGTATGCATGACACCGTCACGTATTAATGGTTTGATTAGCGTACATCGCCTGAGTTCACGTACAGGTGTCCTTCTCCGGGCGTAGCCAGGTTCTCTTTGTACGTCCTTCCTCAAGAACGATGCTCTGGATTCACGTACTGATGTCCCTCCCCGGCGTAGCCGAGTTCTCATGTACGTCCCTCTCCAGAGAAATAATATGAATAGTGAGCAATGCTTCTAACTATTCTATGAGTCATAAACCATATACATCCCTAGGTGGTGATATGTATGATGCCAATGCATAAACTAGTCTAGTCTACTGGTCTGGTCTTTTCTTGACATTTAGACTGACTTTGGCAACGTCTGGTGATCCTTATCAGGGTCGGTATCACGACGTCCAAAGTTAAGACATTCAGGTCATAAACATTATTGACATAATGCAGTGTAAATGAATAGTAGACATAATAATAATTGAATGTAAACTTTAATAAAAGTTATGAAACACGCAAACCTATGTTTCGTTCCCCACCTTCAGATCTGGTGCTTTTCTCCGGACAAAACTTCGTTGCACCGCTTTCAGGTCTGGCGCTTTCCTCCGGACAGAACTTTGTTGCACTGCACCGAGAGGCTCAAAAACTAAAAAACTTAGAATGCGTGGAAAGGAGAAGAAAATCACAAGGAGAGTGATTTTGGCGTGAGAAGTGAGAAGTGAGAAATGAGAATGAGGAGGGTTCCTTATATAGAGATTTTTGGCGCCTGAACGTTCTGGAATTGCGCCTGAAGGTTCTGGCATGCGCCTGAACGTTCTGGCGTTGCCCAAATAGTAATTTTTTTTTTTTGTTGTGAAATGCAGGGTATTACAGTATTTTTATACACGCGTATATTTAACTCTTATATATAAAATACGTATTATATATCTCGATATACGTGTAATTTAACGTATGTATTTAATTAAAACTATAGAGTATGGGCGTAGTTGTGCAAGATGGGATCAGATACAACAATTTTTTAGGTGTCAATTGTGTCAAAGAGATTTTCCAGGCTATTGAGATTGTTTCAATATCACACTACCACTTCGTATTTATCTTCTTTACTTTAGCAGTCATTAGTCTGCAACTAGAAAAGTGACCATTTGATGTTGTAGCAATCTACTTTGAGTAATTTCGAAGAGACTCAAGGAAATGCCGTCACTGTAAAATTTCAGATATTTGCAAAGGGCCACCAAAGCTAACGACTTCACCGCAACTATATTTAAGAGATTGAAAAGTAGGCTTTAATTCCCTAATTTTTGTATTTGTTTCGGAGTTGGTAATGACTAATGATCCACAATAATCCACACTTTTGTGGGTTATTTTTTGTTTTATCTGAATATTAGTTAGTTACATTTTGTGGGTTATTTTTCTTCTACTGTTATTCATTGTGATATAATTTGTTTATTTTACAAAATTCAGGGCTACTTAGTTACAAGTATATATGATGCAGTTCAATAAGAGTTGACATATTTTCTTAAGTTAGAACGTTTGAAGAAGGAGAGGGTGTAATAAAAAAGACTTAGGCGAAATTTTTATAAAAGATTGCACGTGAGATTTTGCAAAATTTTTACAAACCGATACGTGTTTTTGAAGGAAATCGGCGTGCCAATCAATACATACAGCTATGCTATGACTAACATCGTTTTTTGGGCAAATTTCTTCGTTTAGGCCTTCGAATTCAAGCTTTTACTATTTTAAGAAAGTTTTATTTCTGAGTATAACTTAAATTAGGAGAGTTCGATTTTGTTTCTATTTTTTTTATGCGATTTACATCGTGAAATCTTTCTTTCTTGGTAGGTTTTAGTGAACTTTTTATTTTTAATATTTGAGTCGGATTATGAGTTTTTTAGTAGGTTTTATTTATTTAAGGCCATTGTACGCATTACGGATTATTATTCGGATATTATTAATTTTCTTTAGAGAATTTGTAAATTCTTTCCTCTTTTCTCGGTATTCTCAAAAATCAACGAGTTCAAAGGAGATGTGTTTATTGTCTTCCTATCACATCCGTCAATATCCCTTAATATTTCTTTATTTATTGTTAACTTTTTCATTCATCAATTTAACACAGTGTTTGTTTGCTGCTACTTCATAAGTTTTAAAAAAGCTTTCATATTCTAAATTGCCTTTCATTCAATCCATTTTATTGTTTCATTATAGGCATCTTTGATTCTTTTTCTCATACTTTTTTTTGGTTTCCAGATCAATATTTATTGATAGAAATTTGCTAGGATTTTGTAGTTCTTATATTAAATATTTAAATATTTAAAGGAACAAATTAATTTCAACATCTTTTTAACACGTTGCAAGGTTTCTAAACTCTCATTTTTCTGCGACAGAGGCAAAATCCAGAAAAGTATCCTATGCAATAGGGGCGAAATCTTAAAAGGTACTCAACCTTTTGCTCCAAAATAAGTTTTTTATTTTATTTTATTTGGTTTACTTTACGTTTTTCTCTAAATTAATAAGTTTTGTATATATATATATATTTATTTTATTTGGTTTACTCTGTCCTATAAACATGTGGAAAAGTAGATGAAATTATCCCGTTCATCGAACGCGGCTATAAGCTAGTGTATATATAAAATCTTTGAAGATGCTCATTTCATAATATAGTCCTTGTAATATATTACTAGTTTTTTTTGTTTTTTTTTACTACTAATATATTACTAGTTAAGGATTAAATTCATAGTTAAAGATATGATTTACCCTTATTAATTATATTATATCAATGCAGCTAGGCCTTATAATGTGTCATTTAATTTGAGAAAATGTTTCTGATATCTTACATTTATTAGATAAAATATATAAGTGAGAAAAAAGAACTAGCTAGAGATTTCGGCATAATGAGAAGATGTTGGCATACAAAAAGCAAGTTTATCAAAATAAAAAATAAAGTTTATCAAATTTAATGATAATATATATAGTGCTAGCAACCAAAACAAATAATAATGTACCTAATGCTAGCAACCAAAAAGGTCCGAAACATTAATTTATGATCTATTTATGAGTAGGAAACAGGACATTAATTAATGAGCAAAAAGTTCACCACCAAGCTCCATATGAACACTATTAGATTTTTTTATTTTCCAACCAAAAATAAATTTTTATTGAAATTATAAGCAATATTCAACTCTTACCCTTTTCATGAAATATATAGAATAATTATAGCAGATATATATCCTCGACCAATCTTCAATAACTGATATTGTTGTCCACTAGTGGTACCTTAGTTGGTTCGCGTTCTTCTCCTTTCATAATGTTGACTTAAGTGATTTTTTACTTAGTTCTTTCCTAAGTATTTTGATGCTAATAAATAATATAACAATTAATGCTAATATTTTTATCTAATATATTTCACTGTCAAAAGTGGAAAAGAGTCAATACACCATCAAAATACTTCAATTCCCTTAAGCAAATAATCATTCACACCTAAAGCTTAGACAACTTGAAGAAAAAAAAAAAAAAAAGTTAAAAAGTCTACGTATCTAGAATTAGGATGTAGCCTATTTGTTTTCATATTGCTCAATCTTTCTTTTAAAATTCATTCATGCGTTTAGTTTTCTTTAAAAATGATTTTCTAGTGTTTAAACATGTTTTGTTTGAATCATATTTGCACTTGTTTTAATCAAAATCATATTTCTACAAAGTCTTTCAAAAACTTTGTTTTAAACTTTTCATTTTAACTTGTTTTTGAACCTAAACTTGATTCTTTGTTTGAAGTATTTTCTAAGTTTTTTGTTCATCAAACTTTATTTATTTTAATCATATCTCATTGTCTAAAAGTATTCATAAAGTTTAAAATTCAAAAATCTAAGTTTTTCATGTTTTGGGTCCAGTGTTATAAGTTGCCCACCAGAGTAGCTCGGTACCCCAGTGAGCAGCTTCCTCACCAGTTGGGTAGCGTGCTCCCACCTTGGAGCGACATGCTTTTGCTTGGCTTCTGGCTTCTGGGCTTGCGAGTCTGTAGAGCAACACGTTCTTACTTTTGAGCAGCGCGCTGGTGATTGTCTGGGCACGATCCCAATGGTTATATTTTGGTTTTTGAGCCCCCAACGGCTAGTTTCTTGTGTGTAACAGCTAGTGCTCATTTCTTAACTATATATACATGCACTTAGGTCATTTTAAACACAAGAGAGACAACTATGTGATTTTAAGGAGTGTTGTTCAAAATCAAACCATTTTCTCATTTTTAAAACCTTAGAACTTAGAGATTGATTGATTTGAAGATTGGATTTCAAGGTTCCACTTTGTGCATCATTTAAAGCTTCTTCAAAATCATTCTCTTGAGCAAATATGGTTACAAGAAAGGTATAATATCATTGTAATGTCTCTATTTATTAAGCTTAAATTTCATATCTTGTATTTGGATATTTTTATTGTTGAGCTTATTAATTGCATTTGTTCTATTTATTTAGAACAAACATTTTAATTGATGTACTTAGTCTTTTTGGTTTATTTTTAGTTAAAATAAACCAAGTAAAGTGGTTCAATATCACTTATGATTCCAAAGTTGGAATCAAGGTCTAGTTTCTCCCTTTATCTTGAAAAGGGTCAAGTGGTTATTCCTTATCCCACGAAAAGGAATTTGGCTTTTCTTTTGCCCTCGAAAAAGGAACAAGTGGTTCATCCTTAACCTGTGAAAAGAATTTCGGTTCTTCCTTATCCTGCAAAAGGAAGTTGTAGGTTCGTCCTTAGCCTTGAAAAAAGATAGGTTTGTCTTGAACCTAGAAAAAGACATTGTAATAGTTTGGCTCACATTTTTAAAGTAAACCTAGTATAGTGAAATCCTAGAAAAGGTTCTCTAGGCGTGGAGTAGGACATGGTTTTCCAAACCACGTAAAATCCTTGTGTGCAATATTTTAATTTCCATACTTTACTTTAAGCACTTTAAATTAATTTGAGTATATAACTTAATTTAATCAAGGATTTCCACTAAGGGATTAGAATTGAGCTTTTCAAAATCGATCATTACACTCAATTCACCCCTCTCTTGGGTGTCCAACACATAATTGGGAAAGGTTCACATCCTTCTATCAACAAACTAAATGCTACAACCATAATTGTAAGGTGGCTACTAAATCCATGCACCATTTACTTTCTTTCCACCCACTCTCTTAACCCACTCTAAAATTTAAAATCAATTAAATCTTCTCACTCTTTTTACCCACCCATATTCCCATTTTGCCCCTCTCATTTTCGAACGCCTCCTCTTTTATCTTTTCCTTTACTCTCCATTCTTCTTCTTTCATTCCTCATTTCTTTTAATTTATCAAACATTCAACAAGTTAGAACCACATTTCAAAGGTTCCTTAGCTACAAAGTAACAAGATCTTCCAATAAAATCAGGGAGATTTCGTTATTTCAAAGTGTTCTACTCAAACCGGTGTAAGAGAAAAATTGGATCTTAAATTGGTAAGTAAAACACAATTTTTACAAGTATAAGTTGATTTCTATGTGTTATTTTTAGATTTGTACAAATTTTTGTTGAAACATCATCAGAAAACGAGAAAACCGAGGTTGAATATAGGTTTTGAAACCCTTTTTCAAATGTACTAACACACATGTCCGGCCGTCCAAGGCTGAAAATCGGTTATGTTCGGCCGGCCAAGGCCGAACAAGTCGGTTATGCCTGACGGGGTAGGACTAGACAAATGGGACTTGTCTTGCCCTATTTGGCCATGGCAGGCTGGACAGAACTGTTTTGGGTTTTCCTTTTAATTTTTTTTATTTTTTCCTATTAAGGAATTTTCCATGATTGTTAATTTTTGTTTTAATAGTTGTTTATTTATTTTTTATAAAGAAGAAAACGCTTAATTGAAAATGAATTACCACCAGCCATCATAAATGATTGATATATTTTTCAAGGCCAATATTCTTTGTCCTATATACTTTAATTGATCATTTAACGATGCTCAATGAAGAAACAGGGGAATAACTATCTCTCGTGTGATAACAAGTGCTCAAAGAATGATGGATCTCTCTTAGTTGATTTATTAATCTTTATATGTGGTTTTCCTTGGTTGTTTCTCTTCACGGCAAGCTCAGACATCAATGCAGATGAGGAATTATATATCTCCCTCAATTTTTTTGGCATTCTTGACTTCGCAACTACATCACTTGCAACACCTCATACATTTGAGCCAAACATAAACGTTGACTTATACATATTGTCAATCATATTTATACGCGTATACATATATATTCGGTCTTAGAATAGTGTGATTGTGTGCATTATAGAGCTACTAATACCCTAGGACCTTAGTTTGTAAGAATTGAAACATGATACTTAAACAAATTTTCAACCTAAAATGTCGAGAAGGGCTCTTGAGGGAGAAGCACACTTCAGTGGTGAAAACTCGAGAGCTGCATTCTGGAATTTTTTAGGGAAGCATGCTCCAAGGAGAGAGAAACACACTCCTCACGGGTTCTATCACATCCCGCCCGGACGCCCCCAAACCGGCAGAACACTCACGGACGGGGGGCGAATGCATTATAACAATAACCGAGTGTGCATGAACATAATTTAGTACAAGTATGATTTCATTAATTTCAGAATATATTTGTACACGAAATAGTAAAGGGAACATCCTCCCAATGAATAAACAAAGGGTATAAAATGTGGGCCCAAAAACCTGCACCCAGTCCACCCTAATCTCTTGTGAAAAATTGGATAACAACGGGGTGAGCTACAAGCTCAATGGGTAAAATAGTTCGTGAATATAACAATTAATAAAGCAAACTTCATAATCAAATATCATAAATACACATCAGAGCATCATAATCAATACAACATGTATGTATGCATGACACCATCTCGTATTGGTTCCGTGATTGTACGTCGCATGAGTTCACGTACAAATGTCCATCCTCAGGTAAACCCGGGTTCTCATTGTATGTCCCTCCTCAGGGACGACGCCCTGGATTCACATACAGATGTCCCTCCTCAGGTGATCCCGGGTTCTCATTGTACGTCGCTCTCTAGGGAAATATAATGAATAGTGAGCATTGCTTCTAACTATTTTGTGAATCATAAACCACATACGTCCCTAGGTGGTGCTTATGTATGATGCCAATTCATGAACTAGTCCGATTTTTGCTAACATTAGACAGGATTTGGCAACATTTGGTGATCCATATCAGGGTCGGTATCACCAAGTGCAAGGTTAGGACATTCAGTATTACTTGTACAAGCTGATAGCTTTCAAATAAGACCAACCAGATCAGTTTCCAGCTTGAGAGGTGAGACATAAGGTCTACTTAAAAACCAATCGTCTAGAGCAGCACGCTGCTTCCTGTTCACTATTTAAAGTTACTGAGGACAAAATCGAGTCTGGTTGAGCCAGATTGACCACTAATCCGACATCGCAACAGTGTAATACATGAATTCCCAATATACAGGCATAAGTATGACAAGTATGAACATTATGCAATAATACAGTGTAAATGAATAGTAGACATACTCATAAATAAATGTAAACTTTAATAAAAGTTATAAGATAAGCAAACCTATGTTTCGTTCACCACCTTCAGACAATAACTCCTTCGAGAACTGACACCTTCCCCCTGAGCAGAAGCGCGTTTCACCGCAAAGTGAGTCTCAAAAGAGAGAAGAGAAAACTCAAGTAGAGTGAGAGAGAAATCACAAAAACAAGTGATTTGGTGTGAAAATTAGGGGGGGGGGAGGGCTTTTATAGGAAAAAAAATGCTTGAATTTTTTTTTTTTTTTTGTGCGAACCTAGGGTATTACACTCTACCCCCCCTTAAAAGGTTTTCACCATCAAAATCAGTTCAAGTAGTCATGATTGCTATCAGCGTGAGATTCTCTGCCGTCGTCATTGTTCGCTAGCTTAGGGTAGTGCCTATAAGGTCCCTGAATAGCATTGTGGCTGGTATAATCTTCAACATCATGTAACCATGGAGAGCAAATGGAGTCAGATTCGTCCTTAGAAGGTTATGACTTTTGCCTAACAAATAGTGGTGTAGGGCTCTGTAGGTTGCATCGTTTAAGGGGAGGTAGGTTGAGCGGTGGGATGATTTTTCGTGTTATTGCTCGAATCTGGCCGCCTGATAATTTTGGTAGAAGATCCTTCCAAGATGAGGGCACGAGATTGTTTTGGGCAAAACTGTTATGAAAAAGCCATGCACACTCTGGCGATAAGGATCACTATCTATGGGGCGATGGAGTTGGTGATGCAAAGTAATTGTGACTTGACTCAGATCCTTAAAGAGTCGCAACAAGTTGCCAATGAGGTCATTGCGTGTGTGCATCACTACCTCCATCAGTATTATTTTCCAACATCTGCATATTTATTTAAATATATTAAGATAAGTGAAAAGTAGAATGTATCACATCATCAATTATTACTAGAAAACAATTCAGGGTATTTCTATTTAATTGTTTCTTTTAGTTCCCATGTTGCTTCTTCAACTCCGTGGTGATCCCAGAACACTTTCATAAGTGGTATGCTACGTCGCTTTAGTTCTTGAGTTTTTTTATCCAAAATCTGTATCTCTCTTTCTTGATACTTGTTTCCTTCTTCAACCCGGACCTTGACCAGAGGGATGATATACGAAGGATCAAGACGATACTTTCGAAGCATGGATACGTGAAAAATGTCATGAACCTTAAACATGGAAGATGGAAGGGACATACGATAAGCAAGTTTGCCAATACGTTCAATGATCTGAAATGGACTGATATACCATGGGGAGAGCTTTCTTTTGATCCCAAAGCGCTTGACACCTCTTGTAGGCTGAACTTTTAGAAAAACCAAGTCCTCCTTAACAAATTCTAGAGGCAATCTTCGCTTGTCAGCATAGATCTTCTGGCAACTTTGTGCAATACGAAGTCGCTCCTTTACTAGCGCAATCTTCTCAGAAGTCTTTTGAACTAGTTCAGGCCCCAACTGCGGTCGATCTGTCATATCTAACTAACATACCGAAGATCTGCAAGGGCGACCATATAGAACCTTGTATGGTGCCATGCCGATACTAGTTTGGTAGGTGTTGTTGTATGCAAACCCAGCCAAATGTAAGTGTTTTGCCCATCCATCATGGAAGTCCAAAATGCAACATCGTAACATATCATCCAAGATTTGGATCAAACGCTCTGATTGCCCATAAGTCTGAGGGTGAAAGGCTGTGCTCATGGTAATTCTAAAGCCCATTCTACTCTTGAAGCTTTGCCAAAACTTTGATGCAAATCGAGGGTCTCGATCAGAGACGATCGTAAGTGGTATGCCATGGAGGCCCACGATATCTCTTTCATACAATTCAGCAAGCTTGGCGGGGTTATCTGTGAACTTTATTGGCAAAAAGTGTGCAGACTTTGTAAGTCTGTCAATGATAACCCAGATAACATCTTGCCCTTTATTATTTCGAGGCAAGGCTGTAACAAAGTCAAGAGGGAAGTCTACGTTCTGCCTTAACTTGCTGGCAAACGAGACATCGAGCAACAAAGTCTGCAATCGCCTTCTTCATTTTAGAAAACCAGAATTGTCGCTTGACATCCTTGTACATCTTGTCACCCCCAAGATAGCATGACAGTCCGAGAGTATGCTGTCAAGTTCAAGGAACTATTGGTCTTCTCTCTCTCCACCATTTCAACGGAGTGAGATAAGGTCGAGAAATTCTATAATAGCCTTCGTCCATACGTCTGACGTGCCCTGTCAATCTTGGATCTGCAAAGGCAGGGGTGGCCGCCGCAATGGCAATGACAGAGGTGGTGGCCAACAACACCACAGTCAGCACGGCCAACAGAACCAACAACAAGCGCCTCAACATCAGAGGCTGACTTGTTTCAACTGCGGCCAATAGGGCCATGTAAAAAGTCTTTGTCCCCACCCTCCACAACCAAGGCAGCCAGTTCATCAAGCCCCACCTGCTGCTAACGCCTAGCCCAGGCTAAACCTGCTGAACCAAGGGCAAAGGCAACAGGGCAAAGCGTTTGCTGTTGCTCAACAATCTCTTCTAGACAATAATGTAGTCAAAGGTACATTTCTTTTGTTCAATACAACGGTGCATGCCTTGTTTGATTCGGGTGTTACGCACTCATTTATATCTTATACATTGGTAAGACAATTAGGGTTGTAACCTGAACCCACAGACATCACAATCTATGTCTCAACACTATTAGAATCTGGTACTGACGTGAAATTAAAGTGTTCTAGATGTGAACTTCGAATGTCAGAACATATAATTTATGCAGATCTCCCAGTGATGGACATTAAAGAATTCGACGTCATCCTCGATATGGACTGGCTCGCACCATTAAATGTTAAAATTGATTGTTTGAAGAAGCAAGTTCAGTTAACCTTACCCACTGGGGAGTTTGTCAAAATTTAGGGAACGTGGAAATGGATACACAACTCGACTGTCGTACTCCTCAAGGCACAGTTTCGAGCCTTATCCCTCGGTGATGACAATGAATTATCATCACTATACCTTTTTGAAATACATGACGTCCCGGTCATATCTGAAGTCCCAATGGTTTTTCTAAATGACCTTCCTGGTCTACCTCAAGTTCGAAAATTCGATTTTGATATCAAACTCATACCAGGGACTAAACGCATCTCAATTCCACTATACATAATGTCCAATGTCAAGCTGGTTGAGTTGGACAAACAACTGAAGGAATTGGAAAGTACTGGCTTCATCAAAAAAAGTTCATCACCTTGGGGCGTTCCAGTTGCAAAAAGGACGGTTCATTACAGCTTTGCATCGAATATCGCAAGTTGAATAACGTAACCATCAAGAACAAATACCCATTGGCCAGGATCAATAACTTGTTAGACCAACTTAGAGATGCCAAATACTTCTCTAAGATTGATTTACGATTCGATTATCATCAACTCCGGATCAGAGAGTTGGACATAAATTAAATAGCTTTCAGTCTAACAAATTCTTGGTCATGCCATTCGGTCTAACAAATGCACCTGTAGCGTTCATGAATTTGATTAACCGCATCTTCAAACCATATTTAGACCGATTTGTGGTGGACTTTGTTGATGATATCTTGGTATATTCACCAACAGAGGAAAACCATAAGATACATCTGAGGATTGTTCTCCAAACCTTAAGATGCCATCAATTATATGCAAAGTTGAGTAAGTGCGAATTTTGGGTGAAGAGTGTTCAATTCCTAAGTTGAGGCGGTATTCAACTAGAAGCAACCTACCATTGTTACTCAAATTAGGAGTTTTCTCAGTTTGGATGGCTACTACAGATGCTTCATCAATGACTTCTCTAAGATTGTTGAACCTACGACCAAGCTCACTTGGAAAGACGTACGATTCATCTGGAACACCTTCTGTGAATTGTGATTTCAGGAATTGAAAAAGTGCCTCACAAAAGCACCAGTACTAATCCCTCCAAGAAATGAAGTTGAATTTTCACTATACAAGGAAGCCTCTCTCCAAGGCTTAGGTGCAATACTAATAAAAGAAGGCCAAGTTGTTGCCTATGCTTCTAGGCAACTAAAGACTCATGAGGGTAATTACCCAACGCATGACTTGGAACTTGCAGCTGTCGTATTCGCACTGAAGTTATGGCGTCATTACATATATGGTGAAAGGTTTGAGGTCTTCTCGGATCACAAGAGCCTCAAGTACATCTACACTCAGAGAAACCTAAACCTCTGCCGAAGACAATGGTTGAAATATTTGAAAGATTATGACTTTTAGCTCCAATACCATCCGGGAAAAACCAATGTTGTGGCTGATGCCCTGAGTAAAAAATCTTATGTTGCTGCTTGTACTCTTAACTTTGAAATGAGGAAGTTGGCTAGGGAGATGGAGAATTTTAACTTATGGCTCATTGAGGAGGGAGGAAGATCACGACTTTCTCAATTATCAGCCAACTCTGAGCTTATTCAAAAAATTTCAGCTACTCAAGCCACCGACCCCATGTTAATGGAGAAAAGAGAACTTCTCCTCAGCATACAGGACCTTCCCCACTGGTCGATCTCTAATGACGAGGCAGTTTTCTACAAAAAATGTCTCTACCTACCGAGCGATCCTGAAGTTTGAAAAGAAGTGCTCACTAAAATGCATTGCTCGAGGTTTGCTGTGGCACCTGGAGGAGACAAAATGTACAAAGATCTCAAATGACAATTTTGGTTCTCTAGAATGAAAAAATTCATTGCAGACTTTGTTGCTCGACGTCGTATTTGCCAAAAAGTAAGGGCAGAACGCAGACTTCTTTCCGAACTTCTCTAGCCTTTACCTATTGGAAAGTGGAAGTGAGAGAACATTGCAATGAATTTTGTTACGGCCTTGCCTTGAAATAATAAAGGGCAAGATGCAATCTGGGTTATCATTGATAGACTTACAAAGTCTGCACACTTTTTACCGATAATGTTCACGGATAACCCTGCCAAGCTAGCCGAATTGTATGAAAGAGAGATCGTACGCCTCCATGGCATACCACTCACGATTGTCTCTGATTGAGACCTTCGATTCACATCAAAATTCTCGCAAAGCTTCCAGGGATGAATGGGCTCCAAGATTACCATGAGGACAACTTTTTACCCACAAATCGACGGGCAGTCAGAGCCTTTAATCCAAATCTTGGAAGACATGTTACGATGTTGCATATTGGACTTTCATGATGGATGGGCAAAACACTTACATTTGGCTGAGTTTGCATACAACAACTACCAAACCAGTATTGGCATGGCACCATACGAGGCTCTCTATGGTCGTTCTTGCAGATCTCCGATATGCATGTTAGACATGGCATATAGACAACAATTGGGGCCAGAACTAGTTCAAGAGACTTCTAAGAAGATCACACTAGTAAAGGAGCGCCTTCGTGTTACACAAAGTTGATAGAAGAGCTATGCCGACAAACGGAGACAACCTCTAGAATTTGACAAGGGGGACTTAGGTTTTCTAAAAGTTTAGCTTACAAGAGGTGTCAAACACTTCAGAATCAAAGGAAAACTCTCCCCACGATATATCGACCCATTTCAGATCATCGAACGTATTGGCAAACTAGCCTATTGACTATCCCTTCCCTCATCCATCTGGTCGAAGTCCAGATTGAAGAAGGAAATAAATATCAGGAGAGAGCGATACATATTCTAGATAGAAAAACTCAAGAACTAAGGCGACGTAACATTCCACTTGTAAAAGTACTTTGGGATCACCACGGAGTAGAAGAAGCAACTTGGGAACTAGAAGAAACAATTAAAAAGAAATACCCCAAATTGTTTTCTAGTAATAGTTGATGATGTGATACATTGTACTATTTCACTTATCAATAAAATTATGAAACTTCTTTTACAATATCTTAATATATTGTTTCATATAATTAACCATGCAGATGTCTGAAAACAACACAGACGGGAGTAATAAACCATACACTCCATGGCCTGCTTGGCAACCAGTGAAGACTTCTTCAAGTTCTAATACAAACCACAACTTCTTTGCATCACCAACTCCCTCGCCTAGCGGCAACGATCCCTATCGCCAGAGCAAACATGGCTATATCATAACAAAAAACGCCTGAAGCAATCCAGTGCCATCATCCTAGCAAGATCTCCTACCAAATATTTTGGGCGGCCAAATTCTGGCAATTGCACGAAAAAATATTCCGCCACTCAACCTACCTCCCCTGAAACGCTGCAACTTGTAGTGCCCTACACCACCATCTGTTAAGCAAATATCGAAACCTTCTGCGAATGAATTCGATTCCATTTGCTCTCTATTGCTTGATGATGTCGAGGATTCCACTGGATACAGTATAATTCAGGGAGCTTACCAGCATTACCCTGATCTTGGGAATGATGACGAAGGCGGTGAATCTCACGAAGACAACAATCATCACTACATGGACTGAAATTTTGAGGGCGAAATTATTTTAAGGGGGGTAGAGTGTAATACCCTTGGTTTACACACAAGAAAAAAAACCTGAAATTTCATGCGTAAACCTGAAATTTCTGGCATGTCAAAAAAAAATTCCAGGCAAAAACCTGAAATTTCGGGCATGTCTTTTTCTATAAAAAGACCCCTTCCCCTCTCATTTTCACACCACAACTCATTCTTCTCTCTTTCTATCCTTGATTGGTTTCCATCACTCTTATTGTGATTTTCTCTCTCATCTTTTTGACTCTCTTTGTGGTACGAAGCGGTTTTGTTCGAGAAGAAGCGCCAGTTTTGGAAAGAAGTTTTATCTGAAGGTGGGGAACAAACATAGGTTTGCGTGTCTTATGACTTTTAATAAAGTTTTCATTCATTTATCATCTTTACGTGAACCTAGGGCGATAAATGATCACAAAACCATTACGAGACGGTGTCATACATACATTCTTGTTAAGACATGATGTATTGTTTGTGATGCTATGTGTGTATATGTGTTGTTTGATTATGAAGTCTTCTTTATTAATTGTCATATTCACAAACTATTTTACCCACTGGGCAATAACTCACCCTGTTGTTAATCATTTTTACAAGAGTCTAGGGTGGATTGGGTGGAGCTGTTTGCGCCCTCATTTTGTACCCCTTGCTTAATTATTAGGGAGATTTTGGGAGGATGTTCCCTTAATTACTTTTTGTACAAAAATACATTCTGAAAATTAATGAAATCAGATTTTTACTTAATTGTGTACTTGCGCACTTGGTGACTGTTATAATGTATTTGCTCCCCGCCTGTGAGTGTTCCGCCTGTTTAGGCGTTTCCGGGTGGGGTGTGACACTTTCCACTAGAGAGCCTTCTCTAGTAAGAAACATCCACCCTTGCTTAGCTAGCATTGCTTGATTGAAGCATCTCATGTCTTCGATGTTATTTCAACAACTCTCATGTTCCATATGAGAAAATATATTTTGATGATTACAAACCACATTCCTATGTATATAGTGCACATGATGATGCATGGATGACTCACTCAAAAAAATGGTGGAATGGAAGTCAAGTTCATGATCAAGATAAAGACCATGTCTACTTGGGAATTTAATTTCATGTTCTAGAATGATTTGGGCTTGTAGAACGTTAGCCATCATCTGATTCAACAAATTATTCACCTCATGATTTTTATCAAGTTTTCAAAAACACTTAAATCTTACAAATATGATTTGTATCGATTTAATTTGAAAGTTTTCGATCTAATATTTGGACCGTCTGCATGATTTTCAAAATGTTTGATATGATCCAAAAAGCTTAAATATTGATTTGATTCAATCGTATTTTGGAAAATCAAATTTCATGAAAAATTGTTTTGAGTATCTTTCAGGATGTTGATGAGCCATTAGGGTGTTGATGCAGTGGTTAGTCACTTAATATTGAGCGAACACTGCAAGATGTTGATGGACCATCAAGCCGCTGATGGTTTCTGGGTTTAAATGTTCATCGTTCAAAGTAGAACGCTGATTGAGTATTAGCACCCTCATCGAACTAACCTGGAAAAACTAGCAGTTGCTATCAGGACGCTAATGAAGTGCTAGCACCCTTTTTGATTTTCTGGGTTTTTGAAAAACAAACCCATCAGGACACTAACGTGTTATTAGCGCCCTTTTGGAACTGTTGGCCCAGGTATGTCCAAGAGGGGGGTGAATTGGACACTTAGTTAAAGTTAATCCATTGGCAAATAATAAAGTGCAGAAAAGTAAATCAATCGACACAATTGATTATAGTGGTTCGGCTACTTGCCTACCTCCACTACCTAACCTCCTCAATTAGGATTTTCAAACCTCTTTCCTAAGGAATTCTCTTATGGGTTAGAACCAAACCATTACAACTTTTTCTCAACTTTCAAGTATGAGAACCACTGTTACACTGCTCAACTTGTAGGCTTAAGACCAACCTACACCTCTCGACTTACAGGCTAGAGAACTACCTATCTCAACTTCTGGGTGTGAGACTAACCTAAAACCTTCTCAACTTATAGGCTTGAGAATGATCACTTTGTTGAACAAACAAATGTAAGTATTTAGCAGTTTGTATATGAAATACCCCTGGTTTACACAAAATAAAAAAAAAATATATATATGGGCATTGCCTGAACGTTTCTGGTTCGTTCGAGCATGGATTTTTATAAAAGGGGCCCTTCCCCCTCCCCTCATTTCTCACACCACAACTCTCTCATTCTCTCTCTCTTTCTCTCTGTGTGTTTGGGTTGGTTTCCTTCACTCATTTGTGATTTTCTCTCTCCTCTTTTGAGATTCTCTCTCACTTAAAGACTCTCTTTGCGGTACAAAGTTGTTCTTCTCGGGTGGAAGCACCAGTTTTGGAAAGAAGTACAATTTGAAGGTGGGAACGAAACATTGGTTTGAGTGTCTTATGACTTTTCATAAAGTTTTCATTCATTTATCATTATGTCTATTATTCACTTATGTTGCATTATTGAGTATAATGTTCATACATGTCATACTCGTGCTTTAATATTTGGAGTCAACGTATTACACTGTTACTACTCCGGATTAGCGGTCAATTTGACTAACCCAAACTTAGTCTTGTCCTCAGTAACTTTGAATAGTGAACGAGAGGCAACTTGCTGCTCTAGAAGACTTGGTATTTAAGCGGGACCTTGTGTTCCCACTTCTCGACCTGAGAACTAGTTAGGTTGGTCCCATTGAAAGTTGTCTACTCGTATAGGTGATACTGGAAATCCTAGCAATGCAAGCGGTGATGCTAACCTAATAAGCATCACCAGACGTTGCCAAATTCTGTCTAATGTAAGTAAAGACCAGACCTGCACATGCATTGTCATCATACATAAAATAAGAACCACCTAGAGACGTAAATGGTCTGTGATCTATAAATTATTTATTGGTGCAATTGTGCCCACTATTATTGATGTTTCCCCTAGAGATGGATGTACAATGTGAACCTTGGATTACCTAGAGATGGACTTTTGTACGTGAACCTAAGGTTACAGTCATAGAGCTAGTACGAGACGGTGTTATGTATACTTACTTGTTAAGCTATGTTGCACTATTTTTGATGCTATGTTGTGTATATTTGATGTATGATTATGATGTCTTCTTTATTAATTGTCATACTCACGAAGTATTTTTCCCAATGGGCAATAGCTCATCCCATTGCTAACCATTTTACAAGAGTCAAGGATGGATTGGGCGGAGGTGTTTTGGGCCCTCATTTTGTACCACCTTACTTATTTGTTCAATTAGTTATGGAGATTTTTGGGAGGATGTTCGGTTCCAGACCGCCTACATTCTGTACAAAATACATTCTGAAATTAATGAAAATAGACTTGTACTTGAATTGTGTACTTGCGCACTCGATAATTGTTATAATGCAATCGCGCCCCACCTGTGAGTCTCGCCGGTTTAGGCCAGTCCGGGCAGGGTGTGATAGTATAACTACTGTTACAACTCGATACAATATACAAGATACGAAATGAAGTACAACTGTATCCTATGAACTATCTCTCAAATTTCTCTTTCAGCAAGAATGACATGAGATTAAAATCGTACTGAAAATTTGAGTAAAAATAGTTCAATAAACTTCAAACAGATTTTCAATGAAAGATGTAAGGTAGCTCAATATGAAAATTCTTTGAATAAAACTTGTTTCAAAGATAACACTCTGAAAGCTAAAACAGTTTTGAACTTTGAAATCAATTTAAAAATTCAACTAACTTTCAAAGGTATTGGCCTTGTGAATTTTTGTGTATTGTGTTTTGATTCTAAGTACTGGTATATATAGACTTAGTAGGGATAAAGTTGTTGATTATATGAATTTGAATTTCAAAAGGAAAGTTAGCTCACAACAGCTAGAATCTTTCACGAAGATGGCGAAAACCATCTTTATGAACATTATGATTCTTTTTAGGTTGCATGAAAAAAGACGTGATTCACGCATCAAAAGAAATTTCTAACAAGTCTGAAAAAGGCTATGCCCATAAAAAGTTCTAAAAAGATAAACTGAAAAGGTACACAGACGCAACTTTATGACAGTGTTGGGTTAGCGTCCTGACGCATAAATCCAACTTTGTCATTTTGTTCTTTGAGGGCGCTTATAGACTGTACGCGTCCTGTTGAACTGTGAAGTGAGGGCGCTACTGGAATGTAAGTGTCCTGACTTACTTAACCTTTAAAATCGAATAAAGCTTCGGGCACTATTTGAAGATAAGCATCCTGACAAGTTTTTGAAGCACTTAAAATCACAAGGGCGCTACTAATGACATAAGCGTCCTAAAATTTAAAGCACGAAAACATAAGGGCGCTACTAAAGCCGTAAGCGTTATGATGTTTAACAACTTTTAAAAATGACCAAAAACATAAGGGCACTACTGGACCATCAGCGTCCTTATGTTTAAACTGACCAATGAGCTGATGTTCAATCAGTTTCCTGATAAGTTCTTCGATTGATTCAATGAGGGCGCTACAGACAAAATAAGCGTCCTGACTAACCAAGTCCAGGAGGGCGTTGCTGAGACATTAGCGTCCTGATCGTATACTTAAAGACTGATTTTGCGAAATAATTTTGTCTTTCAAAACTTAGTTAAATCAGTTGGAAATTCGATCAAACTAAATACTGAAACGATTAAGAGATTAAATCTTTTAAGAAAACCTCTCAAACACATCGATCAAAACATGCAAATATGTTAAACTTGTTGAGAGTTATTTGATCGAAAGTTTTATATCTTAAGTACTTGAAAACTCGAGACTTTGATCTTTCAATAGACTTGTAAGTTATGTTATTTGATCTTGGTTCTTGATAGTTTTGAAACACTTAAAAAAAATCATTAGATACACAAACATGAGTAGTTTCGAATCATCAAAATATTCTCATTATGGGGTTCCATGAGATAACATGAACTAGTTGACAAAAAGTTTGTTTTTCAGAATAGTGTAATTCAAGATGCTGAAGCTCCTTCAGAACGCTAATGTGACACTATCAAATTTCTGAAAAAGCCTGTCAAACTGTGAACTATTTGGCTCTTGCTATTTTCATGATTGCACAGAGTTCTTAGGTTCCTCAAACAGTCTGATTACGTAAATTTTGATGAAACAATTTGGCCGTTTGATTTGAAATTCAAATCAAGCGCCAAAACATTTTGAAAGTCTGAATTTCAAAGGCTTTTCTATAAGTATATCACTTTGAGCGTTGAACAGACAACAACAAAAAAAAACAAGATTTTCACAAAAACTCTTTGAAAGTTAGTCTGATATTTTTGTGAAAAATAGTGTGAAAATACTCTGATTTGAAATCACCTTCTGGATTAGTTATTCTTCACTATCATATCTTTTAAAATCAATTGGGGGAAGGAGGAGCAATTGTAATACCCTAGGATTGCACAAAAAAAAAAAAAAAAAAAAAAAGAACTTCGAGCACCTTCCTGAACGTTCGGGCATCATTTTTTCCATAAAAGGAGGGCTCCCCCCCTCATTTTCACACCAAACCAACTCTCCTCTTCTTGTTGAAAATTTCTTTCTCTCTCTCTCTCTCTCTCTCTCTCTCTCTCTCTTTTAAGACTCTCTTCGAGGTTCAACGCGATTCTGCTCGGGAGAAGGCACCAGTTCAAGAAGGATTTTTTATCTAAAGGTGGGGAACAAAACAAAGGTTTGTGTGTCTTATGACTTTTGTTAAAATTTACATTCATTTATCAATATATCTATTATTCATATACACTGCATTATTGCGTATAATGTTCATACTTGTCATATTTATGCCTGTATATTTTGAGTTCATGTATTACGCTATTGCGATGCCGGATTAGTGGTCAATCTGGCTCAACCAGACGCAGTCTTGTCCTCAGTAACTTTAAATAGTGAACGGGAGGCAGCGTGCTATTCTAAACGATTGGTATTTAAGTAAACCTCATGTCTCACCTCTCAACTAGAGACTGATATGGTTGGTCTTACTTGAAAGCTATCAGCTTGTATAAGTGATACTAAACATCCTAACCTTGCATATGGTGATACAGACCATGATAAGGATCACCAGACGTTGCCAAATACTGTCTAATGTTAGTAAAGACCTGACCTGTTCATGCATTGGCATCATACATAAGCACCACCTAGGGAAGTATGTGGTTTATGATCCATAAAATAGTTAGAAGCAATGCTCACTATTATTGATATTTTCCTAGAGAGGGACATACAATGAGAACCTGAGTTTACCTGGGGATGGACATCTGTACGTGAACTCAGGCGTCGTACAATCATCAAACTAATACGAGACGGTGTCATGCATACATACATTTGTATTGATTATGATGCTCTGATGTGTATTTGTGATATTTGGTTATGAAGTATCCTTTATTAATCGTCATATTCACGAACTATTTTACCCACTAAGCGTGTAGCTCACCCCATTGTTATCCAATTTTTCACAGGAGATTAGGGTGGACTGGGTGCAGGTTTTTGGGCCCATATTTTGTACCCTTTGTTTATTCGTTGGGAATTTTGGGAGGATGTTCCCTTTACTATTTCATGTACAAAAATATATTCTGAAATTAATGAAATTAGACTTATACTTAATTGTGTACCTGTGCACTCGGTTATTGTTATAATACATTCATGCCCTGTCCGTGAGTATCCCGTCGTTTTAGGTGCATATCAGAATGAAAGGTCCATGGCCCGCCCAAGTCCACCAATTAGGAGAAGAAAATTTTATTATATATATATATATATATATATGAATTATATATAGTTAAGATTTATATTAAATATATATCTAGAAAACTATATAGTTTTTATATAGTTTAGATTTATATATATATATATATATATATATAGTTAAGATTTATAATATATATATATCTACGTATATGTAAGATATATATATATACACGTAACTTGTTGCTAATGGAAAATTTGGATTTAACATTGGCATAAACATCAGGAGAAAAATAGAAAATATTGTCCAACGGACAAGGCATAAATCTTAAAAATGTTAGGAATATATTTTGTGTATTTCAGAAGTTTTGTCTTCCTTTCAGCAAGATAATGGCCTCAAGTGAAAGAACGACTTCCAGTAGTTAGGATCCAATTCCCACCAGATTTACAGAACTGTTCAAAATGGAGGTTATGACTTTGAGGAGTATCGACAATAGAGATCTCCGCCTCCGTCCTATCCTTCACAAAAAACTCGCAACACTGGGATGGTTAAATATAACCAAAGTTGAATGTTACGTCTCCTTCAACTTGGTAAAGTCCTTTTATGAAGCCATGAATTGCGTGGGACTTCAAGAAGATGGGATCAACCCTGTTTTGGAGACAACGGTCAGGGAAGCAAAAATTTCTATCAACGTCGAAATTATTTCATGACTTATGGAGATCCCGATTGGAGATAGAATCATTGGTCCACACGAACCCCAGACGATTGCAAAGATCGCAGAGTCCAAGGAACAATTGTTCAATTCCCTTGCCAAAAAGTCGTACACGTAATTGACATACGCCCACCTCGCAAATAATCTCCTTAAACCACCTCTTGCCGGCCTTGGGAAGATCATATTCGGCAACATCTTGCCAGAAATGGTGACTAGAAGATCTATGACAAGAGCTCAACTTCTTGTAATATACTGCATAGAGAAGGGAATTAAAGTCTCCCTACCTCACATCATCATCTAGCATATGTTGTGGGTGACTCAAAACCCTACAAAGAAGGAGCTCCTTGGCTACGAAGTCTTGATCATTAGGATGCTATACGAGGCAAACATCAACACTTTTGATGAATCCTCGAAACAAATCACTAATGCGGTTACAACATCCTCTATCTCCAAAACTTTCGTCTCAAGGGGACAATGGACATTGTCAACGAAAAAGTCGGCGCAAGATTCCTGTTAGGGAGGCACCAAATAATGAGCCAAACCAGAACCCTACAACAAACCCAGCCTCGAATAATGGTCAACCCGATAATTTATTCTCTGAGGATGATCTTTTTGGCAACCTCAACCAAATCAGGATGGACGGGGAGTTCCAGCAAATCCACCTTCCCGGAACCTACCAACTCAAGGAAATACTACGTACCAAAGGTTTCCAACTCCTGAGGTACCGCATCAGGCAATTCCACAAGTTCCTGTGAACCAACAATAACAGAATTGTGTGGCACCAAATTTCAAAAGACAGGATATCTCAATGAGTTAATTGTTTTAAAACTTTTTGACTCAAGCATATCCAAAAGTCCAAGAGGTTCCCGTTAGGGAATCCCTGTACAATCAAACCAACTACCTCCACCTATGAGTCAACCATACGGTCAATACTTTCCACCAATGCCTACAGCCTACCCTCCACTTATGGGGCAATCAACCTACCATCCATCGATGGGACAACCGACCAATCAACCATCGATGGGGCAATCGACTAAACCATTCGAGCAATTAAATGTGATTGTATCTAGTATTGCTCAAATGGAGGAAACTCAACAGAAGCCTCAACAGTAGAGGCTGACTTGTTACTACTTCGGCCAACAGGGCCATGTAAGAAATGTCTGCCCGCACATTCAGCAACCACGACAACCTATTCTCGTTGTTCTAGTCCAACAAGCCCCACTTGCTGCTAATTCCCAACCCTGGCAGAACTTGCAGAACTAAGGGCAACAAAACCAGGGCAAAACGTTTTCCATCGCTCAACAACCCCTCCTAGAAAACAATGTAGTCAAAGGCACATTTTCCTTGTTCAATACAATGATGCATGTCTTGTTCGATTTAGGTGCTACACAATCTTTTATATCTTCTACATTGGTAAGGCATTTGGGGTTGCATCCTGAACCCACAAACATCACAATCCATGTCACATCACCATTAGGATCTAGTACTGACGTGAATTTACAATGCTCTCAATGCGAGCTTCGAATGTCATAACAGATAATATAAGAAGATTTTTTTGTAATGGATATTGAAGACTTTGACATCATCCTTGGCATGGACTGGCTAGCACCACTAAATACAAAAATTGATTGTATGAAGAAGCAGGTTTAGTTACCTTGCCTACTGAGGAGTTTGTCAAGATTCAGGAAACAGGGAAATGGATACACAACTCGACTGTTGCACTTCTCAAGGCATAGCTTCGAGCTCTATCCCTTGGTGATGACAATGAATCACCAACATTGTACCCTCTTGAAGTATATGATGTCCCGGTAATATTTGAATTTCCAACAGTTTTTCTAAATGACTTCCTGGTCTTCCTCCGGTTGGGGAATTCTATTTTGAGATCAAACTCATACCGGGGACCCAGCCTATCTCAATTCAACCATACAAAATGTCCAACGTCGAGCTAGTTGAGTTGGACAAACAACTGAAGGAATTGGAGAGTAATGGCTTCATCAGGAAAAGGTCATCACCATGGGGCGCTCCAGTTCTGTATGTTCGCAAAAAAGATGGTTCATTATGACTCTACATCGACTACCGCAAGTTGAATAACGTCGCCATCAAGAACAGATATCCACTACCCAGGATCAATGACTTGTTCGACCAACTTAGAGATGCTAAATACTTCTCTAAGATTGATTTACGATTCGATTATCATCAACTCCGGATTAGAGAGTCAGACATTACTAAAACGACTTTCACAACTCGGTACGGTCATTACGAGTTCTTGGTTATGTCGTTCGGTCTAACAAATCCACCTGCAACATTCATGGATTTGATGAACCGCATCTTTAGGTCATACTTAGACCGTTTTGTGGTGGTCTTCATGGATGATATCTTGATATATTCCTCGACTAAGGAAGACCATAAGATACATCTGAGGATTGTCTTCCAGACCTTGAGAAGCCATCAGTTGTACTCAAAGTTGAGTAAGTGCGAATTTTAGGCGAAGAGAGTTCAATTCCTTGGTCATGTGGTTTCAGGCAATGACATTGAGGTGGATCCTTCTAAGGTTGAAGCAATTTTAAATTGGAAGCAGCCTACCACTGTTACTCAAATTCAGAGTTTTCTTGGTTTGGCTAGCTAGTACAGACGCTTCATCAAGGACTTTTCATAGATTTCTGAACCTATGACCAAGCTCATTCGAAAAGATGTACGATTCATTTGGAATCCCTCATGTGAATCGTCATTTTAGGAATTGAAGATGCGTCTCACGACAACACTGGTACTAATCACTCCAAGAAATGGAGTTGGGTTTTCACTATACACCGACGTCTCTCTCCAAGGCATAGATGCAGTACTAATGCAAGAAGGCCAAGTTGTTGCTTATGCTTCGAGGCAATTGAAGATTCATGAGGGTAATTACCCAACGCATGACTTGGAACTTACAACTGTCGTATTCGCGCTGAAGTTATGGTGTAATACCCCCGAAATTAGACTAAAATATATATAAATATATATAAATTAAAAATACAACATATGGATAAATAAAATTCTATATATGCTAATAATATGATATATATGTCACAAAATGGGAATATTAGTTTTGAGCCCATGTCCATGATATATATGTCACAAGATGGGAATATTAATTTTGGGCCCATGTTCATGATATATATATCACAAGATGGGAATATTAATTTTGGGCCCATGTACAATATTGTTGGACTTGTAAATCACAAAATCCACAATCAAGTCCAAAAACAAATCCATGGCATGACCCAAAACCAAGTCCAAGCCCACTAATTGGAAGCTTCTAGGTAAATTACTAGTGTTAAAAGTTGGCAACTTGCATTTCATGTGTATGGCTAAGACTTTTTGGTTAATTTTAAATTGAGTGGTATGGATTGGATGGAACTAGTATAGAAGGAGATGCCTCCCCCTCATTTTTTCCATCCCACTCTTCATTTCTCCTCCCTTCTCTTGGAAACTCTCTCTTGAAAATTTTAGTATGCTCTGTGGTTGCGGTTTTTACTGATCTTCCACATCAGAAAATATTTTCTAGAGTACTCTCCTTTCATCTCTTCCCTCCCTTGAAGTATTTTCTCTTTCTCCCTCTACAATTTCTCTCTTTAGAAATTCTCTCTCTTCTTTTGAGACTCTCTTATTTGGTGCATAGTAGAAGATCTATTGAAATGCCGATCTTGTAAAATTGAAGGTAGGAAGCGAAACTTAGGTTTGAGTGTATTTTTTCATTTTATAAAGTTTTCATACATGTATCATGCTATTTGATATGCATGCATAATCTCAATTCATACATATATCATGTTATTTGATATGCATGCATCATTTCAATTATATTATCAATGTCGAGATTATGCCATATTGTACCTTGACATTTGGACTGTGTATTGTCATATTGCTGGATTGGCAATTAATTCTATTAGCCAGACTTAGTCCTGTTCCTAGTACCATTAATTTGTGAACGGGAGGCAGCAATGCTGCTCTAGAAGACTTGGTGACTTTAGGGTGTCTAGTGTGACCCACCTCTCTGCCTAGGGACTGGTCTGGTTAATTCTATTGAAAGTTAGCCTAAAAAGATATAAGGTTCCACACGCCTGTCTTTTGGACTCAAGAGTTGCTACACATGAGCAGTAAGTATGATATTGATGATGCCTGTCCTTTGGGCTCAAGAGTTGCCCCACATGTGCAGTAGCCTAGTCATATCAGTACAGGACTTGACACTGGACCTTATCGGCATGGATGCCCTGTTATGACTTAACCCTATGAGATACACCTCTGCTAGAACTTTGATGATCTAGCGAGAAAGGAGTTGTATGGATTGGGTTACATATATTCCTTGGCGAGGTACGTATAATGAGTACCCGGGATGAATCCTGAAGATGGACATTATACGAGAACCCAGGACGGTACTTGGCCATGAATTTCCATGAGGTGGTGTGTTGTGCGTGTCTACCTATTCATGCATTTTATATGATTGATGATGATTGTATTGTGTTTATCTCATGATTATGATTATGATGAACTGGTTATAAATTGACATAATCCACGGAATACCTGCCTTTCCTACTGGGCGATGGCTCATTCCATTGCTAACATTTTCAAGGCTTAGACCTTTTTACCAAAAAAGAAGGTCAACAGGAGCTACACGCAGTGCGAGGCGCGTAGGGTACGGACGTCGATTTAGATCTATAGTGAGTTTTGATGTAATTTTCGTTGTGTACTCGTGTATGTAAAAATCATGTACCTCGTGTACTTTGTACCCTTTGTATTCAAAGATGATGAATAAAAAGATCTGAGTTGATGTCCAAGATTGTTCGCACACCAATTCTATGATTTGTTGTGAAATCCTTGGTTAATGAACGGGGTGTGACAATTTATGGTATCAGAGCATGATCTTGCGACCAATGCTATACACGTGTCCTTTTCTCAGTACACGTGTCGGCAATGTGAATAAAACATGCATATTGGCCCATTCCGATATGTGTGTCTACCACCTTGGTACAATTTTAATGCCTCAGTGTGCACAACGATCCCTCAGTACACACATCGGTCAATGACCACCTTGGTGTGCGTGTCGATCCCTCAGTATGCGCAATGACGCTCTAACACATGAGCATGCACGTGTGGCACCCTCCGCTACATGCCGTCTATGAAAGAGTTAGTTTTGTTTAGGTGGCATAAGGTGGCGCATGCACACCATAAGAATAGGTATTAGGGTAACTCCATCTCAAAGAATTATGTGGATTTTACTAAGAAATATGGTGGTTAGATGATTACGTGTGACGTATATTCCTAGCTTGATATTAATAGGGATTGGATATTGTTACATCGAATGGATATAAATATCCCTATCTTGAGCTTATGGTTACTGTGCTAGTCAGGTTTTTTAGAGAATAATGATAGCATGAAGGTTAGATTCTTGACTTTAAGCATATTCAATCAGAAATTGAAGGATTTATGATTATATGAAAATTATAAAGTCTGAGAATGATCTAAATAAATAGACGTACATATTGGGACTCTAGATTTGAGGAACTTATGATTATGATCAATGGTTAGTATTAACCTTAAGGTCTCCAGGGCATTTCCAACTCATGATCTTATATATATAAACAATGATTATGATGATTTTTTTTTAGCTACATGGGCATAAAAAATGAGTGCATAACATGTATATTAGTCTTGCCACGTATGGAGAGCATGACCAAATTAGGATGGACTTATTATTTGATCTTAATATTATATATAATGAATTATTGTGACAAGAGAAATGTAGTCCTTGGTGGGTATTAGCATACCCAATTTTATTTTAATATTAAGGTGATCAAATGATTGCATTACTTAATAATAATATAATCACTTAGAATATTGATTTTGGGTATTGATATGGTCAAATAAATTAGATGATCATAGTGTGACAAAATGAGGTTTTATACTTTGATTGGAGATATGAGTTTAGTATGTTCTCAACCAATGGTTGTGGATGGACTATACAAAGATCTTAGGATATGAAATTAACCTAGAGTAAAAGAAGTAATGAAGTACATGATATGGTCACTTAATCAAATTAGTATGCGACCCTAAAGATTGGATGATCCAATTAGTTAAAAACCTTATTAGATATATATAAGGATGGTGTGATATGTAATGAGAGCTCAACCTTAGTAAGCAAATCAATGTGATGAATATAGCCTGAGATTTACATGAGAATCAAGAAATTAGCTTTAGGATGATGCGAAACTAGTTGAGAATCAAGATTAAGGCAAATACGATGTTGAGAAAATTTTAAGCCTAGTACGTAATTAGGTTAAAAAAAAAAAAAAAAAAAAAAAACTAAACCTAAGGAAATTTTGGAATAGAATTAAACCTTAAGGACAATAAGTCTTAAGGAAAATGGCAAAGATACGCCTACTTAAAATAATGAGCCTTGAAGGAAATATGACTTATTGAAAAGATTAAATAACTAACCAAGTAGATTATTAAAAAACATAAGGAGTGGCTGGATCTAATGACCAGATTTGACCAAAGATTTGACAGAATAAGACCCATAGCTTAAGGTGTTGAACCGATGGTTTTCACAGCAAGTCTTAGAAGCTTGCAAGCACAAGAAAAGATAGAAAACCTTGAAAGCTTGCAACATTTTAGGTTCTTGAGAAAAATGTCGAACGAGCAAACAATTGTACATCATCCAAAGAAAAATGTTATATTGATCAAACTGATTTAAAAGAATGTAATTCAGAGCCTTAATGCACTAGTGTCCTCATTCTCGAGGACACCTGAAATTAACAAACCGGCTAAACTGGAACTGAGAGGTATGTTCGCCTTACCATCCGAATATTGGCTGCGATATCGCAACATGAACCTTTTTGGAAAAAAAAGGGGTTTGAAAGAAGGATTCCATATGATTCAAGCTAGTTAAGACCATTGTAAAATGCGATGCAGTTGGTAGGCTACAATACGAGTTCATTAAGGAAGAACACGAAAAATGGATGATACTACCATTGGTAAATTTAGGATAGAATGTTTGACGGGAATTTCATGACCTTGATTAACTTTTTGTCCCTGTATTCGGGGTTGTATGGGACGCAACGAATGCAGTGGTACCTGGAATATTTTGGACATGGAGGACCTGTGGCCCTGTGTGGTGAATCTCTAGAAACCAGTTTATAACTTGTTCCTGCTTGGTATGGGATGGACAAACTTGAAGGATACTAGTTATAGGTTGAATTTTTGGATGGTTCGCATTGTGTGGTGAATTTTTAGAAACTAGGATATAACTTCTATCAGCAAGCTTGAACGATATGGGACGAACAAACTTGGAGGATACTTGTTATGGCTTGGGATCTGAATATTCACAGAACTTGATTGTTGCATTTGTTTTGTGATGCATTCGTGTAAGATAGTGCATTAGGATAAATATAAGTGGAACAAAGG
The DNA here is from genome assembly GCA_035771175.1 of Paratinospora sagittata. Taxonomy (NCBI): domain Eukaryota; kingdom Viridiplantae; phylum Streptophyta; class Magnoliopsida; order Ranunculales; family Menispermaceae; genus Paratinospora; species Paratinospora sagittata. The sequence goes on from CM069589.1 coordinate 37,403,462, forward strand.
TATTTTTTGTTGACGACTTGAAACTGGAACCAATCCAAAAGTTGAATGATTTTTCAACTGGTTTTGAACCAAACAACTTATTTGAGTCAAATTGCCAAACTATTTTTTTTTAAAAAAATTGGCCAACCCAATGGGTCATGTTTTGGATTTTAGGATTGGATACCGGGATTAAGTTAGAAATCAAAGATACCTAATTAAAAGGCACAACTCCAGTTCTCTAAAGTTAGGAACAGTGACCCATGATAACCATACCTAAGAACATAAGCTAGAAATGGGAATTTACAATTCCATGTTAAATAAAACGTAGATGCATCCAACAAAATAAGACTAAACCTCATCTAACTGTAGATGAAGAAATCAATAGCACGTGACGAGATCATTGGTGCTAATGAACAACTATCACTATACCTACAGTAAAGGGTATAAACGACAAAATTCAGGCTCGACAAACAAACCTTATAATCTTACTGACCATAGTTGCTGCTTGAGGAAGAGGTCCACAACCTCGAGTTCATTTGATTTCCAGTGTCAAACGAACACAGAGTTAGTTACCCTTACAAGGAAAGCCACTCATAACTAACTCTGAGGTAATATGTACTTAACCAAAATAAGGCACGATATGAGGCATAAGATCATATTTATATAAAGAAGTAGAGAAATGACTAAGAAGTATCGAGATAAGGTGCCAAATGAAACAAATATAATTAAGATTATCTGAAGAAGCTCTACCTTCTTAAGTATAAGAACTTTCAAGAGCTTGTCAAAATAGCCACGACCTTGTGTGGCAAATCATTTTGAAAAGTTGAATCACTAAGATTATCACTAAGTTTATGCGGTATGAGACGAGTAAACTTGGAGGATACCATTAGTGGACCACTTTTCAAGTGTTGTTTGCAGATATCGCATTCATAAGACTTGACTTGGTTACGTCCCTTATCACCAAATTCTCATGGTATGGGACACGAAAACTTGGAGGATAATCGGAAAAAGCCAAGAAAATGAGTTTGAGTGCATAGGAATGAGATAAAATGTTTAGATTAGGGTATTTCCCGAGGATAGTCTCAGAGATTCTATGACTCGTATGAATTTTGAAAAGAAGTAAGTATATTTAAAGAAATCAAAACAAAATATTTAAAAGGGTTTAAAGGTTATAATTATATTGTACGAACTACTCCACCTTTGTTTTATATACCTTGGCCAACAGACAAGGTGGATTAGAATTCTTTGACTCCTCATCAAAACTTTACACTATAACTAGGAAATTAGGTTATCAATATTTGCAGAATTCTTGAATCTATGAATTGCTAATAATATCACATTGCTACATTGTTTCTTGGCTTAATTTCATGGAAACATTATAAAGAAGAGTTTAATTTTTCTCATTGCCAGTGGAGAAAAATGCAAACCAAAAAAAAAAAAAGAAAAAAAGGGGGGGGGGAAGACCACGCTCAGCTACTTGTTCAACAGAGGAGGCACCTCCTGAGACACAGAATCAGGAACGACCACCTCCAATGACAGAGCAGGCCACACATGACACTGCTACAGAGCAGGCAGTGCCACCCCACCTACACCCTTTGTCATGCCTCCGGGCATGGAATGGATATTTGCCAAATTCATTGAGGTGATGAAAGCAACTGTCCAAATGGCCATTAAAGAAACAATGACGAATCAGGTGCACACCATTCAGGCACCAGCGAACATCATTAAATCTAATGCGGGTAACACAACTGATCAAATCACAAAGAATAAAAAGGGTTTCAGCCCTAAGGTACATTACTTGGGGTAGGTTCCACTCCTGTTGCCGAAAAGAAGGACTTTAGCCCTAGCGTGCCTTGGGGGGTACCTTTCGACCATCTTGGTACCTACCGAGAAAATGGCATAACAATGAGTACCCTAGGGAGTGGGAACATAAGAGTTCGAATTATTGTCGGCAAGAAGGGTCTGTACCCAAAAGCGTCTTGGGGTGGGTTTGGGCAATCCCTACCAAACGTGGTTGAACTCATTCACTAGCCATTAACTTAAAGAATAACCGAGATCAACCAATCAAATAAGTAAAGTCAATAAAAAAAAACAAACAACTTGTACACTAAATTGTCGGTACCCTCACAAACTCGACAATCCACCGAACAATATCGACAACATCACTATTAAAAACATTGTGAAAAAAAAAATCTACAACAGGTTACCTAAAGAGTACTACATACAACTACCCGCAAATTCAACCACAAAAATTAGTTCTACATCAACTATGTGCCATTCCCAGATAAGGCACCCCAAACACCGATTTTCGATCAAAGTTCGACAAAACGCATTCAATTTCAAGGATTACGAGTTTCTCGCGGCTTACCAAAACCAGGTGGAGGAGAAACCAATGCAGCTCTGGGAGTAGTATCTGAAGTACCTCCTGTAGCAGGACCTTTTTGAGTTTTAAGAACTATTGACATTTTGGCTTTTTCTCGGCCTGGTGTTGCGGCTTTCTGAGGAGCAGTCGATGCTCAAGGAGGCTCAGCAACAGGAGCCTTAGCTTTCTCAATAGTTGTGGTATTAACTCTATCCCCAGCCAATCCTACCTCCTCCATAACCTAAGTCTTGCCTTTTCTCGACACCAGAACCATAAGTCGGTCAATCTCAATTTGTTGTCTTGATTTCATCGCCTCCTCTTTCCTAGCCTTTTGTGCGGCTTCTTCCTGCCTTTTCGCCACAAGAAATTCAATCATATCAATGCGATCCCTGAAGAACTGACCGACATCATATACAACATCGTAGAAATTCAATCGTATCTATCCTATTGCCTCGTCGTGCTTTGCCTCGAGCTCAACATTTTTTACGGCCAAATCGACTTCAAAAAATTCAATCCTTTTCTTTTGTTGATCAAAAAGGGCACGCCACTCTGCCTCCTTGACAGTCAATTCTTTTTCATAACCCGCCAACTTTCTTCTCAGCCCGACAATCTCAATGTCTCTCTGAGAACAATCCACCTTAGTGCAAGCCATCGCTTGCTCAATCTGTGCAGTAACACACCGAGAAAGGAGAAAGGGAAAGAAATATAGTACAAAAAAAAACATACCCCTACTGCATTGCTTGCACACTGTTTAAGGTTGTCAGCATATGTTCTCTTCTGTGCCTTCTCAGCAACGTATGACAAACACCTAACTCGACAGTCAGCAAAAAAGAACTCAAGACCATTAAGTTTAGCCCGTTTCGCCCTGGCCTTTGAGCTGAAATCCTCAAAAGAGGGGAGCTGAGATAGGTACCCCTCAAAACACTCAACCGAGGTACCCTGTGATTCTTGAAAGACACCTCCAGGCAACGTCAGTATTATGGAAAGACTTACCGAAGAAGGACATGCTACCTTCTCCTTATGATCCCTCATTGTAGCTTTAGAAAACTACTTCTCAGCATCGCCAAAGCTCATGTTAAGTCGCGACATATCTCGGCAAGACAATATTTTTCGTAGAGCTCTTCGACTAACTGTTCGACAGAGTTGGGATGTGGAAGAATTTTTGGATAGAAAAGAGGGGAATGGTGACAGGAGAGAAGGATGCCGGAGGAAAGACTCGTTGAAAAATTGCCTTTATGAAGAAGGGAGGAATTGCTAAAGGCCCGACCCCGAAGATACAAACGGAAAATCGACAAAGAAAAAGGGCAACCGAAGGTATCGGTTTCCTGATAGGTGGGACCCATGAACAGAGAAAAGGAGCTGCCAAAGGACACGACATATGGACCTATTGGGACCTACATGAACAGTAAAAGAATAACATGCATAATCAACGACAAAAAGGGGCCCACAAATAGTACCATACAGTGATTTGCTATTCCAAAACCATTGGCTTACTGTTCCAAAACCATGGGCAAAGAGTGAAACCATACAGTAATTCTAAACAGTAACAACACACTGCTATCGACAAAACAGTAAAAACTATTACAATGTACATACGAACATTGTTACAAAGAACAAAAAAATAAAATAATATAAATTAAATAAAATAAAAAAATACACAAGCTACAGTACCTTATGGTGGATACTCTCAGGATAACATAAATCGAATTTCGAGGGCGAAATTCTTTTAAGGGGGATAGAGTGTAATACCCCCGAAATTAGACTAAAATATATATAAATATATATAAATTAAAAATACAACATATGGATAAATAAAATTCTATATATGCTAATAATATGATATATATGTCACAAAATGAGAATATTAGTTTTGAGCCCATGTCCATGATATATATGTCACAAGATGGGAATATTAGTTTTGAGCCCATGTACAATATTGTTGGACTTGTAAATCACAAAATCCACAATCAAGTCCAAAAACAAATCCATGGCATGACCCAAAACCAAGTCCAAGCCCACTAATTTGAAGCTTCTAGGTAACTTGCTAGTGTTGCAAGTTGGCAACTTGCATTACATGTGTATGGCTAAGATTTTTTGGTGAATTTTTAATTGAGTGGTGTGGATTGGATGGAACTAGTATAAAAGGAGATGCCTCCCCCTCATTTCTTCCATCCCATTCTTCATTTCTCCTCCCCTCTCTTGGAGACTCTTTCTTGAAAATTTTTGTATGCTCTGTGGTTGCGGTTTTTACTGATCTTCCACATTAGAAAATATTTTCTAGAGTACTCTTCTTTCATCTCTTCCCTCCCTTGAAGTATTTTCTCTTTCTCCCTCTAGAATTTCTCTCTCTAGAAATTCTTTCTCTTCTCTTGAGACTCTCTTATTTGGTGCATAATAGAAGCTCTGTTGAAACGCCAATCTTGCAAAATTGAAGGTGGGAAGCGAAACTTAGGTTTGCTTGTATTATTTCTCTTTATAAAGTTTTCTTACATGTATCATGTTATTTGATATGCATGCATAATCTCAATTCATACATATATCATGTTATTTGATATACATACATCATTTCAATTATATTATCAATGTCGAGATTATGCCATATTGTACCTTGACATTTGGACTGTGTATCATCATACTGTTGGATTGGCAATTGATTTTATTAGCCAGACTTAGTCTTGTCCCTAGTACCATTAATTTCTGAACGGGGAGGCAGCGATGTTGCTCTAGAGGACTTGGTGACTTAAGCATGTTCAGTGTGACCCACTTCTCTGCCTGGGGACTGCCTAAAAAGATATAAGGTTCCACACGCCTGTCCTTTGAACTCAAGAGCTATTGCACATGAGCAGTAAGTATGATATTGATGATGCCTGTCCTTTGGGCTCAAGAGTTGTTGCACATGTGCAGTAGGCTAGTCATATCAGTACAGGACTTGACACTGGACCTTATTGAATTGATAAGAGTTGTAGCAGTACAATACATAGAAATATGTTAGTGAAGGATGAAGATCGCTCCGATATATATACATGTGCATTTTGAATCATGCATAACATACTGGTAAACAACACGACCACTTAGGGACATGAGTATTCTGGCCCTTGGAATTGATTATCGGCATGGATGCCCTATTATGACTTAACCCTATGAGATACATCTCTGCTAGAACTCTGATGATCCAACCAGATAGGAGTTATATGGATTGGGTTACATATATTCCTTGGCGAGGTACGTATAATGAGAACCAGGGACGAATCTTGGAGAGGGACATTATACGAGAACCCAGGATGGTACTTGGCCATGAATTTCCGTGAGACAGTGTGTTGTGCGTGTCTACCTATTCATGCATTTCATATGATTGATGATAATTGTATTGTGTTTATCTTATGATTATGATTATGATGAACTCGTTATAAATTGACATAATCCACGGAATACCTAGCTTTCCCATTGGGCAATGGCTCATTCTGTTGCTAACATTTTCAGGGCTTAGACCTTTTTACCAAAAAAGAAGGTCAATAGGAGCTACGCGCGGTGCGAGGCGCGTAGGGTACAGACGTCAATTTAGATTTATAGTGAGTTTTGATGTAATTTTCGTTGTGTACTCGTGTATGTAAAAATAATGTACCTCGTGTACTTTGTACCCTCTGTATTCAAAGAGGATGAATAAAAAGATCTGAGTTGATGTCCAAGATTGTTCGCACTCCAATTCTATGATTTGTTGTGAAATTCTTGGTTAAAGAACGGGGTGTGACATATGGCGTCATTACCTATACGGTGAATAGTTTGAGGTCTCCTTGGATCACAAGAGTCTTAAGTACATTTACACTCAGAGAGCCCTAAACCTCTGCCAAAAACGATGGTTGGAATTATTGAAAGATTATGACTTTCAACTCCAGTACCATCCCGGTAAGGCCAATGTTGTCGCAGATGCCCTGAGTAAAAAATCTTATGTTGCTTGCCCTCTTAACTTCAAGATGGGGAAGTTGGATACAGAGATGGAGAATTTTAACCTGCAATTGATCAAGGAGGGAGGAAGATCATGACTCTCTCAATTATCAGCCAACTTTGAGCTGGTTCAAAAGATTTCAGCAGCTCAGGCCAACGACCCTATGTTAATGGAGAAATGAGAACTTTTACTCAGCTAACACGACCTTCCTCACTGATCGGTCTCTGAAGACGGGGCCATTCTCTGTCTACTGAACGATCCTGAAGTTCGGAAAGAAGTGCTCGCTGAAATGCACTGTTCGAGGCTCCCTATGCATCTTGGGGGAGATAAGATGTACAGGGATGTCAAGCAACAATTCTAGTTTTCTGGAATGAAAAAGGCTATTGCATACTTCATTGCTCGATGTCTCGTATGCCAACAAGTAAAGGCAGAACGCAAACTTCCCTCTGGACTTTTCCAGCCTTTATCTATTGGAGAATGAAAGTGGGAGAACATCGCAATGGATTTTGTTATGGCCTTGCCTCGAAATAATAAGGGGCAAGATGCAATCTAGGTTATCATTGATAGACTTACAAAATCTGCACAATTTTTACCATTAAGGTTCACAGATAACCCCGCCAAGCTTGCCGAGTTGTATGAAAGATAGATCGTACGCCTCTATGGCATACCACTCACGATCGTCTCTGATCGTGACCCTCGATTCACATCAAAGTTTTAGCAAAGCTTGCAAAGTAGAATGGGCTCCAGGATCACCATGAGCACAACCTTTCACCCTAAGACTAACACGCAGTCTGAGCGTTTTACCCAGATCTTGGAGGATATGTTACGGTGCTGCATTTTGGACTTTCATGACGAATGGGCAAAGAACTTACATTTGGCTGAGTTTGCATACAACAACAACTACCAAACTAGTATCGGCATGGCACCGTATGAGGCTCTCTATGGTCGCCCTTGAAAATCTCCGGTATGCTGGTTAGATATGGCAGATTGATCACAGTTGGGTTTGAACTAGTTCAAGGGACTTCTAAGAATTATGTCGATAAGCGGAGGCAACCTCTAGAATTTGATAAGTGAGACTTGATTTTTCTAAAAGTTCAACCTACAAGAGGTGTCAAACGCTTTGGGATCAAAGGAAAGCTTTCCCCACGGTATATCAATTCATTTCAGATCATTGAATGTATTGGCAAACTAGCGTCTAAGGTTCATGATGTTTTTCACATATCCATGCTTCGAAAGTATTGTCCTGACCTTTTGCATATCATTCCTCTGGTCGAGGTACGAGTTGAGGAAGGAAATAAGTATCAGAAGATAGAAATATAGTTCTTGGATAGAAAAACTCAGGAACTAAGGCGACGTAGCATACCACTTGTGAAAGTGCTCTGGGATCACCACGTAGTCAAGGAAGCAACATGGGAACTAAAGGAAACATTTAAACTGAAATACCCTGAATTATTTTCTAGTAATAATTGATGATGTGATACATTGTATTTTTTTACTTATCAATAAAATGATGAAACTTTGTTTACAATATCTAAATATATTGTTTCATTTAAATAACTATGCAGATGTCTGAAAATAATACCGATGGAGGTAATGATGCTAAAACGCAATGGCCTCCTTGGCAACCTATGGCGACTCTTTCTGGATCTGAGTCAAGCCACAACTACTTTGCATCACCAACTCCATCGCCTCACAGACAATGATCCTTATCACCAGAGCGTGCATGGCTTTTCTGTAACAATTTTGCCCAAAACAATATTATGCCCTCATCCTGGCAGGATTATCTACCAAAATAGCCAGGCGGTCGAATTCGTGCAACAACATGAAAAAGCATTCTACCGCTTAACCTATCGCCCACGAAACACTGCAACCTACAGAGCCCTACCCACCTTTTGTTAGGCAGAGGTCGGAACCTTCTGAGGACGAATCCAACTCTATTTGCTCTCCATTGTTTGATGATGTTGAGGATTCTACCGGCAATAGTGCAATTCAGGGACCTTGTAGGCACTACCCTGAGCTAGCAAGTGATGACGACGACGGTGAATCTCACGTTGACTGCAATCATCACTACATAGACTGCATTTCGAGGATGAAATCCTTTTAAGGTGGGGTAGTGTCACCCCCAGCCCGGACGCGCCTAAACAGGCGGGACACTCATGGACAGGGGCGCGAATGCATTATAACAATAACCGAGTGCACGGAAACATGATTAAGGACAAGTCTGATTTTCATTAATTTCAGAATATATTTTGTACATGAAATAGTTAAGGGAACATCTTCCTAAAATTCCCAATGAATAAGACAAATGGCGCAAAAATGTGGGCCCAAAAACTTGCACCCAGTCCACCCTAATCTCTTGTGAAAAATTGGATAACAACGGGGTGAGCTACATGCTCAGTGGGTAAAATAGTTCGTAAATATAAAAATTAATAAAGAAAACTTCATAATCAAATATCATAAATACACATCAGAGTATCATAATCAATCCAACATGTATGTATGCATGACGCTGTCTCGTATTGGTTTCATGATTGTACGTTTTTTGAGTTCACGTACAGATGTCCCTCCCTAGGAGTAGCCGGGTTCTCATTGTACGTCTCTCTCCAGAGAAATATAATGAATAGTGAGCATTGCTTCTAACTATTCTATGAATCATAAACCACATACGTCCCAAAGTGGTGCTATGTATGATGCCAATGCATGAACTGGTCCGGTCTTTACTTAACATTAGATAGGATTTGGTAGCATCTGGTGATCCTTATCAGGGTCGGTATCACCACGTGCAAGGTTAGGACATTCAGTATTACTTGTATAAGTTGATAGTTTTCAAATAAGACCAACCAGATCAGTCTCCAGTTGAGAGGTGAGACCCGAGGTCTACTTAAATACTAATCGTCTAGAGCAACACACTGCCTCCCGTTCACTATTTAATGTTACTGAGGACAAGACTGAGTCTGGTTGAGCCAGATTGACCACTAATCCAGAATAACAACAGTGTAATACATGAACTCCAAATATACATGCACAAGTATGACAAGTATAAACATTATACGCAATAATGCAGTGTAAATGAATAGTAGACATAATGATAAATTAATGTAAACTTTAATAAAAGTTAAAAGACACGGAAACCTATATTTCGTTCCCCACCTTCAAATAAAAATTCCTTCGAGAACTGGCGCCTTCCCCCGAGTAGAACCGCGTTGCACCGCACAGAGAGTCTCAAAAGAGAAGATAAAAACTCAAAATGAGTGAGAGAGAGCGAATAAAAATCACAAGGAGAAGTGATTTTGGTGTATGAAATGAGGAGGGGGTTCCTTAAATAGGAAAAAAGGGTGCTCGAAGGTTCGGGCATGCGTCAGAAGGTTCGGGCACGCGCCAGAAGATTTGGGCACCCTGCCCGTATGTTCGAGCATGTGCCTGAAGGTTCGGGCAGGCACCTGAATGTTCGGGCACGCGCCCGAATGTTTAGGCACCCCGCCCAAAGTTCAATTTTTTTTTGTGCAAACCTAGGGTGTTACACTGTACCCCCCTTAAAAGGATTTCACCCTCGAAATCAGTCCAAGTAGTCATGATAGCTATCAACATGAGATTCACCGCTGTCGTCATTGTTTGCTAGCTCAGGGTAGTGCGTGTAAGGTCCCTGAATAGAACTGTGACTGGTGGAATCCGCAACATCATGAAGCCATGGAAAGCAAATGGAGTTGGAGTCGTCCTCAGAAGGTTTCGACCTTTGCTTAACAGATGGTGGTGTAAGGCTCTGCTGGTTGCACCGTTTAAGGAGAAGTAGGTTGAGTGGTGGGATGCTTTTTCGTGTTGTTGCTCAAATCTGGCCGCGTGGCAATTTTGGTAGAAGATCCTGCCAAGATGAGTGCTCGGGATTGTTTTTGGGAAAAATTGTTACTAAAAGGCTATGCACGCTCTGGTGATAAGGATCACTCTTTGTGGGGCGATGGAGTTGGTGATGCAAAGTAGTTGTGACTTGACTCAGATCTTGGAAGAGTCGCCATAGGTTGCCAAAGAGACCATTGCATGTGTGCATCACCACATCCATCGACATTATTTTCAGACATCTACATAGTTATTTAAGTGAAACGATGTATTAAGATATTTGTAAACAAAGTTCCATCATTTTATTAATAAGTGAAATAATACAATGTTGCTCATCATCAATTATTACTAGAAAGAAATTCAGGGTATTTTTGTTTATTTGTTGCTTCCTCTACGCCGTGGTGATCCCAGAGCACTTTCACAAGTGGTATGCTACGTCGCCGTAGTTCTTGAGTTTTTCTATCTAAAATCTGTATCGCTCTTTCCTGATACTTATTTCCTTCCTCAACCCGAACCTTGACTAGAGGGATGATATGTGAAGGATCAGGATGATACTTTTGAAGCATAAATACGTGAAAAATGTCATGGACCTTAGGCATAGACGATGGAAGGGACAGACAATAAGCAAGTTTGCCAATACATTCAATGATTTGAAATGGGCCGATATACCATGGGGAGAGCTTTTCTTTGATCCCAAAGCGTTTGACACCTCTTGAGGACTGAACTTTTACAAAAACAAAGTCCCCCCTTATCAAATTCTAGAGGCTGTCTCCGCTTATCAGCATAGCTCTTCTGTCGACTCTGTGCAACACGAAGTCGCTCGTTTACTAGTGTGATCTTCTCAAAAGTCTCTTCAACTAGTTCAGGGCCCAATTGCGATCGATCTGCCATATCTAACCAGCATATCGAAGATCTACAAGGGCGACCATAGAGAGCCTCATACGGTGCCATGCCGATACTAGTTTGGTAGCTGTTGTTGTATGCAAACTCAGCTAAATGTAAGTATTTTGCCAATTCATCATTAAAGTCCAAAATGCAGCATCGTAACATGTCTCCTAAGATTTGGATAAGCCGTTCTGACTGCCCATCAGTCTGAGGGTGAAATGTTGTGCTCATGGTGATCTTAGAGCCATTTTGCTATGGAAGCTTTGCCAAAACTTGGATGTGAATCAAGGGTCTCGATCAGAGACGATCGTGTGTGGTATGCCATGGAGGCGTACGATCTTTATTTCATATAGTTCGGCAAGTTTGGTGGGGTTATTCGTGAACTTTATTGGCAAGAAGTGTCCAGACTTTGTAAGTCTATCAATGATGACCCAGATAACATCTTGCCCTTTATTGTTTCGAGGTAAGGCTGTAACAAAATCCATTGCGATGTTCTCCCACTTCCATTCGCCAATAGGTAACGGTTGGAGGAGACCAGAGGGAAGTCGTCGTTCTGCCTTAACTTGTTGGCAAACGATACATCGAGCAACGAAGTCTGCAATTGCCTTTTTCATCCCAGAAAACCAGAATTGTCGCTTGACATCCTTGTACATCTTGTCACCCCCAAGATGCATAGCGTACCTCGAACAGTGCATCTTAGTAAGCACTTTTTTCTGAACCTCAAGATCATTCGGTAGACAGAGACATTTTTTTATAGAAAACAGCCCCGTCTTCAGCGACCGACTAGTGAGGAAGGTCCTGTCTGCTGAGTAGAAGTTCTCGTTTCTCCATTCACATAGGGTCATTGGCTTGAGCTGGTGAAATCTTTCGAACGAGCTCAGAGTTGGTCCCTCTTCGATCAGTTGTAGGTTAAAGTTCTTCATCTCGGTAGCCAACTTCCCCATTTCATAGTTAAGAGTGCAAGCAACATGTGATTTTCTACTCAGAGCATCGGCCAAAACATTGGCCTTACCAGGATGGTACTGGAGTTGAAAGTCATAGTCTTTCAAGCATTCCAACCATCTTCTTTGGCGGAGGTTTAGGTCTCTCTGGGTGTATATTTTTTTTTCCTTCTTCCACCTCATTTTGAATTACTCAAATCGGAGTTAAAACAAAAAAGTTGTTCTCATTTGAAATTTACTCACCGATTGTTTATCGACCGGTATACCATTTCAGCAATTGATTAGAAAACTTCAAATGACCATAACTTTTTCATTTTAACTCTGACTTTAGTGATGAAAAATGGGTAGAAATGAGGAAGAAAAAAATCTATAAAACAAACAATATTTATGCTACCTTTCGGTGACCGGTCTCTTAGCTATTAAGTGCTCAAAGTACTAGTCAACCTTAACCGATCACCGTTGGTCGGTAAGTAAGTTAAGGCAACAAATTTAAAAATCTTCTCTTTTTCTTCTCACCGCATTTTCAATTACTCAAATTGAAGTTAAAACGAAAAAGTTATGGTAATTTCAAGTTTACTTACTTATTGTTTACCGAACTGTGTATCATTTCAGCAATCGATAAGTAAACTTCAAATTACCTTAACGATTTTCTTTTAACTCCGATTTTAGTAATTTAAAATGTGTTTGAAAGAGGAAGAAAAGATCTAGTAAATTAGGTCATTAAAGTAACTTTCCGATAACTGGTGAAAGGCTCCGTTGCTATAAAATCTTGAAAGTATTAAACAACCGCGACCGATCACCAGTAATCGAAAAGTGAGTTAAAGCACATGAATGGATATTTTTTTTTTCCTTCTTCCACCTCATTTTGAATTACTCAAATTGGAGTTAAAACAAACAAGTTGTTCTCATTTGAAATTTACTCATCGATTGTTTATCGACCGGTATACCATTTCAGCAATTGATAATAAAACTTCAAATGACCATAACTTTTTCATTTTAACTCTAACTTTAGTGATGAAAAATGGGTTGAAATGAGGAAGAAAAAAATCTATAAAACAAGCAATATTTATGTTGCCTTTCCGTGACCGGTCTCGTAGCTATTAAGTGATCAAAGTACTAGTCAACCTTGACCAATCACCGGTGGTCGGTAAGTAAGTTAATGCAATAAATTTGAAAATATTCTCTTTCTCTTCCCACCGCATTTTCAATTACTAAACTTGAAGTTAAAAAGAAAAAGTTATGGTAATTTCAAGTTTACTTACTTATTGTTTACCGAACTGTGTATCACATCCGCAATCGATAAGTAAATTTCAAATTTCCTTAACGATTTCCTTTTAGCTCCGAATTTAGTGATTTCAAATGTGTTTGAAAGAGATAGAAAAGATCTAGTAAAGTAGGTCATTTAAGTTACTTTCCGATAACAGGTGAAAGGCTCCGTTGCTATAAAATCTTGAAAGTATTAAACAACCGCGACCGATCACCAGTAATCGAAAAGTGAGTTAAAGCACATGAATGGGTATATATTTTCTTCCTTCTTCCACCTCATTTTGAATTACTCAAATCGGAGTTAAAACAAAAAGTTATTCTCATTTGAAATTTACTCATCGATTGTTTATCGACCGGTATACCATTTCAGCAATTGATAAGAAAATTTCAAATGACCATAACTTTTTCATTTTGACTCTGACTTTAGTGATGAAAAATGGGTTGAAATGGGGAAGAAAAAAATCTATAAAACAAGCAATATTTATGTTACCTTTCGGTGACCGGTCTCGTAGCTATTAAGTGCTCAAAGTACTAGTCAACCTTGACCGATCACCGGTGATCGGTAAGTAAGTTAATGCAACAAATTTAAAAATCTTCTCTTTTTCTTCTCACCGCATTTTCAATTAGTCAAATTGAAGTTAAAACTGAGAAGACCTGAAACGGTTCACCATATAGTAATGTCGCCATAACTTCAGTGCAAATACGACAGCTGCAAGTTCCAAGTCATGTGTTTGGTAATTACCCTCGTGAATCTTTAGTTGTCTCGATGCATATGCAACCACTTGGCCTTCTTGCATTAGTACAACACCTAAGCCTTGGAGAGAGGCGTCGGTGTATAGTGAAAATCCAAGTGTATTTCTTGGAGTGATTAGTACTGGTGCCGTCGTGAGGCACTACTTCAATTCCTGAAATGATGCTTCACAGGCGGGATTCCAGATGAATCGCACATCTTTCCCAGTGAGCTTTGTCATAGGTTCAGCAATCTTTGAGAAGTCCTTGATGAAGCGTTTGTAATAGCCAGCCAAACCAAGAAAACTCCTAATCTGAGTAACAGTGGTTGGCTGCTTCCAGTTTAAAACTGCTTCAACCTTAGAACGATCTACCTCAATACCATTGCCTGAAACCACATGGCCTAGGAATTGAACTCGCTTCGCCCAAAATTCGCACTTACTTAACTTTGCATACAGGTGGTGACTTTGCAAGGTCTGGAGGACTATTTTCAAATGTATCTTATGGTCTTCCTCGGTTGAGGAGTATATCAAGATGTCGTTCACAACAACCACCACAAATCGGTCTAAGTATAACTTGAAGATGCGATTCATCAAATCCATAAATGCAGCAGGTGCATTTGTTAGACTGAACGACATGACTAAGAATTCATAGTGACCGTACCGAGTTCTGAATGTCGTCTTGGTAATGTCCGACTCTCGGATCCGGAGTTGGTGATAACTGGATCGTAAATCAATCTTAAAGAAGTATTTGGCATCTCTAAGTTGGTCGAACAAGTCATCGATCCTGGGCAACGAGTATCTGTTCTTAATGGTGACATTATTCAGCTTGCGATAGTCGATGTAAAGTCGTAACGAACCATCATTCTTGCGAACGAACAGAACTGGAGCACCCTAGGGTGATGAACTCTTTCTAATGAAGCCATGACTATCTAATTCCTTCAGCTAGTTTGTCCAATTCGAACAGCCCGACATTAGACATTCTGTATGGTGGAATTGAGATAGGGTCGGTCCCAGGTATGAGATTGATTTCAAAATCAAATTTTTGAATAGGCGGTAGACTAGGAAGGTCATTTAGAAATACTGTTGGGAATTCCGATATTACAGGGACATCGTGTACTTCGAGAGGGTACTGTGCAGTGTAAATGAACAGTAGACATAATAATAATTGAATGTAAACTTTAATAAAAGTAATAAGATACGCAAACCTATGTTTCGTTCCCCACCTTCAGACAAGAACTTCTTCTTTCAGATCTGGCGCTTTCCTCCAGACTGAACTTCGTCGTATCGCACCGAGAGTCTCGAACAGAGAGTCTCAAATAGACAAGAACTCAGAATGAGTGAAAAAAGGAGAAAAAATCACAAGAGAAGGTGATTTGGTGTGAGAAAATGAGGAGGAGGAGGCTTCTTTATATAGAGGATTTGGCGCTTGAACGTTCGGGCGGACGCTCGAACGTTCAGGCGCCCTGCCCGAACTCCTTGTTTTTTTTTATGGGTGAAATCCTAGGGTATTACACTCCAATTGAGATGTGAGACGCAAGTTCTACTTAAATACCAATCGTCTAGAGCAACACGGTGCCTCTCGTTCAATATTAAAAGTTACTAAGGACAAGACTGAGTCTGCTTGAGCTAAATTGACCACTAATCCAGGATAGCAACAGTGTAATACATGAACTCCAAATATATAGGCATAAGTATGACAAGTATAAACATTATACGCAAGAATGCAGTGTAAATGAATAGTAGACATAATGATAAATGAATGTAAACTTTAATAAAAGTTATAAGACACGCAAACCTATGTTTCGTTCTCCACCTTTAGATAAAAATTCCTTCGAGAATTGGCGCATTCCCCCGTGCAGAACCGTGTTGCACCGCAAAAAGAGTCTCGGAAAGAGAGTTTCAAAAAAGAAGACAAAAACTCAAAATGAGTGAGAGAGAGAAGAAAAATCACAAAGAGAAGTGATTTTGGTGTGTGAAATAAGGAGGAAGGGGGGTTCCTCAAATAGGAAAAAAAGGTGCTTGAAGGTTCGGGCACCTTGCCCGAAGTTTAATTTTTTTATTTTTATTTTTTTTGTGCAAACCTAGGGTATTACATGTAGAGTGTAATACCCTAGGATTGCACATAAAAAAAAATTAAAAAAAAATTAAACTTCGAGTACCGCCCGAATATTTGGGCATCCTTTTTTCTATAAAAGAAGTGCTCCCCCCTCCTCATTTTCACTCCAATCCAACTCTCCTCCTCTTGTTGGAAATTTCTCTCTCGCTCTCTCTTTCTCTCTCTCTCTTTTGAGACTCTTTTTACGAGACTCTCTTTGCTGTGTAATGCGGTTCTGTTCAGGGGAAGGCGTCACTTCAAGAAATTTTATTTGAAAGTGGGGAACAAAATATAGGTTTGCATGTCTTATGACTTTTATTAAAGTTTACATTCATTTGTCAGTATGTCTACTATTCATTTACACTGCATTATTGCGTATAATGTTCATACTTGTCATACTTATGCCTGTATATTTGGAGTTCATGTATTACACTGTTGCGATGGCGGATTAGTGGTCAATGTGGCTCAACCAGACTCAATCTTGTCCTCAATAACTTTAAATAGTAAACAGGAGGCATCGTGTTGTTCTAGAAGATTGGAATTTAAGTAAACCTCGTGTCTCACCTCTCAACTAAAGACTGATCTAGTTGGTCTTACTTGAAAGCTATCAGCTTGTATAAGTGATACGGAACATCCTAACCTTGCACGTGGTGATACCGACCCTGATAAGGATCACCAGACGTTGCCAAATCCTGTTTAATGTTAGTAAATACCGAACTTGTTCATGCATTGGCATCATGCATAAGCACCACCTAGGGACGTACATGATTTATGATCAACAAAATAGTTAGAAGCAATACTCACTATTATTGATATTTCCCTAGAGAATGACGTACAATGAGAACCCGAGTTTACCTAGGGATGGACATTTGTACGTGAATCTAGGGCTCCTAAGGAGGGACGTACAATGAGAAACCGAGTCATCTGTACGTGAACTTAGGCGACGTACAATCATGGAACCAATACGAGACGGTGTCGTACATACATACATTTGTATTGATTATGATGCTCTGATGTGTATTTGTGATATTTGATTATGAAGTATCCTTTATTAATCGTCATATTGACGAACTATTTTACCCACTGAGCATGTTGCTCACCACGTTGTTATCCAATTTTTCACAGGAGATTAGGGTAGACTGGGTGCAAGTTTTTGGGCCCACATTTTGTACCCTTTGTTTATTCATTGGGGATTTTGGGAGGATGGTCCCTTTACTATTTCATGTACAAAAATATATTATGAAATTAATGAAATTAGACTTATACTTAATTGTGTACCTGCGCACTCAGTTATTTTTATAATGCATTCACGCTCTGTTCGTGAGTGTCTCGCCGGTTTAGGTGCGTCCGGGCTGGGTGTGACAGCAATAACTTCTCACTTTTCAGCCCAGCAGAATCATACATTCATAGCTAAATCAGTGTTGGTCTGAGGTTCAATATTTGCTCCGTAAGCATTTCTTTGATTCTTGGTAAAAGAATCAAGCTCTGAAACTTGTATTTGATTTATACTAGTGATTGTGTATGTCATTGTGTTTGAGCAAGTGTTGCTCAAGTGGTTAACTGTTGTTCTTAAGCCCATGAAATTGAGAAAAGGTGTAACGATTTAATCCTCACTCGTAAGAGGATTCGATAGTGGAGTTTTTGACAAAATCCTATTCGAGGAGATTAGATAGTCAATGTAGGCAGGAGTCGAACCACTCTAAATCTAGGCGTACTTTACTGATTGATTATTCTTTAACTATTCTTTACTATTTCTAATTATTTAGTTGTTATTGTTTTGTTTCAACTATAAATATGTTTTGTTAAGTTTTTAAAACATGCACCGTTGTCCAATTCACCCCACTCGTGAAAATTTATGGGCCAACATTTGAAACCCAATTCACACCTACATGTTTTGATTGACTCCAGTCCCTCCATTTTTTCTAATGGATTTTTCTTGAGGACTCTGTATCACCTCACCAAAATCTTCCCATGATACTTTCAAACCTAGACCAAATACAACTAGGCAATTTAAAACAACTCATAGCGTATGTGGGAATAGCTTGGATTGCTACTCTGAGCGCTCACTTCATTTATTTGTCAAACGTGTATGCTGGGTGTTTTTTCAAAATTGATTTAATTACATGCATAAGTTCAAATAACATTTTCCAATTTTATTTAAAAAAAAAAAAAGTTTCCATCTCAAATCTCGAAAACTGAAAATTAATTAATTCAAACTACATGCATAAGTTCAAACTAAACGTTTTCCAATTTTATTTCAAAAGATTAAAAATAAAAAAAATAAAAATAAGTAACTCTTTCCATCTCGAATCTCGAAAATTGAAAATTAATTAATTCACCCTTAACGATTGAGACCATCCGGAAGGAAGGAAAGAATACCCAAAGGACAAACCAAAATTAGACTTTCCATAATTAAGTCATTTAAATTTTTTTTGTGTTATGCTCTCTCAACTTTTCTTTTTTTTCGTCAAAGTTTCATTCTACATCCATCAAAGCTCAAAAAGTGGAGTATAACCTGCCTACAGATATAATAACATACTGACAATTAATGCGAGCACAACAGGAGATCAAAAATGCTCCCAAGGAAATGTGTAAACCTCGACAACTAAAGGGGCTAGACCCTACAACAAAAGAAAACAAGACTATAACAAAAGGAAAAAAACCTCACAACAAAAAGAAAAAAACATTACATTAAGAGGACGTAGTCCTCACAACAAGATGGTAAAACCCCCACAACCAGAGGGTAAACCCCTCGCAACTAACGACCTTCAATCTCATAAAAGGGGACCCGAAACCTTTTAGTGTGATTGTGAGTGCGTATTATATGCTTTTGTGATGTTTGATGTGTATTTAATAGAGTAAATTTGATTAGAAGTCCAATCGAAGGAAGAAATAAGTTAAAAATAGGTGAAAAATGATAAATAAGGTGTAGGAGCACACTCCCAAGAGGGGAGGAGCGCGTTCCTATACGTTGAAAACAATATGGGTTTCTAGGCAGGGGAGGAGTGCGCTCCTTGCGAAAACTCTAGAGTGGAAATTTTTTGAAAAGGGAGGAGCATGCTCCTTAAAGGGAGAAGCGCGCTCTTTGTGTAAACAAAGAGCAAAATTTTCAGGAGCCCATGAGAACCGCGCTCCTGGCTGGGAGAAGTGCGCTTCTCACGTGAAAATCCAATTTTTTTAATAAAAGTCAATGGGTCGGTGAGCACGAAATAAAACACCAAAACAATTTCACTTGCTCATTTCAACAAGGACGAAACAAAGGAAAGGTGAAAAGGGAGAAAATTGGGTTTTGGACGAAATCTTCACCAAATTCGAGCCAAGGTGAGTATTTTCTCCAATTTTTCTCTATGAAATTTCTATCTAGCAAGAAAGATACCTTTCTAACAGTATAGATTTCATAATAAATGGTGATTTGGATGTTTTCCAAGTTAGGGTTTTGATGCTCTTTGTTGGAAAACGGTTGGTAATGGTGAAATTAGCATCTTGTTGCTCAAATCACATAGGAATCATGAAATTCTAGGGTTTATACTCCAATTCCATGGTTGCATAGTTGAACAACTCGAATTTGAGGGTTGACCTAGCTGGAAATTGGCGGAAATGATGATGGAAACATGTAGGATTAGCTTGAATGTTGATTTCTACTTTTTCTATTGTTATATGACTTGTAATTGAGTTTAAATGGGAAATTGGTAGAATTTCTATGGTAGAAATGGTGGAACATTGGGGGTTTTTATGTGAAAATGTATTAAGTTGACTATGAGAGTAAAAGGAAACGTTGGGTAATAGTATTGATGTGAAAATGATGATATGTGCAAGTTTGAATAGAAGTGTGGAGTAAATTGATAGTGTGGAAATATTCTAGCATTTGGTTGAGTAGAATTTCAATCTTGCTATTCATTTATGTCGTCCTATATATATTGAATTGTTTTACTCACATATGTCTTATTCGTTATTGGAATTGCATGGTGTGAACATGGATGAAAACCCTTTATTTGTTATTGGTTTGGTTTATCTTGGGAAAGATGATTTTTGGACATTTCCCCAGTAGGTTGAAAATTCCCTACAAGGAAATAATCGGATCTCTTATTCCAATAAACTTACTAATTATGAATTAAAGGTGTGTTTTAATATCGTGTGTTGGCTGAATATAAGTCATTATTTATTTTTCCACTGCGTAGTTTTCTGTGATCAGTATTGAGTCTATGCCTTTGGGAAGATCGGGCTAGACTTTTAACAAAGTCATGGATAACTTACGTTGGACCATTGAATGGACTTTATCATTCATTGCCACTAACAAAAGTATTCAAGTTGTATTAGATGATATGTGACCTCAAGTTGAGTAATCAACTTGAAAGTGTTTTATAATTGGTTATATGTATAATATAGCCTTGGGACACTTGTCATAATACTTGAATAAAGATGGATGATGGATTTTAAGTTGCATTGTTATGTGTGCTATAATTATGATATGTATGTGAGACTGCATTTGTTTCTTACGTGACATTGAGCATACATACAAAGATTTTAGATGAATGGATGATGACATTATTGAATTCTATTCACTGGGCACCGTTGACTCATTCTATTCCCAAATTTTTCAGGTTCTTCAGTAGCAGAGAAGGGCAAGGGAATAGTTTATCAGTGAGATAGGAGTACCTTGCTAAAAGAGTATTTTTGATGTAGGTTTGGTAATAATATACATGTATTTTGATCTTTTGATTTGTAAATATAGGTATATAACACCCGACATGTATAACTAAGTAGATGGTTGTAATTAATTGATGGATGTATTGGATAGATTGATATTGTTAGATGTTAACAAGGCTGAACTTTAATAGAGTGAATGATGATGTGAGTGATGGATATGATATATATATATATATATATGTTGTTGGATGGATTATCAGGTATTTGATTTGTGTGAGATGTTCAATTTACAGGGGAGACTCTGCCGGAGTCTCAATTGAGGCTTAACATAGATCTATCTAATTGTTCTATGGGTGATAGATAGGATGGTTAGAATTTTGTGCAGGTCAGGATGCCCTGGGGGTTTGTGAAGGGGTCTTGAAAATAAAACCCTCGCAAAAACTTTAATTACAAAAGATCCTGCGCACCTCACTTCTGTTTTCTAGGCTGGATCAAGGGCCGCCATCGCTGAAGCAACTTCATAAAGGCTGGATCTGAGATTGAAACACACGCTCCCCTCACCGGATCTTGGAAATCACTACTCCCTAAATTTTTGCAGTGATTGCTCTGCTAAACCCAACTCAGCCTATAAAAGATAAGAGAGAAGGCGGAGGACGAGAGAGGGAGAAAGAAGAAGAAGAAGAAGAAAAAAAAAAGGAGGAAGGAGAAGAAGAAGAGGAGATCAAAGAGGGCAGTGGAAAGAGAGGGTAGAGGAGAAAAGAGAAAAAAAGAAGAAAAAGAAAAAGAAGAGAGCAGATAAAAGAGGGCGGGGTAGAGGAGGAGAAGAAGAAGAAGAGGAGAAGTAGAGAGGGCGGTGTTTCCCTCCACTATTAGAGGCAGTGGAGGGACACGCGGTGGGGGAGATCAGAGAGGGCGGTTCAATCTAATGTGATTCACATGAATTTGTCAAACTAAAATAAAGTGATGCAAACATTAATTCTTGGAGTCTTCCCACCAAGACAAGTTCAACTTCCTATTCAATTAGAAAACTTTTATAAGCTACTAATTTTTTCCATTGATTACTTGCCTAAGGTCGTTCTAAAGATCCTTCTCTTGATTTTATTGCCCATTCTGTAGATCTACAATGCCACAGATACATTAACATAAGGTGAATTAGTAAATTCTTCAAAAATTGTAGTCTTTGCAATTAAAATTATTTAATTGGGATTCTTCTGTCCCAGGCAAGCCAAGAACTTGTACCTTGGAATACTAGAAGCTGGAATGGGCTAAATTTCAGATTAGCTTCAAAATTAAGACGCCTTTACAATAAATTTAGTTATATTTCTAATATTGAAAATGAGAAACTTTTATTGTGGTTAAATGTGTTAAAAAACACTCAACCCAAAAACTATAGCTGATAGGTAAAAGGTCCAACAATGTATATCAAGCTATCTTAGCACACTCTCCCTTACATACAACACCATCCTGCACCTAGAGAGACAAAAGAGAAATTGAAGAAGAGAAATACCAATTATGTAAACGAAGAATATGGATTGTCAACAATGAGTCTTCATCTCAAGACCTCTTATAAAGCTAAAGTTTCTAATGCCATGTTAAAAGCTACTCAACCCAAAAATTATAACTAATACATGAAAGCTCAACTATCATATCAAGCTATCTTAACAAATGATACATTAACAAGTGGGCCTTGATTTGGGAACAACCAAGGCCTTCTTGCAAAGTTCATGCCCTTTGTGGGACTTTTAATTAGTATCTATGATGACAAGCATATTCTAAATTGTCAATGTTTGAGAGGTTTTGAACTAGTTCTTTAAGAGATTGGAGGAAGCAAGATTGGTCTGCTGGGTGTGTTAGGAAAACTTCTTTGCAATGCAAAATCAAATGCCAATTCATTTTGGTTCGTAATTTGGAAATTATTTTTTGTATCCAAAAATTCAAAAATAAGGAAAACTTGTTTGGTTAACTAAATTTAAAAAATATCTTTTTGAGATTTTACATAAAAAATGTTGTTTTAAAAAAACAATGGTCGTTTTCTAGATTTTCACTGTTTTAAGTTTATTATAGATTTCAAATCATAAACCCAATGCGCCCTCAATGAATGTGACTTTTTGGTTTTTTTGTCAAGATTATATTACATGATCTCCATCTCTAGAGTACATCCTGCCAACAACTACATAATACAGTCTTAAGTGCAATACAAACACAACTAATGGGTTACTAAGGCCAATGCTGACATATAGGCTCACAAAAGGTAGGCAAACACCAGCAAGACAAGAGAGCTCTTGCCCTACAACATTTAAGATTGTCTTTTTATTTAATAAACCTCGTTTTGCACAATGAGTTGAACTTAGTCACAAAGATGTCAAGAGTTCGAGGCAACCACCAAGCCAAATGTCATTAGCCAGTGAATGTGTATTAGAAATGCTAAAGAATGCAAACTAGCTTGCTTGAGAAATAATAGTTGTTCTTGTAGTGTTTATGGGTACAACTATAACAATGGGTGTTTTATAAGGAGAAATGCTAAATGAAATGAAATTTACACATTAAATGGTACAATTCTAATGTAGAACAATCTGACAACTAAAAAGTAAAACCCTAGTATCAAGGGGGTAAAACCCAGACAACAAGTGGATTTGGGATCATAATTGTGTCTGCATTATGCTTCAATATGTACTTATAACGAGTGGCAGGATGCACTACTTGTTTAGAGCTTTTTATGGAAATGAAATGGTACTTTGACAAAAAAAAAGTTGTAGAACAATCCACATCAAATTTTACAGTTTGCTACATTAATTAAGTCAATATATGTAACCATGAGATTTGAGGTGGTAATTTGGTTCGGTACCTTTGGACCCGACCTAGCTCGATCAAAATGACCCGATGCAAATTTGGATTCGATTATTATACAGGCTGGCCGGACCCAATCCAAAAATTTATTGAGCGAGTCTAGGTTTACATATCAACATTTTGCCCCACCTATAAGCCCAACCCAAAGTCCCAATACTTAATTTAATTATATATGTACACACAAAAATAGATATGCGTATTAAGATAATTTTTTTTTGTTTAATTTCAAAATTCTTCTCATAAAATGTAATCATTTTGTTATAATCTTCCATAAAAGTTTGTGTAATTGTAATATAATATGTAATTTGTAATATCTAACAAGTAATGAAAATATTAAATAATTATACACATTAAATATAGATGTCATGGAATCGACAAAAAATATAAAAGTTGTAAAAAAAATTATAATGAAATAAAAAAAAACTAGAATAAAAGTTATGTTATGTAGCTCAATATGTACAACAACAACATTAAGATATTTGTTATAAAAGAAATAAAATGTAAACTATATATAGGACAAAAAAAATGATATGCAAAATAATAATAACATTAGGATATTTGTTATATGTACGAAGTTGTTATTTATAAACAAATCAATAAAAAATATTATTTAATTTATGACTTATATGTTTTATTTTATTATCAAAATAAAATTATATTCTAATATTTAAAAATTTAAATTAACTTTATCCTGTGAACTTGATCGATATTATTGACCAAAGTCTTGGTCCATATATACATTGAGTCAGGCTCGTGCCAAGACTTTTTAGTGTACACCTAACTCAAAATTTTATAAGGTCCAGCCCAACCCGGCCTGATTATTCTTAGGCCCCGTGGAACCTGACCTAGATTGCCACCCTTAGATGGGACGACAACTTTTGTAATTCAAAAAATTATAAAAGACTTTAGTTCACCAGAAAATGAAGAAATAAGATAAGAAATACTTTTTGACATTTATGCTTATAGGTGTCTATGTTTTACAAGTCTAATCTCTCTCCTTATTATTTTATTTAGTACAAGTATTTTATGATATTGTAAAAATAATTTTTTTTGGTTTCATAAGCAATAAAATTTTATTAAATATAAATATTTTATGATTATAAAATAAATTAATCTATTTTCATAAGTAGTAATTAAAAATTAAGCCATTACTTTATTAGAAACTAAATAAACCTTAAATTAAGAAAGAAATGATAATTGCACCTTGAAATAAAAGTCTCACCAATTACCCTTAAATTTAGAACACATAAAAAGAAAGACCATATGGGTATGCAAAATATATAATTAATTCTTATTTAATGAATTATATAAAATAAGAACTAGTTGTAGAACCTGCAATTCATTGCGGGTAATCTAAATTATTTTGTATATAAGATATCTCTCTTACCAATTTAAGACAAAATAGAATGAAATACCATATGTTTTTGCAATGAAAGTATAAATTATGTTGTATTTAAAATAAATTGATAAAACAAAGAGAAGGAAAAAAAAATTAATATTGATGTTGAGCTTGAAACATAAAGCGACCACAAATACATACATCACCATGTAACTTCTTAAAAATTATGGCTTTTGATAACAACCTTCATGGTAAAGAACTAGAAGATATCTAACAATAACAACAAAAAATTAAAAATAATAAGAATAATAAGAAATAATTTGAGAATTGTAGTAAACAAACCTTAAATTTTCTTTAGAAATCTTTATTTACCAACGACCTTTCCAAACTGATTAAATGCAAAAAAAAAAAAAAAAAAGTCAATGCTTTCCAAATATAAATTTTAAATTTTAAGAATAAAAATGATAAAACATATAACATTAGCAGGACTTTCCTAATTTAATAATTAAATGGAAATAAATAAATAAATAAATAATAAACCATACCGGTAGAGAGAACATAAAGTAGAAATGAAGGTATAACATGCAAAGAATCATCCACTCTCTAAGTTAGATTATGAAAAACTTCTTTAAACACAACATTCTTTGTATATGATTTTCCATCTTTGTCACAAATAAGGATCTTCAAACCAGCTTTACTTTTCACTCTTGAAACCGCTACATAAAGTTCCCCATAGCGGAAAACAAAGTGTGGGAGATACAATCCAACATGTGATAGAGATTGACCTTGGCTCTTGTTGATTGTTATCGAAAAGAAAACCACCAATGGATATTGTGTCACACCCCTCCCGGACGCGCCTAAACCGGCGGAACACTCACAGGCGGGGGCACGAATGCATTATAACAAGTGCATTATAACAGTTACCAATTGAGCAGGTTCACATTTGAGTACAAATCTGATTTCATTAATTTCAAAATGTATTTTGTACAAAATTGGAATTGAGGGAACATCCTCCAAAAATCTCCTTAATAAATAAGCATGGGGTACAAAATGAGGGCTCGAACACCTCCACCTAATCCACCGTAAACTCTTGTAAAAATGGTTTACAACGGGGTGAGCTATTGCTCAGTGGGTAAAATAGTTCATGAATATGACAATTAATAAAAAAGATTTCATAATCAAACATCATATATACACAACATAGCATCATAAACAGTACAATGTGGCTTAACAAGAATATATGCATAACACCGTCTCGTAATGGTTCTGTGATCGTTCATCACCCTGGGTTCATGTACAGGTGTCCATCCCCACGTAATCCTGGGTTCACATTGTACATCCCTCCCTAAAGTAAACATCGATAATAGTGAGCACAATTGCTCCAATAACTATTCCATAGATTACAAACCACTTACGTCCCTAAGTGGTTCTTATTTCATGTATGATGACTATGCATGTACAAGTCCAGTCTTTCCTAATATTAGACAAGATTTGGTAGTGTCCGGTGATGCTTATCAGAGTCAACATCACCGCGTGCATTGTTAGGATGTCCAGTTTTACTTATATAAGCAGATAGCTTTCAATAGGACCAATCAGACCAGTCTCTAGGTCGAGAGGTGGGAACAGAAGGTCACACTTAAATACCAAGTCTTCTAGAGCATCAAGTTGCCTCCCGTTCACTATTTAAAGTTATTGGGGACAAGATTAAGTCTGGTTGAGTCAAATTGACCACTAATCTGGCGTAGTAACAGTGTAATACATAAACTCCAAATATTAAGGCATAACTATGACATGTATGAATATTATACGCAATAATGCAGAGTAAATGAATAATATACATAATGATAAATGAATGAAAACTTAATGAAAAGTCATAAGACACGCAAACCTATGTTTCGTTCCCCAACTTCAATTTGAACACTTGATGTTCCGCAGCTTTTTGCAGGGCAGTGGTTCCATATCGTACCAGTGGAGAGTCCCAAAAGAGAGAGAGAGAGAGTGCTCAAGGAGGGAGAGATGAGAAGTTTTGGTGTGAAAATGAGGGGGGGCTTTTATAGAAAATGACATGCCCAAAGGTTCGAACTTTTAGCCAGAAGGTTCAGGTTTTTTTTTTTTTTTTTTGTAACCCAGGTGTATTACACTTTATCCCCCTTAAAAGAATTTTGCCCTTGAAAGTTCAGTCTATGTAGTCATGATTGTTGTCTTTGTGAGATTCACCGCCTTTGTCATCATTCATTAAATCAGGGTATTGTTGGTAAGGTCCCTGAATTATACTCTGGCCGATGGAATCCTCGACATCATCAACATATGGAGAGAAAATGGAATCGAATTCGTCCGCAGACGGTTCCGACATTTGCCTGACAGATGGTGGCGTAGGGCACCGCAAGTTGCAACATTTCAAGGGAGGTAGGTTGAGCGACGGACTGCTTTTTCTTGCAGTTGCCCGAATTTGGTCGCCTTACAATTTTGGTACAAGATCCTACCAGGATGAGGGCATTGGATTGCTTCGATCACTTTTCTTATGATATAGCCATTCACTCTCTGGCTATAGGGATCGTTGCCGCTGAGGCGAGAGAGTTGGTGATGCAAAGAAGTTGTGGTTTGTGTCAGAACCTGAAGGAGTCTCCACTGGTTGCCAAGCTGGCCATGGCGTGTATTGTTGTTTACTCTTGCCTATGCTGTTTTCGGACATCTACATGGTTATTTAAATGAAACGATATATTAAGATATTGAAAAGGAAGTTTCATAATTTCATTGATTAGTGAAAAAGTACAATGTATCACATCATCAATTATTACTAGAAAACAATTTAGGGTATTTCTGTTTAATTGTTTCCTTTAGTTCCTAAGTTGCTTCCTCTAATCCGTGGTGATCCTAAAGTATTTTACATGTGGGATGCTACGTCACCTTAGTTCTTGAGTTTTCCTATCCAGAAATTTTTCCCTCTATCCTGATATTTGTTTCCTTCTTCAACCTGGACCTCCACCAGAGGGATAATATGTGAAGGATCAGGATGGTACTTTCGAAGTATGGATACATGAAAAATGTCATGAACTTTAGACATGGATGAGGGAAGGGATAGTCGATAGGTTAGTTTTCCAATACGTTCGACTATCATAAGTGGGCTGATATATCGTGGAGAGAGCTTTCCTTTGATCCCGAAGCATTTGACACCTCTAGTAGGCTGGACTCTTCTGTCGACTTTGTGCTACACGAAATCACTCTTTCACTAATCTGATCTTCTCAGAAGTCTCTAGAACTAGTTCTGGTCCCAATGGCGGTCGATTTGCAATGTCTAACCAATATACCAAAGATCTGCAAGGGTGACCATAGAAAGCCTCATATGGTGGCATGTCGATACTGGATTGGTAGCTGTTGTTATATGCAAACTCAGCTAAATCTAAGTGTTTTGCCCATTCGTCATGAAAGTCCAATATGCAACATCGTAACATGTCTTCCAAGATTTGGATTAAACGCTCTGACTGCACGTCGGTCTATGGGTGAAAGGTTGTGCTCATGGTAATCTTGAAGCCTATTCTACCCTGGAAGCTTTGCCAAAATTTTTATGTGAATTGAGGGTCTCGATCAGAGACGATCGTGAGTCGTATGCCATGGAGGCGTACAATCTTTCTTTCATACAATTCAACTACCTTGGTGGGGTTGTCCGTGAACTTTATTGGTAAAAAGTGTGCAAACTTTGTAAGTCTGTCAATGATAACCAAAATTGCATCATGCCCTTTATTATTTTGAGGTAAGGCCGTAACAAAATCCATTGCTATGTTCTCCCATTTCCATTCTCCAATGGGTAAAGGCTGAAGAAGTCCAGAAGGAAGTCTACGTTATGCCTTTACTTGTTGGCAAACGAGACATCGAGCAACAAAGTCTGCAATAACCTTTCTTCATTCTAGAGAACCAAAATTGTCGCTTGACAACTTTGTACATCTTGTCTCCCCCAGGATGCATAACAAACCTTGAGCAATGCATTTCAGTGAGCACTTCTTTTCAAACTTCAGGATCGTCCACTGAGGAAAACTTCTCTTTTCCCCATTAGCATGGGGTCGTTGGCTTGAGCAGCTGAAATTTTTCGAATAAGCTCAGAGTTGGCTGATAATTGAGAGAGTCGTGATCTTTCTCCCTCCTCAATGAGCTGTAAGTTAAAATTCTTCATCTCTGTAGCCAACTTCCCCATTTCAAAGTTAAGAGTACAAACAGCAACATAAGATTTTCTACTCAAGGCATCAGCCACAATGTTGGCTTTTCCCGGTTGGTATTGGAGCTGAAAGTCATAATCTTTCAAAAATTCCACCCATCGTCTTTGGCGAAGGTTTAGGTATCTCTGAGTGTAGATGTACTTGAGGCTCTTGTGATCCGAGAAGACCTCAAACCTTTCACAGTATAGGTAGTGATGCCCTAACTTCAGTACGAATACGACAGCTGCAAGTTCCAAGTCATGCGTTGGGTAATTACCCTTATGAATATTTAGTTGCCTAAAAGCATATGCAACAACTTGGCCTTCTTGCATTAGTACTGCACCTAAGCCTGGGAGAGAGGTGTCGATGTACAATGAAATCCAACTCCATTTCTTGGAGTGATTAGTACTGGTGCTGTCGTGAGACACTTTTTCAATTCCTGAAATGACGATTCACAAGCTGTGTTCCAAATGAATCGTATGTCTTTTCGAGTGAGCTTGGTCATAGGTTCAGCAATCTTGGAGAAGTCCTTGATGAAGCGTATATAGTAGCTAGCCAAACCGAGGAAACTTCGAATTTGAGTAACAATGGTAGGTTGCTTCCAGTTTAATACCACTTCAAATTTTGAAGGATCCACTTCAATGTCATTGTCTAAAACCACATGACCTAGGAATTGAACTTTTTTCACCCAAAATTATCACTTACTCAACTTTGCATATAACTGAAGGCTTCTTAAGGTCTAGAGGACAATCCTCAGATGTATCTTATGGTCTTCCTTTGTTGGTGAATATACCAAGATATCATCTACAAAGACCACCACAAATCGATCTAAATATGGTATGAATATGCGTTAATCAAATCCGTGAACGCTGCAGGTGCATTTGTTAGACTGAACGGCATGACCAAGAACTCGTAATGACCGTACCAAGTTCTGAAAGTTGTTTTATTTATGTCCGACTCTCTGATCCAGAGTTGATGATAGTCGGATTGTAAATCAATCTTAAAAAATTATTTGGCATCTCTAAGTTGGTTAAACAAGTCATCGATCCTGGCCAATGGGTATCTGACCTTGATGGTTACATTATTCAACTTGCGATTGTCCATGCAAAGCTGTAACGAACCATCCTTTTTGCGAACAAACAGAACTGGAGTGCCTCAGGGTGATGAACTTTTTATGATGAAGCCAGTACTCTCCAATTCCTTAAGTTGTTTGTCTAACTCAACTTGCTCGACATTGGACATTCTGTTTAGTAAAATTGAGATGGGTTCAGTCCCTTGTATGAGTTTGATATCAAAATCGAATTTTTGAACTTGAGGCAGATAAGGAAGGTCATTTAGAAAAATCGTTGGAAATTCAAATATGATCGGCACATCATGTACTTCAAGAGGGTATAGTGATGATAATTCATTGTCATCACCAAGGGATAGGGCTCGGAGTTGTGCCTTGAGGAGTGCGACAGTTGAGTTGTGAATCCATTTTCGTGTTCCCTAAATTTTGACCAACTCCCTAGTGGGTAAGGTTAATTGAACTTGCTTCTTCCAACAATCGATTTTAACATTTAGTGGTGCGAGCCAGTCCATACCGAGGATGACATCGAAGTCTTTAATGTCCATCACTAAGAGATCTGCATAAATTATCTGTTTTGACATTCGAAGTTCACATCTTGAACACTTCAATTTCACATCAGTACCAGATCCTAATAGTGTTGAAACATAGATTGTGATGTCTATGGGTTCAGGTTGCAACCCCAAATTTAATACCAATGCAGAAGATATAAATGAGTACGTAGCACCCGAATCAAATGAGACATGCACCATTTCATTGAACAAAAAAAATGTACCTTCCACTACATTATTTTCTGGAATGGGTTGTTAAGCGACGGCATACACTCTGCCTTGTTGCTTTTGTCCCTGGTTCTGTTGGTACTGCCTGGGTTGGGCGTTGGCAGTTGGACTGGGACTGCGGGAACTTGTTGCCTTGGTTGTGGAGGCTGGGGACATAGACTTTTTACACGGCCCTACTGGCCGCAGTTGTAACAAGTCAGCCTCTGATGTTGAGGCGTTTGTTGTTGGTTTTGTTGGTCATGCTAATTGTGGTGTTGTTGGCCACCACCTTTTCCATTGCCATTGCGGCAGCCACCCCTTCCATTCCGCCCTCCTCTGTTATGATTATGAAAACCCTGATGGCCAGGGTTAGAAGTTTCAGCTGCAGATGTCGTGGCCTCATTTTTTTGCACGAGGGCTGGGAGGGCTGGTTTTGATTAAAATAGGGTTTCTTCTTGTTGCCCTGCTAAGTACCTTGTTGGGAAAAAGTTGCAGGCCATTTTCCCTATTTTTCCTTTGTTCCTGCTCTGTTTTCTCTTACTCAAAGTTTATGGCCATATTAACTAACTCCTTGTAATTCTTGAGCTCCAAGATTGATAGGGCCTGTCGGTGGCTGGACAAAAGCCAATATAGAATTTCTCGGCCTTATCTCGCCCCGTTGAGATGGTGGAGAGAGAGAAGACCAATAATTCCTTGAACCTGACAGCATACTCTTGGACTGTCATGTTGCCCTGGTAAAGCCTGGCAAACTCTTGGAGTATTTGCTTCTTTACTGAGCTAGGGAAGTACTCATTAATTAATAGTGACTCAAATTATAGCCAAGGCATGTCTGTTACATTGACCCTTGGGTTTTCCTTCACAGTTATCCACCAAGTGTTAGCTCCACCAACAAGTTCGTAGGAAGCTAGTTGAATGTTTCAACCATCGATGACTCTCATAGCCTCAAGAGCCTTTTTTGACTCATCAAGCCATTTTTGTGCTTCATCTGCATCAATGGTGCCAACAAAGGCAAGGGGTTGTAACCTTTTATACTTTGTGATCTGGTCGATTTGGCTCTCCGACCCAGATCGAACAGGTGTCTGTATGGTGGCCATCTGGTTGGCCGCAGACTCACGGACGACCGTTTGTATTGTCACTTTCATCGCCTCAATGAATCCGGCGAAAAAGTGTTCCATGCCCGGAGGCATGACGAAAGGTATGGGTTGAGGTGGCACTGCCTGTCTAGAAGTAGTGGCAGTGTCGTATCTGGCCTGCTCTGTCCTTGGAGGCAGCGATTCTTGATTTTGTGTCTCAGGAGGTGCCTTTTCTACTAGATGGACTATGCATGGCCTTCCTTTTTTTCTGGGTTGCATTTTTCTCACGGGCAAAAAGAAAATAGAACTCTGTTTTAGGAAACGTAGCCAAGTATAGTGATATGATATTCTCAGCAATAAGTTCAAAATATAAAACCACCTATTTTTCCAAGCATGGTGTAAGGTTTTGGTAAGGAATCAGAAAATCTTAAGTGCCTCGTATGTTTGGCCATGGAATAAAACAAGTTAGAGTGTTTATATAATAAGTATAAATTTTGAAAGTATTTCAAATGTTTTGGTTCTGGTTTTTGTGAACGTACTTACCTTTTTGAAAATCAATACGAGTCATAGAGATTCTAAGATTAGGCTCGATAAATATCCTGGTCTAACATTTATCACATTCTTATGTGTTCAAACTCTTTTCCTTAGTCTTTTCCACTATTATCCAAATTCGTGTGTCCCATACCACATGAATTTGGTAATAAAGTTCAACCAAGTCAAGTCGTATGAACACGGTCTCTACAAAACATCGGATGGAGAGAAGTTCACTAATAGTATCGTCCAAGTTTACTCGTCACATACCGTGTAAACTTAGTGATAATGTTAGTAATTCAACTTTTCCCAGATGTTTTTCCACACAAGGTCGTGGGTTTTCTTACTTCAACGTTTTATTTGGTATCTTCCAATTTTGTTGTGTCCCATACCATTCCAAAGTTAGTGATACAAAAGAAAAAAATGGTTGTAAGTCGGCCCACCAAACATAGTCTCAAACAAAATATTTCATTCATATAAAAAAATTTTACAATGCTAGTAATTTTTCTTAATTTCCTTGTCTACTGTTCCACATTGTTCTCCTACTAGTTGCAGAGTGACTACTAGAAGAAGGTTGAGGGGCATTTTGTTGTTCTTTTAAGGTTTGCATACGATTCATCAAAGTATTAAACCCGTCACGCATTTCAACAACACAAGATATTTCAAACTGTAGTTGGTCATTCGGGTTAGTTGGTTGTCCATTCGGGAGAGGGTAGGCAGTTTGTCCCATCGACGGATGGTAGGTCGGTTTTCCTATCGACAGATGGTAGGCTGGTTGCCCCATAGGTGGAGGGTAAGCTGTAGGCATTGTTGGAAAATGTTGGCTGGATGGTTGACCCATTGGTGGAGGTAGTTGGTTTGATTATATGAGGATTCCCTAACTAGGACCTCTTGGAAGGTTGGATTTGCTTGAGTCGGAAAGTTTTGAAAAAGTGGACTCATCGAGATATCCTGTCTTCCAAAGTTTGGTGTCATCCCATTTTTAGGTGATTGGTTCATAGGGAATTGTGGAGTTGGCAGGTAGGGTACAGCAGGAGTTGGAAACCTTTGAGACGTCGTATTGCCTTAGGCCGGGGGTTTCCAAAAAGGTGGATTTAGCAGAACTCCCTGCCCATCTTGATTTGGCTGGGGTTGCTCAAAGTTTCCTTCTTGGTTCCCAAAGATTTCTTCCTCCATGACCCATTGATGATTGGGTTGTTCATTGTTTGGGTCTGTGTTTATTTCGGTCCTCTGACTTGCTTCATTATTTGGCGTTTCCCTGGTAGGATTCTTGAGTCGGCTCTTTCGTCAACTACACTATGTGTTATCACTAGTCCTTCTGCTATTTTCCCTTGAAGTGGCGCCAAATAATTCCTCGTTGGTCACCCCTTCTTTTATGTTGAAAGTTTTGGAAAATGAGGATAGTGCAACATCTTTAATAATCTGTACAGATGATTCATCAAAAGTATTAATGTTTGCCTCGGTTAGTACCTCCATGATTAAAGCTCCATAGCCGAGGTATTCATTTTTTTGTGGGGTTTTGGGTTACTCTTGTCTTTTGTTGGACGATGATGTGAGGTAGAGATATGGAGACTTCCTTATCTATGCAGTAAAGAACAAGGAGTTGAGTTATTGACATTGTACTTCTACTCACCACTTCAGGCAAGACATTATCAACCACAACCTTCCCAAGGCTTGCAAAGTTGGTCTTAGAAGATTATTTGGGACGTGGGCGTATGTCTTTTCGGTGTACGCCTTATGGGTGAGGGAGTTGAATAGCTTTTCCTTTGATTTAACGATTTTTACAACAGTCTGGGGTTTATGTGGATCAATGATCTTGTTTCCCATTGGGATTTTCATTAGTCGAGAAATAGTTTCGATGCTAATAGAAACTTTTACTCCCCTGATTAGTGTCTCCACGACAGGGTTGATTCCTTCCTCCTGGAGTCCCACAATATTCATGTTGTCGTAAAACACCCTTGTCAAGTTGTTGGAGACAAAATCCTTAACATTAGTTATATTCAGCCACCTTTGCGAGTTTGTTGTGAAGGAAAGGACAGAGGCGAGGATTTTTCATGTCGATATTCCTCATTAACACAACTCTCCATTTGTAAAGTTTCGTAAGTCTTGTGGAAACTTGTTCCCGACTACTGGAAGTCGTTCCTTCACTAGAGGCCATTATCTAGCTAAAAGGAAGATAAAACTTGTGAAGTACACAAAAATATATTTCTGAAATTTTTAAGATTTATGCTTTGCTCGATGAACAATATTTTATGTTTTCCTCTTGATGTTTATGTCATCGTTTCATCTAAATTTTTTCATTAGCAACAAATTATATATATATCTTAACTATATATACATATAGTTATATATATATATATATATATCAAATATATATATTTTTCTTCCCCTAAGTGGTGCCTTTGGCCGGGCTGTGGACTTTTCTCTCTGATACCATTAAATGTCAATCCCCGCCTAGACGCGCCTAAACCGGCAAAACACTCTCAGGCGGGGCACACATGAATTATAACAAGTACTGAGTACGCAGGTACACAATTTGAGAACAAATCTGGTTTCATTAATTTCAAAATGTATTTTGTACAAAAATGTAATTGAGGGAACATCCTTCCAAAATCTCCCTAAAATGAGGGCCCAAACACCTCCACCCAATCCACCCTAAACTCTTGTAAAAATAGTTAACAACAGGGTGAGCTATTGCTTAATGGATAAAATAGTTCGTGAATATGATAATTAATAAAGAAGACTTAATAATCAAACATTACATATACACAACATAATATCATAAACAGTACAACATGGCTTAACAAGAATGTATGCATAACACCGTCTTGTAATAGTTTTATGATCATTCATCGCCTTGGGATCATGTACAGATGTCCAACCCCACGTAATCCTAGGTTCACATTGTACATCCCTCCCCAGGAGAAACATTGATAATAGTGACCACAATTGCTCCAATAACTATTCCATAGATCACAAACCACTTACGTCCTTAGGTGGTTCTTATTTCATTTATGAAGACTATGCATGTGCGGGTCTGGTCTTTCCTAACATGCTGTTAGGATTTGTAAACCTCAATACATCTCTTAGTGTTTTATCCAAAGCTTCAAAACAATGCTTGTGTACCATTTGAGCTTCATCCCATATAATAAGTCGAGTTTTGGCAAGCAACTCAACCAATTGACTTCCTTGTTTAATGGTGCATGTTGAATCTTCAATAACAACCAACGAAATCCCAAATCTAGAATGAGTTGTTCTACCTCCAGGAATAAGAAGAAAAGTTATTCCACTTGATGCAACAATAAGTACTATTTCACCTTTTGACCTTAATGCAGAAGACAAAGGTCTCTGTACCCCCATGCCCATATGCAAAGAAGACACCCCTTCATCCCTTAAGACAACATTCATGACAATATCAAAAATATTTATTTGGTCATCATTTAAATTGCGAAATAAAGTTTTATACTCAACTGCCAAATGTACCCAGTCATAACTAAGTTCATCTTGAATAAATATGTTTTCTGCTTCTAATAAAAGTAATGCATTTGGAAATGACATAGTAGGAAAGTTTCTCAAACTTTTTTCCATTTCTTTTCAATATCTTCTCAATTTCGGCCAATGCATAACTCTTCAATTGATCATCACTCAATTGCAAATCTATTTACATGATTAAAATAACATAAAAAATGTCAAAATATAAAATAACAAACCAAAAAAAAAGTTAAACTTAAAAAAAAATGAATTTATAAACAAAATCAACTTAAAAAATGGTTAAATTGTGTTTTTTTTTTAGGAAAAAAGCATACATGTTCTATAATCTTATTTTATAAAAGCATACATATATAAACTATATATAAAAACCTTCACATATCAAATCACATACACTGTACAAAAAAAATTATAAAGGAATTCTAGATAAGGAAATGTAAAGTTAATGAAAAATTACCTTGATTCTGAAGAAAATTTCTTTGCCTACGAACAATGTCTTCTGAATCTAAATTTTCACCATGTATATTTTGTCATTTTGTTTCCAACTATTATGTTTGTGGTATTTTGAATACTAAAATTTGAGTGTCCAACCAATTTTAGATGCATCAAGCATCCACGTTTTATATATTTAATCTTCAAATTTAACAACACAACTAAAATATATATTTTGCGTAGTTTTGCAAACAATTGCAATAATTTTTGACCTTGGAAGATATCAAACCATTGCATAATACTGAAAACAAATATATTTGATACAATCAGTTCAAAATCATTGGGCAAATATCAATACCATCGGACAAATATTGAAATTTAAAAGCAAGCAAATAATAAATACCAATTAGCAAAGAATACAATATAACATTAAAAAAAAAACTAACAAAACAATACATAAAATAAAATATGACTAACGAAATTATATAAATGATTGATAGATAAATTTATGATGCCCAAAATGACATTTTTTGTCACACCTCAGTACACAGCACACCGCAGTGTCTAGTACCCTCGGGATGTGATGGGTACCTCATACCGAGCGTACCCCAGCCATTACGATCCATAATATTGTTATACCTCAATACACAGCCCGCACATAGCGTCTAGTATCCCCGAGGTTTTTTTTCCACAAAGGGGGCCTCCCCCCAAGTCGAACTCGCAACCTCCCCTTGGAGTAGCAATGGTTCAGTGGCTACTCAGAGTTCAAAATTTTTGTCACGCCTGGGTTGAACACAGTGCCCCTTACCCAGGGTGATGAGTACCCCCGCAGGGCATACTCCAGCCATTATATACCACATAATATTGTCACATCTCAGTACACAACACACCGCAGCGTCTAGTATCCCCGGGATCATTTGTCCACACTTAGGCTGGAGTATGCCCTGCGGGGGTACTCATCACCCTGGGTAGGGGGCACTTTGTGCAACCCAGGCGTGACATTTTTAATAGAGGCCAAATTATTCGAAGATAATATTGCACTTTATAAAACAATAGAAACAAAAAGTAGAACTGATTGTTCAATATGTTTTTCGAAAACATAGAATGAACGTTTTAATGCAACTCCTTTAAAAAGATAAATATATTGAAGGTTCATTACTTCCATGATATTTTCAAAAAGATAGCACAAATCCACAACCTTTAGAAGAAAATCCTTCTAATCATCCAGTTCCTCATCATGCTCTAATTTTATCTTCTTAACAGTTTTAGTGGTAGACGGTTCAAAATCTAATGGGAGAATTTCTTCAGCTTCATCAACAATAATGAATCCTTTACGCTTTAACATTGTAGGAGTGATGGAACTCTGCGAAGCATTCTCATTTGATTCAGTAATGGACTACATGTTGGCCCAAATGTGTCCGAGAGGGGGGTGACTTCCACACTTATTAGATTTCAACCTTTCGTTAGAATGTATAAAATATTGAAAGCAGATTAAATAGAGTATATCATATAAACACAATGACAATAAAAGAGACAGTACAAACAAGATTTATAGTGGTTCGGCCTCACCTACATCCACCACCTAAGCTCCTCAGCTAAGATTTGTTCAAACTCCACGAAAGATCTTCTTACGGGTGAAGACCAAACCAATACCCTTTCTCAACTTATGGGTGTGAGAAAAATCGTTATGCTTTCTCAACTTACGGGTGTGAAAAGAACATTTTCTCAACTTCTTTGGATTGAACCTTCTGTTACCACAGATTCAGTAAAATATGTATAATGAAGTTCAGCTAAAAATTGGTTCAAAAAGCTTTTGTCTTCTTCAATGGATTATTGAAAAGATATAGATGAAGATCAACTAATCCAGAAGACTTAATGTATTTCAAAAGATCGTGAATTTAAAGCAGTGAGTATAAGACTAACTTTCAAAAGTTTTTGCACAAGTGAAAAATGTTAAATGTTTTGAATGATTTTCAGTATTCGTATTAAATAGATCAATGTTCTTTGATCTGCTATAAGGCAGCATATATATAAAAATAACAGCAGCGCAATGGACTTGGTAATTTTGGCTCACAAAGTTATTTCAAAAACAACAAACACATTCTTTTCCGAAACAGATCGATTTAGCTCTTTGCAATTACGGCAACATCACCTGAATCTTCTGATCTTTCATGAAAAAGGAATGTTTTTATAAAGTATTAGAACGTTCTGAAAAGATTCAAAAGGTTCTTAAAAGTTTTGCACAATTCTGAAAAAGTGTAAGTGTCAGAACAGTGACAATGTTGAATTAGCGTCCTGTTTGGTTAATTAGCATCCTGACGCATAATAACAACTTTGTCGTTTTGTTCCTTGAGGGCGCTCATGAACCATAAGCGCCTTGTTGAACTATGACATGAGAGCGCTACTTAATCTTAAACGTCCTAACTTACTTGGCGATTAGAACGACTAAACTTCATGAGAGCGCTAATCCACAATTAGCGTCCTGCCTTGTTTCAAAATGTTTAAAGTCACGAGGGCACTACTAACGAGTAAGCGTCCTGATATTTAAAACATTTTAAAGACTCAAAAAACAATAAGTGAGCTAATACTGAATCAGTGTCCTGACAAGTTCACAGGTTGACTTAAATGAGACTGTTACTGATGAATTAAGCATTCTAGTGAATAAGTACATTTCAACCTTGAACATTATCAGCGTCCTAATGTTTTATCAACGTCCTGACTTACCAAGTCTAGGAGGGCACTGCTAAGACATTAGCGTCCTGAAAGATGTATTAACGGCTTGATGGACACTTAAAAAAAATGTTTTGATTTTTCATTTAAAACTCGATAAATACGATTAAAATCTCGATATTTTTGAATCAAATCAAACATAAAAAATTCAATGCAAATGATCGAAAAATCTGTTCGACTAAAACATGCAATCATGCATGTTGCTGAATCATATGACAGAAACGATTCTACAACCTAAACACAATCTAATCATATAACGATATATATATTCTTCAAGTGATCATGGTCTTCAGATGGATCTTGACAACACGTTCACCATCCGTCATTGATTCTTCGAAACTTTCATGTAGGATTATATATGCCATGTATACAATATTATTATAAACAGAATGTGGTTTTTAATCATCAAAATATCTTTCATGTAAGGGACATGAGAATAATTGGTTCAATAATCTCCCAATTTTTTATGATTTCAAACACATTACTATAGGCTTTGAAGCAAGCTAACATAATGAATGTGAATATGCATGCAATGCAGTGATAATGTTATGCAAACACATTACTAATGCTCCTTGTTTCATATGATATGAGTTTACAAACACATTACTAATGCTCCTTGTTTCATATGATATGAGTTTACAAACACATTACTAATGCTCCTTGTTTCATATGATATGAGTTTAGCACCAAGGAATATACTAAAACTCTCCCTGAGTTTATGATGCTTCAATGATATTACTTCTCCCCTTTTTGAAAACATAAAAAAGAGTAAAGTATTATGAAGTATTTCTCCCCTTTGATAAAGGTAAGCATCAAAATATCACTGATCAGTCTCAAAGAACATGCCAAGCTCTCTTCGAATGTGAACGAATTGGTCTTTGGGTAAAGCTTTAGTAAATATATCAACCAGTTGTTATTTTGTGTCAATGCGAGACAATATAACTTCTCCATTTTGCACATGACCCCGCAGGAAGTGATGTCTTATTTGAATATGTTTAGTTTGGGAGTGCAATACAGGATTTTTAGATATGTTAATAGCACTTGTATTGTCACATAGAATTTTAGCACATTGAACAAATATTTGATAATCCTGAAGTTGTTGTTTCGTGTACAAGGCCTGAGAATAGCAACTTCTAGCTGCAACATATTCTGCTTCAGCTGTGGATAGTGCCACTGAGTGTTGCTTCTTACAAAACCAAGAAATTAAAGTATTTTTAAGAAAGTGACAAAATCCAGATATACTTTTTCAATCAGTTAGACTACCGACATAGTCGGAGTCTACATAACATTTCAGAACAAATGTAGTACCTTTGGAATATCAAATTCCTAAGTTTGTTGTGCCATTGATGTATCTGAATATTCGTTTGACACATTTTAAGTGAGATTCCTTAAGTTCTGATTGAAATATTGCACAAAGACAAACACTGAACATAATGTCAGGTTTACTTGTCATTAGGTATAATAGACTTCCAATCATACTTTTATGACGTTTAGAATCAATTAGTTTCCCTTTTTCATCCTTATCTAATTTAATTGCAGAGTTATAGGGAGTATCAATTGATTTCAAATTATTCATTTGAAACTTTTTAACCATGTTCTTAGCATACTTTGATTGACTTATAAAAGTGTCTTTTGGCGTTTGCTTAATTTGCAAGTCGAGAAAGTATATGTAAGCTCTCCCATCATACTCATTTCAAATTCCTTTTGCATTAGTTTTGAAAACTCATCACACAACTCTTTGTTTGAGGCACCAAAAATGATATCGTCCACATATATTTGAACAATAAGCATATTATCATTATGGTGTTTGATAAACAAAGTTGGATGAACTTTTCCTTTTTGAAACTTATGATCTAAAAGAAACAAACTCAGTTGATCATACCAAGCTCTTGCAGCTTGTCTTAACCCATATAAGGCTTTGTGAAGTTTAAACACATAATCTGGGTCTTGAGCATTCTCAAACCTTGGAGGTTGTTCCACATATACTCTTCATTGATGTATTCATTTAGAAATGCACTCTTTACATCCATTTGGTATAAGAAAAAATCCTTGTAACAAGCATAGGCAAGTAACATGTCACACCCCGCCCGGAAGAGCCTAAACCGGCGGGACACTCACGGACGGGGAGCAAATGCATTGTAATAATAATCGAGTGCAAGGAAACATGATTAAGTTCAAGTCTGATTTCGTTAATTTCAGAATATATTTGTACATGAAATAGTTAAGGGAACATCCTCCCAAAATCCCCAATGAATAATAGAAAGGGTACAAAATGTGGGCTCAAAAACCTGCACCCAGTCCCACCCTAATCTCCTGTGAAAAATTGGATAACGACGATGTGAGTTACACCCTCAATGGGTAAAATAGTTCGTGAATATAACAATTAATAAAGCAAACTTCGTAATCGAATATCATAAATACACATCAAAGCATCATAATCAATACAACATATATGTATGCATGGCATCGTCTCGTATTAGTTCAGTGATTGTACGTCGCCTGAGTTCACGTACATATGTCCCTCCCCAGGAGTAGCGAAGTTCTCATTGTACGTCCCTCCTCAGGAACGACGCTCTGGATTTACATACATATGTCCCCCTAGGAGTAGTCGGGTTCTCATTGTACGTTCCTTTCTAGAGAAATATAATGAATAGTGAGCATTGCTTCTCACTATTCTACGAATCATAAACCACATACGTCCCTAAGTGGTGCTGGTCTATGATGCCAATGCATGAACAGGTTCGGTTTTTACTTAACATTAGAGAGAATTTAGCAATGTCTGGTGATCCTTATCTGGGTTGGTATCACTACGTGCAAGGTTAGGACATTCAGTATTACTTGTACAAGCTGATAGCTTTCAAATGACCAACCAAATCAGTATCCAGCTTGAGAGGTGAAACACGAGCTCTACTTAAATACTAATCGTCTAAAGTAGCACGTTGCCTCCCATTCACTATTTAAAGTTATTGAGGACAAGACTGAGTCTGGTTGAGCCAGATTGACCACTAATCTGGCATAACAATAGTATAATACATGAACTCCAAATATACAGGCATAAATGACAAGTATAAACATTATACGCAATAATGCACAGTAAATGAATAGTAGGTATAATGATAAATGAATGTAAACTTTAATAAAGGTTATAAGACACGCAAACCTATGTTTTGTTCTCCACCTTCAAATAAAAACTCCGATCTTGAACTGGCGCTTTCCCCCTAGCAGAACTGCTTTGCACCGCAAAGAGAGTCTCGAAAAGAGCTTCTCACAAGAGAAGACAAAAACTCAAGATGAGTGAAAAAGAGAAGAAAAATCACAAGGAGAAGTGATTTTGGTATGAGAAATGAGGAGGGGGGTTCCTTAAATAGGAAAAAAAGGTGCCCGAACTTCAAATATATATATATATATATATATTTTTGTGCAAACCTAGGGTATTACGCTCTACCCCCCTTGAAAGGATTTTGCCTCAAAATCAGTCAAAGTAGTCATGATTGCTATCAGCGTGAGATTCACCACCGTCGTCATCGTTTGCTAACTCAGGGTAGTGCCTGTAAGGTCCCTGAATAGCACTGTGGCTGGTGGAATCCTCAACATCACGAAACCATGGAGAGCAAATGGAGTCGGATTCGTCCTCAGAAGGTTTCAATTTTTGCCTAACAGATGATAATATAGGGATCTGCTGGTTGCATCGTTTAAGGGGAGGTAGGTTGAGCGGTGGGTTGCTTTCTCGTGCT
This sequence comes from Paratinospora sagittata, assembly GCA_035771175.1. NCBI lineage: Eukaryota > Viridiplantae > Streptophyta > Magnoliopsida > Ranunculales > Menispermaceae > Paratinospora > Paratinospora sagittata. The sequence goes on from CM069589.1 coordinate 37,446,331, forward strand.
ATTGCTCGAATCTAGTGGCCAGCCAATTTCGGTAGAAGATCTTGCCAAGATGAGGGCACGGGATTGTTTTGGGCAAAAAATTTATGAAAAAGTCATGCACACTCTGGCGATATGTGGGGTGATGGAGTTGGCTATACAAAGTAGTTGTGACTTGACTCAGATCCTGAAGGAGTCACAACAGGTTGCCAAAGAGGCCATTGCGTGTGTGCATCACTACATCCATCGATATTATTTTCAGATATCTGCATAGTTATTTAAGTGAAACGATGTATTAAGATATTTGAAAACAAAGTTCCATCATTTTATTGATAAGTGAAATAGTATAATGTATCACATCATCAATTATTACTAGAAAACAATTCAGGGTATTTATGTTTAATTGTTGCTTCTAGTTCCCATGTTGCTTCCTCAACTCCGTGGTGATCCCAGAGCACTTTCACAAGTGGTATACTACGTTGACTAGGGGGATGACATGCGAAGGATCAGGACGATACTTTTGAAGCATGGATACGTGAATAGCATCATGCACCTTAGACATGGACGATGGAAGGGATAGACGATAGGCTAGTTTGTCAATACGTTCAATGATCTGAAATGGACCGATATACCGTGGGAAGAGATTCCCTTGATCCCAAAGCGTTTGACACCTTTTGTAGGCTGAACGTTTAGAAAAACCAAGTCTCCCTTATCAAATTCTAGATTTTGTCTTCGTTTGTCAGCATAGCTCTTCTGTCAACTTTGTGCAACACGAAGTTTCTCCTTTACTAGTATGATCTTCTTAGTAGTCTTTTGAACTAGTTCAGGCCCCAACTGCAGTCGATCTGCCATATCTAACCAGCATAGCAGAGATCTGCAAGGGCGACCATAGAGAGCCTTATACGATGACATGCCGATACTAGTTTGGTAGATGTTGTTGTATGCAAACTCAGCCAAATGTAAGTGTTTTGCCCATCCGTCATGAAAGTCCAAAACGCTGCACCGTAATCCTCCAAGACCTGCATCAGACGCTCTGACTGCCCATCAGTCTAAGGGTGAAAGGTTGTGCTCATGGTGATCCTGGAACCCATTCTACTCTAGAAGCTTTGCCAAAACTTTGATGTGAATTGAGGGTCTCGATCAGAGACGATCGTAAGTGGTATGCCATGGAGGCACACGATCTCTCTTTCATACAGTTCGGCAAGCTTAGCGGGGTTATTCGTGAACTTTATCGGTAAAAAGTGTGCAAACTTTGTAAGTCTATCAATGATAACCCATATAGCATCCTGCCCTTTATTATTTTGTGGCAAGGCCGTAACAAAATCCATTGCGATGTTCTCCCACTTCCATTCACCAATGGGTAAAGGCTGGAGAACTCCAGAGAAAAGTCTACATTCTGCCTTAACTTGCTGGCGGACGAGACATTGAGCAATGAAGTCTGCAATCGCCTTCTTCATTCCAGAAAACCAAAATTATCGCTTGACATCCTTGTACATCTTGTCACCCCGAGAAAACCAAACAGTGCATCTTAGTGAGCACTTCTTTTTGAACCTCAAGATCGTTCGGTAGAAAGAGACGTTTTTTTATAAAAATAAGGCTCCGTCTTTAGAGATCAACCAGTGAGAGGAAGGTCTTGTATGCTGAGTAGAAGTTCTCGTTTTTCCATTAATATAGGGTCGTTGGCTTAAGCTGCTGAAATTTTCCGAACCAGCTCAAAGTTTGCTGATAATTGAGAGAGTCATGATCTTGCTCCCTCCTCGATCAGTTGTAGGTTAAAATTCTCCACCTCTGTGGCCAACTTCCCCATCTCGAAGTTAAGACTGCAAGCAACATAAGATTTTCTACTCAGGGCATCAGCCACAACATTGGCCTTACCGGAATGGTACTGGAGTTGAAAGTCATAATCTTTCAAGAACTCCAACCGTTGTCTTTGACGGAGGTTTAGGTCTCTCTGAGTGTAAATGTACTTAAAACTCTTGTGATCCGAGAAGACCTCAAACCGTTCACCGTATAGGTAATGATTCCATAACTTCAGTGTTAATACGACAGCTGCAAGTTCCAAGGTATGCGTAAGGCAATTACCCTCGTGAATCTTTAGTTGCCTCGAAGCATATGCAACAACTTGGCCTTCTTGCATTAGTACTACACCTAAGCCTTGGAGAGAGGCGTTGGTGTAGAGTAAAAATCCAATTCCATTTCGTGAAGTGATTAGTACTGGTGCTTTCGTGAGGCGCTTCTTCAATTCCTAAAATGAGGTTGCATAGGCGGGATTCCATATTAATCGCACGCCTTTCTAAGTGAGCTTTGTTATAGGTTCAACAATCATTAAGAAATCCTAGATGAAGCATCTGTAATAGCCAGCAAAACCAAGAAAATTCCTAATCTGAGTAACAGTGGTAGGCTGCTTCCAGTTTAAAATCGCTTCAACATTTGAAGGATCCACCTCAATGCCATTGCTTGAAACCACATGGCCTAGGAATTGAACTCGCTTCGCCCAAAATTCGCACTTACTCAACTTTGCATACAACTTGTGGCTTCTCAAGGTCTGGAGAATAATCTTAAGATGTGTCTTATGGTCTTCCTCGGTTGAGGAATATATCAAGATATCATCCACGAAGACCACCACGAATCAGTCTAAATATAACCTGAAGATGCGGTTCATCAAATCCATGAACACAACAGGTGCATTTGTTAGATCGAACGACATGACCAAGAACTCTTAATGACCGTACCGAGTTTTCAAAGTCATCTTGGTAATGTCCGACTCTCTGATCCTGAGTTGGTGATAACCATATCGTAAATCAATCTTAGAGAAGTACTTGGCATCTCTAAGTAGGTCGAACAAGTCGTCGATCCTGGGTGACGAGTATCTGTTCTTAATGGTGACATTATTCAACTTGCGATAGTCGATGCAAAGTCATAACGAACCATCCTTTTTGCTAACAAACAGAAATGGAGCACCCCACAGTGATGAACTTTTCCTGATGAAGTCAGTACTCTCCAATTCGTTCAGTTGTTTGTCCAGTTCGACATTGAACATTCTGTATGGTGGATTTGAGATAGGCCCTGTCATAGGTATGAGGTTGATCTCAAAATCAAATTCCCTAACCGGAGGTAGACTAGGAAGGTCATTTAGAAAAACTATTGGAAATTTAGATATTACCTAGACATCGTGTACTTCGAGAGGGTACAGTGCTGGTGATTCATTGTCATCACCAAGGGATAGAGCTCAAAGTTGTGCCTTGAGAAGTATAACAGTCAAGTTGTGTAACCATTTCCTCGTTGCTTGAATCTTGACAAACTCCTTCGTGGGCAAGGTTAACTAAACTTGGTTCTTCATACAATTGATATTTGCATTCAGTCGTGCGAGCTAGTCCATGCCGAGGATGATGTCGAAGTCTTCAATGTCCATCACAAAGAGATCTGCATATACTATTTACTCTAACATTCGAAGCTCACATCGAGAACACTGCAAATTCACGTCAGTACCAGATCCTAATGGTGATATGACATGGATTGTGATGTATGTGGGTTAAGGATGCAACCCTAAATGTCTTACCAATACAAAAGATATAAAGGAATGCGTAACACCCGAATCGAACAATACATGCACCATTGTATTGACCAAGGAAATTGTACCTTCGACTACATTGTTGTCTGGGAGGGGTTATTGAGCGATGGCAAACGCTCTGCCCTAGTTCCTTTGCCCCTGGTTCTGCTGGTTCAGCCTGGGTTGGGCATTAGCAGCAAGTGGGGCTTGTTGGACTAGAACAACGGGAACATGTTGTTGAAGGTGGGGGCAGGCATTTCTTACATGGCCCTGCTGGCTGTAGTTAAAACCCGTCAGCCTTTGCTACTGATGGTTCTATTGGCCATGCTTATTGTGGTGCTTACCACCACCCTTGCTATTTCCATTTCGACGGCTACCCCTGCCATTTCGGCCTCCTCGGCTACGATTGCGAAAACTCTGATGGCCAGGACTAGACGGTTCAGCCGTAGGTGTCGTGGCTTCATTCTTCTGAACAGGGGCTAGGAGGGCTGGGTTTTGATTATAGTAGGGCTTCTTTTTGTTTCCCTACTGTGAGCCCTGTTGGGAAAATGTTACAAGCCATTTTCCCTTATTCATTCTCTGCTCCTGCACAATCTTTTCCTGCTCAAAGCTCATGGCCTTGTCAACGACCTCCCTATAAATCTTGAGATCCAAGATCAACAAGGCTTGTTACATGTCAGGACGAAGGCCATTGTAGAATTTTTGGTCTTATCTTACTCTGTTGAGATGATGGAGAAAGAGTAGCCGATAATTTTTTAAACCTGACAGCATACTCCCTGACTGTCATGCCGCCTTGGTATATCTTGGCGAACTCCTGGCACTTCTGCTTTTTCACAGCGCCGGAGAAGTACTCATCGATAAACAATGACTCGAATTGCTGCCAAGTCATGTCCATGGTGTTGACCCTTGGGTCCTCCTCCACAGTTATCCACCGTGTATTTGCTCCACCAATAAGATGGTAGGACGCAAGTGAAAACTTTCGAGCCTCATCGACTCTCATAGCATTGAGAGCCTTCTTCAACTCATCCAGCCATTTTTGCGCCTCCTCTACATCAATGGTGCTAGCAAAAATAAGGGACTATAGCCTCTTATACTACGTAATCTAGTTGGTTTGAGTCTCTAACCCAGATCTAACAGATGCCTAAACCGTGACAACTTGATTGGCCGCGGTCTCACGAACGACCATCTGAACAATTATTTCCATCGCCTTAAATCCGGTGAAAAGAACTTCCATACTCGAAGGCATGACAAAGGATGTGGGCTGGGGTGGCACTTCCTGCCCAGACGTAGTGGCAGTGTCGGGTGTGCCCTGCGTTGTCATCGGAGGCGGTGGTTCTTGGTTCTGAGTCTCAGAAGGTACCTCCTCTGCTGGACGAACAGTGTGTGGCCTTCCTATCTTCCTGGTTTGCATTTTCTCACTGGCAAAGAGAAAATAAAACCATGATTTAGGAACTGTGGCCAAGTATATCGTTATGATATTCTCAGCAACAAGTTTGAGAGTACTGCTATATAAAAAACCACCTATTCTTCTAAGTATAGTGTAAGGTTTTTGTTGAGGAATCAAAGAATCTTATGTGCCTGATATGTTTGGCCATGGTGTAAAACAAGGTTAAAATGTTTATATGATAAGTATAAAACTTTGCAAGTATTTCAAATGTTTTGGTTCTGGTTTTTCTAAACATACATATATATTTCTTTGAAAACTCATACGAGTCATAAAGGTTCTAAGATTTTCCTCGGTAAATATCCTGATCTAACATTCTATCGCAATCTTATGTATTCAAACTCTTTTGCTTAGTTATTTCAACTATTATCCAAATTTGTGTGTCCCATACCACATATATTTGGTAATAAGGGTGGCAACTATGTTAAGTTGTATGAACACGGTCTTTATAAAACATGGGCTGAAGAAGAGTTCACTAATAGTACCGTCCAAGTTTACTCGTCCCATACCGTGTAAACTTAGTGATAATTTTAGTAATACAACTTTGCCCAAATGTTTCTTTTCACACAAGGTCGTGGGTTTTCTTACTTCCACGTTTTATTTAGTACCCTCCAATTTTGTTGTGTCCCATACCACTCCAAAGTTAATGATACAAAAGAAAGAATGGTTGTAAGTCATATATAAAAGATTTTACAATGCCAATAATCATTCATGATTTTTCTGCCTACTACCGCTCATCCTAGACCTCCTGCTAGTACAGAAAGATGACTAGAAGAAGGTTGAGAAGTTGCTCGTTGTTCTTCGATGTTTTGCATATGTGTTAAAAAAACGTTGTGAGTCTCCTCCATCCGAGCAATACTAGATACAATCACATTTAACTTCTAGAATGGGTTAGTCGATTTCCCCATCGATGGTTGATAAGTCGACTGTCCCATAGGGTCGTAGGCATTGGTGGAAAGTATTGGCCGTATGGTTGACTCATAGGTGGAGGGTAGTTGTTTTCATTGTACGGGGATTCCCTAACTGAAACCCCATGGACATTTGGATATGCTTGAGTCGAAAATTCTTGAAACAATGGACTCATTGGGATATCCTGTCTTCCGAAATTTGGTGCCGCACAATTCTGTTGCTGTTGGTTTACAGGAACTTGTGGAACTAGCCAATACGGTACCTCAGGAGTTGGAAACCTTTGGTACATAGTATTGCCTTAAGTTGGTATGTTCCAGGAAGGTGGATTCGTTGGAACTCTCTGTCCATCCTGATTTGGTTGAGGTTGATTTAGGTTGCCAAAAAGACCATCCTCAGAGAATAAATGATTGGGTTGATCATTATTCGGGACTGGGTTTGTCGTAGGGTTCTGGTTTGGCTCACTATTTGGTGCCTCCCTAACAGGAATCTTGCGCCGAATTTTTCGTTGACAACGTCCATTTTTGTCTCTAATTCTTTTATCATTTCCTCGTAAAGTCGCGTCGAATACTTCTTTGTCAGTCACCCCTCCACTTGTGACGAATGTCTTGAAGATAAAGGATGTTGTAACTGTATCAGTGATCTGCTTCAAGGACTCATCAGAAGTGTTGGCGTTTGCCTCATATAGCATCCTCATGATCAAGTCTCGGTACTCGAGGAGCTCCTTCCTTGAAGGGTTTTGAATCACCCGCAACATTTGCTAGATAATTATGTGAGGTAGGAAGACCTTAATTTTCTTCTCTATACAGTATAGCACAAGAGGTTGAGCCCTTGACATAGCACCTCTAGTCACCTTTTCTGGCAAGATGTTGCTGAAAACTATCTTCCCAAAGCTGGCAAGAGGTGATTTAAGGAGATTTGTTTGGGAGGTGGGCGTACGCCAATTGGATATACAACTTTTTGGCGAGGGAATTGAACAACTGTTCCTTGACTTAGCAATCTCTGCAACTGTTTGGGGTTCGTGTGGATCAATGATTCTATCTCCTATAGGGATCTCCATAAGTCGTGAAATAATTTTGACGTTGATAAAAATCTTTGTTCCCTTGGCTGTTGTCTCCAAGGCAGGGTTGATCTCATCTTCTTGAAGTCCTACGCAATTCATGGCTTCGTAGAAAGACTTCGCCCAGTTGAAGGAAACGTAACCCTCAACTTCTGTTATGTTCAACCACCCCAACGTTGCGTGTTTTTCGTGAAGGATCGGATGGAGGCAGAAATTTCTATTGTCGATACTCCTCATATTCATAACCTCCCTGTCGAACGGTTCTGTAAGTCTGGTAGGAATTGGTTCCTGACTACTGGAAGTCGTTCCTTCACTTGAGGCCATTATCTTGCTAAAATGAAGATAAATTTGTGAAATACACAAAATATATTCCTAACATTTTGAAGATTTATGTCTTGTCCGTTAGACAATATTTTCTATTTTTCTCTTGATGTTTATGCCATCATTTAATCCAAATTTTCCATTAGCAACATGATATATATGTATATATATATTTATTTATTTAATCATAACTATATATATAGTTTTCATAAATCATAACTATATATATATTTGAATCTAAACTATATAAAAAACTATATAGTTTTTTAGATATATATTTAATATAAATCTCAACTATATATATTCATATGTATATATCTTTTTTTTTTCTTCCCCTAATTTGGTGGACTTGGGTGGGCCATGGACCTTATGCTCTGATACCATGAAATGTCACACCCCACCCGGACGCGCCTAAACCGACGGGACACTCATGGACGGGGCGCGAATGCATTATAACAATAACCCAGTGCGCGGAAACACGATTAAGTACAAGTCTGATTTCATTAATTTCAGAATATATTTGTACATGAAATAGTTAAGGGAACATCCTCCCAAAATCCCCAATGAATAATAGAAAAGGTACAAAATGTGGGCCCAAAAACCTTCACCCAATCCACCCTAATCTCTTGTGAAAAATTGGACAACAATGGGGTGAACTACACGCTCAGTGGGTAAAATAGTTCGTGAATATAACAATTAATAAAACGAACTTCATAATAAAATATCATAAATACACATCAAAACATCATAATCAATACAACATGTATGTATGCATGACACCGTCTCGTATTGGTTCCATGATTGTACGTCGCCTGAGTTCACGTACAGATGACCCTCCCCAAGAGTAGTCGGGTTATCATTGTACGTCCCTCTTCAGGAATGACGCTCTGGATTCATGTACAGATGTCCATCCCCAGGAGTAGTCGGGTTCTCATTGTACGTCCCTCTCCAGAGAAATATAATGAATAGTAAGCATTGCTTCTAACTATTCTATGAATCATAAACCACATACGTCCCTAGGTGGTGCTTATGTATAATGCCAATACATGAACAGGTCCGGTCTTTACTTAACATTAGATAGGATTTGGCAACGTCTGGTGATTCTTATCACAAAGATGAGTGAGAGAGAGAAGAAAAATTACAAGGAGAAGTGATTTTGACGTGAGAAATGAGGAGGGGGGTTCCTTAAATAGGATAAAAAAGGTGCCCGAAGTTCAATTTTTTTTTTTTTTTTTTTTGTGCAAACCTAGGGTATTACATAGCATCCTTATTGCCTCTAATCTTGCTACTGGGCAAAAGTTTTTTCGATGTCTATGCCTTCTTCTTGGTTGTACCTTTATGCAACCAATCTAGCCTTATTTAGGATAATAATACCTTGTTCATTCTTTTGTTTATAAAGATCCATTTGGTTCCTATAACTGATTGATGAAATGGTCTAGAAACTAATTCTCAGACCTAGCTCCTCTTGCATAGCAAGAATCCAATTTTTTAATTGGTTCAAATTGTTATACAAAAGCAACAAGCTCTTGATCTCTTTAAATTGAAGCTCTAGTGGATACACGCTTTTGTGGATACACGCTTTTATGGATATCCTAATATTTGATCTTTGGGTAGACCTTAAAGTAATCTAGAGTTTTTAGATGTTTCTAAAGGCATTTCAGTCTCAAGATCTATGATCTTAGTTGTCTTGTGTTCATCATCATCAAAGTTTAATTGTTTAAATTCATCCTCAAGGCTTTTCTTACTTTCACTTTCATCAAAATTTACATGAATTGATTTTTTTACAGTTTGATTAGATTTATTGAAAACTCTACAAGCTCTACTGTGAGAAGAATATCCTAAAAATATTCCTGTATCAGATTTAGGTTCAAACTTGTCTAAGTTGTCTTTCTCATTTAGGATAAAACACTTACATCCAAATACTCGAAAGTAACTGATGTTAGGTGTTCTACCTTTCCATAGTTCATATGGAGTTTTATTCAAGTCTTTCCTAATTAGGATTATGTTCATTACATAACAGGTTGTGTTAATAGCTTCTCCCCAAAAATGGTTTGCAGTGTTATACTCATCAAGCATTGTTCAACACATTTCTTGCAAAGTCCTATTTTTCCTCTCAACTACATAATTTTATTGTGGTGTCCTAGGGCCAAGAGATGGTGAATGTAACCTTGATTATTGCAAAAATCTTCAAGATTTTTATTAACAAAATCGCCTCTTCTATCACTTCTAATTATGTTGATTTTATGACCTTTTTTCATTTTCAACTCTTTTACATAATTTTATAAATAGTTCGCATGCATCAAATTTATGAGCTAATAAAAATACCCAAGTAAATCTAGTAAAGTCATCAACAATCACAAATACATAAGATTTGCCACCTAAGCTTTGGGTTTTGGTTGGTCTGAAAAGATCTATGTGAATCAGTTCGAGAGCTCTAGATGTAAATTGATGTCTCTTGCTCTTAAATGATGATCGGGTATGCTTACCAAGTTGACATGGTTCACATACCTTGTCTTTTGAGTAGATTCCCTTTGGAATACCCTTGGCAAGATCATGTTTTACAATTCTAGATATGTTATCCATACTAACATGAGTAAGTCTCCTATGCCAAAGCCATGCATCATCACAAGAAATAGCACTTAAACATGTTACATTTTGTTTATTCATGCATTAAGATTTGTACAATACACATTTTTAGGTCTAGATACCATGAATGTAACAGTTTTATCTAAATGCTTTACAATACACCTATTTGCTTCAAATGAAATGTCATAACCCTTGTCACACAATTGACTTATGCTCAAGAGATTATGCTTCAGCCCTTTGACATAAAGTACATCAAATATGGATAAAAAATCGTTACCAATGATTCTGATGCCTTCAATATCACCTTTGTTGTCGTCTCCGAAGGTGACCTTTCCTCCTTTCTTCTTTTCAAGGCTAAAAAATTTAGATTTATCTTCAGTCATATGCCTTGAGCAGTCGCTGTCTAGATACCATAGTTCTTCATTTTTTTCTCATCTACACGACATAAAATACTTTTAACTTTCGGGCCCATGCTACTTTGGGTCCATGCATGTTAACATCAATAAGGACAGATTTTTCAATCCATGCATATTTCTTTTTCTTTCTATTTAAGACAGTACATCTAAGCATGGTATGACCTTCCCTATGACACTTGTGGCATTTCGGTCTTTTGGTCAGTAACGTGTTATATTCCTTTTGCTTTGACCAGTGTGTATAACCTAAGCCAACTTTGTCAAATGTACATCTTTGTGATCCCAACATCATGTCAAGTAATTTTTTACCATTGGTGAACTTGATCACAGTGTAGTTTAGGTCTTCATTTTCCTTTTAATGTCTTTCGTTTTCATTTTTCAGTTTCTCAACAACTTTTTTAAGCTATTTATTATCTAGGGACAGTCCGTCTAGCTCTTCTTGTTGAAACTCTAGTTCCTCAAGGGCTTCTTCAAGACTATGCTTGAGCTTTTCATTTTTCCTAATTTCTTTACTAAGCTTTGTCTTAAGATCATGCATATAATATCAAAAGCATTAACTTCATCGACAGGTTCAGATTTTACCTTTTTGCTTGCCATTAAGCACAATGTAGCGGTGTGATCTGAATATAGTTCATCCTCATTTCAACATAAATAATACCACATAGCTTTGAGAACTTTCTTATCCTTCCTTTTTGAACTTGTGTTCTTATATCTAGTGGGACATTTACTCTTTACATGACCTGGTTTGTTACAACTGTAACAAATTAACTCTACAGGTTTTGACTCAGGTTTCTTCCCTTTGCAGAATATTGAGTAAGGGCCACTCCTACTCTTTCTCCTAATTAACCTGTTGAATTTTCTAGATAACACAGCCATGTCATCTTCTGAGTTCGAATCATCTTCTGAATCAATTTCAACATTAAGGGCAATAGATTTCTTTTCTTTTCCCTCAACCTTGACCGGGCACGTCTTATCTTTTATCTTCAATTCATGAGCCATTAATGAACCACACAGTTCATCAAAGGTATATTCAACCAGATTTTTGGCTTCTTCAATGGTCGTGGCCTTAGGTTCCCAAGCTCTAGGTAGACCTCTTAGAAACTTTCTAACAATTTCTTCTTGGTCATAGCTTCTTCCTAGGTTTTTCATGTCATTGATGTTTGTTGTAAACTGAGCAATAGCCTTGGCTATAGAATCAATTTTCTCCATCCTACAAATCTCATATTTTTTAACAAGAATTTGGAGTTTTGTCTTTTTAACTTGCAAAGTTCCTTCGTGGGTGACCTCTAACTTATCCCAGATTTCCTTGGCATTTTCACTGGCACTAACCCTATTGAATTCTTCAACCAATAAACTGCAAAAGATAATGTTTACAGCTTGGTTATTTAACAACTCTCTTTTTTTTTGGAACTCCATTCGTTTAACTCCTTAAGGGAATTAATACCATCTATGGTCTTTGTAGGTGTTGTACATTCGTTTGACACAACATCCCACATTTCCAAGTCTTGGGCTTTAAGATAAAATCTAATTTTTGTTTTCCAGTGTGAGTAACTATCTCCCTTGAACAATGGTGGTTGATTGGTGGAGTTTCCTTCACCGGAAAGATAAACATTTCTTGTGGTTTGCCCTGCCATACTTAATCAAAGATTGTTAGACACTTTGACAGTTAACCTGCTTTGATACCAACTGTTGGCCCAGATGTGTCCAAGAGGGGAGTAAATTGGACACTTAGCAGATTTTAACCTTTCTTAAGAATGTATGAAATGTTGAAAGCAGATTAAATAGAGTATATCATATAAACACAATGACAATAAAGAGACACTACAAACAAGATTTATAGTGGTTCGGCCTCGCCTACATCCATTACCTAACCTCCTCAGTTAGAATTTGTCCAAACTACACTAAGGGTTTTTTACAGGTGAAGGCCAAACCGGTACATTTTCTTAACTTACGAGTGTGAGAAGGATCGTTATGCTTTCTCAACTTATGGGTGTGAGAAGAGCCTTTCTCTCAACTTCCTGGTGTGAGAAGAACCTTTTCTCAACATTTAGGTGTGAGAATAACCGTTACAACTTTGAGCAACACTTGTTCTAACCCAGTGACAAACCAGTCACTAATATTTCAATACAAGATGAGATATGATTCCCTTTACTTAGAATCAAAGTAATACTTACAAAGTTTTAGATTGAACCTTCTGTTACCACCAATTCAGCAGAATATGTATAATGAAGTTCAGCTAAAAACTAGTTCAAAAATCTCTCGTCTTCTTCAATGGATTTTTTAAAAGATATAGATGAAGATGAACTAACCCAGAAGACTTATTGTATTTCAAAAGATTGTGAGTTTAAAGCAGTGAGTAGAAGACTAGCTTCCAAAAGTTTTTGCACATGTGAAAAATGTTAAACATTTTGAATGATTTTCAATTTTCGTATTAGATAGATCGATGTTTTTTTATTTGTTCTAAAGCAATATAGAAAGAGTAGTGGCGCTATGGACTTGGTAATTTTGGCACAGAAAGTTATTTCAAAAACAACAAACACATTTTTTCCCGAAACAAATCGATTTAGCTCTGTGTAATTACGGCAACAACACCTGAATCTTCTGATCTTTCATGAAAAAGGAATGTTCTGATAAAGTATTAGAACGCTCAAAAAGATTCAAAAGGTTCTGAAAAAGTTTTGCATAGTTCTGAAAAAGTAATCTAAAAAAGTGTAAGTGTCAGAGCAATGACAATGTTGAATTAGTGCCCTGATTGGTTAATGAGCGTCCCGACGCATAATAACAACTTTGTTGTTTTGTTCCTTGAGGGGGCTCATGAACCATAAGCGTCCTGTTGAACTGTGAAGTGAGGGCACTACTTAATCGTAAGCTTCCTAACTTACTTAGCGATTAGAACAACTAAACTTCATGAGGGCGCTAATTCACAATTAACGTCCTGCCTTGTTTTAAAATATTTAAAGTCACAAGGACGCAACTAACGAATAAGTGTTCTGATATTTAAAACATTTTAAAGACTCGAAAAATAATAAGCGAGCTAATACTGAATCAGCGTCCTAACAAGTTCACACGTTGACTTAAATGAGACTGCTACAGATGAATTAAGCGTCCTAGTGAATAAGTACATTTAAACCTTGAACATTATCAACGTCCTAATGTTTTATCAGCGTCCTGACTTACCAAGTTCAAGAGGGCGCTGCTAAGACATTAGCGTCCTGAAAGTTGCATTAGCGTCATGATAGACACTTAAAAACAATTTTGATTTTTCATTTAAAACTCGATAAATACGATTAAAATCTCGATATTTTTGGATCAAATCAAACATAAAAAATTCAATGCAAATGATTGAAAATCAACTCGACTAAAACATGCAGTCATGCATATTGCTGAATCATATGAAAGAAAAGATTATACAACCTAAGCACAATCAATTCATATAACTATATATATATATTCTTCAAGTGATCGTGGTCTTTAGATGGATCTTGACAACACGTTCACCACGCTTCATTGATTCTTTGAAACTTTCATTTACGATTACATATGCAATGTATACAATATTATTATAAATAGAATGTGGTATGTAATCATCAAAATATCTTTCACATAAGGAACATACTCTTGTAAAGGAAATGAAGATAATTGGTTCAACACTACATATCAAAAAAATATTATAACATAGAGATAAAGCAAAAAAATATACCATTTTACTTGTCCACTCATTATGCAGCAAAATAATATTAATATAAAAAAGTTTGATTTTGAAAAAAATTTGAGTCTCATCAGCAAGACTGTTGAAAGATTAAATAAGTTGTTTGTCTTCAGTAATTCTTGCAACAATATATGTAATACACCCGGAATTAGACTAAAATAGACTAATGTAATACCCTAGGATTGCACAAAAAAAAAGATTTTAAAAAATTCTCGGGTACCTGCCCGAACGTTCCGGCGCCAAAAATTTCTATAAAAGCAAACCCCCCTCCTCATTTCTCACACCAAATCACCTTCTCTTGTGATTTTTCTTCTCCTTTTCACTCATTCTGAGTTCTTGTCTGTTTGAGACTCTCTGTGCGACGCAACGCAGTTCTGTCTGGAGGAAGGTGCCAGACTTGAAAGAAGAAGTTCTTATCTGAAGGTGGGGAATGAAACATAGGTTTGCGTGTCTTATAACTTTTATTAAAGTTTACATTCATTTATTATTATGTCTACCATTCATTTGCACAGCATTATTGCGTATAATGTTAATATTGTCAAACTTATGCCTGTATATTTGGAGTTCATGTATTACACTGTTGTAATGTCGGATTAGTGGTCAATTAGGCTCAACCAGACTCGGTCTTGTCCTTAGTAACTTTAAATAGTGAACGGGAGGCAGCGTGCTGCTCTAGGCGATTGGTATTTAAGCATACCTTGTGTCTCACCTCTCAACGGTGTCATGCATACATACATATTGATTGATTATGATGCTCTCATGTGTATTTAAGATATTTGATTATGAAGTATGCTTTATTAATTGTTATACTCACGAACTATTTTACCCACTGAGCGTGTAGCTCACCCCGTTGTTATCCAATTTTTCACAGGAGATTAGAGTGGACTGGGTGCAGGTTTTTGGGAGAATGTTCCCTTGACTATTATATGTATGAATATATTTTGAATTTAATGAAATCAGACATGTATTTAATTGTGTTTGCGCTACTTACTCTGATATTACCATTGTTATGATTCCAAATGCGCTCCCCGTCCGCGAGTGTACCGCCGGTTTAGGCGTATCCGGGCAGGGTGTGACACTAATATATATATATATATATATATATATATATATATATATATATATATATAAATTCAAAATATAACATATGTATAAATAAAATTCTATATATGCTGATAATATGATATATATGTCACAAGATGGGAATATTAGTTTTGTGCCCATGTACAATATTGTTGGATTTGTAAATAACAAAATCCACAATCAAGTCCAAAATCAAATCTACGGCATGACCCAAAACCAATTCCAAGCCCACTAATTGGAAGCTTCTAGGTAAATTACTAGTGTTGCAAGTTGGCAACTTGCATTACATGTGTATGGGTAAGATTTTTTGGTGAATTTTTAATTGAGTGGTGTGGATTGGATGGAACTAGTATAAAAAGATGTGCCTCCCCCTCATTTCTTCTATCCCATTCTTCATTTCTCCTCCCCTCTCTTGGAGACTCTCTCTTGAAAATTTTAGTATGCTCTGTGGTTGCAATTTTTACTGATCTTCCACATCAGAAAATATTTTCTAGAGTACTTTCCTTTCATCTCTTCCCTCCCTTAAAGTATTTTCTCTTTCTCCCTCTAGAATTTCTCTCTAGAAATTCTCTTTCTTCTCTTGAGACTCTCTTGGAGATTCTCTTATTTGGTGTATAGTAGAAGCTCTATTGGAACTCCGATCTTGCAAAATGGAAGGTGGGAAGTAAAACTTAGGTTTGCGTGTATTATTTTTTTTTATAAAGTTTTCATACATGTATCATGTTATTTGATATGCAAGCATAATCTCAATTCATACATATATCATGTTATTTGATATACATACTTCATTTCAATTATATTATCAATGTTGAGATTATGTCATATTGTACCTTGACATTTGGACTGTGTATCGTCATACTGCTTGATTGGCAATTGATTCCAGTAGCCAGACTAAGTCTTTTCCCTAATACCATTAATTTGTGAACGGGAGGCAGCGATGTTGCTCTAGAAGACTTGGTGACTTAAGCGTGTTCAGTGTGACCCACCTTTCTGCCTGGGGACTGGTCTGGTTAATTCTAATGAAAGTTAGCCTAAAAAGATGTAAGGTTCCACACGCCTGTCCTTTGGACTCAAGAGCTGCTACACATGAGCAGTAAGTATGATATTGATGATGCCTGTCCTTTGGGCTCAAGAGTTTCCACACATGTGTAGTAGGCTAGTCATATCACCATGGATGCCCTGTTATGACTTAACCCTATGAGATACATCTCTGCTAGAACTCTAATAATCCAGCCAGAAAGGAGTTGTACGGACTAAGTTACATATATTCCCTGGCGAGGTATGTATAATGAGAACCCGAAACGAATCCTGGAGAGGGACATTATACGAGAACCCAGGACTGTACTTGGCCATGAATTTCCATGAGACGGTGTGTTGTGCGTGTCTACCTATTCATGCATTTTGTATGGTTGATGATGATTGTATTGTGTTTATCTTATGATTATGATTATGACGAACTCGGTATAAATTGACATAATCCACGGAATTCCTACATTTCCCACTGGGCGATGGCTTATTCCATTGCTAACATTTTCAGGACTTAGACCTTTTTACCAAAAAAGAAGGTCAACAGAAGCTACGCGCGGTGTGAGGCGTGTAGGGTACAGACGTCAATTTAGATCTATAGTGAGTTTTGATGTAATTTTCGCTGTGTACTCATGTATGTAAAAATAATGTACCTCGTGTACTTTGTACCCTTTGTATTCAAAGAGGATAAATAAAAAGATTTGAGTCAATGTCCAAGATTGTTCGCTCTCCAATTCTATGATTTGTTGTGAAATTGTTGGTTAAAGAACGGGGTGTGAGAATTTATGGTATCAGAGCATGATCTTGCGACCAATTCCATACACGTGTCATTTTCTCAGTACAAGCGTCGGCAATGTGAATAAAACACGCATATCGGCCCCTTCCGATATGTGTGTCTACCAGCTTGGTACAATTTTAATGCCTTAGTGTTCACAACAATCCCTTAATACACATATCGGTCAATGACCAGCTTGGTGTGTGTGGCGGTCCCTCAGTATGCGCAATGACGCTCTAACACATGAGCAAGCACGTGTGGCACCCTCTGCTACGTGCCGTCTATGAAAGAGTTGCTTTTGTTTACGTGGCATAAGGTGGCGCACGCGCACCATAAGAATAGGTACTAGGGTAACTCCATCTCAAAGAATTATCTGGATTTTTCTGAGAAATATGGTGGTTAGATGATTACGTGTGACGTATAGTCCTAGCTTGATATTAATAGGGATTGGATATTGTTACACCGAATGGATCTAAATATCCCTATCTTGAGCTTATGATTACTGTGCTAGTCAGATTTTTTAGAGAATAATGGTAGGATGAAGGATAAATTCTTGAATTTAAGCATATTTAATCAGAAATTGAAGGATTTATGATTATATGAAAATTATAAAGTCTGAGAATGATCTAAATAAATAGACGTACATATTGGGACTCTAGATTTGAGGAACTTATGATTATGAGTATTAACCTTAAGGTCTCTGGGGCATTTCCAACTCATGATCTTATATATATAAACAATGATTATGATGATTTTTTTTTTAGCTACATGGGCATGAAATATGAGTGCATAACATGTATATTAGTCTTGCCATGTATGGAGAGTGTGACAGATTAGGATGGATTTCTTATTTGATCTTAATATTATATAATGAGTGATTGTGACAAGAGAAGTGTAGTCCTTGTGGGTATTAGCATACCCAATTTTATTTTAATATTAAGGTGATCAAATGATTGCATTACTTAATAATAATATAATCACTTAGAATATTGATTTTGGGTATTGATATGGTCAAATAAATTAGATTATCATAGTGTGACAAAATGAGGCTTTATACTTTGATTGGAGATATGAGTTTAGTATGTTCTCAACCAATGGTTTTGGATGGACTATACAAAGATCTTAGGTTATGAAATTAACCTAGAGTAAAAGAAGTAATGAAGTATATGATATGGTCACTTAATCAAATTAGTATGCGACCCTAAAGATTGGATGATCCAATTAATTAAAAACCTTATTAGATATATATATACGGATGATTTGATATGTAACGAGCTCAACCTTAGTAAGCAAATCAATGTGATGGATATAGCCTGAGATTTACTTGAGAATCAAGAAATTAGCTTTAGGATGATGCGAAACTAGTTGAGAATCAAGATTAAGGCAAATACGCTGTTGAGAAAATTTTAAGCCTAATATGTAATTAGGTTAAAATAAAAATAAATAAAAAACTAAGCCTTAAAGGAAATTTTGGAATAGAAATAAACCTTAAGGACAATAAGTCTTAAGGAAATTGGCAAGGATACGCCTACTTAACATAATGAGCCTTGAAGGAAATATGGCTTATTGAAAGAATTAAATAACTAACCAAGTAGATTATTAAAAGACATAAGGAGTGGTTGGATCTAATGACCAGATCTGACCAAAGATTTGATAGAATAAGACCCATAACTTGAGGTGTTGAACCAATGGTTTTCACAGCAAGTCTTAGAAGCTTGGAAGCACATAAAAAGATAGAAAACCTTGAAAGCTTGCAACATTTCAGGTTCTTGAGAAAAATGTCGAACGAGCAAACAATTGTATATCATCCAAAAAAAATGTTATATTGATCAAACTAATTTAAAAGAATGTAATTAAGAGCCTTGATGCACCAGTGTCCTCATTCTCGGGGACACCTAAAATTAACAAACCGGCTAGAACTGGAACTAAGAGGTATTTTCGCCATAACATCCAGATATTGGCTGCGATATCGCAACATGAACATTTTTGGAAAAAGAAAGGGGTTCGAAAGAAGGATACCATATGGTTCAAGCTGGTTAAGACCATTGTAGAATGCGGTGCAGTTGGTAGGCTACAATACGAGTTCCTTAAGGAAGAACATGGAAAATGGATGATACTACCATTGGAAAATGTAGGATAGAATGTTTGATGGGAATTTCATGACCTTGATTGACCTTTTATCTCTGTATTCGGGGTGGTATAGGACGCAACGAATGCAGAGGATACCTAGAATATTTTGGACATGGAGAACCTGTGGCCCTGTGTGGTGAATCTCTATAAACCAGTTTATAACTTTTATCACCAAGTTGGCCTAGTATGGGACGGACAAACTTGAAGGATACTAGTTATAGGTTGAGTTTTTGGATGGTTCACATTGTGTGGTGAATTTTTAGAAACCAGGATATAACTTCTATCACCAAGCTTGAACGGTATGGGACGGACAAACTTGGAGGATACTTGTTATGGCTTGGGATCTGAATATTCACAGAACTTGATTGTTGCATTTGTTTTGTGATGCATTCGCGTAGGATAGTGCATTAGGATAAATATAAGTGGAACAAAGGTATTTTTGGTTGACAACTTGAAACTGGAACCAATCCAAAAGTTGGAGGATTTTTCAACTGGTTTTGAACCAAACACCTTATTTGAGTCAAATTGCCAAAGTATTTTTTTACAAAAAAAATTGGGCAACCCAATGGGTCATGTTTTGGATTTTAGGATTGGATACCGGGATTAAGTTAGAAATCAAAGATAACTAATTAAAAGTCACAACTGCAGTCCCTAACCCTAGAAAAGTTAGGAACAGTGACCCATAATAACCATACCTAAGAACATAAGCTAGAAATGGGAATTTACAATTCCATGTTAAATAAAACGTAGATGCATCCAACAAAATAAGACTAGACCTCATCTAACTGTAGATGAAGAAATCAATAGCACGTGACGAGATCATTGGTGCTAATGAACAACTATCACTAAGTAAAGGGTATAAACGATGAAATTCAGTCGTGACAAACAAACCTTATAATCTTACGGACCATAGTCGCTGCTTGAGGAGGAGGTCAACAACCTCGAGTTCATTTGATTTCTAGTGTCAAACGAACACAGAGTTAGTTACCCTTACAAGGAAAGCCACTCATAACTAACTCTGAGGTAATATGTACTTAACCAAAATAAGGCACGATATGAGGCATAAGATCATATTTATATAAAGAAGTAGAGAAATGACTAAGAAGTATCGAGATAAAGTGCCAAATGAAACAAATATAATTAAGATTATCTGAAGAAGCTCTACCTTCTTAAGTATAAGAACTTTCAAGAGCTTGTCAAAATAGCCACAACCTTGTGTGGCAAATCATTTTGAAAAGTTGAATCACTAAGATTATCACTAAGTTTATGCGGTATGGGACGAGTAAACTTGGAGGATACCATTAGTGGACCACTTTTCAAGTGTTGTTTGCAGAGATTGCATTCATACGACTTGACTTGGTTACGTCCCTTATCACCAAATTCTCGTGGTACGGGACACGAAAACTTGGAGGATAATTGGAAAAATCCAAGAAAATGAGTTTGAGTGCATAGGAATGCGATAAAACGTTTAGATTAGGGCATTTCCCAAGGATAGTCTCAGAGATTCTATGACTCGTATGAATTTTCAAAAGAAGTAAGTATATTTAAAGAAATCAAAACAAAATATTTGAAGGTTATAATTATATTGTATGAACTACTCCACCTTTGTTTTATATACCTTGGCCAACATACAAGGTGCATTAGAATTCTTTGACTCCTCACCAAAACTTTACACTATACCTAAGATATTAGGCGATCAAATATTGCAGAATTTTTGAATCTATGAATTGCAAAGAATATGACATTGCTACATTGTTTCTTGGCTTAATTTCATGGAAACATCATAAAGAAGAGTTTAATTTTTCTCCTTGCCAGTGGAGAAAAATGCAAACCAAAAGAAAAAAAATGGGGGGGGGGGGGAAGGCCACGCTCAACTACTTGTTCAACAGAGGAGGCACCTCCTAAGACATAGAATGAGGAACGACCACCTTCAATGACAAAGCAGGCCACACACGACACTGCTACAGGGCAGGCAATGCCATCCCACCTACACCCTTTGTCATGCCTCCGAGCATGGAATGGATATTTGTCGAATTCAATGAGGTGATGAAAGCAACTGTTCAAATGGCCATTAAAGAAATAACCACAAATTAGGTGCACACCATTCAGGCACCAGCGAACATCATTAAATCTGATGCGAATAACACAACTGATCAAATCACAAAGAATAGAAAGGGTTTCAGCCTTAAGGTACATTACTTGGGGTAGGTTCCACTTCTGTTGTCTAAAAGAAGGACTTTAGCCCCTAGCATGCCTTAAGGGGTGCCTTTCGACCATCTTGGTACCTATCGAGAAAATGGCATAACAAAGAGTACCTTAGGGACTGGGCACATAAGAGTTCGGATTATTGCCGACAAGAAGGGTCTGTACCCAAAAGTGTTTTCGGGTGGGGTTGGGCAATCCCTACCAAAAGTGGTTGAACTCATCCACTAGCCATTAACTCAACAAGTAACCGAGATCAACCAATCAAATAAGTAAAGTCAAAAAAAAAAAAACAAACAAACAACTTGTACACTAAATTTTCGGTACCCTCACAAACTCGACAATCCACCGAACAATATTAACAACATCACTATCGAAAAATTTGAGGAAAAAAGAAAAAAACTACAACAAGTTAGCTAAATAGTACTACATACAACTACCGGCAAATTCAAATACAAAAATTAGTTCTACATCAACTATGTGCCATTCCCAGATAAGGCACACAAAAACACAAACTTTCGACCAAAGTTCCACAAAACACTTTCGATTTCAAGGATTGCGAGTTTCACAGGGATTGCCAAAACCAGGTGGGGGAGAAACCGATGAAGCCCTAGGAGCAATATCCGAAGTACTTTTTTCAGAAGGACCCTTTTGGTTTTAACAATTATTGGCATTTTGGCTTTCTCCCGGCCTGGTGTTGTGGCTTTTTGAGGAACAGTTGATGTTTGAGGTGGCTCAGCAACAGGAGCCTTGGCTTTCTCAAAATTTGTGGTATTGACTCTATCCCCAGCCGGTCCTGCCTCCTCCACAACCTGAGTCTTGCCTTTTCTCAACACCAGAACCATAAGTCGGTCTGTCTCAATTTGTTGTCTGGCTTTCATCGCCTTCTCTTCCTTAGCCTTTTGTGCGGCTTCTTCCTGCCTTTTTGCCGCAAGAAATTCAATCATATCAATGCGATCCCTGAAGAACTGACCGACATCATATACAACATCGTAGGCACCTTGCATATACCGTTCTTGTAGTTGAGAGCCAAACTCTGTAGAATCTTTATATTCAGATAGAATATCTTTTTTTATCCTACTTGTCTCATCACGCTCTACCTTGAGCTCAGCATTTTTTATGGGCAAATCGACTTCAAGAAATTCAATCCTTTTCTTTTGCTGATAAAAAATAGCACGCCACTCTGCCTCCTTGATAGTTAATTCTTTCTCATAACCTGCCAACTTGCTCCTCAGCCCAACAAAGTCGATGTCTCTCTGAGAACGGTCCACCTCATTGCAGGCTATCACTTGCTCAATCTGTTTCAGGGCGATAGAGGCGTTCGCGGCAATCTGTGCAGCAATACACCAAGAAATGAGCAAGGGAATGAGATACAATTCAAAAAAAATACCCCCTACTGCATTACTCGCACACTATTTAAGGTTGTCAGCGTATGTTCTCTTATGTGCCTTTTCAGCAACGTCCGACGAACACCTAACTCAGCAGCCAGCAAAAGAGAACTCAAGACCATTAAGTTTAGCCCGTTTGGCCCTGGTTTCTGTGCTGAAATCTTCAAAAGAGGGGAGCATAGACGGGTACCCCTCAGAACACTCAACAAAGGTACCCTGTGATTCTTGCAAGACACCTCCGGGCAACACCGGTATTATGGAAAGACTTACCGAAAAAGAATGACCTGTTACCTTCTCCTTATGAGCCCTCATTGTAGCTTCAACAAACTGCTTCTCAGCATCACCAAAGCTCATGTTAAGCCGCGACATCTCTCGGCAAGACAATCTTCTTCGTAGAACTCTTCGACTAACTGTTCGACAAAGTTGGGATGTGGAAGAATTTCTGGACAAAGAAGATGGGAATGGTGACCGGAGATAAGGATGTCGGAGGAAAGTCTCGCTAGAAAGTCGCCTTGATGAAAGGAAGAGTGCGTCGACCTTAAAATGCGCATGAAAAAGGACAACTGAAGGTATCGGTTTCCCGACAGGTGGGACCCATGAACACAACAGTAAAAAGATGATGAGCATAATAAACGAAAAAAACAAAGGGGCCTGCAAACAGTAACCATACAGTGGTTTACTATTTCAAAACCAGGGGCTCACTGTTCCAAAACCATGGGCTCACTATTCCAAAACCATGGGCGAACAATGAAACCATATAGTGATTCTAAACAGTGACAGCACAGTGCTACTAACAAAACAGTAAACATTATTACAATGTACATACAGACACTATTACAAAGTAAGGAAAAAAAATAAAATACAAAAGCTATAGTACCATGCGATGGATACTATCATAATAACATAAATTGAATTTCGAGGGCGAAATTCTTTTAAGGGGGGTAGAGTGTAATACCCCCGGAATTAGACTATATATATATTTATTTATTTATTTAAAATACAACATATGGATAAATAAAATTCTATATATGCTAATAATATGATATATATGCCACAAGATGAGAATATTAGTTAGTTTTGAGCCCATGTCCATGATATATACGTAACAAGATGGGAATATTAGTTTTGAGCCCATGTATAATATTGTTGGACTTGTAAATCACAAAATCCACAATCAAGTCCAAAATCAAATCTATGGCAAGACCCAAAACCAAGTCCAAGCTCACTAATTGGAAGCTTCTAGGTAAATTACTAGTGTTGCAAGTTGACAACTTGCATTACATGTGTATGGCTAAGATTTTATGGTGAATTTTTAATTGAGTTGTGTGAATTGGATGGAACTAGTATAGAAGGAGGTGCCTCCCCCTCATTTCTTCCATCCCATTCTTCATTTCTCTTCCCTTCCCTTGGAGACTCTCTCTTGAAAATTCTAGTATACTCTGTGGTTGTGGTTTTTACTGATCTTCCACATTAGAAAATATTTTATAGAGTACTTTCCTTTCATCTCTTCCCTCCCTTGAAGTATTTTCTCTTTCTCCATCTACAATTTCTCTTTCTAGAAATTCTCTCTTTTCTCTTGAGACTCTCCCATTTGGTGCATAGTAGAAGCTTTGTTCGAACGCCGATCTTCCAAAATGAAAGATGGGAAGCGAAACTTAGGTTTGCGTGTATTATTTCTTTTTATAAAGGTTTCATACATGTAACATGTTATTTGATATGTATGCATAATCTCAATTCATACATATATCATGTTATTTGATATACATACATCATTTCAATTATATTATCAATGTTGAGATTATGTCATATTGTACCTTGACATTTGGACTGTGTATCGTCATACTACTGGATTGGCAATTGATTCTATTAGCCAGACTAAGTCTTGTCTCTAATACCATTAATTTGTGAACGGGAGGCAGCGATGTTGCTCTAGAAGACTTGGTGACTTAAGCATGTCTAGTGTGACCCACATCGCTGCTTGGGGACTGGTCTGGTTAATTCTATTGAAAGTTAGCCTAAAAAGATATAAGGTTCCACATGCCTGTCCTTCGGACTCAAGAGCTGTTGCACATGAGCAATAAGTATGATATTGATGATGCATGTCCTTTGGGCTCAAGAGTTGCCGCACATGTACAGTAGGCTAGTTATATCAGTACAAGACTTGACACTGGACCTTATTCAATTGATAAGAGTTGTACCAATGCGTACATAGAAATATGTCAGTGAAGGATGGAGATCGCCCTGATATATATATATGTGCATTTTGAATCATGCATAGCATACTGGTAAACAACACGACCACTTAGGGACATGAGTATTATGGCCTTTAGAATTGATTATCGGCATGGATGCCCTGTTATGACTTAACCCTATGAGATACATCTCTGCTAGAACTCTGATGATCCAGCCAGAAAGGAGTTGTATGGACTGGGTTACATATATTCCCAGGCGAGGTACGTATAATGAGAACCCTAGACGAATCCTGGTGAGGGACATTATACGA
The DNA here is from genome assembly GCA_035771175.1 of Paratinospora sagittata. Classification (NCBI taxonomy): domain Eukaryota; kingdom Viridiplantae; phylum Streptophyta; class Magnoliopsida; order Ranunculales; family Menispermaceae; genus Paratinospora; species Paratinospora sagittata. Next base: position 37,471,403 of record CM069589.1, read on the forward strand.
GAACCCAGGACGGTACTTGGCCATGAATTTCCATGAGCCGGTGTGTTGTGCGTGTCTACCTATTCATGCATTTTATATGATTGATGATGATTGTATTGTGTTTATCTTATGATTATGATTGTGATGAACTCGTTATAAATTGACATAATCCACGGAATACCTACCTTTTCCACTGGGCGATGTCTTATTCCGTTTCTAACATTTTCAGGACTTAGACCTTTTTACCAAAAGAGAAGGTCAACCGGAGCTACGCACGGTGCGCGGCGCTTAGGGTACAGACGTCGATTTAGATCTATAGTGAGTTTTGTTGTAACTTTCGTTGTGTATTCGTGTATGTAAAAAAAATGTACCTTACTTTGTACCCTATGCATTCAAAGAGGATGAATAAAAATATCTGAGTTGATGTCCAAGATTGTTCGCACTCCAATTCTATGATTTGTTGTGAAATTCTTGGTTAAAGAACGGGGTGTGACACTGACATTAGGTGTCTCATTCCATTTTTAGATAAACTATTATTATTACCATGAATTCACAAAGGAAAAAGATTTTTCTTACTTATCAACAAACTTGGAATTCAATTTTATAATAATAGAAGCAACAAAACATGGGAAATCTTCTTTTTGTAGCCTTGCCTGTTAGATATGGTGTGGCTCGGTCTCACCATTGGATAATTTCTATTTGTCTACGATTTCCTTGTGTATTAGTTTTTTTGTCTAAAATGGAAATTTTCCTAGTTTGTATTGGAAACTTTCCTAGTTTGCATTGAAAACTAATTCGTATTGGAAACTAACTCTATCACCTAGTATTATATAACCTCATTGGGGTGTGAGAATTTTGGATTTGTATGAGAGAACTTTGTGAGTTGAGAGAATTTGTTTTAGATCTGATTATAGGTTGTAACATATTTGCATTCTCTTGTTAGTAAATTGATTCTCATCTCCTGTGGACGTAGGTGTAAATTCACCGAACCACGTAAATTTGTGTGTTCTTGCTTTGGTTTTATTTTTGCAGTCGTTTGGATCGTTTGATCGTTTGGGTTTGTGCGCTTGTTATTTGACTTCCGCTTCCACTGAACACAACACTGCCCATATAGTCTTTGAAAACATAAAAAATAATAATGTTTAGAGATTGAAACATTTAAAGATAACCTATATGGCTATAAAGAAGAGAAACAGGGCTCGTGTGGTTTATTTTTCATCAAATATCTTTTGCTTCTAAGAATATTTATAGAATTTGATCAATAAAATACAACATTAAGATAAAAAAATGGAGGTACCTAGTTATCGACCATCCAATTCTGAAACTGTGACATTATTTATTGAAACAATATTTACCTTGTTCATGCTAGAGTTGTTCTCCACCACATTGTTTCTGGCATAGAAGCCAGGATGATTTGGTGACAGTAGAACTGTGACTTCATTGCTTAGCATCGAAACAACATCAGACATGGCGGGCCTATCATTTGCTTGCTCTTGAACACACAAGAGTGCCACATTTATGTATCTTAAAACTTTTGATGTTGGAAAATAGTCGCTCAACATTGGATCTATTAACTCCAATCCACTTTCCCTTCTCCACAAGTTCCATGCCTGACAATTCAAAAATCCATTATATATAATTTCAAATGCTGGATTTTTTTTTATCATCCTGTTTTATTCAACCATTGTTCTAAAGGGGCTTAATTTATACGAAAGTAAGGTTCATATTAGAAACTTACACGTCCAATGAGATTGAGAGAATCATATTGATTGAGAAGAAGAGACCCTCTCTGACATACCCCGGGACATATAACCACTGTTTTACCATTCAAAGTTTCATTAGTGCGGCACAAATATTTAAGAAAAAAAAAATGTATGATTTTTATGCAACCTTATCTGTGAACAAGTACATGGGAGCAAGTATACTTACAATGTCCCGACAATTCAATTGGTATTTCCTTGAGACTTGTTTTCTCCAAACATTCTTGCCATGCCAAAATCTGATTTTTTCGTATTCATTTGATTATCTAATAAAATATTGCTAGCTTTTTAAGTCTCTATGAATGATTTGCAATCTAGAAAGCTGATGAAGATAAAGAAGTCCTTCGGCGATCCCTTCGATAATGTGAACCGGTTTCTCCTAATCTAACACACTCCTATTAGTTGGATCTGTCGTTATGGAATATGCAACCACTTCATAAATTTCTGACCATGAGAAACAATACGTAAGTATATAACTAACTTATTAGAATGAAAAAACCGATTATATATGTTGAGGAAAGGAAAAAAAAAAAAAGCAAATATGTTGAGTACTACAAACCAAAAAGAAAGAAATCCAAGCTTTTGTTGGGCATGTACTCGTAGATAAGTATTTTCTCTTTGCCTTCAATGCACCAACCAAGAAATCTTACAAGGTTCCTATGTTGTAGTTTAGCAATTAGTGTACCTCATTTTTCAGCTCCTGCATACCTTGTCCAGACCCTCTCGAGAGCCTTTTAATTGCAACTTCTTGCCCATTTAATAATTTACCCTGAAAAAAAAAAAGATTGTTGACCTTAAGATTTTAAAGCCAACTCCTAAATATTATCATTACTGCAAAAATAATCATACTTAAAAACATTTACAAACTAGATTTATGCATGATAATTGAACTACTACACATAAGCACATTAGATATCAAGTTGAGAAAACACCTGGAGAAGGGTCTTCCAAGCTAGTCCATGAAGTTAAAGACCATGTTTGTCCTTTTCTTGAATTGAACCCAAGTTTCATTCCTGGAAGAAATGTGTCTGTAGGATAATCAGAGCTCTGCCACAGAACTATATCAGAATTGTTGCAATCTCCTAGTATGAAATAGCCTGTATCCAGAATCGTAGCGCTTGTGCTCTTGGGACTTGGTGGCAAAGAAGTTAGTGAATAAAACATACCTTTCCCATCATAAATCAGAAGATTGCCTTCAAGGTTTATGCTAAGAAAACTAGACGAACTCAAGTTCTTGCTTATTGGGTATTCTCTGTTTGCAACCCATAGTACAGTTTTGTTGTGAATTGAAATGTTCTTGTTATTGGGGACCACGCCCATGTGGTATTTCCTTGGTGGATGGCGCATGCGCAGAAAGTAAATGAACGGCGCATGCGCCGAATGTTTTTTTTTAATATATAAATATATTATATTAAAATAATATATTTATATTTACGTTTTCACCCCTGATTACACCTATAAATAGAGCTCAACTTCAGTCTTCAAATTCATTCCTGAGAGTCAGAGAGTTATATTCTTAGAGATCTATTAAGAGATCTAATCTGTAATATTCACCTAAGGGTGTAGTTTGTATTCTCTGATAATACAAGTTTGCTGTCTCCCGTGGACGTAGGCAATTTGCCGAACCACGTTAAATTTGTTGTCTTGTTTTTCTTTTCATACTTTACCACGATTCCGCACAACAAATTGGTATCAGAGATAAGGTGAAGCTTTGGAAGAAAAACGGACACTCTGTCGAAATTTTCGAGACTGCGTCGAAATTTCGAGATTCTGTAAAAGTGATCGGAACTGTTTTCTGATCACCCGTGGAGGTAGCTCTTGTTCCCATGAGTCCAACGCAATCAACGGCGAGAAAAACGGACAAGAAACGAGTCCCCAGGAGCCGATCAAAGTTTGATCCCTGTGCCGCATTTGGAAGCACTGTTCACACCAGCCACAGCGTGCACTGTTCACACCGGCCCGGCAGTACACTGTTCTTACCGGCTACAGCAGCACACTGTTCACACCGGCGTGCACTGTTCACACCGGCCCACTGCCACCCACTGTTCATACCGGCCCACGGAGGTACACTGTTCACTCCGACCCACAGCAGCGCACTGTTCACACCGGCCCACATTCTGCCACTATTCATCTCGGCCCAGTCCGATCAGGCCCATCATTCCGGCTCGTCACTGTTTACGGCCCGTCACTGTTCACTGCCCATCCCTTGTTCACGGCCCGTCACTGTTCAAGGCCCAGCAACTGGTCGGCCCGTCACTATTCACGGCCCAGCCTCTGTTTCGGTCCGTAACTAGAGGACAAATATATGACGAAAAACGTAGAGAACCGCCTCTACCTGAAGAAGAAGCTCTATCGTTTTCAGTACAAGGAAGGTACTCCCATGAGTGAGCATCTTGATAAATTCAACAAGATTCTTGCTGATCTACTAAATCTTGATGTCGACCCTCTTGATGAGGATAAGGCACTATTGTTGTTAAACTTTTTGCCTGAAAGTTATGAACATTTAATAACAACTTTGCTATATGGTAAAGATGAGGTTAAATTCAGTGATGTTTCAAATGCTTTGGTGAACAACGAGTATCGAAGGAAGGACCAACGCGATCACAAGGAAGCATCACCAGCAGCCTTGACGGTATCCAGAGGTAGGGTTAACAACAAATCTGATAGATCCAGTGGGCGAGGCCGATCTCGCTCAAAGTCAAAAGGACCTTCATCACGTCAACGTCTTGGAAATGATGAATGTGCCTATTGTCACCAAAAGGGGCACTGGAAGAAAGATTGTCCAAATAAGGGCAAGATAGATGCAAATGTAGCACAGAAAGCTGAAGAAGATTCTGCATTCTCAGTTTCATCTATAGACATTCAGTCTGATAGATGGATTTTAGATTCCGGATGTTCCTATCATATGTGTCCGAATCGCCATTGGTTCTCAAAGTTGGATGAGTTCAATGGAGGAGTCGTGGTCATGGGCAACAACAATACCTGCCACACAAAAGGTATTGGAACTATACGCCTTAAGATGCATGACGGTACAACAAAACGGCTCACGGACGTCAGATAAGTTCCAGATCTGAAGAAAAATCTGATATCCTTAGGAGTCCTTGATTCCAGCGGTTACAAGGTAACCATTGAAGGTTGAGTTCTGAAAGTTGTACGTGGAGCATTCTTGGCCATGAAGGGTACTCAGAAAGGAAATCTTTATTTCCTTGATGGACACACAGTAATCGGAAGTGTCTCAGCTTGCACCAGTTCTAATGATGTTTCATCGGACACTTCTCGACTTTGGCACATGCGGCTCGGACATGTTGGAGAGAAAGCTCTTCAAACCTTGATAAAGCAAGGTTATCTGAAAGGTGCAAAAACCGGGAAACTTGACTTCTGCGAGCACTGTATCTTAGGCAAGCAGACGAGAGTCAAGTTTGGAACTGCCATTCACCGCACAAAAGGAACATTGGATTATGTTCATACCGACGTTTGGGGACCCTCTCAAAATGCTTCATTGGGCGGTAAATGTTGGTTTGTTACTTTCATTGATGATTTTTCACTCTATGTTTGGGTTTATACCATGAAGCATAAAGATGAAGTGCTAGATATCTTTCTTATATGGAAGAAAATGGTAGAAACTCAAACGGGAAGGAAGATTAAAAGGCTCAGATCTGAAAATGGAGGAGAATACAAGTCAGACCCATTTCAGAAATTTTGTGAGAATGAAGGGATTGTCAGACATTTCACAGTCCCAGGCACGCCACAACAAAACGGTGTTGCTGAACGCATGAATCGTACTTTGGTAAAAAAAGTTCGCTGCATGTTATCTCATTCTGGACTGAGCAAGGCATTTTGGGCTGAAGCTTTGTCATATGCCTCTCATATCATCAATCGACTTCCTGCAACAGCACTAGATGGAAAAACTCCCAAGGAGGTATGGTCTGGACACCCCGTTTCAGATTATGATTCTCTGCGCATTTTTCGATACACTGCATATTTCCATGTGAAGGAATCCAAACTGGATCCTAGGTCCAAGAAAGCGATTTTCATGGGCTTTAGTGAATGAGTTAAGGCTTTCCGACTATGGAACCCTGATACAAAGACGATTGTAAAAAGTCGAGATGTAACTTTTGATGAATCTGTGATGTTAAAGCATACAGTTTCTGATAAAGAAAATCGCGATCCAGATTTGCCTCAGCAGGTGGAGTTAGATATTCCAGTAACTCCTAGCAAGTCAGCAGAGATATTCAACCATCCTGAAGAAGAGGAGGAAATCTCAGTTGAGGTGGAGGCTCCAGGACCAGACATCAGTCAAGAACCAGAATCAATTGCCACCAGTCGACCACGAAGAGAAATCCGGAAACCTGTTCGGTACACTGACATGGTTGCATATGCATTTCCAGTCACCGGAGATGATATTCCATACAATTACAAAGATGCTATTCATAGAATGGAAAGTGATAAGTGGAAAATGGCAATGAATGAGGAGATGACATCACTCCATCAGAATCAGACTTGGAAGTTGGTTCCACTTCCAAAAGAAAAGAAATCAATTGGCTGCAAATGGATTTTCGCTAAGAAGGAAGGCTCTCCCAGCACAGATGATATCCGATACAAAGCCAGACTGGTAGCAAAAGGCTACGCTCAGAGGGAAGGAATTGACTACAATGAGGTATTCTCACATGTTGTTAAACATTCTTCAATTCGAATATTATTGGCTTTGGTTGCACAGTTTGATCTCGAGTTAGCCCAACTCGATGTCAAAATGGCTTTTCTGCATGGTAATTTGGACGAGGAGATATATATGTCTCAACCAGATGGATTCAAAGTACCAGGAAGAGAGAATTGGGCTTGCAAGTTGAGCAAGTCACTATATGGCCTAAAGCAGTCACCGAGACAGTGGTACAAGCGATTTGACAGCTTCATCCAAGGGCAAGAATATACCCGGAGTCAGTTTGATCATTGTGTCTACTATCGCAAACTTCAAGATGGTACATTTATCTACTTGCTTTTATATGTAGATGATATGTTAATCGCATCTAAAAGCAAGGTGGAGATCAACAAGCTGAAGGCTCAATTGAGCTCAGAATTTGAAATGAAGAATCTTGGAGAGGACAGAAAAATTCTCGGGATAGAGATAACTCGAGACAGAGCCAAAGGCAAAATCTGTTTGACTCAGACTCAGTACTTGAAGAAAGTTCTTCAAACTTTTGGCATCGGCAATGACACAAAACCTGTGAGCACACCATTGGCACCACATTTCAAGCTAAGTTCATCAATGTCACCAAATTCCGAGGATCAGAAGAAGCAAATGGAGAATATTCCATATGCAAATGCAGTTGGTGCATTGATGTATGCTATGGTGTGTACCAGACCTGACATCTCACATGCTGTAAGTATGGTCAGTCGTTACATGCACAACCCTGGTAAAGGCCACTGGCAAGCAGTGAAGTGGATTCTACGGTATATTCATGGTACTGTGGATATTGGTTTAAAGTTCGATAGAGATTCGAAGAGTTGTAAGCATCTAGTCGGATATGTGGATTCGGACTATGCTGGAGATCTTGGCAAGCGCAGATCTACTACTGGTTTTGTTTTCACTATGGCAGGAGTACCAGTGAGTTGGAGATCAACACTACAGTCAACAGTTGCTTTGTCTACTACAGAGGCAGAGTACATGGCAGTAACAGAAGCTTTCAAGGAAGCAATCTGGCTTCATGGATTGACTACAGACTTGAGAATTGTGCAGAAGAATGTTGAAGTTTTCTGCGACAGCCAGAGTGCCATTTGTTTGGCAAAGAACCCAAGTTCATCACAGTCGAACGAAGCATATTGATGTTCGTTTTCATTTTGTTCGAGAAATAGTAGAAGAAGGGAGTATTCTTCTGCAAAAGATCAAGACTGCAGATAACCCCGCAGATATGCTTACAAAGGTAGTTACAGGGATCAAGTTCCAACATTGTTTGGACTTGATCAACATCTCACGAGCTCGGAGTGCCTAAGGGCACTAATGGAGGCAGCAACAGTCTTTTGAAGGAAGCTTACTATCTGTAGAGAGATTGTAGGTGTAGAGGAGCCCCGTTCCACATGAGGTGGAGGTGGAGATTATTGGGGACCACGCCCATGTGGTATTCCCTTGGTGGATGGCGCATGCGCCGAATGTTTTTTTTTAATATATAAATATATTATATTAAAATAATATATTTATATTTACGCTTTCACTCCTGATTACACCTATAAATAGAGCTCAACTTCAGTCTTCAAATTCATTCCTGAGAGTCAGAGAGTTCTATTCTTAGAGATCTATTAAGAGATCTAATCTGTAATATTCACCTAAGGGTGTAGTTTGTATTCTCTGATAATACAAGTTTGCTGTCTCTCGTGGACGTAGGCAATTTGCCGAACCACGTTAAATTTGTTGTCTTGTTTTTCTTTTCATACTTTACCACGATTCCGCAGAACACTTGTATCAAATTCCAAGGTAGAGGTTGTTGGATTGGCCAGGAGAGAAGAAGCCTAATTCGAGAATCCCACTTGCAGACGCTATTGTTTCTGAGAAATTCATCCATTTCCCTTGATTTAATGATGTATCAATAGCAGTACAGATTTGCCAAAAAGATGAAATAAAGAAAAGGGTCTTCAATGGTAATAAGGTGGGCAATGGCAGCAAGTGGTGATGCAGAGACATAGTTGCAGGTAGCATTGAAAGATCACATGCTTTTAGAAGTCTTCAACGATGATTTTGATATTATATTGCAATTATTTTGTAAATGAAACAATATTCCATTAAACTGCTGAAAGAGGTACAATATCTGTTTGGCATATTTGCAGTAGCCAAAGAGGGGCGTCTTCTATCCAAACCAAGGGGCGTCTTCTATCCAAACCAAACAATCAGCTAATGACAAACCAAGCTTAGCCAGGGCGTGAGCTGGAGCATTACAGGATCTTGGAATATGAATCAATCAAATAATTAAAGAGGAAAATAAGCCTTCAACTAATGTTGTGAATGAATTAATGTAAATATAGGCTATAGCATAAAAATTAACAAAAAGATTTTGAGGTTCTAATATACACGAGGCACAATTTATTTTTTTATTTATTTTTTTATTTTTTTGAAGAAAGGCACAAATATTTGAACAATAAAATATAAGTGTATAATGTGGTCTACTACGGTCTAAGATCGCAAAATATTCCATGGGTAGGTGAGGCACAAATATTTAATCAATATGAAAATGCGGGATTTGAGTTTGGTGGAGATGTATAGGCCTGTCTCAAGCTATTGGGTGAAGGGCTCAGGGTGGGACTGGAATGCTCTATCAGGTTTACTCCCTTTTGAGGTTGAAAATAAACTTGCTGCTGTGCTCTTATGGGATGAGGAGGAGGTTGCAGATGGCATATGTTGGGGAGCTTCTAAGAGTGGCATATTAACGGTGACCTCTGCTTATACTATTTCTACTGGCACTCTTATGGGAGATCCTAATTCCCTTTGGAGGATGATTTGGAAGCTTAAAGCTCCTCAAAGATGCAAGACTTTTTTGTGGATGGTTGCGCATCGAAAGATCATGTGCAATGCTGAGCGGATGAAAAGGGGTTTCACCATGGCATCTGACTGTATTGAATGTGTGGGATGTATCGAGGATGTTGATCATATTTTTCGAAATTGCTCTAGAGCCGTGCAATTATGGAAGCGTCTATTGCAGCCAGTTGAGTATCATCTTCAGAGCAATTTGGATTTTCAAAGCTGGCTTGCTCATAATCTTGCTGGCGTTAATGATTGTAATGTTGACTATGACTGGGCTTCCTACTTTACAGTTGTCGTGTGGGCTCTTTGGAAATGGAGGAATGATTTAGTTTTTCGTAATCTTCGTTTTCACTTCGAGTATAGCATGGCTTGGCTTAAAGGGAAAGTGGCTGAAATCATTCATGCTTTTCGAGCCAAAGTGGCGGTCCATGGTGCTGGACTGATAGAGAGGGTGAAGATGGTAGGCTGGTGTGCTCCCAACCATGGTTGGACTAAGCTTAATACTGATGGATGTCTTAAGAAAGCTTCATCGCGAGCAGGGGGTGGCGGTCTTCTCCGTGATTATCGTGGTATGTGGTTGAGGGGGTTTGTGGCTAATATTGGGTCTTGTACTGCAACTGAAGCTGAATTATGGGCTGCTGTTCATGGCCTCCGTCTTGCTTGGGATGAGGGTCATCGTTCTATAGTTTTCGAAACAGATTCGGCTATGGTGGCTGGTTGGTTAAAAGGCAACAGTATGCCGCAGCTTAGCCTTTCCAACTTGGTAAATGAGTGTAGAACACTCCTTCAGAGAGATTGGATAGTTCAAGTTGAGCATATTTATAGAGAAGGTAATAGAGCAGCAGACTATTTGGCTACTGAGGCTTTGAAGTTCAATCGGGGAGTGTGTATCCTGTCTTCCCCTCCCCGTGGGTTATTCAATATTTTGAGGGAAGATGCAACTGGGGTTACTTGGCCTAGGAGAGTTCGAGATGTAGTGTGCTAGTTGTTCTTGCTGGGTATTCCCCCTCTTTTCCTTTCAAAAAAAAATGTTCCATAACAAATAGCTATGAAACCCACATTTCATAGTTGAAAATGTGTTTTAGCAATGAAACTATTTCATAGCTAAAAAAAAGTAAAGGTAACAGCTACAAAATCAAAATGTTGTGGCTAAATACATCTTTTAGCTAGGAAATCGATTTTATAGCTAGAAAACGTGTAAAAATTAATGAATACTATTTGAGAAAAAAAAAGAAGAAGAAGAAGGAACAGAGATTATGGGTTCCTGTAATAGCCAATGGCTACTCTAGCAATTTAAAAATAAAAATAAATATATATATATATGCATATAAATAAAAATATAAAAAAAAAAAAAAAAAGAAGGGGAGGGTCACACCTCATCATAGCCCGAGAACTCAAAAGAAGAAGAGAGGACGTGAAAAGACTGAGTTTGGAAAGCCTTAGAATTCTAATGAGAAAAGATATTGAAATAGAAGAGATGGCTGCAATTATTGTGCAATAATTAGGGAGAAGAAAAAGTAGTTTATGAAGGAGAAAAAGAGTGGCCTTACAAATCAAAGAAGAGGAAGAAGAAGAAAAAGAAAAAGAATAGAAGAGAAGAATAAGAAAAAGCTGCGATTGGAGAGAAGGAAGAAAAACAAATGAAACCTATATTTGAGCAATACATTTAAGAGGTCGACTACGAACAAGAAGATGTACAAGGGCTGAAACAATTTTCTAACATTTGATAAAAGAATGAAGTGATCAACTGTGTATTTTTTTTTTATCTGAAAAAATTTAAGCATGAAACAACATGGTAAACTATCCTGCTTATAATTATCCTACATAAAACGTTAATTCACGAACGAATGAGTGTACGTTAGCGGACCTGCGCCACGCATTGACGCGTGGCGCAGGGCTTTTTTTTTCCGTGGTTTATTTAAATTCTTTTTTTCTTTTTTTTTTTAAACGGTAAAAAGAAAACTTCTATAGTTACGTTTTAATTTCAATTACAATATAATATCTTTATAGGATATTATGTAAATAACACATTTAATCTTATTTTATCTCAAATGTTATGATTTTATTATATAATAATATAACATTTTTATATGATATTATGTATAATACTAAAATCATTTTTCCAGGTGTTAGTAGTTCAAATGTCGTGATTCATGTACCTTAATTACCTTATAGTCAAAATGTAAGACAATAGGGTTTCTGTAGAAAATTCAAAGATATGTATTCTTCTCTAAAATAGAAGCAATATATAGACAATTACATCCTAAAATTAGGTCCTAAATTAGGGAAACAAATTGTTTCTATATTTACAGAATCTATTACTTTTTATATAGCTTGTTTCTATATTTATAGAATATATTACTTTATATATGCTGACACTCCCCCTCAAGTTGGCGCATAAGTGTCTATCATGCCCAACTTGTCTATCATTCAATCTTGAAAAAAAAGTGTGGTTGCAGTTTCTTAAGATATCCAAAAAAAGATGTCCTAATTTACGGTGCCATAACCATATAGTTGCTTGATCCTTGTCTTCATTACTACCTTGATTTGCCTGACTGATTTTCGATCCCTCATTCTCTGCCAACTCCAAGTAGTAGAGTTTGCCCCGTCTAACACCATAACCAAGAATCTTCCGGGTTAGAATGTCCTGGATGGGCAACATTTGCCGTAGGCAGCTGATTTTCTTTCGAGGATGTCATCATAGCTTTCCCAGCAATCTTTTTACGAGGTTTCTTTGAGAAGTCCCACCACTCCGGATAGCCAATAATCTCGTAGCAACGCTGTTGCGAATGACCCTTTTCCCCGCAGTGAGTGCAGAGCAGGTTGTTGACCTTTCCAGATGATTGATTGTTTCGATTAGCTGATGATCTAGACGACGAACCTTGTCGAGTTTGATTAGCCAGCATAGCCGAGTTCTCGAAGATTGGGCGATAGCTCCCCATTGTCTGTCTTTGTTGATATTCTCTCCTGACATATGCATATGTGCTCTCCAAATCAAGTTTTGGGTCTTTTCGCAAGATTTCTCCATGAACCTGATCAAACTCAGAGTCAAGTCCACTTAGAAAAATATGAACTCGAAGCCTAGCCATCGCGGAGTGTAACTGGATTACCCCTTCGACTGTTCCTTCTTGAAAGGTAGTTCTATGATCAATTTCCTAGAAAATAGCGACAAGTTCATTATAGTATGTTGATAATGGTCTACCATTTTGCTTGGTAGAAAAAGATCTCTGGTTCAACTCAAAAATACAAGTTTCGTCTGATCCATCATAGAACGTTTTTTATACGGCCTCCCATATCTCTTTGGCGGTGGAGAGGCGAATAAATCGCTGCATTAGCGACGGGCTCATTGAGTCAATGAGCCAACTTTTCACTATGTGATTTTCAATAATCCATGCTCCAAGATTGGGATCTCCAAATTCTGGTTTTTTCGTTGCTCCGGTGAGGTATCCACCTTTGTTACGTGCGCCAATACGCATCTCCATGAGTTGAGACCATAATGAGTAATTGGTCTCATCGAGGATGATTCTAGTTGGAAAAACAGAATTGTCTTGGTGTACGATAATCTGTTGTGTTGGTGTTGGGATAAGTTCGGTTGATGCTCGTGTAATGGTAGCCATCACCACTCAAAGCTTCACAATGGACGAAGAATTCATAATCGAACCACCGAGCGATGAAGAAAATCGGTGTTGGTTTGCGCCTAGAGATTTGGTGATTGGGTTTTGTAGATGTCGCGAGTCGCAAAGAAAACCCTAGGCACTCCACTTTTGTTTGTTTCTAAGGTTTCTTCTTCTTGTTCTTCGATCGTTGGTTGAGGTGTTTTACTTGGTTTACTTGAGAGTAAGGTAATGGCGCAGCAGCAAGCGGGATCAAAGCCAGGGATGCGGAAGCCGGTGTTCATGAAGGTGGATCAGTTGAAACCGGGGACGAGCGGCCACAAGCTCATCGTCAAGGTCGTCAGTTCGACGACGGTGTTGCAGAAGAGCCGCGTCGTCGCTCAGAATCTCTGGCCCACTCAAATCGCCGAGTGCCTCGTCGGAGACGAGACCGGCACAATTGTTTTAACAGCGCGCAACGAGCAAGTTGACTTAACGAAAGCAGGTACCTTTTCTGCAGTTTCGATCTCCTTCGGTCGTCGGAAAAGGGACTAGTACTGCCGGTACTTGTCTTGGACCTTCTCGGCCGAGATGGATCCTCCGGTGAGATCTACGGCGCGCTTCCCTTTCTGCTCCGCCGATCCGAGCACGCAGATGAACCAGTACAGGGATATAAAGGGATTTGGAGGCGCGATTTGGTGAGGCGCGTGAACGCACCGAAAAAGATGAGTCGGACCGAGATGGAGTGAGTTTCGGAGTTTCAGAGTTTCGGAATTTCAGAATTTTGAAGTTTCCGAGTTTCGGAAAGAAAAGCTTCGAGATTCTGCTTCTGCAGCAATGGCGGACGAAGACTACAACGAGATGGATATGGGACACGAGGATGAACCACCAGAGCCTGGCTTTGGTTCATCCGGAGGTCGGGATCCCGGGCATTATGGACATCGGGATCTCGGGCATTATGAACAGCTACATCAACGACATCTTCGAGTAAGAGTCGTCGAGACCTGCTCTGATACCATGTAAGATAATAGGGTTTCTATAGAGAATTCAAAGATATGTATTCTTCTCTAAAATAGATGTAATATATAGACAATTACATCCTAAAATTAGGTCCTAAATTAAGGAAATAAATTGTTTCTATATTTACAGAATCTATTACTTTCTATATAGCTTGTTTCTATATTTATAGAATATATTACTTTCTATATGCTGACACAAAATAAATTATCAAATGTAACAATGGCAAGGAATATTATCAAGTTCGTAATCTTCTAGTTAATTTGCACTCTTTTTAATATGTATGTTACTTATATTAAATTAACATTTATAAGTATCATATTTTAATTTTTACTAATTGTTAATTATTTTTTTCAATTGTTTTTAAGGCATAGATATCACTTGAAAGAGCATATAGGAAGCTTAAGTGTTTTTATTAAAAAATGATAATACAATAACACATTTAATCTTATTTTTAAGCCTTTTAACCATCACGATAATGATAAATCATACTTTTTATTTTTATTATTAAGTTTTATGTATTTATAATTTTTTTTTAATTGTGATTATTTGTCAATAGACTTTTATAAATTTACATTGTTGATAATTTTAATTTTTTAATTGATTAGATTGTTTCAATTTTATAAATTTTAATGTTACAAAATCTTTTTGATGATTTAAATTTTTTTTGGATTGATTAGATTTTTTAAATTTTAATAATTTTTAATTGTACAAAAATTAATCTAGTCACAAAAAATATAAAAATATAGAATAAAAACTAAAAAAATTAAAAAAGAAAAAAAGAAAAAGAAAAATCGGAGTGGTTCTAAGGATGAAAAGAGTTAAAAGTTTTTTTACCGTTTTTTTTAAAAAATAAAATTTTAAAATGACACTTTCCGTTTTCAGAAGTAATTAAAACAAAAAATAAATAAATACAAGATCCCTGCGCCACGCGTCAGGATACGCGCGAACGCGCACTCTTAAGAGGATATGGTAGTATGTCAGTTAATGCTTGCGTGCGTCCCGTCCACGTAACTTTTAAAAAATCTCTTACGAGTATACATTTGTTAGTCAAAACATGTGTGCTGTGTGTTTTCCACATCTGATTTGATTAGAGAACATGAGTCCAAGTTGTAAATAGCTTATTTTGTAGTCTTTCTCAGGAAGAATTTGATAGGATGAGTGCATGTGAAACAGCCAAAGAAATATTGCACAGACTTGAGGTATCCCATGAGGGAACCTTACAAGTCAAGAAGGTCAAACTTCAAATTCTTGTGGAGAAATATAAGACTAACAGGATGTTGGAATCTGAAACCGTTTCTAAAACAATAGCTAGATACACCAAGAATATAAACGAAATGAAAACACTAGGAAAAAACTATGACCAAGAAAAAATCGTTCGAAAATTTCTGAGAGGGTTACCTAAGATATGGGAATCCAAAGCCATAGCTATAGAGGAAGCCAAAATTTTGGCTAAATATACCTTTGATGAACTGTGTGGATCACTAATAGTTCATGAGATGAAACTTAAACAAAAACAGTCCCTACCCATAGTAAAAGAGAAAAGGAAGAAGGACTTAGTACTTAATGTTGAAACTGACTCATATGAGTCCACCAATGATGAAGTAGCCATGTTATCCAGAAAACTAAACCGCCTCATAAAGAAGAAAGGAATGGCTAGTTCAAAGTTTCACAAAGGTGAGAAATTTGGTGCCAAACCCAGTGAGGTAATATGTTTTGGGTGCAACAAACTTGGACATATTAAGAGTGAATGTCCTAACAAAAGAAGACAGCTTTAACACAAAGAGAAAGGACAAGAAGTGCTCAAAGCCATGTGGGATGACTCAAGCTCAAGTGAAGAGGATTCCAGATCCGAAAGAGAAAAAATAGTGATTTGTCTCATGGCAAACACTGAAGTAAAATGCGAACCCGAAACTGATTATGATGATCTTTTTGATTCCAGTGATGCCGAGTTCACTAAATTCTGTTTTGAAAAGGAAGTAAAAAAGAACACCAAAGTGAAAAAGAAGTTGGTGCAAGCCCTTGAAGAGATTGAATCTCTACAAGGAGTTATAGAGACCATGACCTTAGAAAAGAAGGAGTTAACCAGGGACAATGAGACACTAAAACTGAGTGCGAATGACATGTCCAACATAGTGAAGAAATTCACAAATGCCCAAAATATGTTTGACATGATGCTTAGTACACAAATATGTGTATTTGACAAAGCCAACCTATAATACACTAAGGGGTCAAAACAGAAGAGTTACACCAACTTACTGACCAAAAGACCAACATGCTACCACTATAATAGGCAAGGTCATACCATACTTAGATGCTCATATAAGAGAAGTAAGAAAGGTAGACTTGCATGGGTAGAAAAGACAGTTTTAAATGAAGCTAACTTTGAGGGACCCAAAGCAACTTGGGTATCAAAGTCAAAAGTATTCTATGTGGTGTAGGTTGAGCACAAAAAGCAATGTTGGTACCTTGATAGTGGCTGCTCAAGACACATGAGTGGAGACAAATCAGTGTTCTTAAGCATCCAAAACAAGCGGGAGGAAATGTTACTTTTAAAGGCAATAGCAAAGGCAAAATAATCGACATTGGCACTGTTGGTAATAACTCTTTAAATATTCATGATGTATTATATGTTAAGGGCCTTAAGCATAATCTCTTGAGCATAAGTCAATTATGTGACAAGGGATATGATGTTAGTTTTGAAGCAAATAGATGCATAGTTAAGCATGCGAGTGGTTCAATTACATTCGTAGCATATAGACATAAAAATGAATACTCTACTATGCTTGAAAACATTAGTTATCAAAATGTAACATGTTTGAGTGTTGTTATGAATGATGATGCATGGTTATGGCATAGAAAACTAGCGCATGTTAGCATGGATAACATATCTAGACTTGCCAAAAACGAGCTTGCAAAAGGCATTCCTAAAGGAGTGTACTTAAAAGAGTGTATGAGAGCACTTTGTGAGTTGAGAGAATTTGTTTTAGATCTGATTATAGGTTGTAACATATTTGCATTCTCTCGTTAGTAAATTGATTCTCATCTCCGTGGAAGTAGGTGTAAATTCACCGAACCACGTAAATTTGTGTGTTCTTGCTTTGGTTTTATTTTTGCATTCGTTTGGATCGTTTGATCGTTTGGGTTTGTGCGCTTGTTATTTGACTTCCGCTTCCACTGAACACAACACTGCCCTTATAGTCTTTGAAAACATAAAAAATAATAATGTTTAGAGATTGAAACATTTAAAGATAACCTGTATGGCTATAAATAAGAGAAACAGTGCTCATGTGGTTTATTTTTCATCAAATATCTTTTGCTTCTAACAATATTTATAGAATTTTGATCAATAAAATACAACATTAAGATAAAAAATGGAGGTACCTAGTTATCGACCATCCAATTCTGAAACTGACATTATTTATTGAAATAATATTTACCTTGTTCATACTAGAGTTGTTCTCCACCACATTGTTCCTAGTATAGAAGCCAGGATGGTTTGGTGACAGTAGATCTGTGACTTCATTGCTTAGCATCGAAGCAACATTAGGCATGGTGGGCCTATCATTTGCTTGCTCTTGAACACACAAGAGTGCCACATTTATGTATCTTAAAGCTTTTGACCTCGAAAAAGTGTCGCTCAACATTGGATCTATCACCTCCAATCCCCTTTCCCTTCTCCACAAGTTCCATGCCTAACAATCCAAATTTTAAATCCATTATATATAATTTCAAATGTTGGATTTTTTTTTTTTTTTTATCATCCTGTTTTATTCAACGGTTGTACTAAAGGGTCTTAATTTATACAAAAGTAAGATTCGTTTCAGAAACTTACATGTCCAATAAGATTGAGAGAATCAGATTGATGAAAAGTAGTATTCTTGTTGCCACTTAGAATCTCCAGCAATAAAATTCCAAAGCTGAAGACATCAGATTTGATTGAAAAGAGGCCCTCCCTGACATACTCTGGGGACATATAACCACTATTTTACCATTCAAAGTTCCATTAGTGCGGCGCAAATATGGAAAAAAAAAAAAAACAATGTATAATTATCATGCAAGCTTATCTTTGAAAAAATGCATAGGAGCATGTTTACATACTATGTCCCGACAATTCGATTGGTATTTCTGTGGGACCACGCCCATGTGGGCGACAGAAACATGGAGGGCGGCTCATGCGCCGAAAGAGCCTCCACGTGCCTAAAGAAATTGGACGGCGCATGCGCCGAAGTTTTTTAATTTTTTATTTATAAATATATATTAAATTATATATTTATAATTATTGAAATACCCCTGATTACACCTATAAATAGAGCTCAACTTCAGTCTTCAAAATTCATTCCTAAGAGTCAGAGAGTTCTATTCTGAGATCTATTCTTAAGAGATCTAATCTGTAATATTCACCTAAGGGTGTAATTTGTATTCTCTGGTAATACAAGTTTGCTGTCTCCCGTGGACGTAGGCAATTTGCCGAACCACGTTAAATCTGTTGTCTTGTTTTTCTTTCATACTTTACCACGATTCCGCACCACAAAT
This sequence comes from Paratinospora sagittata, assembly GCA_035771175.1. Lineage (NCBI taxonomy): Eukaryota > Viridiplantae > Streptophyta > Magnoliopsida > Ranunculales > Menispermaceae > Paratinospora > Paratinospora sagittata. The sequence continues at coordinate 37,489,795 of CM069589.1, forward strand.
TGGTATCAGAGCTAAGGTGAGGCTTTGGAAGAAAAAACGGGCACTGTCGAATTTTTCGAGACTGCATCGAAATTTTGAGTTTCTGTAAAAGTGATTGGAACTATTTTCTGATCACCCGTGGAGGTAGCTCTTGTTTCCAGGAGTCCAACGCAACAAACGGCGAGAAAAACGGACAAGAAACGAGTCCCAAGGAGCCGATCAAAGTTTGATCCCTATACCGCATTTGCCGGCACTATTCATTACAGGCGTTGTTCATCCGATACGAATCCGACGATGTTCTGGCCCAGATCCGACTGTTCGCCCTTGTTCACCGGCACAACACTGTTTCAGCCGTCACTATTCACGGCCCGCACTGTTTCAGCCTGCACTATTCACGGCCCAGCCCTCTGTTTTCAGTCTATTACTGTTCACGGCCCCAGAACTGTTTTCGGCCCGTCACTGTTCACCGGAACAGTACTGTTTTCAGCCCGTCACTGTTCACAGCCCAGTCATGTTTCAGCCCGTCACTATTTACGGCCCAGCTCTGTTTCAGCCCGTAACTATTCACAGCCCAGTCCTGTTTCAGCCGTACTATTCATGACCCAGTACTGTTTCGGCCCGTACTGTTCACGGCCCAGCCACTGTTTCGGACCGTCCCTGTTCACCGGCCCAGCCTCTGTTTTCGGCCCGTCACTGTTCACGTCCCAGTTCCTGTTTCGGCCGTCACTATTCACGGCCCAGCACAGTTCAGCCCGTCACTGTTCACGGCCTAGCCACTGTTTCGGCCCCCCACTGTTTCGGCTTATTTTTCGTCTGAATTCAGCAAAATCAGACTCGTTTCCACCATTTTCGACCGTTCCGGACGCAACCGTGCAATTAGTTTCTACAGATTCAGCTGCTAAGTCATAAATATCTTCGGTCTAAATGGCAGAGGAAATCTCAAGCACAAGCAGGCCTTGGCAAAGAAGTTCGATGTCAAATGCAAAGTTCGAGGTGGAGAAATTCAACGGCACCAACAACTTTGTCATGTGGCAATGCGAAGTTCAAGATCTCTTATTCCGAGAAGGCTCACATATCGCCTTGGAAACCAAGCCCAAGGATATGTCCGATGATGATTGGTATTTCGTTAATCGTCAAGCTTGTGGAACAATCAGACTTTGTTTGGCCAAAGATCAAAAGTACTTTGTCATGAAAGAAACTATGGCAACAAGTCTCTGGAAGAAACTGAAAGACAAGTACATGACGAAAAGCGTAGAGAACCGCCTCTACCTGAAGAAGAAGCTTTTTCGGTTTCAGTACAAGCAAGGTACTCCGATGATTGAGCATCTTGATAATTTCAACAAGATTCTTGCTGATCTACTAAATCTTGATGTTGAAATTATTGATGAGGACAAGGCACTATTGTTGTTAAACTCTTTGCCTGAAAGTTATGATCATTTAACAACTTTGCTATATGGTAAAGATGAGGTTAAATTCAGTGATGTTTCAAATGCTTTGGTGAACAACGAGTATCGAAGGAAGGACCAACGCGATCACAAGGAAGCATCACCAGCAGCCTTGACAGTATCCAGAGGCAAGGCTAACAACAGATCTGATAGATCCAGTGGGCGAGGCCGATCTCGCTCAAAGTCAAAAAGACCTTCATCACGTCAACGTCTTGGAAAGGATGAATGTGCCTATTGTCACCAAAAGGGACACTGGAAGAAAGATGGTCCAAATAAGGGCAAGACAGATGCAAATGTAGCACAGAAAGCAGAAGAAGATTCCGCTTTCTCGGTCTCATCTATAGACATTCAGTCTGATAAATGGATTTTAGATTCCGGATGTTCCTATCATATGTGTCCAAATCGCCATTGGTTCTCAAAATTGGATGAGTTCGATGGAGGAGTTGTGATCATGGGCAACAACAATATCTGCCACACAAAAGGTATTGTGTCACGCCTGGAATGCACCGCAGCGCATTCTACCCAGACGTGATGAGTACTCTACCCCTCAACCCGCAGGTCTTGGGAGCACTCCAGCCATTACGTACCACACAATATTGTCACATCCCAGTACACAGCATCGCCGCAGCGTCTAGTACCCCCGGGATCATTTGTCCACACTATTCACTATTCATGAATAGTGCAGGGCCTCCCCCAGATTCGAACTCACAACCTATAGTTTGAATCCGAACTCTGAGTAACCACTGAGCCATACATGAGGCCTTTTTGTCACGCCTGGAATGCACCGCAGCGCATTCTACCCAGACGTGATGAGTACTCTACCCCTCAACCCGCAGGTCTTGGGAGCACTCCAGCCATTACGTACCACACAATATTGTCACATCCCAGTACACAGCATCGCCGCAGCGTCTAGTACCCCCGGGATCATTTGTCCACACTATTCACTATTCATGAATAGTGCAGGGCCTCCCCCAGATTCGAACTCACAACCTATAGTTTGAATCCGAACTCTAAGTAGCCACTGAACCATTGGCTCAGTGGTTACTTAGAGTTCGGATTCAAACTATAGGTTGTGAGTTCGAATCTGGGGGAGGCCCTGCACTATTCATGAATAGTGAATAGTGTGGACAAATGATCCCGGGGGTACTAGACGCTGCGGCGATGCTGTGTACTGGGATGTGACAATATTGTGTGGTACGTAATGGCTGGAGTGCTCCCAAGACCTGCGGGTTGAGGGGTAGAGTACTCATCACGTCTGGGTAGAATGCGCTGCGGTGCATTCCAGGCGTGACATATTGGAACTATACGCCTTAAGATGCATGACGGTACAACAAGACGGCTCACGGACGTCAGATATGTTCCAGATCTGAAGAAAAATCTGATCTCCCTAGGAGTCCTTGATTCCAGCGGTTACAAGGTAACCATTGAAGGTGGAGTCCTAAAGGATGTACGTGGAGCACTCTTGGCCATGAAGGGTACTCAGAAAGGAAATCTTTATTTCCTTGACGGACACACAGTAACCGGAAGTGTCTCAGCTTGCACTAGTTCTAATGATGTTTCATCGGACACTTCCCGACTTTGGCACATGCGGCTCGGACATGTTGGAGAGAAGGCTCTTCAAACCTTGATAAAGCAAGGTTCTCTGAAAGGTGCAAAAATTGGGAAACTTGACTTCTGCGAGCACTGTATCCTAGGCAAGCAGACGAGAGTCAAGTTTGGAACTGCCATCCACTGCACAAAAGGAACATTGGATTATGTTCATACCGACGTTTGGGGACCCTCTCAAAATGCTTCATTGAGAGGTAAACGTTGGTTTGTTACTTTTATTGATGATTTCTCTCGCTATGTTTGGGTTTATACCATGAAGCATAAAGATGAAGTGCTCGATACCTTTCTTATATGGAAGAAAATGGTAGAAACCCAAACGGGAAGGAAGATTAAAAGGCTCAGATCTGATAATGGAGGAGAATACAAGTCAGACCCATTTCAGAAATTTTGTGAGAATGAAGGGATTGTCAGACATTTCACAGTCCCAGGCACACCACAACAAAACGGTGTTGCTGAACGCATGAATCGTACTTTGGTAGATAAAGTTCGCTGCATGTTATCTCATTCTGGACTGAGCAAGGCATTTTGGGCTGAAGCTTTGTCATATGCCTCTCATATCATCAATAGACTTCCTGCAACAGCACTAGATGGAAAAACTCCCAAGGAGGTATGGTCGGGACACCCCGTTTCAGATTATGATTCTCTGCGCATTTTTGGATGCACGTCATATTTCCATGTGAAGGAATCCAAACTGGATCCTAGGTCCAAGAAAGCGATTTTCATGGGCTTTAGTGAATGAGTTAAGGCTTTCCGACTATGGAACCCTGCGACAAAGACGATTGTAAAAAGTCGAGATGTAACTTTTGATGAATCTGTGATGTTAAAGCATACAGTTTCTCATAAAGAAATTCGCGATTCAGATTTGCCTCAGCAGGTGGAGTTAGATATTCCAGTAACTCCTAACAAGTCAGCAGAGATATCCAACCATCCTAAAGAAGAGGAGGAAATATCAGTTGAGGTGGAGGCTTCAGGACCAGACATCAGTCAAGAATCAGAATCAATTGCCACCAGTCGACCAAGAAGAGAAATTCGCAAACCTGCTCGGTACACTGACATGGTTGCATATGCAGTTCCAGTCACCGGAGATGATATTCCATACAATTACAAAGATGCTATTCAGAGTATGGAAAGTAATAAGTGGAAAATGGCAATGAATGAGGAGATGACATCACTCCATCAGAATCAGACTTGGAAGTTGGTTCCACTTCCAAAAGGAAATAAATCAATTGGCTGCAAATGGATTTTCGCTAAGAAGGAAGGCTCTCCCAGCACAGATGTTATCCAATACAAAGCCAGACTGGTAGCAAAAAGCTACGCTCAGAGGGAAGGAATTGACTACAATGAGGTATTCTCACCTGTTGTTAAGCATTCGTCAATTCGAATATTATTGGCTTTGGTTGCACAGTTTGATCTCGAGTTAACCCAACTCGATGTCAAAACTGCTTTTCTACACGGTAATTTGGAAGAGGAGATATATATGTCTCAACCAGATGGATTCAAAGTACCATGAAAAGATAATTGGGCTTGCAAGTTGAGCAAGTCACTGTATGGCCTGAAGCAGTCGCCGAGACAGTGGTACAAGCGATTTGACAGCTTCATCCAAGGGCAAAAATATACTCGGAGTCAGTTTGATCATTGTGTCTACTATCGCAAACTTCAAGATGGTACATTTATCTACTTGCTTTTATATGTAGATGATATGGTAATCGCATCTAAAAGCAAGGTGGAGATCAACAAGCTCAAGGTTCAATTGAGCTCAGAATTTGAAATGAAGGATCTTGGAGAGGCCAAAAAAATTCTCGGGATGGAGATAACTCGAGACAGAGCCAAAGGCAAAATCTGTTTGACTCAGACTCAGTACTTGAAGAAAGTTCTTCAAACTTTTGACATCGGCAATGACACAAAACCTGTGAGCACACCATTGGCACCACATTTCAAGCTAAGTTCATCAATGTCACCAAATTCCAAGGATCAGAAGAAGCAAATGGAGAAGATTCCATATGCAAATGCTGTTGGTGCCTTGATGTATGCTATGGTGTGTACCAGACCTGACATTTCACATGCTGTATGTATGGTAAGTCGTTACATGCACAACCCTGGTAAAGGCCACTGGCAAGCAGTGAAGTGGATTCTACGGTATATTCATGGTACTGTGGATATTGGTTTAAAGTTCGAGAGAGATTCGAAGAGTTGTAAGCATCTAGTCGGATATGTGGATTCGGACTATGCTGGAGATCTTGACAAGCGCAGATCTACTACTGGTTATGTTTTCACTATGGCAGGAGGACCAGTGAGTTGGAGATCAACACTACAGTCAACAGTTGCTTTGTCTACTACAGAGGCAGAGTACATGGCAGTAACAGAAGCTTTCAAGGAAGCAATCTGACTTCATGGATTGACTAAAGACTTGGGAATTGTGCAGAAGAATGTTGAAGTTTTCTACGACAGCCAGAGTGTCATTTGTTTGGCAAAGAACCAAGTTTATCACAGTCGAACGAAGCATATTGATGTTCATGTTCATTTTGTTCAAGAAATAGTAGAAAAAGGGAGTATTCTTCTGCAAAAGATCAAGACTGCAGATAACCCCGCAGACATGCTTACAAAGGTGGTTACAGGGATCAAGTTTCAACATTATTTGGACTTGATCAACATCTCACTAGCTCGGAGTGCCTAAGGGCACTAATGGAGGCAGCAACAGTTTTTTGAAGGAAGCTTGCTATCTGTAGAGATTGTAGGTGTAGAGGAGCCCCGTTCCACATGAGGTGGAGGTGGGGAATTTGTGGGACCACGCCATGTGGGCGACAGAAACATGGAGGGCGGCTCATGCGCCGAAAGAGCCTCCACGCGCCTAAAGAAATTGGACGGCGCATGCGCCGAAGTTTTTTAATTTTTTATTTATAAATATATATTAAATTATATTTATAATTACTGAAATACCTCTGATTACACCTATAAATAGAGCTCAACTTCAGTCTTCAAAATTCATTCCTAAGAGTCAGAGAGTTCTATTCTGAGATCTATTCTTAAGAGATCTAATCTGTAATATTCACCTAAGGGTGTAATTTGTATTCTCTGATAATACAAGTTTGCTGTCTCCCGTGGACGTAGGCAATTTGCCGAACCACGTTAAATCTGTTGTCTTGTTTTTCTTTCATACTTTACCACGATTCCGCACCACAATTTCCTTGTGATTCGTTTCCTCCAAACAGTTTTTCCATGCCAAAGTCTGATATTCTGGCATTCATTTGATTATCCAATAAAATATTGCTAGCTTTTAAATCTCTATGAATAATTCGCAATCTAGAATGATGATGAAGATAAAGAAGTCCTTGGGCAATCCCCTCGATAATGTGAACCCGTTTCTCCCAATCTAATACACTTCTATAAGCTGAATCTGTCAAAATATGCAACTACTTCATACATTTTCAATCATGAAAAATCACATTATGTTGAGGAAAGGAAAAGAAATTAAGATATATATATATATATATATATATATATATATGTGTGTGTGTGTGTGTGTGTGTGATAAACTACATACCAAAAAGAAAGAAATCCAAGCTTTTGTTAGGCATGTACTCGTAGATTACTATTTTCTCTTCTCCTTCGGTGCAGCAACCGAGAAGTTTTACTAGGTTTCTGTGTTGTAGTTTAGCAATCAACGTTGCCTCATTTTTTAGCTCCTCTAGCCCTTGTCCAGACCCTCTTGACAACCTTTTTATTGCTACTTCTTGTCCATTTAATAATTTACCCTGAAAAACAAAGATCATCAACCTTTACATTTTATACCCAAACTATTATAATTGCAGCACATTCATACTTGAAACTTTCACAATCCAGATTCGTGCATGATAATTGAACTGCACATCAGAAATCAATATGAGGTTAATATATAGATGAAGATGTTACCTTGTAAACAGGTCCAAAACCACCCTGTCCGAGCTTATTTGCAACATTGAAGTTTTCAGTACAGGTAGAAACACTTTTGAAACTGAAGAATGGCAACTCCGTATCCCACTTCCCTCCACTCACAATCTTGTTTGAATTAGATAATTGATCATTTTTTTTAGCTTCTGTTTTGGCATTGAAATTGTATGACAGCAGATCTTGGGTCATTTCCTTTTTCCCTGATTTATGAACGACGAAGCCAGTGATTATTCAAGGGGTGTTTGTGCATAATAAATTTTCAACTTTTAAATATAGAAAGATTCGCAAAGTACCTCTTTGTTTCAACTTTCTCTTCCATAAACAATAGGCAAAGCAGCTCGAAATCAGCATTGTGATCAAAATAATGGGCAGTACAAGGACTAGTGAAAGTTTCCTCATATCTCTTTTGGAAGAGTATAATGTAGTAGTGTTTCTAGAATCTTAAAACAAGAAGATGAGAAAGTGTAAAACTCTTCATTAGCAATTATACCGGCAATAAAGAAGTAAAAGGAAAGTGTATATTGATAAAGAGAGAGACGCCCATTAATTTGCATGATTAAGCTAGGATTACTAAATGTCATTACCTCCAAAATTATTTAGCTCAGATGCCGCAACCTTGAGAAAGAGAGTGTCTCCTTCATTATGATCTCGTAAACCTAACAGATCTCCCCGCCATACGAGACACTCATTATTGTTAATGCAGGCATAAGCACTACAAGAACAATTGTTCATGCAAAATAATTTGCATTCTTCAGCATTCATACCAGCCCAGAGCTCTGAATTCACAGGAAGTTTCACATTACCCATTAATATAAATCGGTCTTTATCTCTACATTCCAAAGAGGCTTTTCTCACACACCCGTCAGAATGATCTCTGCGACTCCAATCTCGTAAATTGTAAGCCCCGAAACCTTGCAAACATTGACAAGAGGGAAGCTTTTTCTCATTACAGCTACTGAAAGCCCCACAGAAAGCATAAACTTCACATTGTGTCCTTGGTATTGACCAAAACAAGCCCCACTTTCCAGTCTCGTCCAACCTTGTTAACATATTGATTTTCCCTGTTAAGTCCATAACAAGTCTTGAAATCAAAGATTTGTTGTAAACGGAATAGGTGAAGTAGGTTCCATTTTGATCAGAGATGTAACTAAAATTGTAGATATAATTCAATCTCATTTCTGGAACTAAGCTGAAAACCTGCCCATTCCATCTCCCACTAGTCCAGTATCTTTGAGACCCCCCCTTCATTATGAAAAACTCCAAAGATGAGTCTAGTAATGTTGAGAAAACACCTGGGGAAGGGTTTTCCATGCTAGCCCATGAAGTTAAAGACCATGTTTGTCCTGTTTTTGAGTTGAACCCAAGTTTCATATCTGGAAGAAATGTGTCCGAAGGATGATCAAAGCTCTGCCACACAACTATATCAAAATTGTTGCTATCTCTTAATATGAAATTGCCAGAATCCAGAAGCGTGGCGCTTCTTGTGTTGATCTTAGTGCTTGGTGGCAAAGAAGTTAGTGAATACGACATACCTTTCCCATCTGAAATCAGAAGACTGCCTTGTTCGTTTATGCTGAGAAAGCTGGATGAATTGAAGCGTTTTCTTATTGGGTATTCTCTGTTTGCAACCCATACTACAGTTTTGTTGTGAATTGAAATCTTCTTGTACCAAATTCCAAGGTAGAGGTTGTTGGATTGGCCAGGTGAGAAGAATCCTAATTCAAAGATCCCACTTGCAGACACTATGGTTTCTGAGAAATTCATCCATTTCCCTTGTTTTAATGTATCAGTAGCAGTACAGATTAGCCAAAAAGATGAAATCAAGAAAAGGGTGTCCAGTGATAATAAAATGGGCAATGGCAGCAATTGGTGATGATGCAGAGCCATAGCAGCTAGCTAGCATGGAATGACAAGAAGCATTTAAAATTAATTATTACCATAATGGAACGGTGAGGCTATATAAGAGAGAGCCAGTATGTCTAAGATGAATTCTTCTATCTAACTCTTCAACCTTGACTTTTGCAAGTCTTTTGATCGTCTTTTGCTGTCTTCTTTCATTTTCATTTCAATTTAAAATCTCATCTCTTCTTTCCCTTCTTATTTTGCTTCTTTCCACTTCTTTTCCTCTTGCAGTGGTTTAATTTTTCAGTTTATCAAAATTAGATTTCCAAAGATGAGTTTCACAAGTCTTCACCGATGATCAGAAGCTTTCAAATTACCATAATGGCATAGTGATTACCGGAACCAGTACGCCAAAGATGACTTTTACAGTCTTCAACGATCATGTTCATATTATATTACAAGTCTTGAAGACGTTCGTTTTCTTAGCAGGAGTAAGCTTGATAAAATAAAAGGATGATGACTAGCTCTAAAGTAGTTTAGACCTATGAAATTATATATTTATCTTTTTTAATGGCAGGAGCTAGGAGATAGCTACAAGCTAATTTAATATGAATCAATCAAATAATTAAAGAGGAAAATAAGCCTTTAATGTTGTGAATGAATTAATGTAATTATAAAATGTTAATGTATGATGTGGTTTACTATGGTCTACTCTATGATCAAAGATTTCATTTCGACTTGACTTCGATCACTTGAAATTTAAAATTAATTAGAAGAAGTTTAATTCGACTTGCCAAAGTAGCCATCATTAATTTTCTACCTTACAATGTAGTCAAAAGTAATACGGGGAATAGTGAAAATTATTAAGAAATAATTTCAATTAGGACTCACATAGTGATGAGGAGGTATCCATTCATCATTTCCTAACGTGGTCACCATAAATATATGTATAAGAGAATACATGCTACAGTGGAGTAACTCTTTTATCATAAAAAGTGCATATGTTTCACTCAAAAAACATTGTATAGATCTTAATTTAGTCACTCCTTGTAATACCCTAGGTTTGCGCACACACACACACACAAAAAAAAAAAAAAAAAAAATTGAACTTCGGGCACCATGCTCGAACCTTCACGCACCCTTTTTTACCTATTTAAGGAACCTCCCTCGTCCCCCCCCTCCTTATTTCACACACCAAAATCATTTCTCCTTGTGATTTTTCTTCTCTCTCTCACTCATTTTGAGTTTTTGTCTTCTCTTTTGAGACTTTCTTTCTGAGACTCTCTGTGCGGTGCAAAGTGGCTCTGATAGGGGGAAGGCGCCAGTTCTTGAAGGAATTTTTATCTGAAGGTGGAGAACGAAACATAGGTTTGTGTGTCTTATAACTTTTATTAAAGTTTACATTCATTTATCATTATGTCTACTATTTATTTACACTGCATTATTGCGTATAATGTTTATATTTGTCACACTTATGCCTGTATATTTGGAGTCCATGTATTACATTGTTGCTATGTTGGATTAGTGGTCAATCTGGCTCAACCAGACTCAGTCTAGTCCTCAATAACTTTAAATAGTGAACAAGAGGCAACGTGTTGCTCTAAACTTAGTATTTAAGTAGACCTCGTGTCTCACCTCTCAACTAGAGACTGATCTGGTTGGTCTTATTTGAAAGCTATCAGCTTGTACAAGTACTACTGAATGTCCTAACCTTGCACGTGGTGATACCGACCCTGATAAGGATCACCAGATGTTGTCAAATCCTGTCTAATGTTAAGAAAAGACTGAACCAGTTCATGCATTGGCATCATACATAAGCACCACCTAGGGACGTATGTGATTTATGATTCATATAATAGTTAGAACCAATGCTCACTATTCATTATATTTCCCTGGAGAGGGACGTACAATGAGAACCTGGCTACTCCTGGGGAGGGACATCTGTACGTGAATCAAAAGCGTCGTTCCTGAGGAGGGACGTACAATGAGAACCCAGCTACTCCTGAGGAGGGACATCTGTACATGAACTCAGGCAACGTACAATCCTGAAACCAATACGAGACGGTGTCATGCATACATACATGTTGGATTGATTATGATGCTCTGATATGTATTTATGATATTTGATTATTAAGTTTGTTTTATTAATTGTTATATTCACGAACTATTTTACCCACTGAGCGCGTAGCTCACCCCGTTGTTATCCAATTTTTCACAGGAGATTAGGGTGGACTGGGTGCAGGTTTTTGGGCTCACATTTTTGTACCTTTTGTATTATTCATTGGGGATTTTGGGAGGATGTTCCCTTAACTATTTCATGTACAAATATATTTTAAAATTAATGAAATCAGACTTGTACTTAATTGTGTTTCCGCGCACTCGGTTATTGTTATAATGCATTCGCGCCCCGTCCGTGAGTGTCCTGCCCGTTTAGGTGCTTTCGGGCGGGGTGTGACACTGCTAAAGCGCCTAACCCGAGTTTTGTATCACTCACCAATTTGAGGCGCCGAATGACTAGATCTCACATCTGGTATCTACAAACAGGCATAATGGAGAGTGAGATTTCCATTATTGATCAATTATGATCTCATCTTGATTCTAGTCAAGGCGACATTATTATACGAGTTGAAAATATATATAGCGAACTCTAGGCTCAAATGTCTTATCTTTGCTCACTTTACATAAAGCCCCAAAAGCAACCGCTCGTGTGAGAGAACCAGTTAAAGCCTAAAAACATATTCCAATTTAAAATAAATGTGTGCAACAGATATTGAGCGATAAAAAATACTCAAACCATTCGACATTCATTAATCAATATCCCATGAATAATTTATAACAAGTGTAAAAGAAACTTGAATACACAAAATTACAACCTATGAAGTCCTAATGCTCTAACGTGTGTCACATACGCATCTCTAACAATAGGTTTTGTAAAAGGATCTAGAACCATGCATCGAGTAGGTATGTATTCTAAAAACATTTCCTTCTTAGCTACTATATCGCAGATGAAATGGTATCTCAGGTCAATATGTTTTGTTTTGTCATGGTACTTTTGGTCTTTCAATTCACATAGGCAAGGGCAATCATACTATCACAATGGATTGTCACTAGATCTGTAGACTTTGGGACAACTCCAAGATTGAGAAAAAACCTTTGCAACCAAACAACTTCTTGCCCCATTGCAAAACATGCAACGAATTATGCTTCCATCATAGACAAAGCAATGCAAGACTGTTTCTTGCTACTCCATGAGATAGCTCCTCCATTATATTAAGGAAGAATGTATATCCTGATGTGGATTTTCTTTCATCTAGATCACCACTTCAATCTGTGTCACTATAGCCTACTAAGTGCAGATTCGAACCTTGATAACATAGCATGTAATCAATAGTTCCACGAACATAGATTGATATCAACTGACCAATCCAACCACATAACATATGTCAGGTCGAGTACACATCATTGCATTACATCCGACTCCCAACAACACTGGAATATGTACACGGATCAGCTTATCCTTTTTTTCTAGAGGTTGAGGACACATCATAAGGCTCAAAGATTCACCTTTTACAATAGGAGTGTTAATAGGTTTGCAATTATACATTTGAAACCATTCAAGTACCTTATTAATATAAGTCTTTTGAGACAAGCCCAAAATTCATTTTGAACGATTTATATATATCCTAACTCCAAGGATATAATTTGCATCACCCACGTTTTTCATTTCAAATGTAAAAGACAACCACTCTTTAGTGACAACAAGCATCTCCTTATTATTTCCAGCTAGTAATATGTCATCTATATATAAAGACAAAATCAAAAAGCTAGTCTTGGATCATTTAACATACACATAGTGATACTCTTCAATCATTGTAAACCATTAGAAGTAATGGCTAGATGAAATCGAAAATTCCACTATCTAGATGATAACTTTAATCCATAAACGAAACGATTGAGCTTGCAAACTTTGCTCTCGTTTCTTTTGGATATAAAGTCTTCAAGTTGATCCATTTATATCTTCTCATCCAGTTCTCCATTGAGAAATTCAATTTTAACATCCATTTGACATAACTCAAGGTCCAAATATGCAACAATAGCTAGAATTAAACGGATAGAGGGAAATCGAATAACAGGGGAAAAATTTTCCTCATAATCTACCCCTTCATGTTGAGTATATCCTTTGTCTACTAAGCGAGCCTTGTATCTTTCAATAGAACCATCTACCTTGTGCTTGACTTTTAAAATCCATTTGTTTCCAATAGTCTTGCGCTTAGGTTGAAGGTCAACCAAGTCCCAAACATGATTGTCCCTCATAGACTCCATTTTTTCGTGCATTGCAACAAACCATTATTTACTTTCAGAGGAAGAAAGAGCTTCTTTAATAGTTGTGTTCAACATCATCTTTTGGAGTAACCATAAAAGCATCCCTTTCAATCCAGAAACGACGACGAGGTATATGCCCATGTATGCTTCTATGCAACTGTATAACCTCAAGATTTTCATCCACTGATGTCTAACTAGTTGGTTGAATATCACTCCCACTATCTTTAAAGATTATTCTTCCTTCAATCTCAATAACAGGGTTTGGGGCGTCTCCCATTGTTTCGTCATGTTCATAAAACTCAATTTCTTGGGTTACTTGACCCTGATTAGGAAAATCATCCTCTAATAAAACTACATCTTGTGATTTATTTCAGTAACACCACCATCAACATGCTCACCTATGAAGACATAACCCTTAGAAGTAGAAGAATATCTTATAAAGATACATTTCTTTCCTCTATGACCTAATTTCCCAAATTTATGACAAGTATTATGTAGGTAAGCTGTTGATCCCCATGGACGCAACTAACTTAAATCAGGTTTATTGTCAGTCCATAATTCATAAGTTGTAGATGAAACTGACTTAAAAGGCACACAGTTAAAAATGTAGGCTGCAGTTAATAATGCATCTCCCCGTTAAGATACTGGAGGATTTGCTTGTGCCATCATTGAATGCACCATGTCTAACAATGTACAATTCGGCTTTCTGCAACACCATTTTGCTATGGAGTTCGAGAAATCGTTAATTGTCAAATGATGCCTTTTTCATCACATAGTACTTTAAATTGTTCAGAAAGATATTCACGGCCTCTATTAGTACGAGAGTTTTAACTCATTTATCTAATTGATTCTCAACTTCATAAAGATAACTTCTAACGCAATCTAATGCTTCAGACTTGTGAGATATCACATAGACATGATCAAAACGCGTACAGTCATCTATAAATATGATGAAATGAGGTGCCCCGTGTCGAGCCTTTACAATCATAAGACCACAAATGTCAGAATGTATAAGCTACAATGATTCAGATGCTCATTTGGCTTTGCCAAATGGTTTCCTTATTGCCTTGCCTACTAGGCAAGGTTCACAAGTGGGTAATTGAACTTTGGCGAGTGTGCCTAAAAGACCCTCTCTAGCCAATCGTTGTAGTCTTTCTTGCCCTATGTAACCTAATCTAGCATGCCATCTAATAGTATCAATATCAGATGAAACATAACAATGAGAATCAGAATATCATTAATACTAAAACAATTTAGTATATAACCAAAACCATAATAAAGAGTGTTCAAATATAATTTGACACCAAGTTTTTCAAACACAAATTAAAATCCTTACTCCATCAAGCTAAGAATTGAAATTAAGTTATGTCGAATCCTAGGAACATAAAGGATGTCATGGAGACAAAGACTGTGTCCACAAAGCAAGTTCAGCCGATAGGTGCCAATTCTTAGCACGTCGATGCTAGAATCATTACCCTTGTCGCCAAATCATGCAAGACTTTTGCACACACCATGTACATGATATTGATCACATTTTCTAAAAATTTTGGAGTCTCATTTTATGAAAATGAGGATCTTTAAGAAATGCAAATGTGGAAGAAATGCAAAAAAAAATATGCGGTGAAAAGTCTCTAGAAGATTTATTATATTAGTATATAAATATATCTATACTATTTATAAAGCCAAAACTTTTACATTATGGTGTATTGCTTTAATTATAATTCCAATAATGCCCTTTTTTATCTATTAGAACATTTTATTTTTTGACCCATATTATGAATAGTTAAGGGGTATTTTTTGGAGCATTCAAATTTTCTAACCAACCCACTTTTCTATTTTTCACATTTTTCTCCATATTTGTTTCAACCGACCGATGAAACCAATAAGATTTAGTCATTTACACATCTTTAAAGTGACCTAGTGGTTTAATCATTTTTAATAAAACCTTTCAAGTTTATTATAAATAAATTTGTAAAGCTTCTATAGATTTACTCGTGTTTGTTCACTGAAAAAAAAAAAAAAAGATGAGGAAAAAAGTTTGTTTCAAATAATTATTTAAAAATATAAAAAAAAAAAATTACATCACGTGCAACGCAATGGAGCAAACAAATTTACAATGCACATGCACATTCACTACATATAATGAGGAGAATTGGGTGGGGAAGGAAGATCCAAGGGAAAAGTCACACTTCATGAATAGGGGTTGTTCACAATTTGTTTTGGGGAATTAATTAACTATGCACATGTTTAGTAAGTAGATTCATTATGCATTTAATAAATTCTCAAAATAGAATTAGTCCTGCCTGAGTTTTTTTTTTTTTTTTTCATCTGTTCTACTTCCTATTTTCAAGATCGAATAGTATTAATAACCATAAAAAAATTAATTCACAAGATTTATGTGAAAAGGAGCATCACAAAATAATATTTAATTGTTGAGAATTCTACTTTGAGTCATGATTTAATTATTTTTTAGGGTCCAAGTTTGGTTGGTCTTTGTAAGCATTACTACCTTTAAAGTAATTTAGACCTATGAAATTATATATCTATCCTTTTTAGGACCATAAGACAAAACCAAAATTACTCTGCAGAAGTCATATTTTTTATTATTATTTTCTTTTTTTTTGCTCTCAGCTTCCTGTTCAATCTGAAAACACTTATCAGTAGCATGGTTTCTAGAAATTCATCCATTTCCCTTGTTTTAATGTATCAGTAGCAATACAAATTAGCCAAAAAGATGAAATCAAGAAAAGGGTGTCCAGTGATAATAACATGGGGAAGGGCAGCAATTGGTGATGATGCAGAGCCATAGCAGGTAGCTAGCATGGAATGACAAGAAGCTTTTGAAATTAATTATTACCATAATGGAACAGTGAGGCTATGTAATAGCCAGTATGTCTAAGATGACTTTTCCGGTAGGGAATAAACCCAAGAAATTGCAAATATACACGAAGACCAGAGATTTAACGTTGTTCAGAAAAAAAATTCCTTCATTTACAGAGTGCACCAACACTCAATCAATTATCAATGAAGATTTAAGCACTTTCTCACAATTCTCACCACTTCTCAATCGCATCTCTTGTCACATAAACTCTAATTTTTTATTTTTTATTTTGAAAGCACATAAACTTTAATTATAATTAAGTTTATATAAAAACTTCAAGGGTACAATTATCCTTTTGTAGGTAAAATAATAAAATAATTATTTTCGCTTCATAATATATCATTTTGTTTTTTCTCAGCCCTCAACCATGACTTTTGCAAGTTTTTTGAGCGTCTTCTGGTATCTTCTTCTTTCATTTTCATTTCAATTCAAAATCTCATCTCTTCTTTCCCTTCTTCCTCGTCTTCTTCTTATTTTGCTTCTTTTTCCTCTTGCGGTGGTTTAATTTTTCAGTTTATCAAAATTCGATTTCAAAAGATGAGTTTCACAAGTCTTCAACGATTATCAGAAGCTTTCAAATTACCATAATAGCATAGTTATTACCGGAACCAGTACGCCAAAGATGACTTTTACAAGTCTTCAGCGATCATTTTGATATTACATTACGAGTCTTGACGACGGACGTGTTTGTCTTCTTGATTGCATGGCTTTGTGAAAGTATTTATATATATGATTGATCAAAGGAGAGTACTCCAGTGGATAAGAACATTATGATTTTTTTTTTTTTTGTCATATATATATATACAAACAGACAGTATGGAAATTAATCTTGTAAAGAAGAGCTACCACGAGCTTTTAGTTCTTCACACTGCACAATTGTTTTGTAAGCAGGACTAAGCTTGATAAAATAAAAGGATGATGACTAGCTCTAAAGTAGTTTAGACCTATGAAATTATATATTTATCTTTTTTAATGGGAGGAGCTAGGAGATAGCTACAAGCTAATTTATTATGAATCAATCAAATAATTAAAGAGGAAAATAAGCCTTTAATGTTGTGAATGAATTTGTAATACCCCGAAATTAGACTAAAATATATATAAATTCAAAATACAACATATGGATAAATAAAATTTTATATTTGTTAATAATATAATATAACGTTGTAGATATGAGAGTCACTTCGAGAACATAAACCACAATTATTGGATCTTAAACCTATGTTGGCTAATGAATTCTAGGGCTCAAAAGAAGTTGCGAATAGGTTGTTATTTAAATAAGATTTGGCTCCATGTAACGAAGACAATTCAAGAACGATGATTACAAATATTGGCAAAATTCCTAGAAAAAAGGGTAGAAAGTAAGATACATTATTTAGGCGCATTGTCGGTTGGTCTCTATGCAAAAGTCATTAATATTGAATGTCGAGCCTTGCCAATAATTATTGAATGCAAGCCTTATTATTATAAATACTGGTTTTTTGGCAAAATGTTGATATAGAATTTTCTATTACTTAAATTTTATTGTACAAGATTTTAGCTAATTCTACATATACAATTCAATATCTTTCTTTCTACTATATTGGGGTGAGGACATGTTTTAATTCAGTTATAAAGAACGTGTAATTAATTTTTCTTTTTATGCTTAAGAAAAGCGACAAGACAAAAAATAACTACAAAATTTGTCATTTTCATGTACTTTTTATTCTAATATTAATGAATCAAACCAATCATAATGTTTAAATTAAATTTAATTGCACTCATATTTTTCGTAGATAACCTTGATTATTTATATAAAATTGATTAAAAGGAATATTATATACAAATAATAAAGTGTAATATGAAAGTGTTGGCAAATGTGAATATTATCCAGAGCGATTCAAAATAATATATTATAACAACATTTATGCAATAGTTTGTCTTTTTAGATTATTACTTTATAAATTCATTCAATAAATTATAAAAATATATTTGAATGAAAACAAATTATATGTAGTTGATAATATTACACTAAAATTATATAATAAAATACGCCCCAAGAACAAACTTATATACATACTTCATATATGTAGACTATAGCTAGAGCTATAGTAATTTAAGCTAGCAAGCTAGCAAGGTTCCATTCAACTTTGAATTTTCCTTGCTTTTGTTTGATAGTAATTACTATGGTCTACTATCTTCCTACCTTATCAGGTTATGTCTTTCAAGGGAATTGTACGGTGTGTTTCAGATGCACTTAACTTTAGGAAAAAAACAAAAAAAGAAAGTTTTTTTTTTGTTAAGTAATTAATCAATCAATGAATATTAAATATTATATGTATACCTAATATATAGTCTCTAACCAAACCCAATTTCCAAGTTGTGTTGGAATTCAAGCAAATTAATTAACAACACTCCAAAAAAAATGATGCTTGAGCTGCTTCACGTTAAGTACAAAATTTGTCATGTTCATGTACTTTTTATTCTAATATTAATGAATCAAACCAATCATAATGTTTAAATTAAATTTAATTGCACTGATATTTTTAGTAGTTAACCTTGATTATTTATATAAAATTGATTACGAGGAATATTGTATACCAATAATAAAGTGTAATGTGAAAGGGTTGGCAAATGTGAATATTATCCTGAGTGATCCAAAATAATAAATTATAACAACATTTGCATAATAGTTTGTCTTTTTAGATTATTACTTTATAAATTCATTCAATAAATTATAACAATGTATTTAAATGAAAACAAATGATATGTAGTTGATAATACTACACCTACTTCCTATATGTAGACTATAGCTAGAGCTATAGTAATTTAAGGTAGCAAGGTTCCATTCAACTTTGAATTTTCCTTGCTTTTGTTTGGTAGTAATTACTATGGTATGTTTTAAATCTTCCTTGTTTTTGTTTGGTAGTAATTATTATGGTACGCTATTTTCCAACTTTATCACGCTATGACTTTCAAGTAAGCATGTGATTTTGAAAATGAAATAAGGGTGTGTTTCGGATGTATTTAACTTTAGGAAAAAAACAAAAGAAGAGAAATTTTTTTTTTTTGGTTTAACTATTAATTAATCAACAAATATTCATTATTATATGTATACCTAATATATAGTCTCTAACCAAACCCAATTGCCAAGTTGGGTTGGAATTCAAGCAAATTAATTAACAACACTCTAAAGAAAACGATGCTTGAGCTACTTCACGTTAATTTAGGAGAAGAATAAAAAGCATGATGTACCTAAAGAAAATACTGCTTTGGCTCCTTGAAGTTAATTATACTTCAATTGCTCAAATTGGTTTCACAATAATATATATTGTTTTTATGTGGCCCATTCATGTCTAGCAAGTTATTATCAGGGTTGTTAGTACGACAAAAAAAAGCAAACTTTTTAATGAGAAACAAACAAAAATACGAAAACCAATAATGTGTAATGTATGATAGCATTGACAAACATAAATGTTCCATCATGACTGATCCAAATTATTATATAACAATATTTTCTCACTTTATATATATATGTGAAATCATTAAAAATAAGCAAGCGCCACTTGATAATTAATTACATTTGCAAACATCACGTGATATTTAAATAATTAGCAATAGCTACCAATAGTCCAATACTTTTTTTCCTTTTTTTTCCACACAAAGCACCAAAAAATATAGTCCAATAGTATACGTAAATATAGGACATAACTATCTATTTAAAAAGCTAGACATTGCTATAGCAAACAATTGAAAATGGAACATGCAATGTGCTTCCAGGATATGTAATTTCTTTGTTATCCGTTTTTTTTTGTTTATGTGACATTTAATACATTCATAGTTAATATTGACCTTCACGAACTTTTCATTTAATGTCATGTTAGACTCTTTGTTTCTTTTGTGTCTTTTTTACTACTGCAACTGTCTTCCTATATGATGTGAATGATCTTTACTTCAAATTATTGTCGTCATATTACTATAAGAAACTTATCTAAATATGAAAATTTTTTATACCGCTTTACACGATTTCAAGGTAATTGGGCTTGAGTATTTCAAGTCGACAATGACACTTAGGTAGAAGAAATAAAGGTACATAAGAGATGGGAAAAAAAAAGGTGTGGCAAGTGGTGGGGGGGTTTGTTGTTGGGGATACCCCTCATCTTCGTTTTGTTGAATTTGTCCGCTGCTTTTAACTTAATATTATATCTACATATATTAATATATGTATATATATTATTATTTCTTTACTAATATAGCTAGAGCTATAGTAATTTAAGCTAGTAAGGTAGCAAGGTCCCATTCAACTTTGAATTTTCCTTGCTTTTGTTTGGTAGTAATTACTATGGTCTGCTCTCTTCCAACCTTATCACACTATGACTTTCAAGTAAGTATGTGATTTTGAAAATGAAACAAGGGAATTGTACAGTGTGTTCCAGATGCATTTAACTTTAGAAAAAAACAAAATAAAATGATGCTTGAGCTATATATATGTGAGTTCCACTTTCTTGCAAGTCAAATATCTACTACCTCTCATTCTTTGTTTCGTGTATTCTCTTGAAATTTTTCTCTTTCATGCATATCTCTTCCTTAATTATTTTCTTCTCCGTTCTATCCGATCGGTTGGGCACCCAGGTTTTGAAAGATCTATGCCTAGAGGTATATGACCGACATAATCGTTATCACTACAACGTTGAAGCAGAAGCCGAGCTCAATCTATTATCTATTAAAATTTAGAAGTGGTTGCTGAATCTCAACGAATATTAATTATTAAGTAATTCCCTAGGATTACACAAAAAAAAAAAATAAATAAATTTCGGGCATCATTTTTTCTATAAAAAGGGGGCTCTCCCCCCTCCCTCTCATTCTCACACCAAATCATGTTATTTGTCTCTCTCTACACTCTCCTAGAGTTTTTTCTCTTCTTTCTTTGAGACTCTCTTCGCGGTACAACGCGGTTCTGCTAGGGGGGAAGGCGCCAGTTCAAGAAGGAGTTTTTGTCTGAAGGTGGGGAACGAAACATAAGTTTACGTGTCTTATGACTTTTATTAAAGTTTACATTCATTTATCAGTATGTCTACTATTCATTTACACTGCATTATTGCGTATAATGTTTATACCTATCATACTTATGTCTGTATATTTGGAGTTCATGTATTACACTGTTACCATGTCGGATTAGTGGTCAATCTGGCTCAACCAGACTCAGTCTTGTCCTCAATTACTTTAAATAGTGAACGTGAGGCAGAGTGCTGCTCTAGACGATTGGTATTTAAGTAGACCTCGTGTCTCGTCTCTCAAGTTGGAGACTGATCTGGTTGGTCTTATTTGAAAGCTATCAGCTTGTACAAGTAATACCGAATGTCCTAATTGTGCACGTAGTGATACCGACCCTGATAAGGATCACCAAACGTTGTCAAATCCTGTCTAGTGTTAATAAAGACCGAACATGTTCATGCATTGGCATCATACATAAGCACCACCTACGGACGTATGTGGTTTATGATCCATAGAATAGTTATAAGCAATGCTCACTATTCATTATATTTCTCTGGAGAGGGACGTACAATGAGAACCTGGGATCACTTAGGGATGGACATTTGTACGTGAATCCAAGGCGTCGTTCCTAAGGAGAGACGTACATTGAGAACCCGGGTTTACCTGGGGATGGACATTTGTACGTGAATTCAAGCGACGTACAATTACGGAACCAATACGAGACGGTGTGAAGCATACATACATGTTGTATTGATTATGATACTCTGATGTATATTTATGATATTTGATTATGAAGTTTCCTTTATTAATTGTCATATTCATGAACTATTTTACCCACTGAGTGTGCAACTCACCCCGTTGTTAACCAATTTTTCAGGAGATTAGGGTGAACTGGGTACAGGTTTTTGGACCCACACTTTTGTACCATTTTGTTTATTCATTAGGAATTTTGGAAGGATGTTCCCTTTACTATTTCATATACAAAAATATATTCTGAAATTAATGAAATCATACGTGTACTTAATTGTGTTCCTGCACACTCGGTTATTGTTATAATGAATTCGCGCCCCGTCCGTAAATGTTCTGTCGGTTTAGGAGCGTCCAAGCGGGGTGTGACATTTAATGGTATCAGAGCAAAAGGTCCACAACCCGCCCATGTCCACCAATTAAGAGAAGCAAAATTGATGTTAGATATATATATATATATAACGTGTTGCTAATGGCAAAAATTTAGATTCAATGACGGCATAAACATCAAAAAGAAATTATAAAATATTGTCTAAACGGACAAGGCATAAATCTTAAAATCTTAGGAATATATTTTGTGTATTTCACATATTTTATTTTCCTTTCAGCGAGATAATGACGTCAAGTGAAAGAACGACTTCTAGTAGTCGAGAACTAATTCCCACCAGACTTACAGAACTTGTCAAACGGGAGATTATAACTATGAGAAGTATCGATAATAGAGATCTCCGCTTCCGTCCGATCCTTCACGAAAAACTCACAACGCTGGGATGGTTAAACACAACAAAAGTTGAGGCTTACGTCTCCTTCAACTTAGTGAAGTTTTTCTACGAAGCCATGAATTGCTTGAGACTTCAAGAAGATGGGATCAGTCCTATCTTGGAGACAACACTCAGGGGAGCAAAGATTTCTATCAACGTCGAAGTTATTTCACGACTTATGGAGATCCCGATTGGAGATAGAATCATTGATCCACACGAACCCTAGACGGTTGCTGAGATTGCCGAATCCAAAGAACAGTTGTTCAATTTCATCACCAACAAGTCGTACACCCAATTGACGTACGCCAACCTCCTAAATAATTGCCTTAAACCACCTCTTGCCGGTCTTGGCCAGATTGTGGTTGACAACATTTTTCCGAAAAGGTGAATCGAGGTGCTATGTCAAGGGTGCAACTTCTTGTGTTATATTGCTTGGAGAAGGGAATTAAGGTCTCCTTACCTCATATCATCATCTAACAAATGTTGCGAGTGATTCAAAACCCTACGAAAAAGGAGTTCCACTGTTACAGAGTCTTGATCATGAGGATGTTATGGGAGGCAAACGTAATGTGTTTGATGAATCCTCGAAACATATCACTAATGAAGTTACTGCGTCTTCCATCTCGAAGACTTTTGCCACAAGTGGAGGGCTGACTGACGAGGAAATTTTTGGCGCAACTTCCGGGGGAAATAGCAGAAGAACTAGAGATAACAAAGGATATTGTTAGCGAAAGAGTCGGAGCAAGATTTCAGTTAGGGAGGCACCAAATAATGAGCCAAACCGGAACCCTACAACAAACCCAGTCCAGAATAATGGTCAACCCGATCATTTATTTCCTGAGGATGGTCTTTTCGGCAACCTCAATCATCCTCAACCAAATCAAGATGGACAGGGAGTTCCAGCGAATCCACCTTCCTAGAATCTCCTAAGCTAAGGTAATACTATGTATCAAAGGTTTCCAACTCTTGAGGTACCGTACCAGCCAGTTCCACAAATTCCTGTGAACCAACAGCAACAGAATTGTGCGGCACCAAATTTCGGAAAACAGGATATTCCAATGAGTCCATTGTTTCAAAACTTTTCGACTTAAGCATATCCAGACGTCCAAGAGATTCCAGTTAGGGAATCCCCGTACAATCAAACCAACTACCCTCCACCTATGAGTCAACCATACAACCAATGTTTTTCCACCAATGCCTACAGCCTACCCTCAATCTATGGGAAAGTCAACCTACCATCCATCGATGGGGCAATCGACTAACCCATTCGAGCAGTTAAATGTGATTGTATTTATTATTGCTCGGATGGGAGAGTCTCAAAATGCTTTGTTAACACGTATGCAAAACGTCGAAAAACCGCGAGCAACTTCTCAACATTCTTCTAGTAGTCTTTTTGTACCTAGCAGGAGGTCTAGAAGGAACGATAGTAAGCAGAAAAATCAGGAATGATTACTGGCATTGTAATTATTTTTTTTAAAATGAATCAAATGTTTTGTTTAAGACTATCTTTGGTGGGCCGACTTACAACCATTCTTTCTTATGTATCACTAACTTTGGAGTGGTACGGGACACAACAAAATTAGAAGATACTAAATAAAATGTGAAAGTAAGAAAACTCACGACCTTGTGTGAAAAGAAACATTTGGGAAATGTTGTATTACTAACATTATCACTAAGTTTATACGGTATGGGACGAGTAAATTTAGATGATACTGTTGGTGAACTCCTCTCCAGCCGATGTTTTATAGATATCGTGTTCATACAACTTAACATGGTTGAAACCCTTATTACCAAATTAATGTGGTATGGGACACATGAATTTGGATAATAGTCGAAAAGACTAAGCGAAAGAGATTGAACACATAAGAATGCGATAGAACGTTAGATCAGGATATTTACCGAGGATAATCTTAGAATTTTTATGACTCGTATGGATTTTCAATTAAATATATATGTATGCTCACAAAAAACCAGAACCAAAACATTTGAAATACTTGCAAAGTTTTATACTTATTATATAAACATTCTAACCTTATTTTACACCATGGCCAAACATATGCGGCACATAAGATTCTTTGATTCCTCAACAAAAACCTTACACTATACTTAGAAAAATAGGTGGTTTTTATATTGCAGTACTCTCCAACTTGTTGCTGAGAATATCATAACATTATGCTTGGCTACAGTTCCTAAATCATGGTTTTATTTTCTCCTTGCCAGTGAGAAAATGCAAACCAGGAAGAGAGGAATGTCACGCACTGTCCGTCAAGCAGAGGAGGCACCTCCTGAGATTTAGAACCAGGAATCGCCACCTCTGATGACAGCTCAGGCCACACCCGACACTGCCACTACATCTGGGTAGGCAGTGCCACCCCGGCCCACATAATTTGTCATGCCTTCGAGCATGGAGGTCTTTTTTACCGGATTTATCGAGGCGATGAAAGTAACTGTTCAGACGACCGTTCATGAGACCGCGGCCAATCAGGTTGTCATTGTTCAGGCACCTGTTAGATCTGGGTTGGAAACTCAAACTGACCAGATTACGAAGTATAAGAGGCTACAACCTCTTACTTTTGTTGGCACCATTGATGTGGAGGAGGCACATAAATGGTTGGATGAGTCGAAGAAGGCTCTCGATGTTATGGAAGTCGATGAAGCTCGAACGATTCCACTTGCGTCCTACCAACTTATTGGTGGAGCAAATACTTGGTGGATAACAGTGAATGAAGACCCCAGGGCTAATATAGCTGACATGAGTTTCCAACTGTTCGAGTCATTGTTCATCGATGAGTACGTCCTCGGCACTGTGAAAAGGCAGAAGAGCTAGGAGTTTGCCAAGCTATACCAGGGTGCCATGACAATCAGAGAGTATGTTCTCAGGTTCAAAGAATTATCGGTCTACTCTCTCTCCACCATCTTAACGGAGCAAGATAAGATCGAGAAATTCTACAATGGTCTTCGTCCTAACATCCGATGAGCCTTATCAATCTTGGATCTCAAGATTTACAGGGAGGTCGTTGACAAGGCCATGAGCTTTGAGCAGGAAAAGATTGAGCAGGAACAGAGAATGAATAGAGGAAAACGGCCTACAACGTTTTCCCAACAGGGCTCGCAGCAGGGCAATAAGAAGAAGCCCTACTATAATCAAAACCTAGCCCTCCCAACCCCTGTTCAGAAGAATGAGGCCATGACACATGCGGCTGAACCGTCTAACCCTGGCCATCAGGGTTTTTGCAATCATGGCCAAGGAAGTTGTAATGGAAGGGGTAGCCGTCGAAATGGCAATGGCAGGGGTGGTGGTCAGCACCACAATCAACATGGCCAGCATAACCATCAACAGCAGAGGCTGACGTGTTTCAACTGCGGCTAGCAGGGCCATGTAAGAAATGTTTGCCCCCACCCTTAGCAATAGCGACAACATGTTCCCGTTGTTCTAGTCCAACAGGCCCCACCTTCTACGAATGCTTAATCCAGATAGAACCAGCAGAACCAGGGCAGAGTGTTTGTCATCGCTCAACAACCCCTCCCAGACAACAATGTAGTTGAAGGTACATTTTTCTTGTTCAATACAATAGTACATGTCTTGTTCGTTTCGGGTGCTACACATTCCTTTATATGTTCTGCATTGGTAAGGCATTTAGGGTTGCATCCTGAACCCACAGACTCTCTTTGCGATACAACGCGGTTCTGCTCGGGGGGAAGGCGCCAGTTCAAGGAGTTTTTATCTGAAGGTGGGGAACGACACATAGGTTTGCATGTCTTATGACTTTTATTAAAGTTTACATTCATTTATCAGTATGTCTACTATTCATTTGTACTACATTATTGCCTATAATGTTTATACCTGTCATATTTATATTTGTATATTTGGAGTTCATGTATTACATTGTTACCATGTCGGATTAGTGGTCAATCTGGCTTAACCAGACTCAGTCTTGTCCTCAGTAACTTTAAATAGTGAACGGGAGGCAGCGTGCTGCTTTAGACGATTGGTATTTAAGTATACGATTGGAGACTGATCTAGTTGGTCTTATTTGAAAGCTATCAGCTTGTACAAGTAATACTGAATGTCCTAATTGTGCACGTAGTGATACCAACCCTAATAAGGATCACCAGATGTTGCCAAATCATGTCTAGTGTTAATAAAGACCGGACCTATTCATGCATTGGCATCATACATAAGCACCACCTAGGGACATATGTGGTTTATGATTCATAGAATTGTTAGAAGCAATGCTCACTATTCATTATATTTCTCTGGAGAGGGAGTTACAATGAGAACTCGGAATCACCTGGGAATGGACATCTGTACGTGAATCCAAGGCGTCGTTCCTAAGGAGGGACGTACATTGAGAACTCGGGTTTACCTGGGCATGGACATCTGTACGTGAATTCAGGCGACGTACAATCACGGAACCAATACGAGACGGTGTCATGCATACATACATGTTGTATTGATTGTGATGCTCTGATGTGTATTTATGATATTTGATTACGAAGTTTCCTTTATTAATTGTCATATTCACGAACTATTTTACCTACTGAGCGTGTAGCTCACTTTGTTGTTAACCAATTTTTCAGGAGATTAGGGTGGACTGGGTGCAGGTTTTTTGGCTCACACTTTTGTACCCTTTGTTTATTCGTTAGGGATTTTGGGAAGATGTTCCCTTTACAATTTCATGTACAAAAATATATTATGAAATTAATGAAATCAGACTTGTACTTAATTATGTTGCTGCCCACTCGGTTATTGTTATAATGCATTCGCGCCCCATCCGTGAGTGTTCCACCGATTTAGGCGCGTCCAGGCAGGGTGTGACATATTATATGTATACCTAATATATAGTCTCTGACCAAACCCGATTGCCAAGTTGGGTTGAAATTCAAGCGAATTAATTAACAACACTCCAAAAAAATTGATGCTTGATCTACTTCAAAATTTGTCATTTTCATGTACTTCTTATTATAATATTAATGAATCAGACCACTAATAGTGTTTAAATTAAATTAAATTGTACTGATATTTTTAGTAGATAACCTTGATTATTTATATAAAATCGATTAAGAGGAATATTGTATACAAATAATAAAGTGTTATATGAAAGGGTTGGCAAATGTGAATATTATCCTAAGTGATCCAAAATAATATATTATAACAACATTTGCGGAATAGTTTATCTTTTTAGATTATTACTTTATAAATTCATTCAATAAATTATAAAAATGTATTTGAAAGAAAACAAATGATATGTAGTTGATAATTCTACACCTACTTCATATATAGACTATAGCTATAGCTATGGTAATTTAAGCTAGCAAGGTTCATTCAACTTTGAATTTTCCTTGCTTTTATTTTGTAGTAATTACTATGGTATGCTATCTTACAACCTTATCACGCTATGACTTTCAAGTAAGTATGTGATTTTAAAAATGAAACAAGGGAATTGTACGTTGTGTTTCAGATACATTTAACTTTAAGAAAAAAATAAAAGAAGAAAGATTTTTCTTTTTGGTTAAGTAATTAATTAATCAACAAATATTCATTATTATATGTATGCCTAATATATAGTCTATGACCAAACCCAATTGCCAAGTTGGGTTGGACTTCAAGCGAATTAATTAACAACACTCCAAAGAAAATGATGTTTGAGCTACTTCACGTTAATTTGGGAGAAAAATACAAGCATGACATACCTAAAGAAAATGATGCTTCAGCTACTTCAAGTTAATTATAAAATCTTGACTTTATGTAGAGTATACATTTGCCTTGCTATTAGATATACTTACAAGTAAATCCAAAAAATGTCGCCCATCCGACGGGGCCACAAACTTGTTTTTTTAAATATAGTTTATAACTATATTTGTATTGATATAACCTTTTTCAATAATCTTTTTTTTTTTTTGGCACAAGCACAACTATGGGTCAACATTAATTAACATTATATACTGTGGTTTTATGAATTCAAATTGTACTTCATATGCTTTATTTTTTGTTCGAATTACTGAGAATTGTTAAGATTAGTTTCAAAATATGCAAAAAAAATTGTTATTTATATCATGCTAACTTTTATTGTTTTATTCTAAATGATTATGATGATCCTAACCCATTTTTGGTCTTACATTTGTTGGGTATTTTATTCATTCATTCTAATATTATTGCATTGGAACCTATTCACATCAACTTTCCACCTTTTAGAACTCTTTTGGAGTTGTTAAAATAGTTTAATTAAAAGAACATGAAAAGATGGTCATCCCATCATCTCTTACCATATTCTAGAATTAGAATTAATATTTCTTGGGAAAACATCCACTCTGGAATTGCCCCAAAACCATCGTCTCTTACCCTTTAAATTCCTCCCTTTTTTATTAATTTAGTGCTCTCTAGTCATGCAAAACAGAGCATCTTAAGTCAACAATGGACGTATTCAAACATCCAGGCAGGGTACTATATGAATTCATTGTTTTGAATGGTGGAGAGCTCGGCCATTTTGTGGGCCTAGAGATTTTTTATTTTATTAATTTTTTTTTATTATATTGATTTTTTAAATTAAGTAAAAACTTTTTCAATTTAAATTAGAAATTAAGTCTAAAACTCTTTATTTATACTTAATATTAAAAATTGAGAGATAAGAGTAAAATTAAATAGATATTATGAGAGTTGTACTGAATTCTTTTAGATTAGTAAAATCTCATATTCTGTGAACTTAGGCGGATCATCGCCGAATTATTTAAATCTATGTGTATTTTTTTATTGCTTTAATTTATATTTATATGTATGCATATTTATATATTTATTTTGCTACGTAAATCTCAATAAATTTGTATCATGGCGATGTTTTCAAAAAAGTACAAACATGTATTACAGTTACACGGTGCGGCTGTTGATTGAAGTTGAAGCAATCGTTGCAGTGGAGGTATTGGTGTTTCCGTGGTAGTAGCTAGTACGCAATAAAACGTACTGCGCGGCGTTGGTTGCGAACTGAGGATTCTGTGCTCTAGTACGTGAAAGAGAGGTATTTTGTTTATTGATTAATAATAAGTAAGAAAAACAAAACAAAGAGGAGAAGCTTTTTTTGTGTCCTTTGTAGTTGTTTGATATTAAACAAAGGAGGGCCCACAATTATATATTTTCTCTCTTTTGGTTATCTAGCAAGCACGTACGGTTTAAAGAAGTAATACTCTTCTTGTGGATTTCGCTGTTGCACGCGGACACCGTGAGAGTGGTGTTTGACGGTAAAGGCTAATTTCTTGATATGAGAATCATTCATAGTCCAATTTTGGTTGTCTTTTGTGGTGTGATTGTGTTGACGAGATCTACGTAGTGACTAGAGTTAATCGTTGATATGGTTATAAAATATAAGGTTGAGAAGTTTAACATGAAGAATAACTTCAATCTTTAACGGATTAAGATGCGAGTTCTGTTGGTACAAGATGGACTGCAAAAGGCGTTGAAGAAAAAAGATGCATTGCCTGTAAGGCTAATAAAAGAAGAAAAAGATGAAATTATGGAGAATGCGTTTACTGCAATTCTCCTATGCTTGAGTGATGAAGTCATGCGAGAAATTAAAGAGGAGACTACAACTGCGGGTTTGTTGTTGAAATTAAAGAATTTGTATATGACAAAGTTTCTAACAAACAGACTGTATTTAAAGAAGCAATTGCACATATTAAAGATGAAGGAAGGTGCATCCATGAGAGAACATCATGATGAGTTTAACAAGATTCTAATGGCTTTGAAGAATGTTAGGTACAAACTTAGTGATGAGGACCAAGCAATGTATTTGTTATGTTCACTACTGAATTCTTATGAGCACTTTGAGGATACTTTGATCTACAGTAGAAAAGGATGTCAAAGCTGCTTTGAACTCGAAGGAGTTGAAAAGGATGGTTACTGAAGAAAAGGATGGTTATGGGGAATGATATGGCCTGTAAGACAGTAGGGATAAAAACAATGAAAATTAAGATGCATGATGGTGTTGTGAGGACTTTGACAAAAGTCAAACATGTTTCAGAGCTGCGAAAGAATCTTATTTATGTGGGAACTTTAGATTCACAAGGCTGCAAGATTGTGGCTGAAGGTGGAGTTCTAAAGGTAGTCTGAGGTGCACTGGTGGTTATGAAAAATAAGAAACTCGGTAACTTGTATGTGTTATCAGGGCATACAGTTACAGGTAGTACAACAATGTTTACAGATAACAGCTCAACAGATACACAGTTGTGGCATATGCGATTGGGGCATATGAGTCAGAGAGGATTTGAGGTGTTGAGTCAAAAGGCTTACTTGGGAAGAGTAAGGTTGAGAAGTTGGACTTCTGTCAGCATTATGTGTTTGGAAAATAGTGCAGAGTTAAGTTCAACAAGGCAGTTCACCGCGCCTAAGGCACTCTGGATTATATCCATTCAAATGTGTGGGGTCCTTCCACAGTTCCCTCACTTGGTGAAATGAGGTATTTTGTTTCCTTTATTGATGACTTTTCACATCTGGTCTGGGTGAAAATAATAAAAAGTAATGATGAAGTGTTTGAGGTCGTTAAGAAATGAAAGACAAAGGTTGAGAAGCAAACTGGAAGAAACATCAAAAGGTTGAGAACCGATAATGGTGGTGAGTACACCAGTAAAGCATTCTCAGAGTTTTGTGAACATGAAGGCATTGAGAGACACTTCACTGTCAAGGGAACACTACAACAGAATGGACTTGCAGAGAGGATGATTCACACTCTACTAGAGAGGGCGCGGTGTATGTTATCCAATGTTAGTTTGGATAAAGAATTCTGGGTAGAAGCGGTGAATACAACTTGTTTCCTCGTTAACAAATCACAATCTACAGTTATTGATTGTCAGACTCCACTTGAGGTATGGTCTGGTAATGTTGTTGATTACAGTTTTTTTAGAGTGTTTGGATGTCCAGCTTACTATCATGTCAGGGAAAGTAAGATTGATCCCAAAGCTAAGAAATCCATATTTCTGGGTTATGCAGATGAAGTGAAAGGATACAAGTTATGGTGTCCTGATTTGTATAAAATTGTGATTAGCAGGGATGTGACATTCGATGAGTCTGCTTTGATGTCTAGTAAGCAGATGGATTCTCAGGAAGAAAATAAAAGTGATTTTGTGCAGGTGGAGTTTATTACTCCATGAGAAAATTCATAGAGTAATGTGGAGGAGACAACAGTTGGAGCCAGTGAGCACCACCAGCAGTCCTTAGCTAGTGACAGAGCTAAGAGGACAATTAAAGCATCAGTTCGCTATGGGTTCGAAGACATGGTGGCATAACATTAAAAACGTATGAAGGTGATCATTCCACTTTCCCAGAGGCAATGAGTGACAGTTGTTTTGAAAGGGGGAAAAAAGTCATGGAGGATGAGATGGACTCGTTGATGAAGAACCAAACTTGAGAACTTATAAAGTTACCTAAGAGTCAGCGGGCTATTGGGTGCAAATGGATGTATTCCAGGAAAAATGGTCATCCAGGATCTAACAGTGTAAGATATAAGGCAAGATTGGTAGCCAAAGGGTATGCTTAGAGAGAAGGCGTGAATTACAATGAGGTGTTTTCTCCAGTTGTGAAGCACACTTCTATCAGAGTATTGTTGGCATTGGTTGCATTATTTGTCTTGGAGTTGGAGCAACTAGGTGTCAAGATAGCTTTCTTGCACGGGGACTTAGATGAGACAATTTACATGAAACTGCCTGAAGGCTTTGAAGTTGTTGGTAAGAGTGATCATGTGTGCAAACTGAAAAAATCCTTATACGGGCTTAAGCAGTCACCCAGACAGTGGTATGAGAAGTTTGATACCTTCATGATCAGGCAAGGATACATGAGGAGCAAGTATGACAGTTGTGTCTACTTTTTGAAGCTTTCAGATGGGTCTTATGTTTGTTTACTCTTATATGTTGATGACATGCTAATTGCTGCTAAGAGCATGGATGAGATCAACAAGTTAAAATCTCAATTGAGTCAAGAGTTTGAGATGAAGGATTTGGATGCAGCTAAGAAAATTCTCGGTATGAAGATACATAGAGAAAGGAAAAAGGGCAAACTCTAAGCCAGTGAGTACTCCATTGGCAGCTCATTTTTTACTTTCAGCAGATATGTTTCCAAACATCGATAAGAAGCGCGAGTACATGAGTCATGTTCCATATGCTAGTGTAGTGGGTAGCTTGATGTATGTTATGGTGTGCACTAGGCCAGACATTTCACATGCAGTGAATGTTGTCAATAGATATATGGCAGATCCTGGAAAACAACATTGGAAAGCAGTGAAATGGTTGTCGCGTATCTTTGAGGTACATTGGATGTAGGATTGGTTTTTCAGTGGGATAGTGATACAGGTTCACTTGTCAGTGGATATGTGGATTCTGATTATGCTGGTGATTTAGACAAGCGGCGTTCCACTACAGCGTACGTGTTCACTTTGGCATGTGGTCCTATCAATTGGAGGTGTATGTTGCAGACTACAGTTATTTTGTCTACTAATGAGGCAGAGTATATGGCAGTGACAGTGGCTGTGAAGGAAGCTTTGTGGCTCCGAGGTTTGATTGGTGACTTAGGGATTACCCTGGAGAGTGTACCAGTTCATTGCGACAGTCAGAGTGCCATTCACTTGGCTAAGAACTAAGTGCGTCATGCCAGGGCCAAGCATATTGATGTTCGTTTCCATTTTGTTCGTGAAATTATTGAAGATGGTGAGATTTCTTTGCAGAAGATCAATACCAATGATAATCCCGCAGATATGCTGACAAAGACAGTCCTAGCGGTCAAGTTTGAGCATTGCTTGAACTTGATCAATGTCCTACAGTGTTGAGCGCCTCGCTGGGGCGAGTTTGGAGATGTTGATTGGATGATTTGCTAATAGCTTGTGGTGGCCCTCGCCAATGTGGAGATTGTTATGTATGGTGTGTTGCTCGGCCACTTTGTGGGCTTGAGGACTTTCTATTTTATTAGTTTCCTTGACTGTATTGGTTTTCTGGACTGAGTAGGAAACTTTCTCAGTCTGAATTAGAAACTAAGTCTAAAACTCTCTATTTATACCTAGTATTGGGGATTGAGAAGTAAGAGTGAAACTAAATAGATATTGTGAGTGTTGTATTGGATACTCCCAAATTAGTAAAATCTTCATCTCCCGTGGACGTAGGTGGATCTTCGCCGAACCACGTAAATCTGTTTGCGTTCTTCTTGTTGCTTTGATTTGCATCTCTGTGTGTGCATATTTGTATATTTGTTCCGCTACGTGAATCTCAACATTCATCGAGGTCTTGAAGAAGAAACATGCAACTGGCAGCTATAAGGAGATGGTCAGAGCTCTTTCTCTTTTTATCTTAATCTCTTACTTTCCATTAAATGTGTCTTAATTTTTATATGGTGGCTACAAGGGTGTATTGTGGGTGCACAGGTTATTTATGTGGAAGCATTTTTGAAGGTCTTCTACCCCAAAATCTCAACAGATATGTGACCATAACATCAAATGTAGAAGAAAACAGTTGGGGATATTATTGTCTACCCCCACACCCTCATAATATATTACTTGTTTAGGGGACTTGTACAACATTGCATGGCTTTAGGACAAGTTTGTTTCTTGCTTCTAATATAATCAGTCAAAATTTTGATCCAACCTTTTAATTAAGAGTTATTATTCTTTAGGAGGATATTTTTCTTAATTTGTTATTTGTCACTTCATTTGCAGCGAGACCCATAATCTAAAGAAGGAAACAGTGAAAGAACAGTATGAGAAGGTAACAAGGGCATCTGATTATAATATTAAGTATGAGATATCATCAACTAAGTTAATCAACAATTTATGTAAATGAAGACATGGTTCTCCTCTGTATGTGCAGGTTAGATACAAGACATCTAATTTTAACACGTATAATGCATGCCTAACTTGCCTCTTCATATTTGCATATTTCTAATAATCTTATTAGGCTCCATCCATGGGAAGAAGGGCATCCATCAAAGGCTGTCCACACGCGTCCATTAACAGCTGAGATTGTCAAGGCTTAATTGAAGAATTTTGTTATGAAATGCATCAAAATTAATGTCTATGAGAATGTAAGAAGAGAGAGAGAGAGAGGGGAATGATGGTGTTTTGCAACAATAAAGTTTGTTGCTTGTGGATGCTAGTATACTTTTTGTGTTTAAACATTGAAATATATGTATATTTAGTAAATCTGT
Organism: Paratinospora sagittata; assembly: GCA_035771175.1. Lineage (NCBI taxonomy): Eukaryota > Viridiplantae > Streptophyta > Magnoliopsida > Ranunculales > Menispermaceae > Paratinospora > Paratinospora sagittata. The sequence continues at coordinate 37,524,451 of CM069589.1, forward strand.
CATTGTAAATTTAGTTGAATTTCAATTGTATTTAATTGCATATTTACTGTTTAATTTAAATTAATGGACACTAGTGAATATATATAATGTTTTAGCGATAAAAAGAGTTTTGAAGCTAAAAAATTCTCAATTGTATCAAAAGGTTTTGTCACAAAAATGATATTTTTGTCGTGAATTAGTTAGTTTTTAAGATGGTTAAGTATTTAGCGGCAAAAATATGTTATTGTTAAATATATAATATAGCGACAAAAGGTAAAATTTGTTGCTATATATTTAGCTTTACCAACAAAGAGTTTTGTTACTAAATGCTATATTTTTGTCGCTATAATTATTACTTAGTGACAAAAAAAATTTGTTGCTAAATGTTTTACTTAGCGACAAAAGGTTTTATTGCTAAATGTTATATATTTTGTTGCTAAGATCTTAGCGACAAAATATATTTTATCGTCAAAATCATTTGGTGACAAAATATTTAGATATAGCGACAAATATTTTTTGTCGCTAAAAACTCTTTTTGTTGTATTGAGTATTGCTTGAATGAATCTAGCAAATATAAAGACACACACATATATATATGGGAGGAGAACTCATTGGTTTGGCCAATAAAGGCCAATCCGAGTTAATCGGTTCCGCCTTGGTCAGTCGAATCAAAACATTTGGTTCGACCAAACAAGGCCGAACTTGTAACGCCCCAAAAATCCTTTCATTTAGCCCATGACCAATCTGCATTATGCCCAAACTCTATGTGTTTGCTTTGATGTGTATGTTTGTTGATTATTGATGTACTGTGTTGATGCGATGTGTGGGTGCAATGTGTGTTTACTATGAACTTTTATGAATTTTTATAGGCAAACCAGAAACTACCCTATTGTCATGCGTGTGAATATAGTTCATTTGGACAGACCTGGAAAACGGGCTTAGAATCATGCGTATGAAAATAGTAATGTTCAGTGTTTTGAAATATTTTTAGAAAAAATGATTTGTTTGTGTATGATGCTTGTAGAAGGATTATTATTAGTCTTATCATGGTGGACATTGTTATTATTAATATTGTTAATATTGGTGACTTGTTAGAGAAACCACAATCAAATAACTTGTTAAACAAGCTAAGGTCGTGGCTTGTACACATGGGTATGGCTACAATTAAATGTTTATATTAATGCACCAATTAATGCATGTGATATTATATTTAAATATGTGGTGTTGGTGGTGGATGTTGGTTTAGCAAATGACACATAAGTGCATGAGATTGCAACATTTAAAATATACCTCACCTAACACCACTTTCTTTAGCACGTTTTGGAGGAAAAAAGAAAAAAGAGAAGAAAGAAAAAGAGGAAGGAAGAAGAAGAAGGAAATGAGTTTGCGTGATTTGTGCTCCAAACCTTGCATCTAAGGTATATTTCTTCAAATTTCTTCCATTAGAACTCTATTATTGTTGATCTCTAGCTTTTAAATGGTGTAAAACACACCATAGATTTCGGACTTGGGAGAACCCAAATTTGGGGTTTTGATGTTTGAGCTTGGAAATGGTAGAAATGGTGCCCTTGACCCTAAATCATGCCCAAAGGGTGTTTTTCAAGCATTTTACCTTGATTTTGGGAGAACTTAAGGTTAGGGTTTCAGTGGAGACCTACAAAATCAAGATACACATGTATGATTTGGGTTTTTAGGATAGTTTTGGATATGTTGGTGTCATTTGCCCCACTTTGTAGGGAAGAATTCATGGGTTCCTTTGTATTTGGCCTAACTTTAATTTATAGGCCTAGGATTTGATGTTATCAATGCATGTAATCTATGTTGATTTAGTTGGTATAATTAATTGATTCATGGTTTTAATTTTGGAAATTTCATGCTATAGTTCAATGTTTAGTGTAATTATGCGCTATGCCCAATTGTAGAGATTTTTCTCAATTTGGGAAAAATGATGAAATTGGCTTGGGGAATGTTCAATTGGAGTGAGTTAAGTCTAATTGGACCTAAATTAGCTTGATTCATATAGTAATCGATCTATTATGATTATGCGTCTAGGCCTAATGATTTGCAAGTTCCCAATTTTGGGGCTTTTTATGCAATTGACCCTTAATTATGAAATTGAGATGATTTATGTCTAATTGAGCATAAATTGAGTTGATTCATGCCACAAATTGACCTATGTTGATTATGATGTGGTTTAGGCCTACATGTTGATTTGATCTCATAATTGGGTATGATTATACCTATGGGTTGAATATTGAAAATTAAGGTTGAATTAATGAATTAGAGTAATTTTAGGTTGGATAAGATGTCTTATGATGTGTAGACCCAATTGGCTAAATTGGAAAGTCGTTTGTTTCATATATGATGAATAATCTTGTAATTGATGCGTGTGTTTATGAATATGGTTTATAGGATCACAATTGAATTTGTGTGGTTGGACCGCGTGTGTGATAGTTGTTCTCGCGTGGCTTGGTTGTGAGTAGAATTCTTTATGTTCATTTCTTTATGTCATCATATGAATTATATGTGTTATGTTTAAATACATGAATTGTGTTTTAAATGGTGGATGCATGGTATGACAGTTTGATCCCATTGACTTATTGACATGACAATGGTCTTGGAGTATGCCCATGATGAGAGGCGTAGCAAGACTTAACAAGATCAATGGGAAAGAGAGTCAAGTCATAAGAGAGTTTGAAATGATTACAAGGGAAAAGGAAAGCCATGTCCCTACATGGCATGTGTGTGCACTCCCTTCAAATATGGAAGTGAATATGAGAATGAATAGGTTCGAGATCATAACGTTGCGTTGCTAGATCTCTCTGTGCGAAGTGCCTGGACTAGAATGTGGAAATAGGAATGGAATGATGGTGGGTAAGATGTGGTTTTCATTTGCATATGATACATGATATATGTGGTTATATATGTGATATATGTTTTTCATCATTCCATCGTATTGGCATGCAGACTTGTTTTATTTAATGAGTATTGGATGACATATTGAATTCTATGTCATTGGGCATCGTTAGCTCACTCTCTTACTTTTCTTTCAGGTCCTTCTACTACAGATAAAGAGAAAAACATTGTGATATCTTGAGAGCCTCGCCACACTAGAGATTAGGCTAATGTGAGTAATTGAGGCTTTTGGTTGAGACTTGGACATGGATTACATAATTTTGTATATGTTTTGTATATCTTTTGTACATATGTATATAACTCTTGGTACATAGATGGTGAGAGTTGGGATGTATGTCTTATGGATGTGTAATGAATCATGGGGCATGTTCATGGACTTAATGTTGGGTTTTGTGATTCCCAACTATGGACTTCTATGTATGTGGACATTATTATATGAGAACTTTGAGATGGTATATTATCTCGTGACTTGTGGATATCGTATATCTTGATAGGTAGTTGTGGATATTAGGATTGTTTGGGTACCTACGGGTTAAAATTAACAATATGATATAAGGTTGAGGCTCGTAGGGTCTCAATTACCTCACAAATGGTGTGGGGGTGGTTGTAGATGCCTATGCCAAGGGCCCCGCTCCGGCATTCCGCACGCTATTCCAAGGGGGATGATGGTCCGAGGTGTGGGGCCGCCACATAACTGATTTGGCCGAATATATCGTTGGTGGCTCTTCCCTTTTGCGAGCTTCTGACAGTTTTTAACACACTTAATACACCATTAAAACATAAATAAAGGGCATAAAAACTAAAAACACATCAAAATATGTATTTCTTACAGAATTAATAAATGTCCAAATCTTTGAAAGAGGAAGAAAATGTGACCTTGGGGGTTTGGGTTTTGGAAAACGGTGCACCATTAAAACATAAATAAATGGCATAAAAACTAAAAAAAGTAAAAATATGTATTTCTTACATAATTAATAGATGTCCAAATTTTTGAAAGAGAAAGAAAATGTGACCTTGGGGGGCTTGGATTTTGGAAAATGGTGGCTGCGTTGAGGATTAGAATTTTGGATAATGGAAGAAGAGGGTGGGAATTGGGAGGGGGGATTAGGATTTTGGAGAGAAAGAAGAGGGAGGGAGGGAGGGAGGGAGAGGCATTGGGAGTGTGAGTGCAGAGGGTGAGGATAGTTTAGGTGTTTTGAGATTTTTTTGGCGAATAAGGATATAAGGGTGGGGTAAATTTAGCAAGCGGGTAAAGATAGTAGGTTAGTAGGGAAAATCTAGAATTTCCCTAAAAATAATTTAAAATTGAAAAATTAAATTATTGAAATTATACTAAATTAATAAAATTAACTTACTAATACTAAAATTACTATTATAGTTATTATTATTAAAATTAATAAATTTAATTACTTAATTTAAAATTAATAAAATTAAAAATTAAAGTAATTAGTTATTTTTGATAAAATAAATTCATTTACTTTTTAATAAATAATTTAAAATTATTAGAAATATTATTTATTTTTATTAAAAATTTAAAAGTATTTCTTTAATAAACTAAAAACAAACTTTAATAACAAAATTTAATTTTTTAAAAATATTAAAAATAATATTTAAATAACATTAATAATTTTATAAAATATATTTTTTAATATATAAATAAAATTAATCATTTTATAAAATATATTATATTAGTTTAATAAAACGGATGAAGTTATTTTCATGAAGGATTTGTTTGGTAGCTAAGAAAATTTTTCTTTAGAAAATGTACTTGAGAAAATTTTTTCATAGTTGTTTGGTTGGATATGAGAAAATTTTGTCGTAGTTGGTTATTAATTAGTTATTCAGTTATATAATTGTAACTTCTTCAAATTAGGGTGTGTTTGGTTGGTGAGAAAATAGAAATTTTCTCGAGAAAATTGTGATTTTTTTGAAAAAAAATTCTATTTTTTAATGTTTGGTTGACAAAAAAGGTAAGGGAATGAGAAAATACATCAGAATTTTTTTACAATAATTTGAAGAAGTTACAGTCTTATAACTGAATAACTGGTTAATAACCAACTATGACAAAATTTTCTCATGTCCAACCAAATAACCATGAGAAAATTTTCTCAAATACATTTTCTCAAGAAAATTTTCTCGAGAAAATACCATTTTCTCAAGAAAAATTTTCTTAGCTACCAAACATACCTTTTGTAAAAAAAAATTTCATGAGAAAATTTTATTTTCTCGCCCCCTTAACTGATTAAATTATGGGCCCAATAATTTTTTTAAAAATTTTTTTCTCATTTTTTTTGTCAACTAAACATTAGAAAATAGAATTTTCTCAAGAAAATTTTTATTTTCTCACAAACTAAACACACCCTAAGAAAATTTTCTTTGAAAAAATAGTATTTTTTTGAGAAAATATATTTGAAAAACTTTTCTTAGGGTTGTTTGGTCGGATATGAGAAAGTTTTGTCATAGTTGGTTATTAGTTAGTTATTCAGTTATATAACTGTAACTTTTTCAAATTATGACAAAAATATTTTCTCCCGAGAAATTTTATTATATATATTTTTATTTTTATTATTTAATTGCGTGCGCTTGCGTGTTAATAATAAATGACTTTCTTCATTAAATCAAGAAAGAAAAGAAAAAAGGGACCATGCGTTGCTCTCTACTCTCATGAGTCTCTTTTCACTACAATACTTATTTTTTTTATTTTTTTATTTTGCACAATGTGTACTCATATTTTGGTACGAGACTAGTTTGCATTGGATGAGAAAAAGAAATAGTAAATCTCTTTCAAAAACAGGTAACTTTAAGAATCGAGCATTAAAACTTGTACACGGAGACGACGTTGAGACTTCTTTGCCCACGACTTGCCATTTGCTGCCAAAGACTTTCATGGGCTGTCCAGAGGGGTGAACAGTGATCTTAACTGTATCAAAAACCCCAAATACAAAGCTTCGAAACCCCCCAAACACAAGCGCTTTCTTGACCCAAACTTTCGCGGGTTTGTTTCCGAGTGGAACGAGGAAACTGACCGAAAAATAGAGTGTAGTCTAAAACTAGTGCATCGGAGAAACTCGAAAGATTTCCCTCCAACAGCCCTAACCGTCATTCTCAAAACCACCCACAATAAAAATTTGAAGCAAACACTCATAAAACCCTGTCCGTAACCTTCCTCTCCTCTTCAATGGCGATGCCTCCGAGCAGAGGCGAAACCGATTCTCACAGAGACGAAACCGAATGCGAAGAAGACGCTTCCGATGAAGATATGGAAGCTTTTAGGAGGGCTTGCACGTTAACTGGAACGAACCCTAACGATTTCAATGCCACCACCACCAACGAGAATGCAGCGGCGACGACTTCTGTTTCGGATTCTGATGGTGAAAGCAGCGAATTTGACGATCTCGAATTGGTCCGAAGCATACGCCAAAGGTTTTCGATTCCTTCCGATGATGTTCAACCGCTGGTTTTGAAGCCTCTTCGAGCGCTTCGTCCGGGTTTTGATGACGATGATGATGAGGATGATTTTGAAACGCTTCACGCGATTGAGAGGCGTTTCGCCAAGTATGAGTCTGGTGAGTTTTTTCTTCTCTCACGTTTATAAGCCCCTTTTTTTTTGTGTTTGGATTTCTTTGCCCTTTGCTTTGGTTTTGATTGCGTGAAAGTAGAATTTTGAATTAGGTTTAGGGTTTTTTCTTTTTTTCTTGTGTAGGTTTGATGTAATGTTGGTACGGGAGAGGGAGAAAATTTGTGAAATTGGGCTGAATAAGTCACAATGGCTGCTTCTTTAGAGCTATTTTAGGTTAAGATATTACCTTAATTGTCTAAGTTGTAGCTAAATTTATGGCATTGTAGATTTTATTTTATTTTGTTTTTTAGGTTGGTTATGCTAAAGAATTCCTTAATAGAAATGATGCGCTAAACAATCTTGGATTGGCCAAGGGGCATCATTAGGAGCCTGAAACCTTTTATTACCCGATTCAACGTAATGAGGAGCAAAAAGCTTTTTGACTTGATTACTCTTCTCCAGAAAGGTTGAATTTTGATGGATGGGGAGGTTTTAGCAATGTTCCATGTATGCCTCATGACGATGGCCAAGCTATAAGGGAAAGGAATTTTGTTTCTTTCAATGCCACTGGAATGTTTTAGATTGTGTTTGGTTTTTGATTGAAAAACTGGAACACAATCAAAAAAATGAAATTTACAAAACAATATTTTTTATCATTTTTAAAGTACATTCTAAGTAAAATCTTGAAAAATTAGTTTTAGCTTCAACCAACCAAATGCTTTTAGGGTATAATAAACTGTATCCAAAACACAAATCAGATGAAACCTTAGCATTCAACAAAACTTCCCAGGTGATGAGAAGTCCTCTCATTAGTCCTTTAAATCAAAAGGTCCTCAATTCTTCCACCATAACTAAATTTATAGACCATGAGTGATCTTATAACTTCTCCATATCCACTTTTTGGGAAAAAGTGTCACTGGAATTCAAGGTAAAAGTCCTGGTAGCTAAGCCTTCCAAAAGCAGGTAATTAGTTACTTTTTTTGTGTCAAGAGGGAATTAGCTGCTTTAGTAAAAGAGTTTTGGTGAACCATTTTTTTGCTATGTGCACTGTCCCAGAGAACTGGATCCTACAGGTATGTGCAAATGAAAATTCTTTCCATGAAAGATTCTATTGAGAGTTGCTCAATAGATTTTTGTCGTCTCTTATCCCACCATATAAATTGTTACAATAGCCATGTGGGTTGAACTCCTAATGATACCCCTTATCTTCTTTCCGTTAAAATAGTCAGCCACTCACATTAATTCCTGCACCTTTGGTTTTATTTGTCTTTGAGAAGAAGGTGAACATTTACTCAGACATGTTTCATACAATACCTAGAGAAGTGAGAGGACATGAAAGAGAGAGTCATTGGTTTCTGGACCTTCTGACAATAGAATATCTATAATTGTGGATGAACTGAATATTTAATTTTAGGAAACTTGGCTGAGAGCATCTTTCCATCTGTGATGCTGAAGTTTGAAACATGACCAAGGAACCAAATAAGTGTTGTTCTAAAATATGACTGACTTCTTTCCCTCATAATCTTTGAATTAGTTTGCCACATGCCAATCTTGTAAGCTTGACTTATTTGTCTAAAATGCATTGTAGGGATTCAACCATATAGTAGGGTTTGCTCAAACAATCTGAATCACCAAATAACCTTTTGTATTGTTGTATATAATTCAATTGTTTTACTGTAAATGTACTCGTAGTAAAAAGGAGTAAGGCAACGACCATTACAAGGTCTAGGTAATTGTAGATGTATCATGTATCGCATTACCCTTGCATTATAGAGTAGGCTGCTCAAGTATATTTAAAACTTGACCCACCTGACCTTACTGAACCAAGCCAGTGGAGTTTGGGCGATTTGTTTTGTGTTTGGAGAAGGTTGGGTTGGTCAGATGGTGTTTTAGGAGAACCAATTAATCCTATGGGGATTCAAATTTATGCTTAAAAACAGATTCACTTGATCCAACCAATGTAAGGTGACTAAGGTTTGTCTTGTCTCTCTGCTCAATATACTTGATGTAGAACCAGATGAAGGAGAAGAATAGAAGAGGAAGATAAACCAATAATTTTTGTTTTCATTCAAATCAATATTTCAATTCCAATTATGCCAAAAAATTGATTCACTTGATCCAATCAATCAATGTAAGGTGACTAAGGTCTTTCTTGTCTCTCTGCTTGAATATACTTGATGTAGAACCAGATGAAGGAGAAGAATAGAAGAAGAAGATAAACCAATAATTTTTGTTTTCATTCAAATCAATATTTCAATTCCAATTACAACCACAATGTTCATGCAAATTGAAATTACGTTCCAACCACAATTTAGAAACTAAAAACTTAATCGAAATCACCTAATTTGCTTCCTACTGCAATTTATAATTGATTTTTTTTTTTTTTTTGAGAAAAAAAATTATTAATTAAAAGAAAAGGAGAAACAAAGGAGACTCATCCAGGAGATAAGAAAACAAACAAAGGCAAGAAAAAAGAAATCAAAACAAGCATAATCAAGATAGAATCATTAAGTGCTCCCAACCCTTGAGTCAATCCCCAAAGGAGAACCCCCTAGAGAATTTAAAAATGAAATCTTATCAAATAACAAAATTAGAACACTACTAAAATTAAATAACTAGTGTCCTAATGAAGATAAAATAATTTAATGAAATAATTAAAATCTTAAGATCATTGAGATCTTAAAAATTTAATTATATTTATTTTTTTCCCATTCACATACCGCATGAATATGTTCCCATCTTTCTCTCCTATTTTTATTTTTTATTTTTTTATTTTTTTTCATGTCTAACATCCAACAACTCCCACATCTCCCTTCTCTTTCTTTTCTCTAACACTTCCATCTGTTTTGTATCACTATAGTCTCTCCTCCTCAATTCCCCACCCCCTTTCTGTTGATAAAAAAATTGTAGAGAAGAAAGATCTTTAATGGAGAAACATGATTTGTTATTGCTATATACTATGGATGTTGGCATTTTTTCAGATTTTTTGAATGTTTCTTAGAAAGTGTATATACTTTTTGAATACTTGGGTCATCCTACTTACAGGACTATAATCTGGAAAATTAGCTTTCTGTGTAATTCAGTGGTTGAATATCTTCTACTTTAATGTTTATGACAACACATGGATGCTTGTAGCCTTGTGCTACACTTTTCTTCAAGTAACTCACAAGCTGCAGCTATTTCTTCACAACTGGTTTTACTGGAAAATAACATGGTATTCATGATTCATTTCAACATTCTTTCCTCATCTAAGTTTGGCCATAACTTAATGCTTCCTGCCCTTCAAGTCATACATTAGAAAACTCTAAGCGAAGGCTTCCTTGGACAATTTGTTGTTTACTTGTTCAGTTGTGCTAACTGTTAAGCATGGGTCTCCTGGATTTGAATTTGTTTATAGTTACCATTTTTGGATTTCTCTCTATCTTTTGTGCAGTTATAGGTTGAAAACATACTGGATTTCTGATTTAGAAATGGAAGTTTGATCTAATTTTATTTCCATTATATGCTGATTTCATCATTTTTTTTTCATAGCTCAGAATTTTTTTTTATTGTTCTCCTAATAAACTTCATCACATCACTAGATGCCCTAAAAAGGAACACAAGATGCTCTACAGATAGAGCTGAGTCAGTTTGTGATGAGAACACAACATTGGAACAGGCAGCGACCAATACTTTGTCCGCAAACAGATATCTCGAGACGGGACTAGATGAAGAGTCACCAAGTTCTGAAGAAGCTCCTGTCACCTCTTCGCCTAGGGAATCTCTGGATGACACGGGTCGGGGAAACCAACCTTCTGGTTCAAATGCAGTTGAGTTTGACCATGAAGAATCTTTTGAACCGTCAACATCTTCATCGAAATATTCACGTTTCCCCAATCCTAAATCTGCGCACATGTTTATTGATGCCATTAAGAGGAACCGTTCATGTCAGAGGTTTATCAGGAGTAAGCTGATTCAGATTGAAGCAAGGATTGAGGAAAACAAGAAATTGAAGGAACATATAAAACTTGTTAAGGATTACCAGATGTCATGCAAAAGAAGAGCAGGGCGGGCTTTTACCCTAAAGAGAGATCCACATATCCGGTTAATTCAAGTTCGGAAGTCAAGGAATTCCCGAACTTCAAAGGTCTTCCTTCATGACTTCTCTTTTACTATGTGTTCCCTTTTTGGCTGTTTCCTTAATATTAATTATTCTTCTGCAATAATGATATGCATAGTTTAAGCAATGGAATTGGGTCCCTTCATTATTTTCTGCTTTATAGTAGGATTGATGTGCCATATGTATGTCATTTACTACCTAACTCATGACCCTCCTATTTACTATGTTGTCTTACTGTTTGGCAATCTTAGATTGGGTTGGACACCATGATATGTCCTTGTTTTTAGATTTATTAAGCATGCTATACATAATTCACAAGCTGCATTTTCAACATTTTGTTAGTTTGCTATGACAATCTTATTTTCTTTTGTGTGATATGTCTCCTGGAGACACCCTTGAGTCTTGATTTTTGTTATTTCTATGTTCTTGGCACCCTTGATATGTTGTCTCTCAGGTTGGGTGGGGTGGTAATAAATATTAAATTTCATGACCAAAAGTTATAAATGGCTGAGGTGGCTGTAGACTAAAAGATATAATAAAACAAGACTGAAGTTCATGTAACTCATTATTGAAAGACACAACACCGAAGACTCAAAGTGAAGCCCAAACCCAATAAACTCTTATTTTACCATTTGAATGTCTTGAAAGCAAGATTAACCTATCATATAAATGCACTAGACTTGGGAGTCAAGATTATTAAATAAGGTGTCTATCATTTTTTGTCATGGATATTAAAATTGTAATCTGGATTAGTAGAATCTTTTGACCCCACAATCCCCCCTGATTTGGATTGCAACCTAAATTATTTTCTAGGAGGAGGTAAAGCTAGCATCCCAGTCCAATTAGTAGGATCTTCTTGGATTGCAATCCTAACCCATGTCATTGATTCATATTGGGTTACAAATGAGGCTTGAAGACTGAAAACTTACACGGGGAGACGAGGTTTAAAGCCCAAAGCTAACCAACCCAAAGCCTAAACTTGCCTAACCAAAATTTTTTTGCTCAAACTAACCTATAATCAGTAGGAAGACCTTTAAATGTGCCAGCTAGGAAGAGTAACTTATTAAGAATATATGATAATGATAGAGGTAGAAGAAGACTTAAAATAACATAGATAAAGATAATTATGAAATATAGAGCTACTTGTAATTTAAATGTTGACTTAGCTCTTGATAGAGCGGAGTGTACGAAGTTGATTCATGTAGCCAATCCCACATTGTTAGGAAAAAGGCTTAGTTGAGTTGAGTTTAGGAGAAAGGAACTGTCCTTTAAGTAGTGTAGGATCACATGGTTTTCAGATTATTTGTCTTGATGCCGTATTTTCAGCATAGAAAATGCTGATAAACAAACTGCCGGCATTTGCTAGTTGGGTTAGACTTATAATCTTAGCCAATGGTAAATGTTGCTTCTGATGGAATCTCAAGAAGACTGATCATTTGTTATTTCTACATTGTTTTTCTATATAATTTTGGAGAATGATAATTAGAAAAATGTTGGCCTTCAATCATGAACCTTAAGTTCTTGGGGATAAATTCTCTTAAAGAAAACAATGTAGTGAGCATTATAGGGAATGGTGGGACGTATTGTGCTTCCAAAATCCAAATTCATGGATACTCCGTGAGAGAACACGTAGAAATAATGGATTGAAATCATTTTGTTTTCTGATTCATGAATCTGTTTGTTGTATCTCTGTACTTGCATGGATTTTCCTCATAGTTTTATCTTTTGTGTTGCATTTTAGATGCTTGAGCTTATAGTCGTCATATTCGTCTCTTTCATGGTGAAGAGAGGCTTGTCATTTATTGAAGCAGACTTGATGTTAGTATTACTAATGATTATCTGATGTATCTCACAGTTAGTTTCATGTTATTGTAAACAAGTTGAGATCGTATTTTTGTTAATTTCAGGTCAATGATAAGAAGGTTCGTGCATCAAATTTTGGCCCAGTTGAGAATTCTCATGCTGCTATCTATAGAATGGTGTTGACAAAATTTCCGGTCTCACTACATAAACAAAAATGGTCCAAGGCTGAGAAAGAAAATCTTGGAAAGGGGATAAAACAACAATTTCAAGAAATGTTGCTTCAAAGGTCATTGGAACTCTTAAGGTACATAGTATTCCAGTCCCATAATACCATCAATCTAGAATACATGCCCCCCGTGGATTTGTACATGATTCTTTTTTTTTTTTTTCCAGTGTTTCAGAGGAATCTTCTGGTGATTCACATGCTTTTGATGACGTCATTGCATCCGTAACAAATCTTGAAATCACACCTGAACAAGTTCGCTCCTTTATACCTAAGGTTGATTGGGAGCGGCTGGCCTCCACGTATCTTGCTGGTCGATCTGGCACAGAATGTGAAGCAAGGTAGTATTCTTGGAAACTAGATTCTTTCTTGTCTCTGTCAAACTTGTGCACTGTATTTTTCTTCCAAGACTGTTTTCCTCACCTTAGTATGACTTTTGGATTGCAATGATAAACTGATGATGTTCAAATTTATGGAAGAATTGCTTTTTTAACAGTTATATTATGTGCTTATCTTCAAATGACCTCTGTGTTGTGAATTTTTAGGTTTCATTTGGAATGTGATTTTAATCTTGTTTTCTTTATTTAAAAACTAGAAGTACAAAAAGTGACAAAAAACTTGTTTGGTTTGAACAGAGATTTAAAAACTGTTTTTAGGTTCTAATCTAGAAAACAACCCATTTTCAGAGAACATGTAGAAGTGATTTTCAGTGTTTCCCACTCCTCCTTTATTATTATTTTTTTATTGTTTTTAGGGAGTAATCCTCTTTAGTTCTCTAGTTTATAAAATTTACCAAACAAGCTTCCCTTGTTTTTAAATCTTAAAAACAATTTTAAATATAATACCAAATCTATTTTCAAAAATTACTAATAAAGTTAGAAATATTGGATTCCAATTTTTCAAAAAAAATGTTTGAATTGTAAACCAAACACAACCTTAATCTTCTTGGGATTTGATAAGCTTTATCTTGCTATACTGGAGGTTCATTTTTTTTTTACTGCATATGGCTTTATAAAGCATCTAAATTGTTATTGTTTTTGAGGTTTGCTATCATTGGACAGAGATCATGGGCAAACAAACAATTAAAATACTTAAATAGATCAACATATAAGTGCTGCCATGGGAAATAGTAGGATTGCATGATTTATTGCAAAATATTGTGATTTGAGAGATCAAAATATGAAAAATGGGGAGCTTTGTGGAATTACAATTGAGAATGTGGATATCCATCTTGCAAGGGCATTTATTGTTATTGTTCATTTTTTGAGTTTATTTATAATGAGAAAGTTTTTTTATATTGTTTAAGGATTTAAAGCCAATGAAGAGGTTTCATTATCTATAATAACAATGTAAAAGATTGTATCTAGTTATAGAGTAAATGTTAAGTTAGAGGTTGGGAGAGAGTCTATAGAATCTAAAGGGTTTAGGATTAATAGGACTGAGGCTAAAAACATTAATAATTTTAGTGGAAATAAAAATACAAATGAAAAGACAACAAAGATTGAAAATTAAGAAGTACCAAGGAGTCAAAATTTTAGTTATTTGGGATCACTTATTCAGCAAGAGGGAGAAATAGGTAATGATGTGAAGTGTGAACTATAGAGTTAAAATGGGACGGGTTAAGCGGAGAAGTATTTATGGAGTATAATATGATTGATGCATCCCATTGAAGTTGAAAGAAAAATTATTCTAACTGCTATTGGCCAACTATCTCTAAAAGAAAGGCCAACTATACAATATGCCCTATGGAACAAAATGTTGGATAATTAAGAAACAAATCATTACCAAACTAAGTGTAATAGAAACGGAAATGTTTTGATGAATATATGGTAAAAAAATTGAAAGATACAATTGTTGAGATTTGTTTCCTGTACATATTTATTTCCTTTACGGGTTTATTTCCTTTAAGGAAAGATGATAATTTTAGTAAGACGTTTTATATAGCAGTTACTAAAATTTTAATTATAGCTATATGTACACAGCCCTGTATGTCTATATATATGAAGTCTCTCCATTAAGACATTACACAAGAATAAATATCTTTTCTCTTCTCCCGTGGATGTAGGCCATAAAGCCGAACCACGTTACATCTTGTGTCGTTTATTATTTTATTTTCTCTACATGGTATCAGAGCCCTAGTTTCTATTACTGGGAAATTTGTTTCGGCCTTCATCTTCGAAATCATCTTTTTCGGCCTTTATCGCCGGAATCTTCTTGGGTGGCCTTCATTGTTGTCGTTGCCGGAACCTTCGTCACAGATCTGAAAGTCGTCGTCTCTGCTGCTGCCGTCGCTGGATCGTACATCACCGTCTTCAGAACCATCGACTGGTTCGTGCTATTTGAAGAAACCCCGATCGTCGCTGCCGCTGCCACGGGTTCATCCACGTCGCCGTCATTTTCTTCTTCGTCGGCAACTTCCTCTTCGTCGGACAATTGGATCGCTCATCTTCCATCGCCATCGTCGTCTCTGCAACTGCTTTCATCGCCCATGCTAGTCCACCGACGAAGTCTCTGAACTCAACTGCTTTCAAGGTACTGTTCATCGTCTTCTTCGTCTGGTTCATGCCTCTATCTCTAGTCCATCGTCTCCGTCATCCCTGGTTCATCACCGTCGCCATCAACGTTATACATCTCTTGGTATCGCCATCAACGTTATACATCTCTTGGTATTGCCATCAGCGTTATACATCTCTTTCAATCTGCATCAATGTTCTTCCGTCTGCCACTGTTGTTGTCATCGTTACCAATGTCTGCAACTCAATCCTTGCCATTCACTTGATCTCTTGTCACCCTCATCTGCACCTTCACTGCTCCTTCCCGTCTCCGTCTGCTGCTACATTTTACCATTGTTGCATCTCCATCGCCATCTTCTTCCTTCTTCGTCTTCTACAATCTGCATCTCTTCTTCTTTCTTCTTCTTTTTTCTTGTAAACTTAAAATAAAAAATAGAATGTCGATCACTTCAGAAATTGTGCAGACTGACGAAGTAGTTGACAAAACGGAGAAAGGAGAACTACCAAACATTCAGGCAGCATACAGACTTGATGGAAAAAATTATTTGAAGTGGTCTCAGCTGGTGCGTACCTTTCTAAAGGGCAAAGGGAAATTAAGTCATCTTTTGGGCATTGGACCTACACCTGGAGATCCTAAGTTTATAGTGTGGGATAACGAAGATGCTTCTATAATGGTGTGGCTATGGAATTCAATGACGCCAAACATTAGTGATACATGCATGTTTCTAACTACAGCCAAAGATATTTGGGATGCCGTTCATCAGACATACTCTAAGGCTCATGATGCAGCCCAAGTGTATGAGATCAAAGTGAAAGTTGGAACAACAAAACAAGGCAACATGACGGTCACCGACTATTCCAATGTATTGAAAAATCTCTGGCAAGAACTTGACCATTATAGGTGTATTGAGACTAAATGCCCTGCAGATGCTGTAATTTTAAAGAACTATATTGAGAAGGATCGAGTCTATGACTTCTTGGCTGGACTCAATGCAGAGTTTGATCAAGTGAGAGTTCAAACTCTCAGCAAAGAGTTGCCAACTCTGAATGAGACTACCTCCGCTATCCGGACTGAAGAAAGCAGAAGAAATGTTATGCTCACACCTTAGAAGATGGAAGGCTCAGCTATGGTTGTCAATAAGGGAAATGATTAGAAGACACACACTCCGCGCGCCGAATCATCAACAGTCCCAAATCGAGATAATAGGGACAATCTAAGGTGTACTTATTGTCAGAAGACTAGACATACCAGGGAGAAGTGTTGGAAACTTCATGGCAAGCCTTCAACTTCTAGTAAAGAATGGGGCTACAATGGAGGACAACAGAAAACCAGTGGACAAGCACATCTGTCTACTGAACCAACAGTTGCAGCCTCCTCGGTGCCAGACGGATTCAGCCAAGACGATATTGAAAGATTGAAATCTTTGCTTGGCACTCTTGACAAACCCTCAGGTACCTGTTCATTGGCCCATTCAGGTAACTTTCCTATTTCTATTGGATTTAACGTCTCAGATAAATCTTTTGCTAACTCTTGGATTATAGATTCTGGTGCTACTGATCACATGACCAATTCTCCCAATATATTTCATACCTACAACGCATGTCCTAGTAGTCGAAAAATAGCCACAGCTGATGGATCCTTAACCACAGTTGCTGGTATAGGTGATGTTCACATCAGCCCCACCCTTACACTCAGAAATGTTCTTCATGTTCCTAAACTATCTACCAATCTTATCTCTATTAAAAAACTGGCCCATGATCTGAGTTGTAATGTGACCTTCTTCCCTACTTACTGTGCATTTCAGGACCAGGACTTGGGGACGATGATTGGACATGCTAAGGAACAGGACGGGTTGTATTACCTTGAGACACCAGTACATCCTATCAAGAGTACCACTTCATTTCTCTCTGAGCACAAACTTTCCAATAAAGAAAAGCTATGGCTCCATCATCGCCGCCTTGGCCATCCTTCTTTTCGATCTCTTAAAATCATGTTTCATTTTTTGTTTAAATCTCTGAATGTTGAAGAATTTCATTGTGAAGTGTGTGAACTTGCGAAACACAAGCGTTTATCTTTTCCACTTAGTAATGACAGAAGTTCAGATCCTTTTGATCTCATTCATAGTGATATTTGGGGTCCCTCTCCAATCCCTAATGTTTATGGAGCGCGATGGTTTGTGTCCTTCACTGATGATTGTACTAGAGTCTCATGGATATTTTATTAAAACAACTCCCTACCTTCCATAACATGATACACACCCAGTTTGGTGCTAAAATCAAGATATTTCGATCTGACAATGCTAGAGACCATTTTAATCAAACATTGATCAATTACTTCCAAACCGAGGGGATCCTTCATGAATCATCCTTTATTAACACTCCACAACAAAATGGAGTTGCTGAAAGAAAAAACGGTCACCTGCTTGATACAACCCGAGCTTTTTTATTTCAGAATAATATGCCTAAGTCCTA
The DNA here is from genome assembly GCA_035771175.1 of Paratinospora sagittata. Classification (NCBI taxonomy): domain Eukaryota; kingdom Viridiplantae; phylum Streptophyta; class Magnoliopsida; order Ranunculales; family Menispermaceae; genus Paratinospora; species Paratinospora sagittata. Next base: position 37,542,015 of record CM069589.1, read on the forward strand.
TTGGGGGGAAGCTGTCCTTACTGCAACACATCTTATTAACCGTCTACCATCCCGGACCCTTGATTACAAAAGTCCTATGCAAAAGCTACGTTAATTTTATCCTAAGCTTAAAATCTCCAATAATCTTATACCTAAAATATTTGGGTGTGTTTCATTTGTCCATGTTCACCAACCCAACAGAGGAAAGTTGGACCCTAGAGCTCTTAAGTGTGTTTTTGTCGGATACTCTTCCACTCAAAAGGGATATAAATGCTATCATCCGCCATCAAAGAAATTCTTTGTCTCAGCCGATGTCACTTTCTATGAACCTGAGCCCTATTTTTCCGCTCCTCTTCCGGGGGAGAATGTCATAATAGAAGATAAGGATCGGAACTCCCTTGATAACCCTTTTGATCTTTTTGACCCCTTTACCCTCCAACCAACCAAACCTGAATCTCCTACACCCTATGTACCCAATGACGAACCTAAGGATCAGATGACTGGACAAATGTACTCAAGGAATAAAGCTGCAGCTCCTAAACCGATGCAAGTTCAAGAATCTGAACCAATCCCTGAAAATGAGGTAACAAATCCTGAACCCTCCTTACAAATTTCATTAGTTCCTGAAACTAACAATGATCTTTTAGCCTCTGAACCTGACAGTGACCTTCCCATTGCCATTAGAAAGGGAACAAGGGAATGCACTAAACATCCCTTGTATCCACTATCTCATGTTGTATCCTTTGAGAAGTTATCACCAACCCATAAGAGTTTCCTTACCAGCCTGAATAATATCCAGACTCCTACGTTATTATCCGAGGCTGTATCTAATACAAATTGGAAACAAGCTATGAATGTGAAAATGGAAGCCCTGGAGAAAAATGCAACATGGGAGTTGGTAGACTTGCCTCCTGGAAAGAAACCTGTGGGATGCAAATGGGTTTATACAGTAAAATACAAAGCAGATGGGTCCGCTACAAGGCAAGATTGGTAGCCAAAGGATATACTTAGACATATGGTGTGGACTATCAAGAGACATTTGCTCCAGTTGCAAAAATGAATACTGTGAGACTTCTTTTGTCATTGACAGCTAATTATGACTGGGATCTGCAACAATTTGATGTAAAGAATGCATTTTTACATGGGGATTTAGATGAAGAAATCTATATGGAAGTGCCTCCAGGATTTGACACCACTGATAAAGTGTGTAAATTGAAAGAAGCCCTGTATGGACTTAAACAATCTCCGAGGGCATGGTTTGGTCGGTTTGCCAAAGTAATGACAAATATGGGATATAAACAAAGCCAAGGATATCACACTCTGTTTATTAAGCACTCGACTTCAGGGGGAGTTACAGCTCTATTAGTGTATGTTGATGACATCATCATGACAGGAAACAATGAGAACGAGAGACAAAATTTGAAGCGGTGTTTGACCGAGGAATTTGAGATCAAGGAACTAGGGAGATTGAAATACTTCCTAGGGATTGAAGTGACACACTCTAAACATGGAATCTTTATCTCTCAACAGAAGTACATTACAGCCCTTCTTAAAGAAACAGAGAAGCTAGCATGCAAACCAATGAATACTCCTATTGATCTTAATCACAAGCTTGGAGAAGCTGAAGAAGCGCTGACTGTTAATAAGGAGATGTATCAAAGACTAGTAGGAAGACTCATCTATCTCTCTCACACAAGACCTGATATTGCATATGCAATGAGTGTAATAAGTCAGTTCATGCACAATCCTAAAGATATTCATTTGCACGCAGCTAATCGCGTTCTACAATATCTTAAAGGGATTCCAGGACATGGCATCTTATTTAAACGACACACAGGAATGGTTCTTGAAGCATATACTGATTCAGACTATGCTGGTTCAGTAGTTGATAGAAGATCAACTACTGGATATTGTAAGTTTCTTGGTGGGAATTTGGTGACATGGCGAAGTAAGAAGCAGAATGTAGTGGCCCGATCTAGTGCTGAAGTAGAATTTCGAGCAATGGCACAAGGGGTTTGTGAGCTATGATGGTTGCAGATAATTTTGACAGATTTGAAAATATACTGGGATGGCCCTGTGAGACTCTATTGTGACAATAAATCTGCAATTAGCATTGCCCATAACCCAGTTCAACATGATCGAACCAAGCATATAGAGATTGATAGACACTTTATTAAAGAGAAGCTCGATAGTGGGTTGATCTGTACTCCATATATGTCTACCAATAATCAGCTCGCCGATATGCTCACTAAAGGGTTAAATCATACTGCATTTCAAGCAAATGTGTCCAAGCTGGGAATGGTAAACCTTTATTCACCAGCTTGAGGGGGAGTGTTGAGATTTGTTTCCTGTACAGATTTATTTCCTTTACGAGTTTATTTCCTTTAAGGAAAGATGATAATTTTAGTAAGACGTTTTATATAGCAGTTACTGAAATTGTAATTATAGCTATATGTACATAGCCCTGTATGTCTATATATATGGAGTCCCTCCATTAAGACATTACACAAGAATAAATATCCTTTCTCTTCTCCCGTGGATGTAGGTCATAAAGCCGAACCACGTTACATCTCGTGTCGTTTATTATTTTATTTTCTCTACAACAATTAAAGAAATGAACATAGTTGAGAATTGGTGAGAGTGGCCCTAATTGGAGAGAAAATGATAAAAAACTAATCAAGATGCTTTGGACACATACCATGAAAAGCATTGGATGCAACAATAAAAAAGAGTGATTTGTTAACAATCCTTGATATTGATATTGATAGAGGCAGAGGAAGACCTAAAATAAAATAGACAAAGATGATTAAGAAAGAATTGACTACTTGTAATATAAATATTGATTTAGCCCTTGATAGAACAAAATGGAGGAAATGGATTCATGTTGGTAAAAAGCTTTTTTGAGTTGTGAGTAGATGTCGCTTTATCACGATTAAGTGATTGTTTGACAAGATTTTATAACTAGAAAAAATGCCATAATTTATCTTAGTCAAGGTCCCTAAATCCCTATAACTCATTGTTAGTTATTGTGAGTTTGCCCTAATGCCATTGTTAGTTATTGAGAGTATGTAACAAGTACACTTCATACATAAAAGGCGATTATAACTGAAAAGATAATTCGCTACTATGTGAAAATAGTATAAGGTGATGCCATTACATTTTTCATATTACTTGTGTATAGACATGTTCTACAAATTTCCCTTCTAGCCAAGGTTTAAAAAAGTGAGGCATAATTGAAGCAGTTTGGTTTTATAAGGGAAGGTGTAAGCCTCAATGCAGTTTGAGGTGTAAGCCTCACATTCTTAAAAAGACATAAATAAAATAGCTCATGAAAAATCTAAAAAATTACATGTATTAATAATAAATGAAGAAACATCTGAAATAAAGAAATGATAAACTAGTTTTGTATGTGGATGGAGATTTCGTGCTATTTCTCATAAGTCTTATGGTCTGAACATATTTATTTATTTATTTATTTTTGAGCAGAAACAAATACTGTATTTTATTATATCAAGGATGAAAAATACGTACACACCTGCGGAGCACCAGAGGTGCTGCAACAGCCAACAAACCTGTCATACAAATAGCAACAAAGTAGCACAAAAATAATCATCACCCAATGATTTAAAGCTAAATTAAATCTGATGCAAGCAACTGGCCCAATCAAGTAACCAATCTAAGAGAGAAAATCCTTGGACCAATGAGGACGCATGCACCCATGAGCTAGCTGCAAATTTGATGTCATCCCACAACCTATCTGCATCTTTTGCTCTATTGTTGAAAATTCTATTGTTCCTTTCAAGCCATAGATGCCAAAGAGTGGCAAATGAAGCAATTAGAACCGCCTCCTTTCCGAAACTGAACATGATAGTGGCGTGGGAAAGGGACATGCTATCCTCTAAGCTGCTAGGTGCGAGAAGTCTCCCTCCCGAGAAGCTAGACCACCTATCCCAAATCTGTCTGGCCAATGGGCAATGAATGAATAGATGATCCCGGTTCTCTCCATCTTGTAAACAATATATGCAACACTGTGGAGACAAATACACATTAGGTAATCTCTTCTGTAATAAATCCATTGTGTTAATTTTTTAACTGTTATTAGCATCATTAAAAACTAAATGAGCACATAACATATGTCAAGCTTTCCAAATTTCAAGTTTAAACTATTAAAATCATAAAGAAACAAGAAGTTAGCAAATACATTGTGGAAATATTAGGTTTTTGCCACTTTTCACCATTTTTTATTTAATGCAAGTTGCATTTAGAATAAATAATTAGAAGTTATCAAATTTCTATGTAAGTATTTGTACAATTGTACATCAACTTAAAAGATATACTACTATTAGGGAGCTTTTGCAAAGATGGCCTTGGCCATTTAATAGTAAAAGCTTTAATTTATCTCAAATAAAAGAGAATTAATTCTTAAAAATTAAAATAGTTAGTTACAATGATCCAAAAACCACTGTGATAAATTTTTTTTTAAATTAAAATTTAAAAAGATTAATTTTGGTATGAAAAATTAAGGTGTAAGCCTCATTGCCCCTTGAGGTGTATCCCTCAATAGCGTCAGGTGTAAGCCTCATAGTGTGATGTTGAGGCATAAGTGTTGAGGTGTTCTTTCGACACCTCGCCTCAAGGCACGCCTTGAGGCCTATGCCTCAAATGATTTTTAAAGACAATGCTGCTAGTTAAAGACAGTTGCACCATCTATGATAGTTTGTATAAGTAAACCTATCCATTTGTTAACATGTTCCCCTCCATGGTAAAATAATACAAGCTAATTCCATTGAATTTTGTGCATGTGAATATACTTGATTGTAAGATCTCTTGTGACCTAAAACTAAAAGGTCTGGCAAGGTTGCCCTTGACACCCAAAGCATGCTTAGATTTGAATAATTCCAATTGTGAAATGTGGACTCCTAAAGTTGATCTAATCTCCCAATGCTAGAGAATTATTTCTGAGACCTGTTCAATAAGCCAATGGATATTTTTGGTTGTCTCTACTCAAAATTAAAAGAAACTATTGTCAGTTGATTGCAAATGCTTGGTGTTCACCACTTCCTGCTTCTTTTGCACATTCAATATTGAGATTTAAGTCCTTACATTTTGTTTGTTAGTTATTTTACTAAACAATATTGGCATACTATAGATGGTTTGTTCTTTCAACTGATTATTTGTATGGCTTCATGTGTGATATTTTTCTTTTGATAGGTAAGTTCTTGGGGTACTCAAGACCTTAAAGCTTACACTCTATGCATTAATTGGTTTTGTATGGTTTACTTAGCTCACAACTGTTAACTTTGTGTTTTTTAAACTGTTTATATATCTCCTGTAGATGGCTCAACTGCGAAGATCCGCTTATTAATCACAATTCATGGTCTAATGTTGAAGATAAGAATCTTCTGTTCATTCTCCAACATCGGGGGCTTCATAACTGGATAGACATTGCAAGTTCATTGGGAACAAACAGAACCCCATTTCAGTGCCTGTCTCGGTATCAACGGAGTCTTAATGCTTCCATTTTGAAACGGGACTGGACAGATGAAGATGATACTCAGCTCCGTGCAGCCGTGGAAGCTTTTGGCAAACATGATTGGCAGCTGGTTGCATCTAATTTGGAAGGAAGGACAGGTACCCAATGTTCTAATAGGTCAGTGTAATCTCATTGTCAATCTAAGCTAGTAGGATGAAATAGCTGTATGCTGCTTCTCACATCTCAGTATGATATACTCTTGATGCTTTATTACTAAGGATGCTAGGATAACAACATAAGTTAACATTATACTTTGCATGCACATTTGAAGTACCGGACTCTCATCATTGACGACCGAGCCCCGAGCATCATTTCAGTGATTTCTATTTTCATGGAGTGGATTGAAATGACTTCTAGTCCAATGGTAGCATAGAAGTAGTGGTTATTCTATAATCATAAGATATAGTTATTAAAGGAGGGTTTTTGAAGATTATTCTGTCTGCTCTTTTTGGCATGGAAATCGAAAATGGCAGTTTATTCAGGAAGGCAGAGTAGTCGCTCCATATCTACACAAGATAGCCAAAGATACACCTATTGTTTAGTGTCTATATTTTGCTGCTTTATACGTCATGTGATTGTCTATACATCCATAATATTTTTTACAAGTATGATAGGGGTGGATATAAAAATGTCAGTCACAAGAATGGCAATGGTTAAGTTTTATCCCAAATTTTACAGTCAGCTTTAAGGTTTTAAATTTGCAGCAGCTTAAAACTTTTTAAAATTGTTAAATTTCAGTATTCTAATATGAGTATGAGAGCCACTTAGCATAGATTCTGATTATCCGATGATAATGCTCTTCGTTGTTTTCCGGATACTGTTGGATTTCTGGAAGATGATACTTATTCTGCTGCTGATACTGATACTGGGTTTTGGATGGCATCACAACTTTCTTATTTTCTATTGTATTAGTTGGTTTCTTAACAGTTAGCATATAAATTTAGCATGTAGAAAGTATAGTGTTATAGACATTGCTACTTTTGAATTTATGGAATACTTAAAATTACATCACTTCTCCATAATCTCTATATTGTCTACAGTTTGGCTTTCAATTAGTAATCATGCCATCATACGATTTATGTTTATTTTTGTATAAATTAATTTCTTTGTTACTCTCTAAATCTAATTGATACTTGCACCCCTTTTTATGTTAAAGGTAGTTATTTCTAGTGATGTTGACAGCTTAATTAAATAAAACCTTTTCCCAACTATATGGGATCGACTACATGCAAAGTTTAAAAAAGTGTGAAGCATAAGTGAGGAGTTTTAAGCCTCGAGGCAAAGGGAGGTGTAAGCCTCAGTATTTTTGCAATAAATATTTGAAAAAATGTAAAAAAATGCATGTGATTATAGATATCATTATAAAATGGAAAAACATAAAACTAAGTACATTTTGAAGCTTTGAGTATACTTTATTTTGAGCTAATTTTTCCTAGCATGCATGCATGAAAATTCAATTTTTATAAATTGATTGAGTCATTGATATTACTAACAAATTAACAATAAATGAATCATAAGAAAGCATAAAGTTCATTGATCATTAGAGGATTGTGGAATCCTAAGACAAAAAAAGAGGAGAAATTAAAGATCGTCTATTACTTATTTAAATACCAAACTAGCAAACAAACTTCAAAATCATATAATTATGTAAAATATAACATGAAATGAATCAAATGAACAATATAGCCAAATAGCCATATATCATTTATATTAATGATTAGACTATCAATAATGTCAAATGAGTAATTCAAGTTCATGGGTATGAAAATTATTCTATTATGTTAATTTCTATAACTTTCATTTGATAACAAATTATATATTGTTGATGACATTCTCATTTGAAACAGTACTATTGAAATGAAAATATTGAAACGAAATGTATTAGTTAACGCCTTGAGGCGTAAGCCTCACAGACACACCTGTGAGACTTAATCCTCGAGGCTCTTTTCTTCCGCCTTGCCTTGAGGCACGCCTCGCACGATTTTGAAAACAATGGCTACATGAATCCGCCTCTTCCACTTCACTTATATCTTTCTTAATGATCTCTATCCATGTCATTTTACTCTTTTTCTACCTCTATCACTACCATTAATTTGCAATGGATTAATCTTCATGGACTTTGTTATATATGCTGTTATATATGCCCAAAACATCTTAATTAGTTCTCTCTCATTTTATAACTAACGTTGTCTTACCGCCTCTCAAATATGTTCAAGAAATAGGAGCTGTGTGTAATATGCATGATTGTTACTTGCAATATATATGACCTTTCACTTCCCTTTGCCTCAGTTCTACATATGTTAATCCTGATTAGTTTATAGGGCAGCTTGAGACATGTAGGACTCTTCAGTGAACTTGGCCACTAAAACATAGTGGAGTGTCTTTAGGTATTGATAAAAAGGTTTAGAGTAACAATAATCTTATTTTTTTTGCATTTATATGCTTTATTATTAGTATGCAGCTGCTAATATCTTTTTGAAACAAATTTCTATATTATTCTTAATGCGGCTCTTAATAAACTATACAAGTCAGATCAGATGTTTATACGTATCATTTCCTCGCCCACTTTAAATGTTTGCATTTCCTGTTATTGTTTCTAAAACAATCTTTTAATTTTCTGTTTGATGAAATGTGCATCAAATGTTGTTTTGCAAACTGCAGATGGAATAAGACCCTTAATCCTATTAGGGAGAGAGTAGGGCGATGGACAGTGGAAGAAGACAAACGCTTGAAAGTAGCTGTGATGCTATTTGGGCCAAAATCATGGAATAAAATAGCTCAGTTTGTGCAGGGACGGACTCAAGTTCAATGCCGAGAAAGGTATAATAGAACAATTTAGGATTAAGTTTTTGCTTTTCTGATTTATTTGAATTTGAGACACTAAAATCTCTAAAATCTGGAGATAGATGGGTTAATGTTCTAGATCCATCTTTGAATCTTGGAGAATGGACTGAGGAAGAAGATTCCAAGTTGAAAGCCGCAATCACAGAACATGGACATTGCTGGTTTAAAGTCGCAGCATGTGTGCCTCCACGTACTGATAATCAGTGCAGGAGGTATGAAATTTATGCTTTGCATTCTTTTTATGCTATGTTTAGGTTATCTTAAAAGTCAAAGTTATGCATCATGTTGATGCCTATTACTAATTTGATCCATTGTATTTTTGCACATTTTTCTTCTGAGTGACAAGGAGGTGGAAGGTTTTGCTCCCACACGAAGTGCCTTTGCTTCAGGCTGCTCGAAGGATACAAAAATCTGCTCTTATATCCAATTTTGTGGATCGAGAAGAGGAGCGACCTGCACTTGGTCCTGGGGACTTTCTTCCTTTGCCATGGAATGATTCTGCTTCTGCCTCTGAAAATGGAGCAGCTGATGCTACGAAGAATGATAAAAAAACAAGGTCTGCTTCTATAAATATCTATTAGTGTTTTTGCTGTGTTACACTCTCTATTGTTGATTTCATGTTTGGTTCTTGTGCTTGTGCAGAGGGAGATCAAAATCTAAGAAGCACAAAGATTTGACTTATTGGTAAGTTGACTTTAGTTTATTCCCGTCTTTCTTGGTTAAATTTTGCAAGAGGCATCCGTTGCTTTCTCTAGTTCTTCTTTCATTTCAATTTCTTGATATGCCTTGCGAGATGGAAACCTCTGTACTTAAGAATTTGGATTTACATTTTTTTTCTTTTTCTTTTTTTAATGTCCTCCCTTTGATATTGCAGTAGTGATTCCTCCTCCAAGATTCGCCCCAGACGAGGTAGACGTAAAGCTAACAATCGCTCTCAGGATGCTTCAAGTGTAATGAATGGCGATGTAGAAAGTCTTGGTGGGAATGACGCCATTCCACAGAAGAAAATGAGACGTAAGTCCCGTCTGAAGACTAAATGTGCCAAGTCAGCTCATGGGAACCAGGATCTACAGATATCTTCCGAACCTTCAGCAATTTCAAGGATAGCCAGCAGCCATGATGACAATATCATATGGGACAATACTAGTCATTCAAAGAGGAGGACATCTAAGTTGCAGCCAATGAGGCAGAAACAGAAGTATACAAAGAGGAAAAACAAAGATCCTATGCTATCTTCAGACAATCCAAATTCTGTGAGGATATCAAGTGACGGTAATGCCGATACTTTAGGTCAGGGTACGGTGAAACGTAAGGATACAAAGAGGAAAAACAAAGATCCTATACTAGCTTCAGACAATCCAAATTCTGTAAGGATATCAAGTGAAGGTAATGCCTATACTTTATGTCAGGGTAGGGTGAAATGTAAGTATACAAAGAGGAAAAACAAAGATCCTATACTATCTTCGGAGAATCCAAATTCTGTAAGGATATCAACTGAAGATAATGCTGATACCTTTAAAGGTCATGGCAGGGTGAAATCACAGAGGAGAAAAAGGGTTCCCAAGTTGCTTTCAGAGTATGTTAGATGTAGTGACTCAGCACCAGCCCATGAAGAACCTTCATTATCTCCTGAAAATATTACACTTCTGAGGATACCGAATGGTCATGATGCTGAAACCTCCGGTGTATATAAAGTAATTCAGAAGAAAAGAAAAGTTTCGAAGTCATGTTCAAGAAAACGAAAGAGTATTGTGCCAACCCAAGATCACCAAGATCTTTTATCACATGAGGGAGGACGATCAGCATTTGATGACACGGATGTTGCATTAAGTGGGATATTGACCACTGTCAATATTCCTCCAGGGGACACATTTGTCTCAACAGTTGAAGATGTAACAAATTCTGAAGGATTTGTTGCAACAATAGGTGAGGACAATGAAACCCTTGTTTCGTTCTTGCAAAACAAAGGGAGGAGGAGGAAACTTGAACTTGCTAACAAGAATAAGACGGCTTCGAATAAAGTGATCATGCCGTGTTCAAGAAAACGTAAGAACATTGAGCCAGCACAAGTGTCTCAAGATTTTTCAACACAGGAGGAGCAATCAGTATTTGATAGCATAGATGTTACATCAAATGGGATGGTGACCACTCCAGATATTGTTCATGAGGATACTTCAAACATTACCAGAGATGCATCTCATTCCAAAGAGATTTTAGAAACAATGGACGCAGATGAGCTGACACTTGCATCTTTTTTGTGTAAGAAAGTGAAGAAAAGGAGAAATGGGAATTTCACAAATGATAAAGTTGCTTCCCCTCCTGCCAGGAAGAGGAGGAAGAAAGCTTCTAGTTTGCTTTCTCAGGAGAATTTAAAGTTTGTTCAGATTCACAAATAACGGTGGCTATGATAGCTTCCTAGCATGATACAGTGAAGAGAGATGATAAAATCTTCAATTACCATAACAGATGAGTTGATGATTTATGAGGAAACTGGAAGTAAGCTCGAAAAAGGGTGAGTTTTTTCCTTGCAGTGAAATGATTTCTGCAGTGACAAATTGTCTATCAGGAAGCGTCCTCTTGTTCAAGAAAGAGAGATCAATCAATTCAAATTCTTCTAATATGTGATTGAGTGGTGATAATATGTGATTGAGTGATGGGTACTGTTGTGTTATTGGGAGTCCATTGAATGCCGAAATGCTCACACTTACCTTCATTTATTTTTTCATTAAATTGCTTATTGTCCTGCCATTTTTGCAGGATACAAAATTTTTGTAGAAGCTGTAGTAGTTGTATAGCAGAGCTAGAGTTCCTATATTTGTAATTTACTTGTATTTATATTGTGTTTTTTTTATTGTTCTTTTAGGCGGCTTTTGATCAAATACATGTACGAGTGTTAGTGAATTGAGGTGTTTCTATCAGTAAGTATAAATTATGCATAATTTAAATTTATTATTTATAATTTAATATAATTTTAACGGATAAAGTAAAATTTTATTAAAATTTGGCTCCTTTATGTTAGACTCCATTTTTTTTTTTTCCTATAATTAGGTTGCTTTGAAATGTGAATCACTTTTTTTAGAAAAGTGATTGTAGGGAATCTAAGTATAAGAATTTTACGTTGCTCATGGTAATCACTTTTTTAGAAATGTGAATGTCACAATGGTTTATTCTCATCTCCCCCATTACCCTTAGTGCTTGCCATGTGACATTTCCATTCCATTCTCATGTGGACTCTTCAATCCTTCTACTTTCTCAAGTTTCTCCAAAACCTACTTCAAACCAATGCCTTATCTAATTTTATTTTATTAATATTATTTGAGCTTTTTATTTTCTCACATTTCAGCCTCTTTGCAATACTTATTTATAAATCATGAGATATTCTATTTAAATCATAAAAATATTAAAACATAAATTATATTTATTAAATACATAATAGTGATAAAATACCCATGGTATCGCATGAGTTACAAACTTATTTATAAAAGATGCCCATGCAACAAGTGGGTTTGCAAACTTGTATAATACAAAGAAAAATATTTTATATATGTTAAGTACTAACGTTATTTTCAATGTTAACAAAAATATATGTTAAGTACTAACGTTATTTTCGATGTTAACACTCAGCCTCCCTTGTACGTTGGGGGTGATGTCCATTACTCTAATACAAAATTCTAAGCATGCTATTAACTCCGGATTTAAATTAGCTATCTATGGACCTCAAAATTGAGGAAGTTCAAAGTTATTACTACATTGAGGGAATCAACTTATCCAAAATAGGAATTGGTATTGTCGGTTCCAATTGGTTTGTTCCAATTCTACTTCTGCTTGTGTTGATTCCCAAACAAATCAGACACCTAAATGCCACACTGTTTTTGGTTTTGGCTCCCGCACCCGAAAACAGAACTGAGTTTTCCATTTCAGTTCATGAATCAAAACCAAGATTAAACGGGTACTACTACAAATCGATACCCAGATTAGGATATCGAGAATTTCAACTTACGAAGCAACGACAACAACAGCATCTTCAATTTCATTCTTTAATTTTTCTACCTGATAAATCCTTTTTTTTTAGTCAGACTAGACGTGCAAGCGAGTAAGCAATCATGGAGTTAAAGTTCAGCTCTGCACCATCGCACCCTTTGTTTAATGGCGTTTTCCCGAAGTTTCAGCCGTGCCCGACTGCTTTATTTAGGCACAGGAGAAAGCCCATCTCCATTAAAGCCGTCAAAAACTCCCAAAAAAGGACCCTTTCTTCTGACTGGAATATTATTTCCAACTCTTCTTCTCCGTTGTTGCCCAGATTCGAAGAGCTTGATGGCACCAATATGCTTCTTCGCCAAAGAATCATCTTTCTCGGCTCTCAGGTTCAATTTTTCCCTTTGTTTTCCGCTCTCTTTTTTGCCTCAAAGATTGGGTGTTTATTTTTTTATTTATTTATTACATGTTTTTAGTTTTCTGTGGAGTTGCCAAGATTAGGAACATGGGGCTTTTTTCTTTTCTTTTCTTTTTTTCCTTGTTCGATTTTAAAAGTATAGTCTTTTTGGTAGAAAGGTTGGATTTTTGAAGTGGGTTTTAGTAATTACTTGCATTGGAACTCAATTTGGTAATAATATGTGTGTTTTTGAGAAGAGAGTTCTATTTTAAAGTGGGTAGGCTTCTCTCATGGTTTGTTGCTTGCAATAGTTGATGAAATGTATTGTTTTAGGAGAGGGTTTTTTTTTATGAATCTCTGAGTAAATGACTTAGTGTTTTGTTTTAAGTTGATAAACAGAGAAATTTATTTTAAGTAAACTATGGCTAATGTTAATGAATTTGACTACTAATAGGTGGATGACGTGACGGCAGACTTCGTCATTAGCCAACTATTGTTTCTTGATGCAGAAGACCAGGAAAAAGATATCAAGTTGTTTATAAATTCACCTGGTGGCTCAGTTACCGCTGGTACGTGTATGAGTTGATTTTTTCCCTCCTATAATAACCATAGATTTTTTCCCTCCTATAATTTTTTTTTAATAACCATAGATGTCAAGTTTAGAAAGGATGGGGATGGGAGCAATTGTAGTAGAGGTTGCTTCACTGTGACCTAGAGGCCATGGATCTGAGTCCAGAAATCACTTTCTTATAGTGCAAGGGCAAGGGCTCTTTCCATAATCCTTTCCCCAAACCCTTCAATGGTGGGAACCTTGTGAACTTGATATGCCTGTAGATGTTTGGTTTAGTTATACTTTGTCAAACCAAGCCCACAGGGAGCAGACATACTTGATTTATATGTAGTCAAGGTAAATTAGGAGGAGGGGAGGGTTTGATCTAATAACCTTGTGCTCAAGGTTGACAAAATCCCGATTCAAATCAGTGAATCTATTTGCGATTTGATTCGCCCTCTATCTATCTGCATTGCACTATGAATCCTAATACCTGTGAAGCGCCCTTTGAATTGATGCGAATCATGCGATTCACATGTGAATCGCACGATTTGGCAATTTGGACTGATTCAAGGGGCTTTTTTTTGGCTCTCCTTGTTCACAACACAACAAAAAGAAAACCCTCTATTTCTTTTCTTTTCTTTTCTTTTCTTTTTTTTTTTTTTTTTTCTGTTGCATGTTTCGTGTTAACTAACTAATTTTGTTTTTTTTTAATTGATAAATTTCGATTTTTTTTTGGCTCGACATCATGCTCTGAATCATTTTTAGGTGTTATTTTGGACAAACTCTGTTTAATTTAAGTTTTGTTTCAATGTTTCAAACTTCAAACATTGAAATTCAATGATTAGATTTATTAGATTAAATCACAATTAAAAAACAAGATATTAAAATTTATAATAAAAATCCAATATAATATTAGGAATACAAATAAATGCCTCTAAAAACTAAATTTATATACGACTCACAATTGTATTGTGAGTCCTACAATTCATCAATTTGAATCCCGATTCGATTCAGAGGGACCCCATTGATTCACTTTCGATTCACAATTTTGACTACCTCACTTGTGCTATATTGAGGTCGAGAGCAAGTCACCAAACCCTTGTGGACTTCAGCAACCTTTTTATTTGATCATGTAATGTACATGTGGATATCAATATGTTTGGTTTCCCTTAATCTATGTATCATAATTTGCTCTTTGCAGAAGTGTTTTTCTTTTCCCAATATCCTTGTTTGTCAGTACATCAACTTATTTAGTATACTTACTACTCTATGATGCTAAATCTTCTCCTATTTTCTTTCTCATTTATTCATTTTAACAGTTATGGCTATGCTTTGTGAGAAAACTTTAGCTTGTCAAATAGTGGCTTCTTGTACATTTGCAGTATGAAGAATAATAGCAAAGACATCGAATCTCTAATTGAACTACTCTCCTAATCCTTTCCAGCTAGATGCTTTAATAAACAGTGATGAGAAAGAAATTTCATGATCTTGTTTTGAAATATTTGTGAATTCTAGCTTTCATAAATGTCTCAAGAGCCTGAAGGAAAACCAAAACACTCTTGAGAAGTCAAGCCATTCTTCTTCTTTTTTTCTTTTTCTTGAGAGGAAACAAAAAAAGTAACTATATATTAATAACCAAAAAAGGACCTACAAGGGGAGGGAAAGAGTACCTGGAGTGCTCAAAACCCAAACAAGTAATAGGAAATTCCATGATATAGATGACTCCCAAACTAGAAGAACATCCTTGGAAGTATTCTTAGTCATTCTACACCTTGGACGAACATGATGGTCATTCAATTCCTCATCTACAACAACATAGATCTTTATTCAAACCATTTATGGTTGGGTATATGAATCTTGTTCTGCTATTTGACTTTTTTTGGTGTCACATAGTTGATTCTTGATTTACAAAAAATTTCAACCAAATGAAGAAGTTGTCTTAGAAAGGATACTAGATTATTTATTTAGGAGGGGGTGTGAGGAACTGAGGACCTAAGGAAAAAGGATTATCCATTCCAAGTTTTGCTTACATTCTCTCTTTACAACGTGGTTTCAATGGTGTATAATGCTAGCAATATATCAATAAAAGTCCACCAAGCACCCAAATTCCTTTGATGACATCATTTTATCTTCTCTTGCCATCATCAAGGCAACAACTTAGTTAAACATCTTTACTGAGAGACTTCAAGATCCTGTATAATGCTTTTCCACAACGCATTTAGGATTTGGTTGAAAGTATTTTCATTGTCCTCATCAAGGTGGATAGATACTTATCTAAGAGAAACATTCACCATGTCTACACTCTACATTCCTAAAACCTAACCTGACATAGACATGACAATTTCCTTCAATTGTTGAGGCTTTATAGACAAAATCATGAGGTGTTTTAAAAAAGAAAAAAAGAAAAAAAGGCAAACAATACCTCAATTGTGTGGAAGTGGTGTGAAATCATTTTTGTCCCAAGGATGTTGGTTTAGTTTCGAATCAAGTGTACTAAGAAAAAATCCTTGCTATGGATGGAAGCATTCCTTCAATTCTTGAAAGTTTTTTTGAAGACAAAACTGTGAAGTATTGTGATGTAGATTCGTCGCAGAAGCAAAAAATGAAAATACCCAAAAATAAACCAAACTAAATTCTATGGAATAGAATTCTTAAAAAGAAAATAATTGCTATTGAATTTTTTTTGAATTTCGTAATTGGAGCTCCTTATATAAATAACTCCCTTAAAACAACTTCTAAGCTACCTAAAACACTTAAAAATAAGTTTCCTAACCTATCTTTTTTTTTGAAAGGAAACTATAGATTAATATATAAATTGTAATAATGTACAAGTGTACAATATAGTGTGGCCAGAGAATAAAATATTCTCAACTACATCAGACCATATACAATGCTATCCCAATTTCTCACCCGTCATTTACAGAAAACCCTTTTGGCAATTTACTAGTAGCTATCCAAAACGCTACTAACAATTTTGAGCTCTCCCACACCAAACCAACTATACTTTCCTTATTGTTAAAAATCCTTCTATTCCATTCTTTCCAAATGGACCACAAGATTGCCATACAAACCACCTTCTAATGTTCCCTCCACGATGACTGTATGCAATCCAAATAGGGAAAGATGTTGATACCTTGAAACTTGTTCACCTCTCCATCAATCTCTCGAAAATGAGACCTCCATTTCTCCCAAATGTTGTGGAAGAAGGAACATGTACTAGTAAAATGCTCCACATATTCCAAATCCTATTTGCATAGAGTGCACCAATGAGGCAAGGTGAACATATGTGGCAATCTCCTTTGTAATACCTCCCCCGCTTTCAACCTGCCAAGAATAGTGACCCATCCCAAAAATTTGACTTTTGATGGAACCTGTGCTTTCCAAAGTAGTTGATGTTGGGGGAGAAGGGGCAAGGAAGGGCTATCAATAAGTATGTCAAAAAAAGATTTAGTGGAGAACGTCCCTAGAGGATCCCAAGACCATAGCAACCTGTCCCCTTCTTTTGAAAGAAGATTAAGAAGGTGGACCACTTCACCTTCCTCCCTAGCCAAACCATTTCTACTCAAATGAAGATTCCATGAGATGGATGATCTCTCGGAACCAAAAGCAACAAAAGTTGAGATAGGACTATTGTGAAGGGAAGAGAGACGATAAAGGTTTGGGAATAACATAAAAGCAACTTCCTAATCCTATTAGAACTCTATTTAGACACTTTTAAAACACTTTTTAATACACTTAAATAATAAAAACGAATTTTAAAAATTATTTAGGACTACCACTAAAATACAAATTTACCAAAATAAAAACTTCCCTAAAAAAACAAACTTAAATATAAAACATAAAAAAAAAAACATGCAGGAATATATTATACATCATTCCCCCCTTGTTGGAAAGAATTCATCCTCAAATTTGAATCACCACCGAAAAAGTCATCGTAAATTGCCAATCCGTTAGTTCATCGAGTTGGAGATCATCATGAAAACTCTTTGATTACCAAACGGGTTTTCAAGTTCTTCCCTGATCCATGCATCAACCTCTTTAGCTTTCTGATCATCCAAGCATAAATTTTGAACAACTAAAAGTTCCCATTTTTTACCGTAAACCACCTCTTCCTCAATATCATCCAGATATTCATAAAAAATTGGCGGTTTACCATGGTCATCATATTGCTCGTCATTCGCATTAATAAGAATATTCTTGCCCGATAATTGTGGAATTTGAAAGTCCTCTTGATTAGCAAATGAGTTTTCAATTTTTTCATCATTCCAATCATCTATGGCAATTGGTGTGGAATGAACCTCATGACAAGGTTGTGGTGTGGGCAAGTGCCTGTGGTAGCAACTATCCCTGCAATCTAGGTTAATCACATGAGATTAGTCGGATTTGGACCCCTGCTCCAAATCGTAGAGTGGAACTGCAGGATTTCCGTGAGAATCCGCAACTTTCTCCCTGTTTTGGACAACAACTGATTCTTGAAGTTGTAGCTGTGACAACGTCAAGCGTAAAACAACTTTTAGCAAATAGAAAATAATTGCTATTGAAATTTTTTTAAATATCGTAATTGGAGTTCCTTATAAAGATAACTCCCTTAAAACAACTTTTTAACTACTTAAAACACCTAAAAATAAGTTTCCTAACCTATCTATAACATAAAAGCAACTTCCTAATCCTATTAGAACTCTATTTAGACACTTCTAAAACACTTTTTAATGCACTTAAAAAATAAAAACGAATTTTAAAAATTATCTAGAATTACCACTAAAATATAAATTTACCAAAATAAAAACTTTCCTAAAAAAAGAAACTATAGAAAAACATAATAATAAAAAAAAAAACATGCAAAAAAATTTATACATCACTTGAACCTAGTTGGAAAATACTTCGACAATGTGGGGATGGGGATCATAACATTATGGTATTGGAGTCATTCTTAGAGGTATTGCAAGTGTGTGATTCACCTCTAGAGATGACACCATTTTTACTAAGTGTGGTGGACCCAAGTTTGACATCGAGGTTTTAGTGGAAGCATTTCTCCAACCATTGAGGTTCCTTTTTGGGATAAAATTTTTACACTTTGAACTAAAGCCTGCAATACCTCAATAAAATGTGTGGGATACATCATTAAATGGATGTGAGAAGACGCGAGGAGTGTGACAACTTGTGCAATTCTGGAGGTAATACTTCTTGACATAAGCACACCATCTCCTAGCCACTGATAGTATAAGGTATTTCTTATTTGGCACAATTCTAACCAACAGTAATCGTTTATAGTTCTATTGAGATTGATGTCATCCAACAAAGTTGGGTGAAATGAATAAGTTACTAGTCTTGAGTGGTACTCCAAAGTTCTTGCTCGTCAAGTTCCTTTCTCCATAGAATTTTACCTGTGAAATGAGATTGCCTTTCTTCTTAAAAACAATATAATGTTTTTATTATATAATAGGGATTTATGAATTGATTAAAAAAGAGTGCATTCCTAATCTATTATTTTCTAGTTTGATCAAAACTAGAGTCTTTATACAAGAAGGGTGGGCCTCTTGGCATAACGGTAAGAGTTGCTCCTTTATGACCTGGAGATCATGGGTTAGAATCTAGGTACAAGTTAAGTCAAGGGTGTGTGCAATGCAAGAAACTTTTACCATTCTAGGGTTTGGGGAAGAGATGTTGTACAAAGCCTTATCCCAAAACTGAATAGTGTCACACAACCACTCCATAGTTTTGGGATAAGGCTTTGTACAACATCTCTTCCCTAAACCCCAAAATGGCTAGAGCTTCTTGCACTGTGTACACCATTAAGTCTTTATACCCTTTTTTTCCCCTTAGTCACTCTTTTGTTTCTATCTCCAATTTAGAGACATTGACAAAACCCAAAGTTTGCTACTCTATATAGTTATTCATTTAGTAAGTAAAAGGAAGAAATCCTATTGATTTTTCTTATTTTGGAAATTATTTCATTATTTTCCCTAAACTAAATTGAGTTTTGTCTTATTTTCAATTCTGTAATTAAAAAATTAGAGAAATTCAATAAAACTTTAGAGAATCTTAGGTTTTATTATTTTCATTGGATTCATAATTCATTCAATGAATAAAATGGTAGAAAAGTTTGTCAAAACTTCTAAGAACGTTGAAGAATTTTCGCTCCGTGATGTGACCATAAATTCCCTTACATCATGACAACTTTTTAACATTCATTAGGTTAAACATGTGTATCCATTATTCATTAATGGTTGATTTGCTTGCCATAAAACCTTGTGGGTTCTTTAATTTTTCTTCTTCTTTCTTTTTTCACATAATCTTATAACTGAATCAAGTTTGATATCTTGCTACTTTGCACAACTCTTTACCTGTCATCTTACAGTGGTTTTTTGGTTCAAATTATGAAACAATTAGTCTTTGTTCCATCTCTCTTATTAGCAGTAGTAGTTGCGATCAGAATTATTGATGATAAATTTAGTTGCTAATTTATTAATGGATGCAGGAATGGGAATATATGACGCTATGAAGTTGTGCAAGGCAGATGTTTCTACTGTGTGCCTGGGTCTTGCGGCATCTATGGGTGCCTTTTTGCTTGCTTCTGGTTCGAAAGGAAAGAGGTTTTGCATGCCAAATTCAAGAGTAATGATTCATCAACCTCTTGGAACTGCTGGAGGGAAAGTAAGTTTTGGTTTATGCTTCTTATTTCATCCACAACTGTCTTCAAAATTGTTATATCGTTTGCCTCAAGAGAACATTGAGCTCGATGTTGGGGGGGGGGGGGGGGGGGGGGGGGATTACTTACCGCTCGGGTATGAAGCTACCTCGATTAGAAACCCTAGTCAGCTAGTCAGCTACTTTTATTAGTTCGGATGGGTGAGGTTTAGTTTTGAGATAATTTAGTACTCCTATCATTTCGGCTATTTTTCCAACTTACTTCGCAAATTATGGATCCGCATCATCTCTTATCTTAATGTGTCTTGCTGTGTTTAATTTTGCGAACATTGAAGAATGTATAACTTAGCTTGTCTCTTTCTTTCTTTCTTTCTTTCTTTTTTTTTTTTTACTTAATTTGGTTTTTATGAAATTTATATGTAATTATACATACATAGGTTTTACGCGTGAAATTAATTTATAATTTACTTAAGGAGCTATAAATAAATATTTTCTATCCCGCTAGGCTCGCCTACATGAACCAATCAATCTAAGCCTTGTCTTAATTCCTTGACAAAACTGTCTTTTTCTTGCTATTCTAATCCCATATCCATTTCTTCTTCTCCTTTCTTATCATCTTCTCTATCCTTCTTTGCTTTCATCTCTTAATCAATTCTCTCTGACAATTGGTTGTGGGTTTTTGTGCTTTGGCTGATTTCCATTTTCAAAAATTGTGGGCTTGGAGACAACAAACCAAGGAAACCTTGCTTTATTGATTGCTCAAGTGTTATTCTTTACTCTTTAGTTGATACTTGTATTGAGCAAGTTGGATTATTTTGGTAAGGAAAAAAAAAGTTGGATTATTTTGGAAGGGGATTCGGTGTTGGCCAATTATATTGGTCTTGGCCATAGAACTTAATCTGATACCTTTGCTTTGGGGGTTGCATCCTTGATCATGTGAATTCAAAAGTTCTCATCATTGGATTGATCTTGCATCCTTGCATTATGTACAAGTTAATGTGGCTCTACTTACATTCTTTAATGACAGTTTGCTGAAATATTCCTGTTACTCGGCAACAAATTAAGATTTTCCTTTTTAATATCTCCGATCTCCAATCTATCATTTTAGTATTCACATTGAACAGCTTGTTCTTTATTTGCTCTCCTTACAGTTTTTTGTTTTTGTGATTCCAGGCTACAGATATGGGGCTTCGTATAAGAGAAATGATGTACCACAAAATTAAGTTAAACAAGATACTGTCACGAGTCACAGGGAAGCCTGAGGAACAGGTTGCTTTATCAGCTTCATCCTAATGCTGCACTTATTACGCTGTTCCTTAAATGTTTGGCACTACATTAATTCCTACTTATCATGCTTGCAGATTGAATTGGACACAGATCGTGATAATTTTATGAATGCGTGGGAAGCAAAAGAGTATGGGTTGGTGGATGCAGTCGTCGATGATGGCAAGCCAGGTCTTGTTGCACCAATTGCAGAGGCAACACCTCCACCTAAAACTCGGGTATGGGATCTATGGAAAGTTGAAGGCAGTAGAAAAGCCAAGAAGAATCTGCCTTCGGAGGAGAGGATTCTACAAAATGGGTACAAGGGTGGCCAAGGAAGTGATAATGAAGGAGGAAACACGGCACAGGAGCAGCAAGAATCTACACCAGTATAAAATCTCGGGCAATGCTCATAAGCCCACCTCTTCTTTGCACAACCGCAAGAACAAAAGCATCTTTTCTGAGTTCCAGATGGAAGGAGAAATTTGTTGGATGCAAGAGGCCCATATTAATGTAAAAGAGAACCAAAGTTACTTCCTCTGTACTTTATAGTTGAAAGTGTGAGCTAATTCAATTAACAAAATATTTATTTTGTTTCTTCATAATGTTATGGGTGTTTCAAAGAGAGGAATTGGTTCTCTTAATTCACATTTTAGATGATTCTTCTGCACTAAAATAAGAAATTTAAGCAAAAAAAAATGTATTTAATCCATCCAATTTGTTGAATTCTTGGGACAAATGAAACAAGGAGATAAAAAACTCATGGTTTGCCTTTTTGCCACTCTTAGCCCACTTCATTACACGGGCAATGCTGCACCATAACAGGTATTTCTGCACTAAAATTGGAAATTCAAGCCAAAGAAATGCTTGTTTATCATTTGAGAATCTCAATTCAACTTAACAAAACCTTTTATCAACTACATGATTTTTGTTATATGAATCCGCTTTTTTCACTTTACTCTATCAAGGCTAGGTAAAGTCAGACAAATTACCCAAGTACTTGAAATCAATAAATATAATATCCCCTTTTAACAGCAAAACCCACCAATCTGCACAGCATCTTTGCCTCTCTAATTTAATACAGGTCAAATGGTTACCCAGCCAATGGAGTTTTCCTTATTTTATCAAGTTGCAGACCCAGACTAATAGCAACATCATTCTTTCCAGCTTCAAGAAGAGCTTGTTTTAAGTTACTATACAAGTTACCAGGAGGCCTAATGCCCAAAGCAAGCATTTCTTGAAAATAATTGCAAGCATCTTCCAGCTTATTCTCCACACAAAGACCATTGATCAAAGAAGAAAACATGTGCATACTAGGAAGAACTCCATTACCTTTCATCTGCTCCCATACCTTCAACGCCAAATCCACCCGTTCTTCGTTGCAGAACATGTTCGCCATTATAGTATAAGTACTCAAACTTGGCTCACATTTGAACTCACTGCTCATTCTCTGAAACACCCAATAGGCCTCCTTTGTTCTTCTAGCCTTTATAAGGTGATGAAGGATTATATCGTAAGTCCTTGAATTCGGGCCAAATCCAGAACTCCTTATCTCATCCACCACCCGATAAGCATCTTCAAATCGCATCGATGAACAATAAGATCCCACAACAGCATTGTAAGTGGGCAATTCAGGAATGAAACCATTTTCCTTTGATTGCTCAAAAAACTCTACTGCTTCATCCAATCTCTTCTCAGACCCTAACCCATTAATCAAAGTGCAATATATATGTGGCGTTGGCTTGCATTTCTTTGCCTCCATTTCTCGAAACAGCTCAATCGCTTCATCAAATTTCTTGCATTTACAGTAAGCATTGATGGTAATTCCATAAGTTACAGCGTCCGGTTTGAATCCTTCATCTCTCATTTCCCTATAAACTTCCTTCATTAACATCAAATTTTGCTCTTGCCCCCAACCTTCCAAAAGAATAGTATAACTCTTGAGGTCAGGCTCAAATCTTCTTCTCTTTTTCATTTCATCAAACAGCTGGTGTGCTTTCTTAACATGTCTTGATTTACTTAACGTATCGATCAATCGATTAAAATCTGATAATTCCGGTTTCAACCCGAATTTCTCCATCGTCTCAAACGCCTCTACAGCTTCTTCAATCTTCCTGGCTCTCGCGTATCGGCGAATGATCAAAGCAAATGTGTCTCTTGTCAACAAACCTTTGATCTTCATGGTGTTCACCAAATTCCATATCAATTTGAACTGTTTGATTTTTCCCAGAGATTCAATTAGGGCATTGTAGGATTCAGTGGTGGGCTTGAATCCTTGTTGCTTCTCAGCCCACCGGAAGAACGAAAGCGCGAGAGCTCCGGCGTTGCTGAGCTTCTTCAAGACTTCTTGGAGAAGCTCAGGTGAAACCCTAACGCCGGAGCGATCAAGGTGATGGTCGATATTGGGTGAACCGGAGGAATTCGAGAGGATTTTACAGATTTTTTCAGAATCTTCAGCCACTCGATCACTAACAGTAGTAGTAACTGAATCGCCATGAATCGATGAGTGAATAGATGAGAATTGAAATCTCGGATGAAAAGGTGGTTTGAAACTGTGATTTGGGGGTAACCGGAAGGAATTTTGGAGAGCTGAGGTCGTGCTTTGGATCAAAATTGGAGATTTTGAAGAAGTGAAGAGAGAATTGGTAGTAGAACCCACTTCAAGATTTTGGATGGATTTTGAAATGGAAAGGCTCGGATTTTCTACTGTTCTTCGGAAACGAGTGATTAATCTTCGAAAACCCATTTAGAAATCTGGTGAAATTTGATGGAACCCTGCTGCTATGATATTTCTTGTGGCTATTTTAATGGTCAAAGCTTAGAAATTTATAATGGCGGGAAGAAACGCTGTCTGAGACAGGTTTTTGTGAAAATATATATATTTTAATGGTGAACCATATGGGATTGAGTTTTCAAGTGGAAAGCTCTGTGTGCTCAAATGGAAACCCAACCCTAATCTTATATACATCTATCTTTTTTTCTTTTTGCTAAAAATTTAATAATACTTTACAAAATTTTCATTTATTTTTAATTAAAAAATTTGTTTTTAATGCTTAAGAAGGTAAAATGGTCATTTATCTTTTAAGAAGCCCTTTTTTATTTTAATTTTCCCCCTCTAATTGTTAACATTTCTTCTTCTTTACTCCATTTATATTTTAATTAAAAGTGACATATGTACCCTTTTACTATCATAAAACGTTCGTCAACTTCACCCCAAGTAACATACCAGAAAAAATCTTCACAAAAGTAGTGTAGTATAGGCAAAATCAAAAAATGTGATATATAGAATAATTAATGTTAAAGAATGCACGGAAAAAGTCAAATTCATATCCAAAAACCAGTTTTCTACCTGCAAATTACTGCAAACATTTCGCCAAGTAAAGCTTCAAAAATTACATGTATGTACCTGCAATACTAACTATAAGAGATGGAGCACTATGAAATAAAGAAATGGGGCAGCAACTTTTGCATTATCATCTTCATAATTTATAAAGGATATACAAAAATCACATATAGCAATTTTGGAAAGATAAACAAATATGGATACAATATACAATTAGTAAGAATGGAACGGTTATGCTTTGATAGAAGAAAACACAACCTTTGGCGAGAAAGGGGTTTAGTGAGTGCATCAACTAATTGATCTGGAGAGGAAACATGTGACACACGAAGATCGCCACGTTTTACTTTATTGCGAACAAAATGGAAGTCAATGGCAATATGCTTTATACAAGAATGAAAAACAAGATTAGCACAAAGATACGTAGTGCCAACATTGTCGCAATAAATGATAGGTTGTGAGATGGGAATACGAAGTTCTCCCAATATTGACTGGATCCATGATTTCAGAACTAGTGGCAACAACACAATACTCAGCCTCAGTTGATAAACGAGCAACAAATTTTTGTTTCTTAGATGGGATTATGACTTAGAAACACGATGTAGGAACTAGTGGACGCACGATCATCTTTATTACCCGCCCAATCAGCATCAGAGTATGCATGTAGAGAAAGTGATGAACTCTTTCGCAGGAAAAAACCTTGATCAATGGTACTTTTGAGATATCTAATAAGTTGTTTTGCTATTGTCCAATGAGTGGTTGTTGGCTTGTGCACAAAACGATGAGAACGAAAAGGTTTTGGAATAAAGAAAGAAAAGGATTTTGGCTAGATTTTAGGTTTTGTTTAGGAAAAGAGGAGAAGGTGATTAGTTTTCTTGATAAGGAAGAAGGGCCCGGGATGTGCGCGCGGACGTTAGAAACAAATCGCGGGCTCCGAAGAATAAGGGATGTTTCTTTTTCTTTTCTTTTTTTCTTTTTTTTTAAGGTCATGGAAATGGTTTCTTGCTATTCAAGAAAAACACTATTATAAATATTTGTGGTGGTGATTTGGTTTTCAAATTTTATCTTGTATGCAAGGAAGATTTTCAGAATTTTCAGGGATTACATTTGAAATTGGAAAGTAGATTTTCAGAATTTTCAGGGGATTACATGTATTCTCATGCACATATACTTATGACTCTTACGTATGTATATAGGCATATTATACACCTTAGTATACGTATATATCAATATAGATATTTGATTAAAACTAGGGGTGTACATGGGTTGAGTTGGGTTTGGTCGGGTTAGGGCAAAAATCTAACCCAACCCAAACAGTTAAGGTTGGTAATTTTGAAACCCAACCCAACCCAATTTGTCCTCAAACCCAACCCAACTCAAACAGTTCGGTTTGGGTTGGGTAGGTTCATCGGATTAGACATAGTCAAAATTCTTATTTGCAACAAAAAAAATATAGCTTGTTTAGCAAAAAAAAAAAAAGCCAAAAGTTTTTGAGACACTTTATCAACAAAAAAAAAAACAATTTAAGCAAATCCTATACCAAGAAAGTAAATTTACAAAATATTAATCATTAAGAAAATCAATTAGAAAACAAGAATTCTTCAAGAATTTTAACACACAAAAGCAAAGGGCTAATCTTAATAATTTAACAATACTTCAAGATTTTTAACTCACAATCAACCAGTTTGGGAAACATACAAATAATAAATGATCAATGCATAATAGTTGAACAATATAAACCATTATACCTTTTCAAAAAGGTCTAGGGTTTCAACACATTCGATTTGGATCGGGTTATTCGATTTTTTATTGGCTCAACCCATGATCCAACCAAAATTGATCGGGTTGGACATTTTAGAACTCAATCCAACCCAAATAACCAATATAATTCAATCTAAACTAACCCAAAAGGTTCGGTTCAGTCGGGTTAATCGAGTTGATGAACACCCCTAATTAAAACTATGAGGTGTAACAAACAATGGGTAGTGGTAAGTAATTGTGGGGGAGGAATTTATGGTTGTGGAGATTAATTGCTAGATGATTTGATGAGCAATTTAATGGGTGGGTATTTAAAGTTGGATTTTGAATTGGAGAATTTTGTGGGAGTGTATTTGATTTGGGTAAAGGTGGCTGATTAATCACGTTATTGGGAAAGGAATTGGGTGAAGGAGTGTTAGTTTCAAGTGAGATTGAAATGGGGAGTTGAATTTCAGAGTTTATCTCGGGTAACCACCTAGAAAAATTTTCGGAATTAACTCGCGGCATGATGGGATCAAGAGAATTATAAGGAAATACATTTTCAACAAATTGAACATGGCGCAAAATATAAATCCGATTAGTGACTGGATCAATGTAACACCCCGATTTTCAAATTAATTTTTTTTTTTTTTGTAAAACAATGAATATTTAAATTTTATATAAAATATCGCCGAAAATCGAGATGCTACACGTATCCGTCTATCTTAACCCATAACCATTTTATAAATAGTAAAATTTGCAAAACCATGAGTTTATATTCTTCCAACCAACTTACTGGTTAAGATAAACGAATACATTTAATTCTTCGTACATTCATTATCTTCATGAGGGTACTTGCCCTTGTCCATCCATTATGGACACAACATTGAAATACAATCATTCAATAGAATTAATGAATTCTATTCCAAGGCATTCACACGTGAAATAAATCACAGACCGTAATAATATTCATTGAATTTCAATTATCAATACAATTCGTTTAAATAATAAACCTTTTAACAATTAAATAAAAATATTCAGTCCCATAATACTAATTAATTAACCCACCCCTACTACTCTGAACTATGTCACGACTCGCGATTTTATTCTCTTAAGTACCTGCATAAAAAAAAAATGGGGTGAGTTTGAAAGCCCAGCAGGTCATCTAAACAATTCACAATATTTTATTGTGATACATACACAAGAACATTACAAACAAGTTTCACACATTAATCGTTGCAACATTAGATTGTTTGAGTCGATAATTTCATCACGTTCCAAATCACGTACCGTTAGGAAATCATACTCAGGATGGCACAGCCCAAAAATCAAAACATTGACGATATTACTTAGAATAACTGCCATATATGTGTGATTCTTATCTTAATCGTGTTCTTTAGTGATGTCACGCCTTACGTACAGTATAAGCACCATATTGAGTGCATTCGTAAAATATGTTCAACTTCACTAAACATGGTATCAAGTTACAAAATCCATTATAATAGTGTTCACGCATTCACTATGCCAATATTCCAAATCATGCATTTCATCATCAAGCATTACAATTTATAAATGAATTCAACTACTACATGAATTTCATGCATCCAATTATCATTTGATCATAATAAAAATCATGCTAACACATATCATCATGGTTAAACAATCACAATATTTCATACATATAATCATGTACAATAGGCATACATAAGCAATCTAATATTACTATGTACCTAATTAATTTAACATTCCTATCTATATATCAAATAAAATATTATGAAAGCCTAGAATCATTCCCACCTGAATCGCTAAATTCCAAATTATTTAACCTGTACACGTATATTACGTTTGTTAATATAATTATTCGATTATAAGTGTGTATATATATATATAAATACATTATATAACATTTTGGTTGCTAAAATAATAATAATAATAATAATAATAATAACACTTGGTTAAAAAAAATGTATGATACATATAAATATATTATATAATATCTTGATTTAAAAAAATAAATAATTGAGTTGCAATGGTTAAAAATAATAATAATAACGTATTGTATGTATGATATACATATAAATATATTATATAACATTTTGGTTGCCAAAAAAAAATTAGTAATACTTGAATTGCAATGTTTAAAAATAATAATAATGTATTGTATGTATGATATATATATATATATTATATAACATTTTGGTTGCTAAGAAATAAATAATTGAGTTGCAATGGTTAAATAATAATAATAAGAATGTATTGTATGTATGATATATATATATATATATATAAATATATTATACAACATTTTGGTTGCTCAAAAATAATGAAAATAATAGAATACACTTGTATGTGTGATATTATATGTATGATATATGTATAAATATATTATACAACATTTTAGTTGCTCAAAAATAAGAATTATATATTATATAACATTGATAGTTGTGTAAAAGAAAAGAAAAAGAAAAGAAAAAAAAAAGAAAAATAAAATAAAATAAAAAAATCAAATCAGTTGTAGGAAAGAAGAGAAAAGAAAAAATAAAACATAAAAAAAAACAAATGGGTTGCAGGCGGAAGGGAAGAAAAACAGGGGAGGAAAAGAGAAGAAGAGAAGGAGAAGAAGAAGAAGAAGAAGAAGAAGAAGGAGAAGAAGAGAGTGAGGGCGAGATGCAGAGATTGAGAGTGAGAGACCGTGAGCAAGAGATCGGGAGCGAGAGATCGGCGAAGAGAAGACAGAGTGCGGCAAGATCAGTGGCGAAGAAGAGTGTGGCGGCGAGATTCGCGGCGGAGGAGGGAAGAGAGGTGAGATCTGTGGCGGAGAAGAGGGAGGAAGGCGGCGACGGCGAGATCTGGAGGAGTTGCAGCGGCAAGATGAGAAGGAAGACAAGAGAAGAGGTTTTCGAGCGGGTGAGAGTCGCGCGTTTGGTTTTAGAGAGCGAGATGCGAAGGTTTCGGCTATTTGGGTTTAAGGAGAGCGAGATCCGACAATTTCAGCGAGATCTCGGCGAGGTTCCGGTGACATGTCGGCGAGATCTCGGCGAGATTCCCGGCGACATGTCGACGAACTTTCCGGATCTTGTTTTCGAGATTCCTTGATGGATTTGTTTTCCCTCTTTAGTTTCAGCGTTAAATTTCTTTAGCTTTAGGAATGTTTTTTTTTGCTTGATCAAATTTTCATTTTTGTTTTTTTTTTTGTTAAATTCTCTGGATGCAACTTTTTTTTTTGTCCAGATTCTTGAGTTTCTTGGATGGATTTTCTGGGTATTACAATCAAGGCACTTAAATACACTTTGTGTCAAATAATATCCCACAAACACACAAGATTTAGATTTGGGCTCTAATTTTGTGATGAGTAAATGGTTTAAGCGATGGATAACATAATCACCCGTAAACTCGTAATTTTGAATAATTTGGAGAATGGCCAAATAATTTTTCAAAAGGTGAAATTAGTGATAAAATGGGCGTAGACATGCAATTAATGAGGTAAGTAGCTGTTAGAAATGCATGAGACCAAAAATGAAGGGATAGAGAAGCTTGATTGAGTAAAATGAGACCAGTTTCAACAATATGACGACGACGACGCTCAGCTTAGCCATTGTGTTCAGGTGTCTGTGGGGGAGTAAGAAATGAGAGATTCCGTGAATGGTGAAGAAAGATTTGAGAGCTTGATATTCACCGCCACCATCAATGTAGATTGAAATAATGGGTCATTGAAAAAGTTTTCTGTGACAAGCTTGAATTTCGTAAATACAGATGTAACATCAGATTTCGCTTAATTGGAAATAACCATATGTACTTTGTGAAGTGGTC
The DNA here is from genome assembly GCA_035771175.1 of Paratinospora sagittata. Taxonomy (NCBI): domain Eukaryota; kingdom Viridiplantae; phylum Streptophyta; class Magnoliopsida; order Ranunculales; family Menispermaceae; genus Paratinospora; species Paratinospora sagittata. The sequence goes on from CM069589.1 coordinate 37,572,094, forward strand.
AACAAAAATAACATAATAATTAAATCTATCATAAGATTGAATTGGAGATGGCCCCCCATACATCCGAATAAACGAGTTCAAGGGGAGAATTAGCTTAAAGAGATGAAGAGTTAAATGAAAGTTTATGAGATTTATTGCATTGACAAGCGTTACAATGGAAATCATAACATGAAGATGACAGCGACAAGTTGTGGGAGGAGATAATGCGATTGAGAATTTTATTGGAGGGATGACCAAGTTTGTTGTACCACTCTTGAAAAGGTGCTTTGATACTAAAAAAAGGCTAAGATGGGTTTTGTGATTGATGTTGCATGAGTCGGTCATTTGTAGACTCCATCTTTGTTTAGTCCTTCAAGCAGTGATGCCCCCCTGCAAAGATCCTTCACAACAAAAGAAGATGGTAAGAACTCAATAGAAGCATTGTTGGAAGTACAGAATTTAGAGACAGATAAAAGGTTCTTTTTCATGCTGGGAACGCATAGCAGAACCATCATAGTCAGAATGTATAGAGAGATTATTAAGATTTGCAGTGACATGGTGAGAAGCTCTAGAATCTACAAGCCAATTAGAAGATGGACTTGATAGGTTAGCATAGTGTGCACTTGAAGGCAGACCAAATCTGGGATAGTGGGGTTGAGACGATGGCATTTGTGTCTAAGAAATAGGGACATGGCAGAAGCGCGAGAACACGGTTTGGCAGTATGTCATGACACAATTGACAACCCCTTGTATGACTTGGGATTATGATTATTCCTGTTAGGGTTGCTTGATTGATGCCCTTGCTTGTTTAGATTGTTGTTGTGGGTATTATATAGTTTGCCTTGCTTCTATGGATTGTCGCCCTTGCCACTATTCTGACTAGATTTGTAACACCCCGATTTTCAAAACTTAAATTTCAAGTAAAATAATGAATATTTTAATTTTATCGAGAAAGATCACTGAAAATCTAGATGCTAATCGTTCCGTCTATCTTAACCCATAACCATTATATAGATAGTAAAATTTGCAAAACTATGAATTTGTATTCTTTTAACCAACTTACTGGTTAAGATAAACGAATACCATTTCATCTTCATACCAAGGACCACATAATTCCACTATACAAATTTCTATATTGAATTGTGATGGTACTTGCCCTTTTCCATCCATTATGGACACAACATTTAAATGCATTCATCAAATAGAATTAATGAATTCAAGTCCAAGGCATTCACACGTGAAATAAACCACAGGGTCTTTACTAACTGTAATAATGTTCATTAAATTTCGATTATCAATACAACCCGTTTAAATAATAAACTTCTCTAGCAGTCTGATCCGCCGATCAGTGGGGTTCTCCACAACATTAGGAGCAGGTGTAGGCATAGGCTGAGGTACAGCTATTTGAGGTCCTGCTGCCCCTGCAGCTCCACTAGCCTCAGCCCCACTAGTGCCCGCCTCATAACTACCCATATCATATAATACACACAGAAAATATGATAGTAAGGCTTTTAAGTTAGTTCATTTAAGCTTTTTAATCACCTAAATCTCTCACCTAATTCCTAGGTCAAAGTCATCTAAGTCCAATACATAGACCAAACCTAGTAAAATCAGGCTCTGATACCAACTGTGGCGACCCCGCGCCCCGGACCACCAAACCCCGCAGGAAATGGTGTGCGGAATGCCGGGGCGGGACGCCCGGCGTAGGCATCTCCAACCACTCCTCAACTCCCGTGAGGTAGTTGAGACCCTACAAGCCTTATCCCAAACAACGACATGATATCAAAATGTACTAAACAAAACTACCCACCGTATTAATCATCCAAGACAAGAGATAATCCATAAAAATGAACCATAAATAAAATCATAATCCCTACAGTCCATTAAAATTGACATAGACATAAAGTCCAAAATTGTGGGTACAAATAAAAACCGTCATATGCCCACATAGTCTATCTAACAAATCCCAACTCACCCATACTACAATGTGGTAAGTGTTATAATTACATAATCCAAAATATAATACTTCATAATTTAAAACACAATTCAATCAAAATGCCTCTCAACTCACATCGAGGCCTTGGATTCTCTCGCAGGCAAGGCCCTCAAGATATGACTACTCCTTTGCCCTTATTCGGGACAGAAGGACCTGAAAGAGGAAAATGAGGGTGAGCCAACGATGCCCAGTGAATAGAATTCAAATATGCTATCAATACTCATCAATAAAAACCATGTATGCATGTCAATGTGTAGCATGACTAAAAGCTCATAACATATAGATATCAAGCATTTATAATAAGTTCGATGCAAGTAAAAGCTTATCAATTTGGATCCACATTCCACATGCCTTGGGTTACTAGTACACGTCTATTTCACCGTGCCGTTGATCCCAATCATGTTTATTTGGGTTACTAGTACACGTCTATTTCACCGTGCCGTTGATCCCAATCATTTCCTTCTTAAAACCCTCCTATGACGAGGTCAAGTCCCCCTATTAGCCAGATAGATGGGCCTAACCAAAGTCATAAGGTTTTCTCAAATCAATGCATCATTCAAAACATTGGAACACATTCATGCTTTCAACATACAATATATATAAGTGATATGATGACATAAATGATATAATCATAAGTGAAGTCTACTCACAACCAAGCCTCGCGAGAGTATTTAATCACACACGACCACCAAACCGAATCAACCCAATCAAGATCCTGAAACATACATCAATATCCTACCATACATCAATTTCTATGCTCAATTACATAGACATTACACATCAACCCACATATAAATAATAGGCCTAAATCCCATCTAATCCCATCATTCAACTCAAATCACATGACTTAGGCCTCTAATGCATAGTTCTCATTCATAAACCATTCTATTAATCAAAAATACTGATTTTCAATTCCTTAGGCATAAACATGTCCAAATTGGGTCACTTGATCACAAGTAGGCCTAACCCATGATATGGTCACAACCACCAAATCAGTAGCATAATCAGCTCTAATCATGCTTAATTAAACATAAGTTGCATCAATTCAATGATTCTAGGCCAAAAGCATCAAAAGCCCTAAAATATGAAATTTTCCATACTTAGGCCATATTGTCGATTTACACTAGGTCACCATGTTCAGCTATGTATATCACTGATTTTGCATCATGGGTTCATCAACAATGGCAACTAGGTCAACATAGTTGACATGCAAGCTTTCCTTTCTCTTCTTTTCTTTCTCTTCTTCTTTCTTTTCTCTCCACTCACCTCTTTCTAGCACTTCCTTGATTCCCTCCTTGATTCTCTCCTTGATTCTCTCCTTGTTTTCCTCTCCTTGGTTCCCTCCACTCATTTTAGCACTTCCTTGAAGAAGACAAGTGGGCATTGGACACTTGTCCACTTTCATGTACCAACCTTCACATGTGTTGGTCTCATACTACCCATACCAACCACATGTATTTTAAATGTCCAATCCATTTAATACACCAAATTTTCAATTTCATTTATCCTTTTATTCAATCAATCCTAACCCATATCAATTCATGGTTTAATGAGCCCATGCATAAATAATAACATATGCATTATACTTTAATTTAACATGACTCATATACAATTTATGATACATATATTTATATACATTATCAAGCATCAACTATACAAACATTAAACAATCATCAAACAAACACCAAACATATCAAGACATCACATAGAGTTTGGGCAAAATACAATTGGGTTATGGGCTAGATGAAATAATTTTTGGGGCGTCACACAAACCCAGGGTGGCACTACCCAAAAATTAGAAGCTCGTTGGCGATATTCTTCATGAATAACTGTCCCATAATAAACATTGGCGATATTCCTTAGAATAACTGCCCCATAATAATCAATGGCGATATTCCTTAGAATAACTGCCTCATATGTGTGATTCTTATCTTAATCGTGTTCCTTAGTGATGTCACATCATACATACGATATAAGTACGATATTAAGTGCATTCATAAGACATATTCAAACTTCACTACACATGGTATCATGTCACAAAGTCAATTATAATAGTATTCACGCATGAACTTTACTATGCCAATATTCCAAGTCATACGTTTCATTATCAGGCATTATAATTTATAAATGAATCTCAAATATCACATGAATTGCATGCATCCAATTATCATCTAATCAAAACAAGAAGTCATGTTGACACACATATCATCATAGCTAACAATCACAACATGGTATATATAAAATCATGTACGATAGGCATGCATAAACAATCTAATAATACTATAGACTTAATTAATTTAACATTCCTATCTATATATCAAAATAAAATATTATGAAGGCATAAAATCTTCCCCACCTGAATCGCTAAGTTCCAAATCACTTAAATTTATCGTTACGCCTAGTACTCAACCTGTACACGTATATTACGTTTGTTAATATAAATACCCATAAGAACAATTATGAGTGTAAAGATATATACATATATATAGTGGTGGGATGTTTAAACAAGTATATATATATATATATATATATATAACATAAGCTAGTATAATATAATAATATATATATGTATATATGATGAGATAATATAATACATATCATTTAGTGTTAAATATGCGATGAGATGTATTAATTATATAGAATGTATAATATATATGTGTGATGTGGGCGTTTAGATGAGTGATGGTGTGCACGTTTAGGGCGTTAGTGTCTAGGATAATATAATGTTATATGGGTGGTGAGGTGGTACTTAAGTATAGGTATTACTGATGGTATTAGGTGGTGCATCTGTGCAGAGAGATTGAGAGAGAGAAAGGGGTGAAAAGAGAAAGAGAGAGAGAGAGAGGGAAGTTTTGTGCGATTGGGATTTGCGCGATTGGGTTTCGAGAGAGAGAGAGAGGCGATTGGGTTTTTGTGCGATTGCGTTTCAGCGATTAGGGTTTGCACGGCTGGGTTTCGAGAGAGAGAGAGTGCGAGATTGCAGAGCGAGAGAGTAAGAGTGAGAGAGCAGAGAAGAGAGTAGAGAGTAACAGTAATAGAGCAGAGTAGAGACCTGGGTGTGGTGGCGCAGTATTGGGGAAAAAGAGAGGAGTGTCGCCGTAGGATCTTCGCCGGTGGACTGAGGTGATGCGAAAATGGCGGAGGAACAACGTAGTTGTATCTTTAATGCTCTTGGATTGGGAAGATGAACAATCCAAATCAAAACAGAGGAGAGTATTGTCGTCCTTTAGTTTCAAGCTTGATAGAGATGACGGCTTGATGAATCCAACACTTGAAGCCAATAGATGAACAATCGCCAGCAAAACCTTTGTTCCTAGACGCTTCCGTTCATATGCAGTAGCCGATTGGGCCAACACTACCATTTTCAATCCTCATCGTTGCCACCGATTATGCTCTGTTAACAGAACGATGAGAACGAAAAGGTTTTGGGATAAAGAAAGAAAAGGATTTTGGCTAGATTTAGGTTTCTTTGATAAGGAAGAAGGGCCCAGGATGTGCACGCGGACGTTGGAAACAAATCGTGGGCTTCGAAGAACAAGGGATGTTTCTTTCTTTTTTTTCTTTTTCTTTTTCTAAGGTCGTGGAAATGGTTTCTTGCTATTCAAGAAAAACACTATTATAAATATTTGTGGTGGTGATTTGGTTTCCAAATTTTATCTTGTATGCAAGGAAGATTTTCAGAATTTTCAGAGATTACATTTGAAATTGGATAGTAGATTTTTAGAATGTTCAGGGATTACATTCGAAATTGGAAAGTAGATTTTCAGAATTTTTAGGGGATTACATTCTTCCCGCCTTAAAAGAAATTTCGTCCCGAAATTAAAGTGGAAGCTTACTTACTTGATGATGTTAAACTTTTTCCACTGTTGACCAGTTGTATCTCGAAACCTAAAACGTTGAAAATATAGAATGGAGTACTATTAATTACCTAGAGTGTTCTTTGAAATAAGTCTGCATATTTGGCCTTCATTTCACATTCAGGTTCCCAAGTGGCTTCTTCAACTCCATGATGCTTCCACAACACTTTAACTAATGGAATGTCTTTGTTTCTCAAACTATGAACTTTCCAATCTAGGATCTTTAAAGGTCCTTCTTCATAGGTGGCATCAGCTTGTACTTTTACGTCTTTCCAATCGATGGTGTGGGAAGGGTCTGGTTCATATTTTTGCAACATCGACACATGGAATACGTTGTGGATGGCGGATAAACTAGTTGGCAAGTCTAGTTTGTAAGCATTCTGGACAATTCTATCACTAATCTTGAACGGACCGATGAACCGAGGCGATAATTTCCCTTTCTTACCAAACCTCATGATGCCTTTTTGAGGGCTTATTTTCAGAAATACCTTATAACCTTTTTGGAAATCTAAAGGTCAGCGCCTCTTATCTGCGTAGCTCTTTTGCCTACTCTGTGCAGTAACTAGCCTTTCCTAGATCAACTTCACTTTTTCGTTCATTTCAATTATCATATCAGTTCCTGTAAGTACCTTATCTTCCCAATCGGCCCAACACAGTGGTGACCTACATGGTCGTCCATATAGGGCTTCATATGGAGCCATTTGTATACTTGCCTGGTAACTATTGTTATAAGCAAACTCTGCTAGGTGTAAGTATTTACTCCAATTTCCCTTGAAATCTAGTACACAAGCTCTCAACATGTCTTCTAAGATCTGAATAACCCTTTCGAATTGACCATCTGCCTGAGGATGATAGGCGGTGCTCATGGTTAATTTGGTTCCCAATTCCCGCTGTAAGCTCTGCCAGAACTGAGATGTGAATAAGGAATCTCTATCTGACACTATCGATTTGGGTACTCCGTGTAGCTTCACAATCTCTTTAACATACAGCTCGCCCAGTTTACTAATCGGATCTGTGGATTTAATAGGTAAGAAGTGTGCCACTTTAGTAAGTCGATCCACAATTATCCAAACCTTATCTTCACCTTTCAGATTTCTAGGAAGAGCTCCAATGAAATTCATTGCTATGTTATCCCATTTCCATTCAGGGACTTTTAAAAGTTGTAACAATCCAAACGGTCTTTTATGTTCGGCCTTAACTTGCTGACATGTAAGGCATTTAGACACATATTTGGCCACGTCTTTCTTCATACCTTTCCACCAGTAGTTTTTCTTCAAATTTTGGTACATCTTATCTCCACCAGGATGTAAAGTGTATTTAGTATGATGTGCCTCATCAAATAAGATCTTTTTAATTTCCTCAATTCTGGGTATACAAATTCGATCTCTAAATCTCAATAACCCCTCTGAATCGATCTTGAAATTTGCATTTCCATTATTGGCTCTTGCACCTGCCACCCATTTTATCAATTTTCTATCCTGAGCTTGACCTTCCTTAATTTGATGTAGTAGGTCTAGCTTGCAGCTCATATTATATAAAAAAATCTGATTTTCACCTTTTTGTACGCCCAAATTATAATCTTCAATCAATTGGTACATCTGGGTTTTTTCTACATCGTTCTTATACAATTTTCGACTTAAAGCATCTGCGACTACGTTGGCTTTCCTTGGGTGATAATGCAGCTGAAAATCATAATCATTCAGCAATTTCATCCATCTCCTTTGCCTCAAATTTAACTCCTTTTGTGTATAGATATACTTCAAACTCTTATGATCAGAGTATAGATCAAATTTCTCTCCATAAAGATAGTGTCTCCATATCTTCAAGGAGAATACAATAGCAGCCAATTCTAAATCATGAGTCGGGTAATTCTATTCATGAGTCTTCAGTTGCCTAGAAGCATAAGCAACCACTTTACCTTCCTGCATCAGAACAGCGCCAAGACCATTCTTAGAAGCATCAGTGTAAATACATATCTGACTTCGCTTGCAGGAGTGATCAATATTGGGCTGTGGTCAATCGTCTCTTCAACTCTTAAAAGGAATTCTCACATTTCTCATCCCAACTAAATTTGGCATCCTTCCTTGTTAGCTTTGTCATTGGCTCAGCTAGTCTCGAAAAATTTAGAATAAATCTTCTATAATAACCAGCTAGTCCCAAAAAGTTTCTAATTTCTGTCACTGATTTTGGATTTTCCCAGTTCATTACTGCTTCAACTTTTGTTGGATCTACGAATATCCCTTCTGATGACACTACATGGCCTAAGAATTTTACTGACTTCATCCAAAATTTACATTTTTCAAATTTGGCAAACAATTGATGTCACCTCAATGTTTCCAAAACTACTGTAAGGTGTTCTTGATGTTCCTCATTGGTCTTCAAATAAACCAAAATATCATCAACAAATACCACCACAAATTTGTCTAGATGAGGCCTAAACGTCTTATTCATTAGGTCCATAAATGCTGCTGGTGCATTAGTGAGTCCAAATGGCATGACTCTGAATTCAAAGTGTCCATACCTAGTCTTGAATGTTGTCTTCGGTATGTCTGACTCTTTGATTCTAAGTTGGTGACAACCGGACCTTAGGTCGATCTTGAAAAAACAAGTTGTTCCCTTCAGTTGATCGAACAAATCATCTATTCTAGGAAGGGGGTACTTGTTCTTGACTGTGACTTGATTTAATTTTTTGTAGTCAATACACAGTCTCATCAACCCATCTTTCTTTTTGACAAACAATATTGGTGCTCCCCAGGGTGATTCGCTCGGCTGGATAAATTCCTTCGCACTAAGATCATCAAACTGAGTCCTTAGTTCTATTAATTCGCCAGGGGCCATCCTGTAGGGTGACATGGTTATGGGGTCTGTTCCAGGGTACAGTTCTATCTTGAACTCTACTTCCCGCTTAGGAGGTAATCCTAGTAATTCTTCGGGAAACACTTCAGGGAAGTTTCTAACCACCAAGTGTTCTCCTAAATTCCTCAAGGCCTTTAGAGGCTCAGCTTCTGTTAGGATTTTGAATTCCTCTTTTTGATTCATAGATTCGAGAAGTGTGGACATGATATTCCTCGGGATTTTGTTTCTATCCCCATAGATTTTCAACAACTCTCCCGAAGGTAACCTCAAGGTAATCTTCTTTCGAAGGCAATTGATCTGGGCTTGGTACTCAGATAACCAATACATTCCCAAGATCACATCATAATCATTAATGGGTAGGAGTATCAATTCAGCTGAAACCAACTTATCATTAATTCTAAGGTCACAACTACATTTTTCAGTTGTTGGGACGTTTACTCCTACTCGTGTTGAAATCTTCATAACAATAGGTAAAGGTACAGTGGAAAGTTGTAGTTTTCTGGCTAAGTTTTCAGAAATAAAAGACCTTGATGCACCAGAATCAAACAAGATTTTAACTGTAACATGAAATAGAATGAAAGTACCTTCCACTACTTCGTTTGCACCAACTTCTAGCTCAGGGTTTCCTTCTGTCATTGCAAAGACTCTGCCTTGATTTTGATTTTGGATTTGATTCTGATTATAGCTTGGACGATTAGCTTGATTTCTTCCTTGCACATTGTTGTTGTTCTGCCAGTTGCCCGAACAAAAATTTTGTCGAACTCCTTGTATAGTGCGGTTTCGTGCCAAATGACCCGATCGGTTGCATTTGAAGCAAAGTCTCATGGCTACTACTTGATCTTTATGTTGTTGGGGTGAACGAATATTGTTCTGCTGCATTTGTTGGTCACCATTATGACTAGACCATCTTGATCCGTTGTTGTGATTCTGCACCCTGTTCCACTGGTTTCCATTGTTGGACTTGTTCCTGTTCCAATTATTACCATTGCCACCAAAGTTATTCAGATTTTGCCTCTTGTTGTGATTACCCTGATAATCAAAATTTTGTCCTTGAGGCCTTTTGTTTCTGTTCCATATTGTCTCTTGCAGGTTCAGTTCTTTCTCTACCAACAAAGCTTGTTCAACCACCTCTTTATAAGTCTCCAGATTCATAGGGACAACCACCTTTCTAATTTCCATTCTGAGACCTTCTGCGAATCTACTAGCATTCATTTGTTCATTGACTACCAGTTCATGAGCAAATCTGGAAAGTTCGATAAACTTAGCCTCATATTCTGCCACTGTCATGTTCCTCTGTGTCAGCCTCACAAATTCATATTGTAGTTCTTTTTTGCTTGCCTTGGAGACAAATTTATCATAAAATATCTCCTCAAAAGTTGTCCAGGTCATAGTGTTCACGTCCACTGTAAGACTTTCTTTAACCATTCTCCACCAATGTTTGGCCTCACCTATGAATTGGTGAGTCGTAATCGCAACCATTCTCGGACCAGTCACTCCAAAAACTTCCAAGTGTTCCTTAACCTCCTGAAACCATTTGTCAGCTTCCCTTGGATCTGGTTTTCCTTCAAATTTCGAAGGATGCATACGTTGGAAATATCTCAATTGATCCGCCCATTCCTTTTCTTCAGGCCTCCTGATGTTTTGAGCTTCTGGTTCATTCTGCACTACAATTCATGGATTCAGTTGAGGTTGAGGCATCTGTCTGGTCACCTGTTCCACTACTTGTCTCACAAATTATGTCATCATCTCTGGTCCCAAAACGATTTCAGGGGTTGGAAATGCTGTAGGTCAGACATTCTCTGCTCCAGTAGAGTCAACATTCGCTATCAGATTTGCATGTTCTTGCTCCGTCGGCTGAGGTTCGAATGCCGGTTGTGTTTGCACCACTGGTTCAGTGTCCCTTATGAGATCACTCACGGACCTTGTGTTTCTTCTTCGAGGTGCAGCCATCTATAAAATTTCAACTCATCTTTAGTACTACAGGAGATAATTATTTTCGGTTAGGGTGACTCTAGATTCAGAATTCTAAGTTCTCGAAAATAAAATGATCCTATTGGTTCAGTTTCTAGGTTTAATAAAATTTTGGCAATCCATGATTGTCATAGGGTACAGGATTTGGTTTTGATACATGTAAACAAGACAAGCAAACAAACAAAACAACACACCACACAACAATGGTATAAAGAAATTCCCAAACTTTCACTTATACCCTCCGTATTCAAGTGTCCCATACCACTCTAACCCGGTGATATAAGCTTCCACAAAGAAACTTCAATACACCCAAACAATGCGCAAATGTCCTACCAACTAAGGCTTCCCCGGTACCCACTATGTCCAAGTTGTCCCATACCAGTTGAACGTAGCGATACAAGCTCGTCCAGAGTTGTTAGTCATTCACCAAACATGGCCTGCTAGTCTCCAAGTTCAAGACTCCTCAAATACCCTTAAATTCCTCCATGTCTCATACTGCTTTGGAACCAAGAATAAAAGATTCATCCTGATCTCAAATTCTAACCAAACAGTTTCCATACAAGTTCTCGTCTCTAACCGATGTCCTAAAAGCTTTGAGTTTGTTAGACCCACTGTACTTTCATTCTCGATATTACATTATAAAGTTTATAATTGGCATATTTATCTAGCTCAAGTTGGACCCTAATCTCATAAAGATTTGATACCTACTCGCTGATACTAAGCTTCTCAAAATTTGTTGTAACACTTCCCATAATCTTAAGCCTAAGCTCTGATACCAATTTGTAACACCCCGATTTTCAAAACTTAAATTTCAAGTAAAATAATGAATATTTTAATTTTATCGAGAAAGATCACTGAAAATTGAGATGCTAATCGTATCCATCTATCTTAACCCATAACCAGTATATAGATAGTAAAATTTGCAAAACTATGAATTTGTATTCTTCTAACCAACTTACTGGTTAAGATAAACGAATACCCTTTCATCTTCATACCAAGGACCACATAATTCCATTATACAAATTTCTATATTGAATTGTGAGGGTACTTGCCCTTGTCCATCCATTATTGACACAACATTTAAATGCATTTATCAAATAGAATTAATGAATTCAAGTCCAAGGCATTCACACGTGAAATAAACCACAGGGTCTTTACTAACTGTAATAATGTTCATTAAATTTCGATTATCAATACAACCCGTTTAAATAATAAACTTTTAAAAATCAAATAAAGATATTCAGCCATGTCACCACAATACTAACAAATTAATTAACTCACCCCTACTACTCTGAACTACATCACGAACTCGCGATTTTATTCACTTAAGTACCTGCATATGAAAAATAGGGGTAAGCTTGAAAGCCCAATGGGTCATCTAAACAATTCACAACATTTTATCATGATATATACACAAGAACATTACAAACAAGTTTCACACATTAATCGTTGCAACATTAGATTGTTTGAGTCGAGAATTTTATCACGTTCTAAATCACGTACCTTTAGCAAATCAAACCCAGGGTGGCACTACCCAAAAATTAGAAGCTCGTTGGCGATATTCATCATGAATAACTGCCCCATAATAAACATTGGCGATATTCCTTAGAATAACTGCCCCATAATAATCAATGGCGATATTCCTTAGAATATTTGCCCCATATGGGTGATTCTTATCTTAATCGTGTTCCTTAGTGATGTCACGCCATACATACGATATAAGTACGATATTAAGTGCATTCATAAGACATATTCAAACTCCACTATACATGGTATCATGTCACAAAGTCAATTATAATAGTATTCACGCATGAACTTTACTTTGCCAATATTCCAAGTCATTCGTTTCATTATCAGGCATTATAATTTATAAATGAATCTCAAATATCACATGAATTGCATGCATCCAATTATCATCTAATCAAAACAAGAAGTCATGTTGACACACATATCATCATAGCTAACAATCACAACATGGTATATATAAAATCATGTACAATATGCATGCATAAGCAATCTAATAATACTATAGACCTAATTAATTTAACATTCCTATCTATATATCAAAATAAAATATTATAAAGGCATAAAATCTTCCCCACCTGAATCGCTAAGTTCCAAATCACTTAAATTTATCGTTACGCCTAGTACTCAACCTGTACACGTATATTACGTTTGTTAATATAAATACCCATAAGAACGATTATGAGTGTAGAGATATATACGTATATATATATAGTGGTGGGATGTTTAAACAAGTATATATATATATATAACATAAGCTAGTATAATATAATAATATATATATGATGAGATAATATAATACATATCATTTAGTGTTAAATATGCAATGAGATGTATTAATTATATAGAATGTATAATATATATGTGTGATGTGGGCGTTTAGATGAGTGATGGTGTGCACTTTTAGGGCGTTAGTGTCTAGGATAATATGATGTTATATGGGTGGTGAGGTGGTACTTAAGTATAGGTATTATTGATGGTATTAGGTGGTGCATCGGTGCAGAGAGATTGAAAGAGAGAAAGGGGTGAAAAGAGAGAGAGAGAGAGAGAAGGAGGTTTTGTGCGATTGGGATTTGCGCGGCTGGGTTTCGAGAGAGAGAGAGGGGCGATTGGGTTTTTGTGCGATTGCGTTTCAGCGATTGGGGTTTGCGCGGCTGGGTTTCGAGAGAGAGAGTTGGGTTTTTGTGCGATTGCATTTCAGCTTTTACGCGACTGGGTTTCGAGAGAGAGAAAGTGCGAGATTGCAAAGCGAGAGAGCAAGAGTGAGAGAGCTGAGCAGAGAGTAGAGAGCAACTGTAATAGAGCAGAGTAGAGACCTGGGTGGGGTGGCGCAGTATTGGGGAAAAAGATAGGAGTGTCGCCGGAGGATCTTTGCCGGTAGACTGAGGTGATGCGAAAATGGCGGAGGAACAACGTAGTTGTATCTTTAACGCTCTTGGAATGGAAGATGAACAATCCAAATCAAAACAGAGGAGAGTATTGTCGTCCTTCAGTTTCAAGCTTGATAGAGATGACGGCTTGATGAATCCAACACTTGAAGCCAATAGATGAACAATCGCCAGCAATAGATGAACAATCGCCAGGAAAACCTTTGTTCCTAGACGCTTCCGTTCATATGCAGTAGCCGATTATGCCAACACTACCATTTCCAATCCTCATCGTTGCCACCGATTATGCTCTGTTAACAGAACGATGAGAATGAAAGGGTTTTGGGATAAAGAAAGAAAAGGATTTTGGCTAGATTTTAGGTTTTGTTTAGGAAAAGAGGAGAAGGCGATTAGTTTCCTTGATAAGGAAGAAGGGCCCGGGATGTGCGCGCGAACGTTGGAAACAAATCGTGGGCTCCGAAGAACAAGGGATGTTTCTTTTTTTTTTTTTTTTTTTTTTTAAAGGTCGTGGAAATGGTTTCTTGTTATTCAAGAAAAACACTATTATAAATATTTGTGGTGGTGATTTGGTTTCCAAATTTTATCTTGTATGCAAGGAAGATTTTCAGAATTTTCAGAGATTACATTTGAAATTGGAAATTAGATTTTCAGAATTTTCAGGGGATTATATTTGAAATTGGAAAGTAGATTTTCAGAATTGTCAGGGGATTACATTTGAAATTGAAAAGTAGATTTTCAGAATTTTCAGGGGATTACAAGATTTATTAACATAGTTGGCTGTAATGGTTGGGTTGTCAAGCTTTTGGGTGTCTCGCTTGAAAAAGGTCTCATTATTTGGTAGCTTTCAATGAAGCTCTTCAAAGGATATTGCATTATCACGGGCACGTACAGCAACAGAGATCTCCTTAAAGTCAGATCCAAGTCCATTAAGAACATGAAATATGAGATCTTCATTGTTTAGAGGCACATTAATCAATGCCAGTTTAGCAGCATAACTCTTAATAGTTTGCATATACACAGTCAGTACACTTTTGGAATCCTTTTGAGATATTTGACAGTTTTTCCTTGATGTTCATGATCCATCCACGGGATGGTTTGGCATACATAATAGCCAGTTTATCCCAAGCATCTTTTGAAGTTTTTGCCGAAGCAACAAATGAGATAATGTTTGGAGAAAGAGAAGCTAAGATCGCACTAAGTAAAAGTTGATCTTTGCGGATCCAAAGAGAGTACTCAGGATTGACTTTTTCTAGTCCATGCATTTTCCTTAAGAATGGATTGAGGACAACATGTTCCATCAACATAACCCATCAGATCATATCCAATGAGGAGGCAGTTAAATTGGGCTCTCCTTGAAGTATAGTTGGAGGGAGAGAGTCTCAGGGGAGCTTGGGCTGTGACATTAATGGCAATGAGGTTGTTGTTAGAGGAAGAAGAAGAAGAGATAGATTTAGAGATGGTGGGAGTTTGGCTAGTCATTGAGGTACTCGTTTGAGTGAGTATTGGAAGCTTTGATATCACATTGAACACTAAATGGGTCATCAACCTTTTGCATTATCATCTTCATAATTTATACATGATATACAAAAATCAAAACTAGCAATTTTGGAAAGATAAACAAATATGGATACAATATACAATTAATAAGAATAGAACGGTTATGCTTTGGTGATTGAGGAAGAATTTGTCACACCCCAGTACACAGCACACCGCAATGTGTAATACCCCCGAGATGTGATGGGTCCCAGCCGTTATTCATTCATGAATAGTGTGGACAAATGATCCCATGGGTACTAGACACTGCGGTGGGCTGTGTACTGGAATGTGACAATATTATGTGGTATATAACGGCTGGGGTACGCTCGGTATGAGGTTCATGAATAGTGTGGACAAATGATCACGGGGGTACTAGACACTGCGGTGGGCTGTGTACTGGGATATAACAATATTATGTGGTATATAACGGCTGGGGTACGCTCGGTATGAGGTTCATGAATAGTGTGGACAAATGATCACGGGGTACTAGACACTGCGGTGGGCTGTGTACTGGGATATAACAATATTATGTGGTATATAACGGCTGGGGTACGCTCGGTATGAGGTACTCATCACATCCCGGGGTACTAGACACTGCAATATGCTGTGTACTGGAGTGTAACAGAATTATTCCTAGTACTAACCTTGTTGCATGCATGAGTTCAATTATAATGAATATTTCATTACAAAGGTTGATGAATTGAACAACAACTAACAATAAAATGCGTGCAGACCTTTCTAGCTATAAGCTCCCCATAATCCACTCACAACTGCATGCAGAACAAGTTAAACTCAGTAACCACATGTAGTATATATAAAGCCGAAAGAAAAGTCAACCTTCCTAGCTAGCAGGATTGTTCTGTTTTTGGATTAATATTATCAAAGATCTATTACACTTGTTTTGCCGATGAGTTAAAATTTTATCATGAATGTGCCATGAGCAGGTACAATAAACAAAATTGACAAAGTCTATATACCCAAGGGCTAGTAGCTTCATAATCAACAGGAAATAAAAAGTTTTTAATTAATTAATCAATTGTGATAACTTAAATAAGTGATGAACAACAATCACATTATAAATAAGGAGATGAAATACAAAGTATTTGTAGTATTGAAGTTTCTTTTTCTTTTTTCTCTAGTTTTTTAATTAAAAAAATCCTAATGTTTGTAGAGGTCCTCACCAACTTTTTTTTTTTTTTTTAAATCAGTGGTGGAAGAATGTTATCCCAATAACTAAGTGTGCTTGACAGGGAAATGCTTGTAGAACTAATATTAGCCACTTTTGTTATATAATAAATACTCAATGAGAGAAATATTAAAAAAAAAAGCTAGAAAAATTAGAATGAGTCTTATGTTGATTTGATTTATGATTTAAATTTAATTATTTATATTTAAAAAATTAAAAATCTAAAAAATATATTTAGTTGATTGAGATCTGAATAGTTTCTTAAAATTTATAGAAAAAATAAATTATTTTTATAAAATAATAAAATATTACTTTTTAAGTTTTTTATTGAATCTTTAATAAAACGCAGCCTAAAATTTCTACAAATCAACACGAATTGTAGAATAACGGTGGACCTGCCGCGGGATTGAAGCTGTCCCAGATCCAATTCGATAATTATAGACAAAACGATGGGCATTTTTGTAATTTCTAGCTAACACCATTATTTTGGCCGTATCCCACCAGAAACTTACACCTGCCAAGAAAAACAAAAAAAAAATCTCATACATAGAAATTTACATAAAATGCGGATATTTTACCAATAACATCTTGCCACCTGTACTGCTAAATCATCTAGCAGTAAAATCTCCTCTCTCGCAGCTACGTTTGAAAGTACGAAATAACTTCTCAAAGATAAAATATCTATTCTTCATTTTACTTCATGGTATGGAACTCTCACTCATCTCACACTCAGTCCGACACAAATTGTGTGCTTGTAAACTGTGGAGCAACGAAGGAAAGCAAGAAAGGAAGAATCGAAAAAAAAATAATAATAAATGGTGGTTTGTGGCGGGAAAAAGGTGGGTCAGATGATCGGAATTGGCGGGAAAGGCTTCGGTCAGGTTCTGGCAGCCGTAGCAGTAGCTCTACTGGTACGCTTGTTCTCCGGCCCCGGTCCTGCTCTGTTGCCTGTAACCGAGCCGGAGGACGACGACAACCCCGCCGGAGAAGACGACGAACCAGAATTTCCGGTCTCCGGGAAGGTCTTTCCGGTGGCAATCCGGTGGTGCAACATCACCTGCTCTCTCTCCGACAAGTCCGGTAAATCGGTAAGGTTTTTGGAAAAGATCATTAATTCTTTCGAGTTTTTTTATTTTTATTTTTTTGATTATTTGATTGGGTTTTATAGGTGAGGTTTTTGCTTAACAATGTGTGCGGAGAGGCGAAACCGGGAAGATTGTTGGCGATCATGGGGCCTTCGGGATCGGGGAAGACGACGTTGCTTAATGTTCTTGCGGGACAGCTCGGTACTTCGCCACGGTTACATTTATCAGGTCTTCTGGAGATCAATGGAAGTCGGAGATCGAAGAAAGATTATAAGTAAGTTCGTTGAATTCTAGGGATTAAGTTCTAGGCATAGAATGAAAATTCGACATTTCATTGATTCTTTAATCATTGGATTATGAATTAATTGTAATTGAAATTATCACAAAGATCATCCAAGTTAGATAAAATATCAAAATAATTTGTAAAACTCAAAAAACCTTTTACTATTTATTGTTTTTCAAAACAAAGTAAATAAACCAATGCTAACTTTAACTTTTGTTAAAATATAATATGAGATTAAAGAATTAAAATATATGAGATTAAAGAAATAATTTGAATGTCGACGTAGCCCTGGAGAGAGTGGAGTGAAAAAAGCAAATTCATGTAGTTGACCCCATGTTGTTGGAAAAATGCTTAGTTAAGTTGAGTTGAGAGTTGAGATTAAAGCACAATTTCTTATTTAATAGATAAAAACTAAAGAACTACTAAATGAACAAACAAAATAAGATTTACAAAACTCTAATTTGAAAAAGAAAAATGAATATGTATTTGTAATCTATGTGTAATTAGTCCATATATCTCCTATGGTATGCTAAGCATATAAGTTATAAGATAGCTTGTTAATCTCGTACAATATGCACCAAGTAATACAAAGATTATAAAAATCTTACTTCAAAACATTATATTTCATAGTTTAGTTAGTATTAATTATATAATTATGGTTGTTTCAACATGTCTAAAAGAAACATATATCTTTATGACATTTAAATTGAATTCTTTATACTTCTCTATGTGTCGAATTTTTACAAAAATTCTTCATATCAAATAAGAGTTTCCCGATTTAATTCTGAATTTTAAGTTTACGGCAAATTTGAATTTTTGGTCCTTAGATGTAGATGAGGTTTTTTTGTTAAATTGAATTCTTTATACTTGTCTACAATGTTGAATTTTTGCAAAAATTTTGCATGTCAAATTAGATTTCCCCAAATTAATTCTAAATTTTGAGGGACTGGTAGGACGAATTGAAAGCATGGGATCCTGGGTTCGATTCCCACGTTGGCTATTGGGGGAGTCTCCCACTCGAGCAACCAGGGGCCTAAGTGGACTAGTCGGGCGAAGCCTGAATACCACTTAGTTGTCAAAAAAAAAAAAAAAAAGTTTAGGACGAATTCGATTTTTTGATCCTTAGATGTAGATGAGGTGTTATGTTTTGTTTTAGTCTGTAAATGCTTTGAAATTTCTCTGGATTTGCAGGTTTGCATATGTGAGACAGGAGGACCTTTTCTTCTCACAGCTGACGGTGCGGGAGACACTTTCACTTGCTGTTGAGCTCCAGCTCTCTGATAGACTCTCTCCGGAAGAGAGAGATGAGTACGTCAACAATATTCTGTTCAGGATGGGCCTGGTAAGATTGGCTTTTTGTTTGAAATTTGTCTTAAAGAACTCACGGTGGTTAAGTTCTTATTTAGTATTTGGTGTTTGATTGTAGTGTTTTTCGAATTGAGATTCATTAGAATATAAGGCCTCGTGGTAAATGATTTATATAGGTCATAAGCTTTGCTAGTTGTTGGAATAATTTTTCTCTTTTCACCTCAAAAAGGTGAGCTGTGCGGATTCTAATGTTGGTGATGCAAAAGTTCGTGGAATCAGCGGTGGAGAAAAGAAGCGACTATCTCTTGCTTGTGAACTGATAGCAAGCCCTTCAGTTATATTTGCAGATGAACCAACAACTGGTACTTTTGTTTCTGCGGATTTTATATTTATTTGTTTTGAATGGCATTCCGTTTTATTATAGCTCCTAAGTATTGGTATGTTCATATTAGATGTTCTTGCAAGGAATCGAAGTGGTGTTTTATGTTTGCACATAGAAGAAGACAAGTAATGACTTACGTGGGTGTCTTTGTTCTTCTATTGAAATATGGAAGCATTAAAAGGTGGAGAAAATGAGTCTGTTCCATTTTGCTTTAGCTCCAAAGTTTAGAATCCAACAATTGGAATGAGAGCATCTGCCACATACTTGCAAGGTCACAAGCTGCATATTTAGTGTCATAACCTTAACTTTCCATGGTTTCATATACAATCTATCATTTAACATTCAATTCAGTGGGGTCTAATGTAAAACTTTAACCATTCAGGATTTGGTACTCTTCCTAGGCAGTTTAAATATATTGGATTTTCTAGAATTGAACACTTCAAAAATGTCCATGGCGTGTGCATTGAGCATGACAATGTTAATAGAATTTAATATATATCATTTAAAGGAGTTCTTGTGGATGACATATGCTGATATAATGTTCACAATGTTGATTACCATAAAAACCTATTTGAATGTTAAAATAAGAAAAACTTCCCTTGCGCATGAATGTTTCCATCCATTTTGGTGCGAGGGATGCGCTTCTTCTTGATACCCATCTTGAAAGAAGCTCACAAGAAAAATGGCCATAAATAAATGGTTGAACACTTTCCCCCTACTTTTGTTTTCATGCTGATGTGAAGTGGGGAATAATAGACACTAGCTAGAAAAATGAATGAACGAGGTAGTGATTGAAAACTTGATGTCCAAATTTATTTGTTCTATTTTTATGGCATGAAAACATCATTGGAAGATGAGACAATATTATGCATCTATTGGCTCTAGGGCAGCAATACTGAACGTGGTGAATGAAAAACTTTTTCATGCTAATTCAATAAGGGTTGAAGATTGATGAGTGAGTCAGTGACAACTTGCCAAAAAAACCAATCCTTTGTACACCAGATAAGTGAATAGACTGGAAACATTCATCTCTCTTCTCATAAGATGGTTTTTCACTAAGAAATTAAAGAGGACAAACTGCCTTCTTTTTAACCTTTTTTACTTCTCAACAATTTTAAGTTCTAGTCACAAGCTTCCTAATTTCAACTTGCTGACATTTTTCAAGACCCGACTTGAGAACATAGCCCTCTTTAGACTGGTAGATGTATTTCATGTAACCATTTCTGGTAAGAGCTCTAGCTTGTAGTATCTGGCAATATTTGTATTAAATTTGACGGGAAGATTAAGTCTTGTGATGAGGAGTAGGTTTTTTCTCTTGTTTCTGGCAATCTTATAATTTCAAATAGAGATGACGTTTTCTTTTTTTCTCCTTGCTTACTCTATAAGCCCAATTGTGTATATGTTAAACAGGGCTCAAATGAAATGTGATAGCATCCTTTTAACCTACTATTTCAATAATGATTATTATTATTTTTTTGAGGAAACAAAAAAAAAATATTAAAAAGAAAATTGAAAACATTACAAACCAAAGGAAGGTGGAGAACCAGGAGTGCTCCACCTTCATAATTAATGATTATTTCTTGATTATGAAGAAATAAAAATTGCTTCGGTTGGTGCAGGACTTGATGCATTTCAAGCAGAGAAGGTAATGGAGACACTTCGGCAACTTGCACTAGATGGACATACTGTAATTTGCTCCATACACCAGCCTAGAGGTTCAGTATATGTTAAATTCGACGACATTTTGTTGCTGGCAGAAAGTTCTGTCATTTATACTGGTCCTGCGCATGAAGAACCGCTGACATACTTCTCAAAATTCGGGTTGCTAGCGAAACCTCTATTCTTTGATTTCATTAATATTTTTATGTCAATTAACTTTTGAACTCTTTATGTGGGGTTGCTTGCTGTTATCATCTAACATTATTGTGTAACGTCGCATCATTGGTTTGTGATCTTTGTGATTGTTAGTTATGTATTAGTCTCTCCTCCCTTTGCTTTTTGGGGCTCCACAACAGGGAGCTTTTGTTGTCAAATTCATCTTTAAAAGAAATATCTGTGATGACTTAGTGTAAATTATTCTTGACCTATATAGCGATGCTACTCAACTATTGAACTGATCTCTATCGAACAAGCATCAGCATATGCCATAGACACACCCAAACCAAAATGGTCTATTATAAGATTGTAATGGTGAAATAGTCAAGGATTTCACTAATTTTTTTTTTCTTTATTTAACAGTAACGGTGTGCAATTCATAACTGTGGTCCCACTTACATAAATTAAAGTTAATCTGGTATATTGAACAAGTGTTCAATGGATGTCATTTTCCCATAGAGCAGTACAAGAAAGGCAGTTTGCTATGATTGAGTAACCAAACTTACAATGTCTAGTCATGTTGTGGCACTTATTGTTTATCCAAGATGGTTTATGAATACTAGAACAGTGGAAGCTTTGTTGCTGTTCAACTGAAATTTTAACTTATGTTACCCGGAGTCAAAGCTCTAAATATTAGTTTATCGACCAACTCTTAAAACATGCTTACATCATTGACAGTTGATGACAATCTCCCAGAGATGATGGTGACCATTGGATGAGTTAGCTAGTACTGATTAACTCCTCATACCTGCTTCATGCTTGTAATTACTTCTGTATTTGTTATCCCGCTTTCTATTTGCCATTAATTTCCGAAAAAAGAAAAATTGACTATTGGATGGTAACTTAACAGATACCAATGCCCAGATCATGTGAATCCTGCTGAATTTTTTGCCGATCTGATATCCATTGATTATAGCTCTGCTGCAAGTGTCTACTCTTCTCAGAAGAGAATTGATGGTCTCATTGAGGCATTTCAACAGGGCACATCAGCTATTCTTTACACAACTCCTCTGATCCGAGGAGCTGGCTCTAAGAAAAGAACTATGGTTAGTAGGAAATCTCTTGTAGAGAAGAAGGGCAATTGGTGGAGGCAGTTTTGGTTACTCCTTAAACGGGCATGGATGCAGGTTGTTCTTGTTTCTACCTTGTGATGGTTGATTATGCTGCATCCCAATTTCATTTAACCTACTGCTTTATTTTCTTTAGATGAAGCCTTTAAGTTTTGGTGATGTTGTTTGTCAAGCTTATCTGCTTTTTATTTGTTTAATATACAATTGTATGTTTCAGGAGTAGGACTTCAAATATGCCTTAACTTTTGCATGGTTGACAATCCAAATTAGTTGAGGAGGTTCAACTTTGATACGGGCTATTTTTCTAAAGCTTTCTCTTTTGAAGAAATATTAGGAATGTGACTGTTTAGAAATTAAAATATTATTTGATAGAAGATAGCAAGCAACTGATAGTTCTTCTAACTTCTAACTATATTAGAGAAACTTTCATTTGGAGTACCATTGGGGGAGCACCCCATGCACAAGGCTCTTCTTGTCATCATAGGGTTTGAGGAAGGGATGATTTACATAGTGTACCTCTTCATTGTGTGAAAATGTTTTCAGATTAGAACCTGTGACCTCGAGGTCATGTTGGAGCAATCTCTACCATTGTGCCAAAGCTTGGCTTTCATTTGGAATAACATATGTAAAATGAAATTAGTTTGTTTGAAACCACTTGTTCTAAAAGCTATAGCAGTTAAGTAGAGGTTCAACTATGTATTAGGCCAACAGAGATATTAACACTCCCCCTCATGTACATGTTGAACATGAACCAGATATAATAGAGGGGAAACACTAGATTTATAAATGAGATTAACAAGCCAATGCTTGCAGAGGTTTTAACACAAAAGTTCTGGGGCCATAGCTCCAATATCAAAACAAACCAAATTGTAACACACATAAACAATTCACCGGAAACTTCAGCACTTTAGATCAGTCTAGATTGACCAGAAGAAACAAACTTCAGCATCAAACGAAGGGCAGCCACTACTAGATTTGAGTCTGCCCACACTCTTCACAGACAAGTATTTAATCCTACCGCAAACTCTTGTATAATCAATAAGGTCCAAACTAATATAGAGAAAGGATTCTAGATTAACATTTAGAGATTAACACTTCAATGGAAAGAGAAGAAAAAATAAGTCTGATACCATGTTAGAAAACACTTGGCCTACGACAATGATAAGAGGTGAAAACAGCAGAGAAAGAAAATAATGAAAAGGCAGAAGGAGAACAACAAAAGAAAAGAAGAAAGAAATCATCTGACTTCTGCTACTATCTGCTTAATTTGGTGGACTAACATTTGCTCTAGTTATTGCTTATTGACTGAACTATTTGAGTTTATATTAACTTTCTAAACTATTCTTAATGGTGTCCAACTGATAAAACACACTGATGTTTAGGCTTGTCGTGATGGGCCAACAAACAAAGTTCGGGCAAGAATGTCTATTGCATCAGCTATTATATTTGGGTCAGTCTTCTGGCGAATGGGCAGATCTCAGACGTCTATACAGGACAGGATGGGATTACTTCAGGTGTGAAATGCCTATATTTCATTGAAAAGTACTCATTTCATTGGTTGATAAGCTGCATGGGTTTACTTCAAGATGTCTTGTATATGGTTTTGTCTAATAGCAATTGATATGTTAATTTCAAAATTTAAAATAATAAACTGCTCTATAACAATTTTAGAGACCATATTAGTTTTCTTTCTTCTACCTTCCCTAATACTTAATTTGAGTTTTATGAGTCGTAGTGGTTGGCTAAGCATTTTAGTTAATTCTATATGCCATCAGGTACCTTGATGGATGAGACTTTTGGCTGTAGCTTTCTAGATTATATTCAATGTTTAATATCCTATATTCATCGTTTGTTTTATTTTTTCTCAAGTATAATTAATGTAATTTTTTTGAAAAAATGGATTTGGACCTTGCACTTAGCCAGGGGACTTACTTTGGTTGAGATTGGATTGTCATGCTCTACAAACAGTAGCTAAACATGTCTGAATTGATGATTAAGAAATCATTACATTGACTGGGATGAGTGAACATGGAAGTCATAACTTCCAATTTTCCTTATATATTTGTATATTTTCTCATTATATATTCATTCATCATCTTCTCAGATTTCCACAGGCTATTTGGGTCTTTTAATATACCACTCTGAAGTTCTCTAATATATGAACCACATGGCATATTCCACATGACATATACTGATTTCGTAGGTGTTAAGCTTCATATGATAATCCTGGAGAGGAAGATTTTAATTTTACGATTTTCTTTCAGGTTTTATGTTGTTTGTTGTGGTTATTATTCTGACCCTAAATTTTAAATTTTTTGATTTCAACTCGCAATAACATGTGTAATTATTAACTGGCTTCATTTTGTTCATTTCCTCTGAATTGGCAAGGTTGTTGCAATAAACACGGCAATGGCTGCACTCACAAAGACCGTGGGTGTGTTTCCGAAAGAACGGGCAATTGTAGATAGAGAGCGTGCAAAAGGCTCCTATGCACTGGGTCCATATTTGTTTTCTAAACTGTTGGCTGAGATCCCTGTTGGTGCAGCATTTCCTTTGATGTTTGGCACAATTTTGTATCCAATGGCTCGCCTTCATCCTACTTTATCAAGGTGATTTTGCTTACTCTTGGTAAAAATTACTGCATCTGACTGGTTTAGTTACTACGTTAATTTCAGTGCTACTCTACTCAGTTTGTTACTACTTGCTACTATGTAAGATGTGTTGAGAATCAATTCTAGGGAAAATATAACATCTGAGGAGTGACTAATATAATCATTTAAAAACAAATTTCTAATTTAATTGATTATTTTTGTTACTTGCTTTGATGGATATCACAACTTGAACTTTTAGACAGGTTTTTTGAAGTGGATGCTACTTGCTTTCAAGCAAACAACTAATTTACTGTAATGGCAAGTCTTATTTATTAGTCAATAGTGAATAAAAAGTAAACAGATCTTCCAAGGTAGAGTTCTATTGTGAATGGATTCAGTGTAAACAAGGGAGGAAAAGATCAGTTTAATCTTAGAACATAATTGCTCCGGTACAAATAGTAAATAGAGAGTCAAAGATAAGTTCTTCCAATGACATTTGTGAAGCTATTTCTGTCAAATATGAAATTTGTCTCAGCTCAGCTATTCTGTGCCGATGCAATGGCCTGATGGATGACTTAAAAAAAAAAAAAATCATATTTGAGAAAGAAGTCCTAAAGAGTCATGTGGAAGGTTTAAGAGTTCAAGCAGCGGGGTTCTCTCCAATAGAATACAGACATTTGCAATTTTAAACAATGAATTCAATGACAAAACGCTTCAAATAGTCCATTTTAGTTGTTTATGTATGATGACTTACTAAACATGTACGAGTGTATTAATATTTGATCATTGGCTGCACTTTGACAAGGATTAAAGCTGAAACTGATCTCTATATTTTGTTAGCTTCCACATTTTAACTATTTGTCAATCATATCCCTTGAAAAGTTTTCATTTTATTGAGCAAAGCATGAAGAGGGAGGTGATGAAAATGTTGCAAGAATTAGCAATTTAGCACAAATGAGTCGAGCATCTTGACCATTGAAGAGAATAATGGGAATTTGTTAATTCTTTACTTTGTGATAACCTGAAAATTTCAGATTTGGGAAATTCTGCGGTATTGTGACAGTGGAGTCATTTGCGGCATCTGCAATGGGGCTCACTGTTGGGGCCATGGTTCCAACCACTGAAGCAGCAATGGCCTTGGGACCATCTCTGATGACAGTTTTTATTGTATTTGGAGGCTATTATGTCAATTCTGAGAATACACCAGTGATATTCCGCTGGATCCCTCGAGTTTCTCTCATAAGATGGTATGCAATTTAATTCTAAGATGGCCTGGTTTATAAACAGATTTTTTAGAATTCTGCTCAAGTTGAAAATTCCATCTAATTTTGCTTTGTCTGGAAATCTCTCTCATATTTTCAGGGCTTTTCAAGGGCTTTGCATAACTGAGTTCAGGGGCCTACAATTTGATCATCACAATTCCATTGATATTCAAACTGGAGAACAGGTAAGGACAGAACCTGCTTATTTCTTGATTATTTAATAACATGGAGTGACTTGATGTCATCAAAGCCCAAAAAAAAAAAGGATAAAAAAAGAAAAGAAAAGAAAAAGAGGTGATGCTTTGACTCCATGGAGTCCTAGCAACTGGGCAAGGATGGGGAGACCATTTTGACATCTGTTCTTTTAAATCAAAAAGCATAGAATTCTCATTTAGAATGTTGAATTTTTGCCTATCAATTACTTTAGGGAATTCTGTTGCAAGTCTTTTGTATTATTCTCATATTCTGCAAGTTTTTCTTCCATTCATGATTCTACAGTGCATTGCTGCACTAGTTCTAGTGTAGCATTTTGATCAAGTAAAGTTATTATAGAAGTTACCAGTACTCATTGAAGGACTAAATATAGAACCAAGGTTTCTGTTTATTATGGTATTAGATTTAATTATTAAATGTGAAGCACATCAACATGCTTAATTAATTAGGAATAACGTTTTTGAATTTTTACTAACATCTGATATAAATCTTGTCTTTTTTTTGGGCAGGTGCTTGAGAGGCTTTCTTTTGGAGGGAGTCAAATAAGTGACACAGTGATGTCTCAGGGTAGGATCCTCTTGTTTTGGTACTGCACCACTTACCTTCTCCTTCAGAAAAACAAGCCTAAATACCAGCAACTGGAGCTGCCTCCGCCCGAACAACTTCAAAAATACGAACCCCTTGAGCCCAATCCCATTGATCCTCCTCTGCTTGACCAAGTTGAACCTTCCCAACAACTTGAATCTCTTCCACTTGACCTATTTCAGCCCTTCATCATGGAAGGTTTGTAATTACTTGAAGAAATAGAAGATAGGACTATAAATGCCATTTCAGCCCTTCTTATTTGATGCAGTGTCAAGAAATGCCATATTTTACTAGGTTATATGCTCTTCTACTTCTGCATCAATACTATCCTTGTAAAGAGACATGAGACATGAAATAAGAATATGGCTGTTTTGTTCTTTCATAGTTATGATGCTAATAACATGGGCATTGTTTTATGTTGAGCTGCATCTAAAATCCAGAAATAGTATGCAAGAAAAGTTCTAAGAAAAATGTAGAAGAAAAGAAACTGCAAGATGCTCTATTTGTTGTATCCATCAGCATTATTATACCTGTTGATAAATTGTTGAAATGTTAGATGAATTAACAATTTAAACCACATTGAATCCAACTTGACAAATGAGGATCTTAAGCAAATTAAATTTTATGTAATTTTATATGCTGAAAACATACACACATACATATATGTGGATATTATTCAAAAAAAGATGAGTTATTTTCTAAGAAATATTTTGAAAAATTGTTTTCAAATTCAACCGAGCACATTTTCTGCCTTTTCGAATTTTCATATATTAAAAACTGAGACCAGTTTTCCATTTTTACTCTTTACTAGAATCATTTTGCTTTTTATTATCCTTATTGTCATTTTAAAAGACACTTCTCTCTTCTAAAATATAAAATTAGTAATACCAATACAAATTTAGATTATAAATTTAATTAATAAAATTAAAAATTTCGTGCAACTATATGTTCAATCCCATGAAACCAAGGACAAAAAATAAAATAAATAAATAAATTGTGATTCTGTGATTATTATTTTTTTTTTGAAAGATAATTCTGTGATTCTCTGATTAAAGAGCACCCTATACATACAAAACCTCAAGTTATAAGCAAAATCACTCAATTACTTGATATTTGCTTAACAATTCAACAAAAGCGTCTTCCTTATACATGAAGTCAGCTAAATGAGTATGTTTCTATCTACAACGAGGGTTGGCTTGGGTGGAAGGGGCCCTGGTGGCTTAAGCAAGAAGTCTCCATTTCGAATCCTTGTGGATGTAAAAAATTTTGTTGGGAGAGGTCCTTGTTTTGGTGTCTGATAGTAACCTCGAGTCCAGGTGGATTAATCTCGATGCGAAGCGAAAGGAAAAAAAAAAAAAAAAGAGTATGTTTCTATCACTCCACTAAGTGAAGGGTTAAGTCAATAGTTTATATATACAAGTAGTTGTATCTTTCTTAATTATCTTCATCTGCACGTGTCTCAAGGTTTAGCTATTTAACCTAGGTCATTTCACTATTGTTACAAATTAATATTCCACTTATATTGGCAATTTTGCCTTTGAAAGAACGTGTTTATATATAGATCGCTCTTCTCATTCATCTTGCATGCATGTTGAAAATGAGTGAAGTAGTTTGGTACAGAGGTATTCACCTTGGTTGTTCTAATGTCTAGGTTTTTCCAACAAAACCTAGGTTGCTTATCCACTAGTTATAATCAGTTTACTTACCATAACTAATTTCCATCATAGTCACTTATCATAACTAAATTGCTTAAAATATTATATATCTATACAATTATATAAGAATACTTGAAAAAGCTCACCTCATAACCATTTTTGCCAAACTTCAAACTTTAAACTTATAGTAATCATTTACTTTAAAAATTAGTAATAGAGTTGTAAATATCTTTCATTTCAAACTTTAATTAATAAGAAAAAAATAATTTGACTTAAAAATAATTTTAGAATTTATAAAGTAGAACATGAGATTTTAGAATACACAGATTAAGTAAAGCAAGGTTAGATTGCATTTAAAGGACCCATTGAGTTGGGTTAAAAAAAATTTGACCCGTCTTTATTGGATTGGGTTCGTATTTTGTCAAAACCTGAACCAATCAAACCCGTAAACACCCCCTGTGAGGATGCTTTCTACTCCATAGGTTAGAAAGGGTTGTCATCAGACTCAAATCATTCAATTTATTTACTTTACTTTAACCCAAATATTGAAATAACTGAAATATAGACATGTTTCACAAATGTTTGCTAGATTTCCAAGTTAACAGCTAATAGATAACCTCATGGATCGGTTGAAACTATAACTATTTTATTCTTTTTTTTGTTGCTAACAAATATAAAATTAGATATGATGTTTCTTTTCTTTTTTTTTAGTTATAATTTACTTAGATTTAATAATGTATTTTTTTAGTTTTAGATTAATTAATTAATTAACTTATACTAGTTAAAAATTTAACTAATATTTAGTTAGATTTAATTAAAAATAATAAAAATTAATGTAATCTAAATTCAACCACTTTCATTAATTTAGATTTCGTTCTTCCAAAAACTTTTGGACATGATTTTGAGTCATTTTAGTACTCCCTTTTCTTTTAATGATTTTTTTTCTCTATTTGATAATACGGTGATTCGTCACATCAGCTTAAGTATGAATTTGAAACTGTTCTACTACGCCCTTTGTAAGCATGTCCAAATTCCCTTCACGTAGTTTGATGATAAGTAAATTCATATCATAATTTGACGTTAATTGTCAGCTATTTCCTGCAACCCACCTTTATCCAAGCTTAGAACCTGTTAGCTACCTAATTTAACATGTAAAGTGAAATATTCTTGGTGTATTGAGAAGGCTTCTAAAATTCCAACTGACGTCAATAGGTTCTCTAATTCCTTTCTTGCTTCCTGACTTGCCTTTGTTTGGTCACTCTCTCTAGATTCCAGCTTTCCTTTTCTTCCGTGACACTACAATTAGATGCGTAACTTCAATTAAGAGTAAGGAACCTATGTATAAAATTGCCCATCAGCTGGCATTTGATTGCATGAGATCATTCACTTAACATCATATACACGTATATATAGCTTCCCTTACTACAGCTTTGAATCTTAATTAAGGCTGGACTCATGAGTCGTTGGAGTCTAATCTCCAAGTTTCACAAGAAATTCACTAAAAAGCTACCAATGCTCATCTCAGAATCAAGAAGCAAAGGAGATTTTGATCAAGTAGCTGCCAAGGCAACATCTCAAGGTGGTCTGATCATGGAGTCACTGCTCGAAGAGGCTCTAAAACTGCTTGAAAAAGACGATGAAGTGATCACGAATATGGGAATATTTGGAATGGGGGGTGTAGGGAAAACAACCCTCTTATACCAAATCAAGAAAAAGTTCCATGATTTTGATGCAATTGCTTGGGTGGTGGTATCCAAGGAACTAAGTTTACTAAAAATACAGAAAGAAATAGGAAGGAGTTTGGGGCTGAAATGGGAAGAAGAAGAAGACCATGAAGACAAGCTTGATGATCTGATGAATTCAAGAGCTGAGATTCTATGCGGCATTTTATCAAACAAGAAGTTTGCATTATTGTTGGACGATTGCTGCGAGCGTGTGGATTTAGAGAGGCTTGGAATTCCTCTTGATCCTAAATTAATGGCTGCAAGCAAGCGTATTAAAGTAGTATTTACTACTAGATTTGAGGGTGTTTGTCGTGAAATGAAAGCTAAAAAGATATTTGAAGTTGAAAGCTTAAATCAGGGTAAAGCATGGAAGCCAAGTGATAATGAGGAAGTAGTTGAAATAGGGGTTTCAGGAGTACCTGAACCAGCCATGCCAGCCATGGATAAAGAATGTTGTGGTATATCCCAGCAAGTTAGTAGAAAATGGAATAAAACACAAAAGCAGTAGAAAATTTAAAATAGATTCCCAGGTAGTCTTATGTTGAGTAGCTCAATATGTTTGAGTTTTTCTTTTCTTTTTTTCTTTCTTTTTTATTATTACAAGACGAGACTTTGAACCCATGACCTCAACTTCAAATGTGGCTACAACATCTTTTGAATCATGTGTTATTGCATTATTCAAGGCTGCCCAACAGTGTATTGAAGGTAATATTTCTATTTATGTTTGTCACGAACATCGATATATATCGCTATTCAATGTTTAATCATATATATCATGTTATTTCTTAAAGCATTAGATTGTCAAACCATTTAAAGAATGGTTCACCCTATTGTTTCTACTCTAAAGTTGGACCAACAAATTTTTTTTATGATGTGCAAAGTGGACCAATAAAATTTATGACTTGCATTCATCTAAGTTTGTAGGTATAGTTGCATTATCCTCACTTAACCCCAAAATTCTTTTGTTTATATTGTTAATGTAACACTTTTCCATGTGAGTCATTATTTACCATGATTGAGGACCGTTCTTGTTTATGCATAGTCAAACTACTTTCAATTTATTATATATAACTTTATTCTACATCGTAAGAGTCTGTTTCCATGAATTTTAACCAATGACTACTTAGTCGACGACTCTTATCATTGTTCTAAGGCCCCTCTTCAATCTTTGTTTCATTAAGCATAGGTAAGATATAAACAAACAAGGTCTCGTTAATATTCATATATTCCTAATTATTTTGCAAGCCAATATGTATTTGATCACCACCAGTTGGGCAAGGCGTGAGTTTTATTTTACAAAGGTTATAGTACTATTTAAGAAGAGATCTATGCAGATTCTATACTATGAACTCTTTTATTATTATTATTTTTTAATTTAAGAAAATAGGCATAGAGATAGGTTGACCTCATATCAGGCATATTGCGCCCTGTACATCACTTACATCTGAAGAATAACTCAATCGTATCTATGTCGAGGCAAAAGCATAGGGTACCTTCACTGATGGAACTCAAGATGTAAAGTTGTCTATCTCACCAAAGGTCATTGGCGTGACTCGAACCCTGATTCGCTTAGAGCATTGTGGTCATCTTACCAACTGAGTCCACCTTTGGGGGCCTATACGATGAACTCATTGTTTCTAATATGGGACTGTTTTTTTTTGGGCAATACACATTTACGACATTAATTAATATGAACATTTACTACTTTTGACCACACAACAGTGTATGCTCTAATATCAATTAATATAATGAATATATTAGTATAACTTACCCTTAAAAATTGGCTCGCAAGTAAAGGGGGGCTATAAAAGTTCATACCCCTTACCAGCTTTGCAAGTTTTAATATGAATGAACATATTGGTATACATACCCTTAAAAACTGGCTAGCAAGTAAAGGGGGCTGCAAAAGTGCATACCCCTTATAAGTTTTGCAAGTTTTGAATGATGGCATGATTTAGGCATCCTAGGATCAAAACATCCATATATAGTGGTTAAGATGGTGGATGAAATTGTTCCTAAAAACTGAATATATGAGATAAAACGAGGAAATAGAAAATTACTATTAGCAACCCTAAATCTTAAATCTTAAACCTTAAACCTTAAACTCTGAACTCTAAAATGAACGGACAATTAGGAGAAGCACATTGGCCGGTTTAATTACCAATCTTGTATACAATGATGTATAACTGATTTCTACTTAATTATTCTATCCATACTCCATCCCTTATGCCTCCTCTTTACCTAAAATTGCTAGTGTGTTAAAAGTTTGATTAAGTAGATGTTTGAGATAAAAATTTTGGGTAATGCTGGAGGGACTTTATCTGAAACTTGGTGAGTGTACTCCACCCGAATCTTTTGAATCATCATAGAGCCATCCAATACATGAGGCTCTTAGACGATACAAGGGACTCTTTTCAAGTGAAAGAGTGTACCAGATGAATTTATCACATATGGTCCTTCATCATTTCCTAAACTTTTAAATTGAAACACCCTCTTACTTTATCCGGAAAATAAGCTTAGCACATGCAAATACAAAATAGTCAAACCCAATGATCTCAAATTATTTTATATTTCTCTTTTTTAATTCTTTGTCTGGGGGCAAAGGATCTTTCTCAGATCATAACTTTATCCTCGACCCCACCAGCAAAAGGACAAAGATAAGGATCTACTTTAATTATTTTATTGATTGATGTACCAGTTATCCTAGACATCCACCTGAACTTAATTGGGATGTTTATTTTATTACTAAAAGTAGAAGATGCCATGCTTCAAATGTTGCACATTTATATATCTTACTTAAACTTTTCTCATTTATATTTAAAGAAAACAAAGATGCCATTTGACAGACAATATACGTGTATATATATATATATACTTTGCATTACTACGTTCTTGTTATTCTTTTTGAAATTAATCAATATACGAATAAATACAAGCGTGTTTTTCATATAATTTATTTATTAAATTTTAAGTTTTTATCAAACATAAATTTTAGATTGTGATACTAACTAATATAATGTAAAAATATTAATATTGTGTAAATATGACAATAAATTACCTAATGTCAAGACATCAATAAGAACAACAAATCATATGCTATTGAGCTTTATATACTCTCTCAAGAAGATAGACTAATTAATTACAAATTAAATATGAATACATAAAAAGATAGGGCCATGATAGTTGAAAAAACAAAATAATACATGTAAGCCCCCTAAACCTCAAGATGGTGCTTTGCCCCATCTGGGTTTCACCTACTAATAACAAGGGGGAGAAGAAATTAAAGTGTGAAACTCGAAAACACAAATCCTTTCCATACTTTCTAGTTGGTATCCTACAATTGTATTTCACCACAAATGCTGCTATTTTTATCGCCAATTATATCACTGTTTCGACGTTTTAGAACCTTCATTGGAAGGAAAAGTTTTATAAGAACTTCGTCCCTTGGGAAACGGTTTGTGTAGAGAATCCAAAGAATGAGGCAAAGCATGACTCCTACAGAGATGAGCCCCAAGCCTACATCCACCATTTTCAGATAGTGTTCTAGATGAGGGCAGTAATTGGAAGTAATGTTCCTGAAAGTGTCGCGAACAAAATTGCAGTTTTGTAGGCTAAGTAGAGGCGGGGCGTAGTGATAAAGGGCGTAACTCGCATTAACTGCCGCTACCACCTGGTTGTACATTTCGGGTGTTATCCGACCCACATTAGTGCATATTCCAGATGCTGATACTTTGCATCTGTAGTTCTTCCATACCTGGAAAATTTAAACTTAAAACTATGAAAAAATATAGTAGATAAGAAGTTAGGAACCAATAAAACAAAAATTTGCAAATGTACCATGTAAAACAGTTTTCTTATAATGGAAGTACATTATTTTTTGGTTATAAAAGAAAAAATGGAAAAGAAGACATTATTTAACAGGAATACAAAAAAAACTTGTTTTCATTGTTTTTTGATGAACTTCAAAAACAACTTTTAAAAAAAATTAATTTTTTAAAAAATCAGTTTTAAAATTGGATGCCAAATGGGCCCCTCATAAACCTGATAAACAATCTACAAACTGTGCTGATACAAGATATGTAATGCATTGGTATATATAAAAAACACATGAAATGCTCAAAAGATGGAATGAACGGGCACCCTTGTTAAAATCTAACAAAAATCCATGTCTTTTGAAGAGTAAATATAGAACCACGACTTGACGATATTTAGCAGTTCACCCAACTAAAAATTGAAGTCAGCTTAACGGGTCTCTTTCTTATAGGATCAAAGGCAAAATTTTGCCAAAACATGAAAAAATAGGTGTCCTAAGAAGAATTTTGGTACATGAATCAGCAAACATACCTCAGAAGCATTTGAGAAGGAGACCTCTTGATATCCACAAAGTTGATCATGCAACTTGGAGTCAAATGGGGAACAGAGAGCCGGTAATAGAGGCCCAGATTGATTGTAGTAGAAAAAGATTGCCTGAGGAGGTGGATTCCAATTGGCAAAGGTGTATATTGCAGTATTAACAACATTGACAAGCTGGTTGATGACTACTTTACTCTGGAACAAGGTCTTGTTTGTAGTCTTCTCATCAACACATGGAAGGATGTTGCTAAGAGCTGTTTCTGCTTGGGGATTGTCTACCCATTCGCCCATGGCCATACAAGTGTCTGAAATTGCACTGTTTAGCACAAGAAAGTGTTCAAGATTGTCAGGAAAGTTAAAAATTTGATACACAAGATAAATTTATTTTCATGGGAAGAAGGGCCTAAATAAATATATGTAGGAATTAAGATTATCATTTAAGCAATCTATCTGAACAATTTACAAGTTCTAATAATCATCAAGATATCGAGTTGAATTGCACGCTAAAACGAAATGAAGTGAAAGTAGCTCTGAGGCAAAAATGAAGGCTTTACAACCTCTATAATGATGAAGGGACTAAAAGAATCTAAGCTTTCAGCCTACTAAAAATAAAATAGACAAATCCAGCGAAGCCAAAATTAAACCTTAAGAGAGAGTATACTTTAGCTTCCAAGTAAAAGCGTATAGATAAGCCTATCAAAGGTTGGAAAAAAGCATAGATTGGTATAGACATATGTTGGGAGGTTATTTATATAAAAGATTGAAGTGACGACACCCTAAAGAGAACCGAGGCCAAGATTATCTACAGGAATAAATTTCCACACTTTCCAATGAGCATCACGAGAAACTGCTTTCCAAAAAATAAGTAGCAAGAGATGATATAATGACTTATTCCTAAAGAAGGGAGTTCAGTGGTGCATATGACCTAAAGAGACATAAAGCAGGTCTCTTTTTTTTCTAAGTAATATACAGGTCTTTCTCTCTATTCATGATGTATTCAAGGGTCTTCTATGGAAGAATAAACAGGACAGAGATTCCAAACTCACTCCATAAATGCTCCACATACATGAAGGTATAGATATAACACCAACTTCATCAAATATAAACAGGGTTTCAGATAAAATAAAATAAAAAACAAACGGAGTGGTTTATCTAAGATCAAAGTCAGCATAGCTTAAATCAGTTTCTTACTTGTTTAGGATAACAAATAGGCCATAAAGAATGAAAGTAACTGCAACAAGTAGCCATCCACTCAATATAAATCTGCAAAAATATGATAAAATCATTGGAGCAAGTCATTATGCAATTAAGCTAGCACTTGAAAATTACAATAAAATCAGACCCAAAATCCAAAACACTACAAACTTACATGTAAACTGCATGTTGCTTCCCAAGCATTGAAAGCACTATAAGAAGATAGATTCAAAAACACATAAAAAGAAAGAAAAAGAATTATGGTAGTGTAATGGTGAGGATTTTCAAATAAATATGTTGTAGAAGATACAAAAAAAACTAAAAAAGATTTAAGTGGCACTTACTAAGACCAAAAAAAGTTAGGAGAAGCATCACAGCAGCCACTGCAATCAAAGCTGATCTCCTACACCAAAAAATCACAAATTCAATTAGCAAAACAAGAAGATAATTGTGAATTAAATCACAATCTGAAGTCAATGAAACCATACACGGCACTGAAGACTTTTCTTATTTTGCTGGAATTTTCAGTTGTTTTCTCATTTATCAGATCCGCAGCAGCATTTAGATCTACATTCAACTTGTCAATTTCATCTTGGATGTTTGATGGAAGGAAAACTTGGCCAACATTTATCGTCTTTGCAAGTGAAAGATATCCCGTAACATTTCTCAGAGTTTGTACAACATATTCCGACCGATTTATCACATAATTCATGGTATGTAACACCTCTCCATGAAATGCACCTTGCCCTACTGGGAGAATAACACAGCCCACCCTGATAACAAAATTCAAAAAGTAAAAAAAATGAAGGTGTAAGCTAAAACGATGAAATATACATACATATGTATCATTTTAACAAGGATACTATTTTCGGGCCGAATTGTACATTCAAAAACAACAGCGTCAAGAAATTCTCTACGATGCTAAAAATAACTTAAGTTTCGAGTATTACACTGCAGCGCAAGTGAAGCCAAGCAACAAAATGAGACAAATCCGATGACAGTATTTGGAACCTTTATAGTTGATACTAATTCTCCATCTACAGCATCGATATAATATTGAAGCTAAGCCAAAAGAAAGGAACCATAGGACTGCAAGAATGAAACCAGCAGCACCTGTAAATCCAACAGACTGCAAATACAGTAGTCAATAAACCCCAGTTGTAGTATTAGAGGCAAGTTTAATCTTGTTTTAAGATCAAAAGAGCAAGAACTAGTTAAAGAGTAAGCAAGTATCGAAGCATACATTATATAAAACCTTTGTACATTATAAACAAAAATCTATACATAAATCTTGGAAAGTTTGCAAAATCTTTATGTTATTGTCTTTAAGGCTCTTGTATTTTTCTCTTTTCCGTTAATCAAACAGCTTTGATTCAGAAATAGCAATAACTAAAGGGCCTCCAATAAATTTTCAGTTCACCATGCCTATTAATAGAAATTGTTTTTTTTAAAACAAGTTGAGTTCCACTCTGTCCTTTTCTGCACTACAATAAATTCTGAAAAATAAATTGCAATTATCTCCTACCCTGTTTCCCTAAATTTAGAATGATTCAGAGCTCTAAAGAATTACCCGAAAACCAAAATGAAAATCCCCAAAAACTTGTAAGACATTCAGGTTATGTTTTGGGTAAGGAATATGAAAATATACTAATTTGTTAAAAGTTAGGAATCTCATTTACTTCTGTTTCAAATAAAATAACATTTGGGAAGAACAGAGTAACTAATCCACACATTATTGATTTTTCAAAAAAAAATAAAAAATCTACACATTATTGGAATAAAGTTGATGGTTCCTATTAATTTAAAGCTAAAAATCAAACATACACCCAAATGAAAAAAGAAAATAAATAAATACAATCAGAATTCTCAATCAAATCTTTCTTCCTTTTTCATTTTGTTTCTTCTCTTTTCTTCTATCTGATTGATTCTGTTTTACCAAATTTCACCAATGACCGTCCAATAGATCATTAAAAAAATCAAACTTCCCCTGCATTATTCCCAAAAAAAACTCCTCTGTACCCAATTCTAGAATGACCCATTTCGTTCGAAAATTGCAGGGCAATATGAACTAATCTGCATTACCAGACTAGTTGGTATCACTGTACCAGAAACTTAGTTAATTAGTAATCGTATAAATACACACACGACAACAATCAATCTCCATCTTCCTTAAACAAGAAGAAAGAACACATAAAATCAAGTATTAAAAGAAGGTTGTGGAAAGCACATACAGCCCAGTAATGGCGGTTAGAAATGTCCCAACCACCATGATAACGCCTGAACCCAGAAAGAACATCAGGTCTATTAGTCCTCTTTGCAGCCAAAACAAGCGTTTTCTGAGATGATGATGATGAATCATAAGCAGGAGCTGGAGCTTGAGCAAACTGAAACAGCCCTTTTGCCCATTGCCCAAGATTATTCTCTTCTCCTGAAACAACAAATTCATTTAAAAAGAAAAAAGGGTACCCTTAAATTCAATTTCAAGCCAAAACAAGAAATGGGAATTAAGAACAGAATAGATGGATTAAAGGGTATTTTTTTATTGGTATTAAAGATGATGAAAAACCAACCTAAGATGAAGTTCTTTGGAGAATGTACAGAGAGAGTCTTTGAAGTTAGAGAGAAGAAGAAGAGAAAAAGAATGAGGAGTTTCATGGGGAAGAAGCTCTGTTTGATGAAGAAGGCGGGAGAGAAAAGAAGAAGAAGAAGAAGATGAAAAGGAAATGGAAAAAGTAACGTAAGATCTTTAATAGTTTCTTACTTCTCTTTTTTGCAAATTTTTATGATGGTGGGGGGACGCTGTGCTGCAAACCAGCTCGCTCTATAGTGAAATTGATCAACTAGGATGTTTTCTTTTCCTTACTTAAATTAATACTAATTATGCCACTCATTTACTTAGTGCTCAAGTAGTCAAGTGATACTTGGAAATGACAAAAATCAAAATAAAAATAATACTTTCACCTTTTTTTATGTTAAAGAAAAAATATAAAATTCTATGTATTCTTTGGTTATTAAGAAAGTTTTTTTCAATGTTATTGACTAAGTTTAAGTCTAAGGTGAAAATTTTATGGGTGTAGTTTTGATTGGACAAGAAAAAAAAATAAAAAAATAAAAGGAAAGATTGTTTAATATGGGCCAAAATGCATGTATATGTTATAAACATATGTATTACAATTAATTAACTATGTATATTAGTTAATAAGCTTTAATATTGTGAACATGGGTTTCTTTTATGGACCAATAAAAATGCATATGCCTTCACTACATCATTTCATGATTTGGGACTTTCTTTTTTGTTTAGTCCATGTTAGCACTAAATAAGCTTTAATTATATTTTTGACTTCACTGCAAGGATTTAATAATTATAAAACTTTTCTAATTTCTACAATAACAAGTCAAATACAACGGAAAGAGGACTCAAATTTCAATTCAAACATGGGTTTGATTCACACTTATGCTTTGAGAAATACTTAACATTCAAATAAAATGAGTTTTTGTATTAAAAAATTCATTAAGATGGTCATGAAGTACTCCAAAACCTTGCTTCCTTAGATAATAAAGGTATATATATAATGTTCTAGCATTACCCTTTTATTTCTAATTAAAAATTGCATATATATACACATATATATAGCCTACTTTTCATTCTCAAATTGTGTATGAATTTATTCTATTTTTAATAGCTTATAGGTGAAATTAATTTTTAGCATTACAAACATATACCTAATCCAAACTTAAAGTTTCTATAATTACTAAAAAGGACAAAATGGATATAGATATCACATCTTAAAAGGATGAGGATGAAGGAAATTGCTTTTCATTATAAGTGCATGTTGTGGGAATATCTCAAGTTGCTTATTCTTTTTGCAGCTTGTTAATGAGATTGAAAATAGAGCTTGTCAAAGCTTCTTTTTGGGTCCTCCTTAATATTTGAGAATATTTGAGTGCAATTTTTCATTTTAGTAATTAGTTTTCCATATATTATTAATTGGAATTGTTTTAATAAAAAAATAATTATTTGTTAATTTTTCTTGGCAAAAAGAAAAGGAGACTAGCTAGAAAGCAACAGATTGGTAAAGAGAAGAAAGGAATAAAGAAAAGGGAAACCAAAGAAGAAACCAGTAGTGGTAGAAAAGTGAAAAAGAAAGATTAAATTGTCTATCTTTTTCTTTTCTTCATGCATGACATAAAAGTCATTTTCAATAGTTGCATATCATTAGCACTTATATATGTATCTAAAAAATGATTAAATTTTGATTTGCTTTAACAATAGTAAAAAGTTATGAGACCCAATGCTTTAAAATTCATCAGGGTTTGGAGTACTTGTACCGTCAACAGACCTATTTTCAATAATATAACAAAATAATTTAATACTATGAAACAACCAGTACTTTTGATTTAAATAACTAACTCGTCAACTACAAGAGTAATTAGTTACACAAATCTATTTCTTTCGTTCTATTCTATTAACGGCTAAGTCGACCTAGTGTTTTCTAATGAAATTTATAAGTAAATTTATGTCATGATTGATATGAGAAAGCTTTATATTTGTTACTAGCTATTATATAGCAATTTGGGCCAACTTACGCGTACCTGACTAATCTCAAGTAAGTGCAAGACTTTAACCCACAAGGGGCACCTTTTGAAATTCTAGGAAAAATTCTAGTTCAGACTCACACCTTGAAGGGAGCACAAGTAAATGAGACTCGAACTCATAACATTTCGGTTACTTGCTCATCTATCCAACTACTTGGCCAACGCCTTCTTTGGTATTCTATAGAAACTTTAGAGAAAACAAATATGTTATATCCATTTAACTTGGACGAATAAAGAACCCGACCTTCTCTTTCATCTCCTAATTGGTCCAAAAATCATCACATTTCCATCTTAGACTACCCACATTTTTTATAAAATTGGATGTTAAGACAATTGGAAGAATGCAATCCTTTCCTTTTGTATAATAATTGAATAGCCATAGAAGGGTATTATATATACTTTCCTTTACTTTAATTAGATGTTTAAAATGAATTAATCTCCTTCTTGCTCACTATAATAACTTTAGTTTTTGGTGGTTCATGTGTATTTATATGTAATATAAAATCTCTTTAAATTCTATGATTTGTATGGTGCAAGTTTTCCCAATTATAAGGATATATCAGTGTAAAAAATGTCTACTCCACCCACCCACCCACATGATTTACTTTTTTTATGGGAATATTGGTTGAGACAATTAGGTTTCTCATGTAGAACTTGCTTTCTCTCTTCTTCTCTCTTCATTTTTTTTTTTTCCCCTAATTATCTTCTTTGTGCCTTTTTAGATAGAAGATAGTCATTGATATAAATCAAACATTTCAAGAGCTTTCTTCTGTTTTTATTTATTTAATCATATCTCCTATTTCTTTATAACTTTTGGTTCTCTACTAAAGACACATAAAGAAGTGAACTTTTCAATTTAAAATCCCAATATTTCTGGCATTATAGAGTTGAAACAAAAGAAATATAATTCATAAAATTTAGAATACTCATAACTTTATTTAAAGCCATATAGGATTTGATTATAGCTAACAAATATATTACATTATATACATATATATATATATATTTACTTTATATTGATATTATATTATATTGTGTAACTTGAGCCCATTAAAAAGGGTGATTGTGTGAAGCTTTATAGCTACGAAGCGTGAAGCGCGGGGCTCACACGTCGACACTTCCTGAAATTTCGCTAAGTCGGCAGATGGCGAGATTTGGCGGGTCCCACATATTCTCTCTCTTCTCCATCGTCTAACTCCCTTTGGCCGACTTCTTTCTTCCTTATTTAAATCCTTAAAAAAGTAATCTTTTATTTATTTAGAATTGTGGGGTTATATTAATGCACCCCTCGGGCTTTCATTATTTATGTTTATTAAATTAATATCAAATTTTGGTAAATGTTTTTAGAATGATTTTGATATGAAAATATATATATATATATATATATATATGAATACATTTTGATAAAATTAAAAAGATAGATATGTGATTTTTTTTTAAGAAAGAGAATATGTATTCACTACATTGATGACTTATAAAGGAAAATGAAAGAAAGGCGTTCATTAAAGATGAGTATGAGTGTAATCAATGATATTTTAAAAAAAATTTATGAGAAAAATAATTTTCTAAGCCTTCATATAATAAAAATTTTTAGTGAGAAAATAGATCGGTTGAAAAGAATTATCAAGCCCTAAGAAGTGTAGCTAGTAATAACCGCAGTGCCCTGAACAAAGCCAAAGTTGAGTCACACTAATGAAATTTGACGAGGTAGATTAACTCTACGTCTTAAATCTCATATGTAAAAATATCCTAAGTTTTAATCGACATAGATGCACTGAGAGTATTATCCAAATATAAGTGGTGCATGAAAACATAATATGTCATACCTAAGTATGAGGTCAACCCATCTTCATACCCTTTTTTTTTTCGAAATCAAATAAAAAAGATAATTATCAAGAAAATGTGATAATCGAACAGATGATTTTCTCTTTTTGTAAAAAAAAAAAATTATTTTTTTTAAAATTAAAAATAAAAAAGTTTTCAACTATCAAACACTTCCTAAAATTTGTAAACCACTCGTAACTCAAATGGTCTTGCACCACCCTGCCCTCTCACGAGGGCAAGGGTTCGACATCCATACTCGTCAAGTATTGACAAAAAAGAAATACACTTTAGAGTCTATTGTACTCGTCAAGGTTTAATGTACTTGACAAAAAAAAAATACACTTCCTAAAACTAACTCATTAAATAAAAACTAAAATTGATCTTTGAAAAAAAAAAATTACAATATTATGGAGACGCGCAAATATTTTTATTTTTATTTTTTAAAATATTTTTGTTCTACAATATATATATATATATATATATATATATATATATATATATATAATTTTATCAAAAAATAATTTATTTATTTAATGAATTGATTTTCAAATTTACTCGAGTCTTAGGAACCGCATATTTTGCGAAATCACAAGGGTCCGACCTTACGTCGCGGGTTGCCCTCTTCTACTGGCTAACCAGCGGGCGCATCGTACGCAAAATATCCAACATTTGTTACTCCAATGACTCACCTAAACCGGGCCATATCGACCCATTACTTACGATCTTGACTCGACCATTTCAAAGTTGAAGTTGATTGAAGCTTGCACCTACGTTTCAAAGACAAGAGTCATGATCAGCATGTGGTTTATGGCATAATAAATAAATAAATAAATCAAACTGTCACATAAATGATTCATTTCTTGAATTAATTAGGGTTGATGGGTCATGTATAATTTAATGGGTTACTTTTATATATATGTTGAATACAAGAACATCATTAATAAATAATAATTTATGTCGTATACTTAATTAATTATAATAATTTGGTATGTGGAATGTTTGTTTCCAAAAGTAGCTTATTATTAGTACCATTTATTTAATTTACTGCTATATGGCAGTCAGGGACCAATCTCAAGGGTAGGGGGCTATTGCAAACCAGATGCCCTAAGCACCGGTTGGCTAGCTATTATTAGTACTATTAAACCTAAAAAGCTGTAGAGTATTAATTTAGTATAACTAATTTATATCAATTTGATTGATTTGGTAGAAATATAAAGTTTGCTTTTTATTATGAAAATTTTCGTAACCTAAAGTTTGATAACCTCGTTGGTTGTGAAATAAGATATAGGCTGTGATTGAGGATGAATGTCTCGATTTCGAATCTGAATTCGTACTCATGCATATGCGCCTACTTTTAAAAAGAATTACTGAATATTACGTACCGTTTTTAATTCCATAACAATCTCGCCTCTACAAAAGAATTATGGGAGATACCGAGGTCAAGAACCAGTAAAAGAAGATGACACCAACCTAACCTTCGAGTCCACATTTAACGGCGGGAAAGCGGAGACTCTACAGTGCATTTTGTGGTTTTTTTTTTTTTTTGTAAGGAAAAGTCTTAATTTTTTTTAATTTTTTAATTTTTTGAAAGTGACACCAACCTAACCTAACCTCCCTCCTATTTTTTGTCTTACTTAATTAACTTTTTTAAGCCCCCCCTCCAAAAAAAAAAAAAACTCATACTTTTTATTATTAACTTTTTTTAATTTTGAAAAGAAAATTCATTTTTCTTTTTTTCGCCGCTAATTCTGCTTTTTGGGGCTGCACTTTTAAAAGTGTTTCTTTTTGAGACACGTGGATTTGTAACAGAAGACACATGCAACATTGACCGTCAGGTTGAAGGAAGAAACTAAGACACGCGTCACGACCGCGGGTGACGGTGGCGTATGGAAGTGCTATTTGTACGGAGCTTAAATTACTTGAATTAAATGTATCAATCATTGGGAAGAGTGCAATTTCTGGTTAAAGTTTCTAACAAATTCTTTCCTTGAGCCCTTTGTTCTCCTTTCTTGGGATCCAGCATCTGCAACCATTAATTTCTCTTGTGTTCGAAGGCAGCTTTTTTTATTTTTATTTAAAAAAAAAAAAACAAATATATATATATAATGAGTAACGTTGGATGGATAGATTACAGGCCCGTTTGGAGAGCTTTTCCGATAAATATTTT
The DNA here is from genome assembly GCA_035771175.1 of Paratinospora sagittata. NCBI lineage: Eukaryota > Viridiplantae > Streptophyta > Magnoliopsida > Ranunculales > Menispermaceae > Paratinospora > Paratinospora sagittata. The sequence goes on from CM069589.1 coordinate 37,616,554, forward strand.
TATCAAAAGTATGTTTTTTAAAAAAGTTGATCTTTTTAGTTTTTTTTTAATTATATAATTTAAGTAAAAGCAGTAAAATATCTTTACTTCTTACACACTTTGAAAAAACTTTTTCAAACATGGTTGTAGTCTATTATTTTTAAATTTTTATTGAATTACATGTTAATACAACATTCAATACAATTTAAAACAATTTAAAAGTGATAGAATTGTAGTTTGCATTACAACATAACATCTCATTTAATTTAGCATTATTTTTTTATTTCCCAAAAATCTCTTATAAATTAATGAAGCTTTAAAATCCCACACCTTTTAATTGGGTATAAAAAATGGCACTTTTTAATTAATTAATTAATTGTAGAGTGATGTTATTGAAGGTTTCATTTAGAGCTAGAAAAAAAAGAAAAAAAAGACATACTATAAATATTTCATGATTATCTTTGTTTACCAAGAAGGGAGGCTTTATATATATCATCTAGAAGAGCATCACCATAAGAATGATGTTTTCATGTAAATTTTCCATTTTGATTTGATGCACACATACTTAATCATAAAAGCCTTGTCTATTAGATACACCTTTTCTTTTTCTTTTTTTGTACCGAATTTTTTGGCACCCGGCAGGTGTCCTCTTCTCTTTCAGGACGAGACTAATCTTTTTAGATTTGAAGATTTATAGGGGCAAGGGCACCTCTTCCAACAGTGATGGATCAAGGCGGACTCGAACTCATAATGAGTCTCTCAATCGTACCTCATAATTTGCTCCCCGAATCAACGAACCAACCCCTTGTTAGTTAGATATGCCATTTTTTTATTTGATGCCTAAATACTCCCGAAACTTTCATAACTCAAGCCCTAATTAATGTACTAGAGACGAAAGCCCTCAATATGAACCATTAGGTGTCACGACGCCCCTCACGTAGGCTGACGTCATGACCGGCACAGCGTACCATACACCGTACATCCCATATACAGTATATACTACACTGTCAGCCTTCACGTACTCTCACAAAACTCCTAAAAATATACATAATTTTTTTTTATTAATATACCACACATCAAATCAAATATATATAGATGATCATTCCACTCACATTTATTCCATTCATTCCACAAATTAAATTCTCACATGATAAATCTCTATGATTATCTCATTCCATCATCCCAAGCATTAGATAATCTTACCACACAACCCATCTAGGTGATATATATATATATATATATATATATATATATATATATATAATGTGTGATAAGTATACATATCAAAATAACAAAAATGTAATCTATTTCCTCCAAGCATACATACACATACCAGACAAGTTCTTTTTCCCTTCGAGTCAATACCTGAAATATTAGAGGAAATAGGATAAGCAAACAACAGCTCAGTGAATATAGTTCTTGAGATGACAATTATATACATTTAGAGAAATATGACATTTAAAATCATTTCAAACACTTATGCAACACATGCAGCATTCAGCGAATATATCATACATGTCAACAACATAAAGTTCATGCTGTTCAATAATACAATGCACAATTTCCCTCCTCCGCAAGGCAAGAGAGCGGGTCTAACCTTGTATGGTCGTACAAGGTAGACACAGCCTCTCATTACCCAATGTCAAGAACACAATGCACAATCTCCCTCCTCCGCAAGGCAAGAGAGCGAGTCTAACCCTTGTATGGCCGTTACAAGGTAGCCACAACCTCTCATTACCCAATTCACAGTCATTTCAAGGATCTCAACCCTTGTTAGGACAGACCTACTGACAATGAGGACTCGCAAAACCTCATCTGGGTCTAATTCCTAACGAAATGACAATGAGGAATCGCAAAGCCTCATCATGACAAACTCCAATTGCTAAAATCAGTTTGCATGATCCATAAAACTCAATACATTATATATAAATATAACATGCATACAATCAAACATTTTATATGCGTACAATGTCATACAAGAACCAAATCAAGGAAACTATACTCACAGTACAACATGTTCTACTTAAACTCAATCGTCGTCGCTTTCGAGTCCAGCTCCAAGTTAAATCCAACGAATTTAACCTGTCACAATCACTCCATAATTCAATTTCATGTCTTCATATTTATATTTCTCAACTCACTTCAAATCACAAATAATAAATCCATTTAGGACTCAAAAGCAGTTATCTCGTTTCTATAAACTTAAATCGGGGTTTCATTGGGTTCACATCACTGGTCACATCACTGTGCACAGTACGATTCACATCACTGATCAATGTCACTATTCACTATTTACTGTGCACTGTACACTATTCACTATTCACTATTCATTTTATTTTATTTCTTTTAATAGAAATACTGTTCATAGTGAATAGTCCCTAGTGAACAGTATTTTATTTTATGTTATTTTTTTCTTCATTTTCTTCTTCTTCTAAATCCACATGTTAATTAATCAAGTTACATTAACTCTAATGTGTAACTTGTAAACATCCATATAAGATGATCCCATATGTAGCATACACACGTATATTTGGCTCCTACGTATAAAATACATGTATTCTACGTCTCGCTATACGTGTATTTTAACGTATGTATTTAATTAACATTTCGGGATGTTACATTAGGTACATGACTTTTTTTTGGCACGTACTTATTCACATTCCAATTGTGACGCCCCGAAAATTATTTCATCTAGCCCATAACCCAATTGCACTTTGCTCAAACTCTATGCGTTGCCTTGATATGTTTGGTGTTTGTTTGATGGTTGTTTAATGTTTGTATAGTTGATGCTTGATAATGTATATAAATATGTATATCATAAATTGTATATGGGTCATGTTAAATTAAATTATAATGCATATGTTATTATTTATGCATGGGCCCATTAAACCATGAATTGATATGAGTTAGGATTGATTGAATTAAAGGATAAATGAGAATGAAAATTTGGTGTATTAAATGGGTTGGACATTTAAAATACATGGAAGCATAAAATTGGTTAAAGTACATGTGGTTGGCATGGGTAGTATGAGACTAACACATGTGAATGTTGGTGCATGAAAGTGGACAAGTGTCCCATGCCCTCAAGGAAGTGCTAGAATGAGGGGAGGGAATCAAGGAGAGAATCAAGGAAGTGCTAGAAAGAGGTGAGTGGAGAGAAAGGAAAAAAGAAGAGAAAGGAAAGAAGAGAAAGGAAAGAAGAAGAGAAAGAAGGAGGGAGTTGCAGGAGGAAGATCTCTGCGACGTTTTCATCAAAGATCTGGATCATTGGAATATATGGTCAGATTGAGCTCAAAATTTGTCAGCAAGTTCGTAGCTTATGGTTATTCATTCTGGTCGGTGGAGATCTTGATCAGAGATTTCTTCTACGAGATCTAACCTCTCAAACAAAGCTGGTCAGAAAGACTGGATTTCTCTCTCAAACTTATAGATCTCCTAAATCTACCGTTGGATGGATATAAAATTTGGGTATGTAGTTTATAACTAATATTTCTATATTCTGAACGGTGGAGATGTTTATGCGTTTGGTATTTTGTGTGATATAGTCATCTGAGTTTGAGTATTTGCAGCAGGAAAAGAGAAATTGTCTGATTAGAGACTTGTTCATCAAAGATACCTATCTTTTCGGTCCACCGTTGATTGGGCTGATATTTGGACAGAATGTTTATTTCTTCACATACTTCAATCTATACGGTTGATTTTGTGATTACATATTTCTGTTGGTAGATTGATACATCTAAACAAAATATTAAATGAAGAATTGGTAGGGTTGCTTGTATTAGACCTAAATTTAGAATATGAACTTAGACATTTCCAAATAGCTTGCATGTCAACTATGTTGACCTAGTTGCCATTGTTGATGAACCCATGATGCAAAATCAGTGATATACATGGCTGAACATGGTGACCTAGTGTAAATCGGCAATATGGCCTAAGTATGAAAATTTTCATATTTTAGGGCTTTTGATGCTTTTGGCCTAGAATCATTGAATTGATGCAATTTATGTTTAATTAAGCATAATTAGAGTTGATTATGCTACTGATTTGGTGGTTGTGACCATATCATGGGTTAGGCCTACTTGTGATCAAGTGACCCAATTTGGGCATGTTTATGCCTAAGGAATTGAAAATCAGTATTTTTGATTAATAGAATGGTTTATGAATGAGAACTATGCATTAGAGGCCTAAGTCATGTGATTTGAGTTGAATGATGGGATTAGATGGGATTTAGGCCTATTGTTTATATGTGGGCTGATTTAGGGTTGATGTGTAATGTCTATGTGATTGAGCATAGAAATTGATGTATGGTAGGATATTGATGTATGTTTCAGGATCTTGATTCGGTTGATTCGGTTTGGTGGTCGTGTGTGGTTAAATACTCTCGCGAGGCTTGGTTGTGAGTAGACTTCATTTATGGTTATATCTTTTATGTCATCATATCACTTATATATATATTGTATGTTGAAAGCATGAATGTGCTCTAATGTTTTGAATGATGCATTGATTTGAGAAAACCTTATGACTTTGGTTGGGCCCATCTATCTGGCTAATAGGGGGACTTAACCTTGTCATAGGAGGGTTTTAAAAAGGAAATGATTGGGGTCAACGGTACGGTGAAATAAACGTGCACTAGTAACCCCAAATAAACATGATTAGGGTCAACGGCACGGTGAAATAGACGTGCACTAGTAACCCAATGCATGTGGAATGTAGATCCAAATTGATAAGCTTTTACTTGCATCGAGCTTATTATAAATGTTTGATATCTATATGTTATGAGCTTTTAATCATGCTACACATTGACATGTATACATGATATTTATTGATGAGTATTGATAGCATATTTGAATTTTATTCACTGGGCACCGTTGGCTCACCCTCATTTTCCTCTTTTAGGTCCTTCTGTCCCGAATAAGGGCAAATGAGTAGTCATATCTTGAGGGCCTTCCTTGCGAGAGAATCCAAAGCCTCGATGTGAGTTGAGAGGCATTTTGATTGAACTGTGTTTTAAATTATGAAGTATTATATTTTAGATTATGTAATTATAATACTTACCACATTGTAGTATGGGTGAGTTGGGACTTGTTAGATAGACCATGTGGGCATATGACGATTTTTATTTGTACCCACAATTTTGGACTTTATGTGTATGTCAATTTTAATGGACTGTAGGGATTATGATTTTATTTATGGTTCATTTTTATGAATTATCTCTTGTCTTTGATGATTAATACGGTGGGTAGTTTTGTTTAGTACCTTTTGATATTATGTCGTTGTTTGAGATAAGGCTTGTAGGGTCTCAACCACCTCACGGGAGTTGAGGAGTGGTCAAAGATGCCTACGCCGGGCGTCCTGTCCCGGCATTCCGCACGCCATTCCCTGCGGGGTTGGTGGTCCGGGGCGCGGGGTCGCCACACCAATCATCTATCACATAAAATGATGCAAATCCTAATGAATAATTGGAGGGGTCCTATCCTACAATTGAAACTAATCTCTTAAATTCACTTGCTAATCTATGTTGAAAAATCATGTTAATTTGTTTAGTATTTCAATATAGTTTCTTCTTCACATCATTATTTGAGAACCAAAGTTATATGGGTTTGGTATATATATATAAGAGGGCTTGAGTTTGGACCATTTAAATAAATGGGTCTTCTATATGCCCATCTATTGTCTCTAAACCTTATATTAATGTATTTTACGTGGAGTTTTTAAACATTAAGCCATGGAAGGACACTAGGGCTCTACATAGTTGAGGCTATGTTCATTCCTAGCTACTTGGTCTCTTAGACATTTTGTTTGATTCATGTAGTTAGGTTTGTAAGACCATAACGCGCAACATGTCGTTAACACGACACGCAAGTCTCTAGGTTCTTCAATCCATTTTTCTCTTTGAAGGGTCTTATTTGTTTGACTTAAAAAATAGTTTTTTTTTTTAATTTTTTCCTTTAAAATTCATTATTTTCATTATTTGCTAAAAATAAGTTTTGAAAACAACTTTTTAAAAATAACTTTTAAATTTTATAGCAAATAGGATTTGAGCTTTCTATCAATGCTTCAAATTGATTTTATTTGGCTTTTTAGTATTTTTTATTTGAACTTTTCTTTTTCACTAGTACAATAGTTTTTTTATTCGTACATTCTGTCAACAACGTCATGAATCATTTAAAGAACATGCAAGCACAACTGGTAGCCCTCCTCAGAGGCCACAAAGACGAAGTGAATGTATAAGTCCTACAAAATAGTAGGCAAACACCTAATGACAAAAAGTTGTAGCCCTCACAATAATAGGCACGTAATAAGGGTTATATGCCCCCAACAAAACTATATATAAAGAATTATCTTTTCATTTAGACTTTGTTCATACATTATTAATCGACATTATTTCATATTTTTTGGATCAATAGTTTTAGGGTGCTTTTAAATGTACCCACCAAGACATTTTCTCTTGCCCACCTACTTCATTAACTTTTAATGATGAAACATAGCAAATGGATAAAGAGTGTTTTGTATGTGTACACCTAAAAGCACCATATTTTTATTTGCTTTGTGCATGTACCTCATCATGTTTCACATCTTGATGTAGTTACCTAGGCATTTTATTTTATTTATTTATTTATTTATTTTGAGAGAAAGAGAGAATAGTTTTTTAGATTTATCAATATTGAAAGTGCTATCCGATGTTTGAACTATTTTATTTTACTATTTGAGGACAATATCATCCATGCTTTCATTTGACATTGTGTGCTTCAAACTTTACATCAACGTATTTATTTTAGCAATATTAGAAGTCTTATTCTTTCATTTGATTATGTATTTAACACCATGCTTTTATTTTCATTGGACTGCATATGTCACATATAACATGTTGTAGACTATACTATAGACATAAATAGTCTAGCATTATTTTGATTACTGAAATTGCTGCCGTCAACAAAAATGCTAAATCAACGGAAATTGCAACACCAATTCGTACAATTCCCTTCCACGTCAGGTTTGTACAGCGCCACATTAAATGAGTCTAGAAAATCTGGATGATGGTAACTTTTGTAATTTAAGAAAACGAAAGGGCTTTATAATCATTCTCTCAAATATGTGTATGCAGAAGAAGTAAATTAATATTTAAAGTTGTGAACTTAATATATATCTAATATATATAATTCATAAAATTAGATAAAATCATTGAAAAAATAGATCTTGATAATGAGTATGTATCATAATTTATTATTATCCTTCTAATTTGATTAGATATTATAGTAATAATAATATTTTTTTAAATCTTTTAAGAATGTAAACATATATTTAAATTCTTATGTTTTTCCATCTCTCAACTTATGGCCGTAAAAAATATATATGTTGTATTTTTATATTAAGTATTTATATTAGAATAAAATAATAGAGAATAAAGATTAGTTAAACTTTTGAGTTAGATACTCTTAACTTGAATTTATTACTTTAGTTTTATTTTTAATGTACTCTGGTATATATAATTATCTATATAATAATCAATTATATTTTTTCCATACTTATGAAGTCTTTCCTTTCATTTATCTAATAAGAGTCATATTGGCGAGACTTTTAATTTAGATGCATATTGTTAAGAGTAAAATTTGATCAATACTAGTGGATGATGAGGTAGAGAGTAAACACTGATCTGGATTCTGCTGGAGTATTGAAAAAGTCACCGGAAGTAGACTATCTAAGAAAGAAAAGAAGAAATACAGGCTATGTTGAGAAATACCGGTGTGGTGTCGGCCAAAGATTCTCCGATACTTAAGTTAGTTTAGAGCTCGTAGAAGACTAAAAAAATAGTAGAGCTTAATCTTCATCCTATATGAACTATGAGGGATTTAGTTCTTTCTTAGCTGAACTGAAAGAGCTGAGTAGCCTTCTTGTAGGACTCGAGAGGTCGGATAGTCCTTATCATAGTCGGACTAGTAGAGAATCTCGAGTTTATCGTAGTAAATCTCGCCCGGTCATTATTCATTGGTTCGACAAATTTCCCATCATGATCGGTAAGACCGACCATGTCTCGAGTTGTATGGATAGCTTAGTAGATTGATATTTTTTATTTAGAATAAGTAGATATGTCTACCTGGTACGTATCACATCCTACTAAAGGAGACTGACTTGACTGAGATATCTTATGTTTGATATATAGTCCAATACATATATACATATATATATATATATATAATATTAAAAATAAATTTTTAATATTATATATTTTAGATAAAAATATAAAAAATATTTTTTTAATAATATTTTATATTATGTAAGAAGCAAACTCTTTGATATTATTGACGTGCCACTTTTAAAAAAAATGATTATGAAAGATGTTTTCAGGTTCAATTAAAAAGTAGCTTCCATCGGTAACATTTTTTCTATGATTAACTAAAGCCTCTCGATTTTTATTAAATTACAAAAATTGCCATCACATATTAATAAGGATAAGTACAAATCTGACGTAGAAGTCTCCAGGTCAGAATCGTACTAATTGATGTTCCGAAATCTGTTCACCTAGAAGTGCTCATCTATTATATTCGTGTCATATTTGACTTGGTAAGATTCATCAAGTTCCCTTTAGACCGTTGGACTCGAATCCTCTTGAAATTAATTAGCTAGATTCATAGGATTGGATATGCATAAGTCGGTGGAGGCATGGTCCATTACATTTAATAATCACATTCTTCATATACTTTTACCTGGAGACTCTATGTTGCTAGGTCTACTTTATTCATAAGTATAAAAGAAAAACAGCATGTCCTTTTTTTTTTTTTTTTTTTTTTTTTTTTTTTGTTAAATATAACCCGATACCCATCCCACCAGTAAAAAATATGAGTTATACAAAATTCGATTAATACCCACATCAATAAGATTCGACCCGATGATCCATAAAACCTGGCTCACAATCAGTTCATGTAACCACTCTGTATTAGTGGAAAAATTTAAAAAAAATAAAAAATTCGCCCCTTTAAAATTCTACCTCAAACCTTCAACTCTGTATAATAGACTAACACTTGAACCATCGAACCAATGCCTTGTTGGCTTGAATTACATGCCTAAGCATCACATTCACCTCTAGACATTAGTAGACAATATGATAAGAATCAACCAACATATAAAGTATATAATGAAGGGCATGTAACTATCTTGTTTCCTTTGACTGATAGGTCGTCTTTTGGTGATTTGTATTTATGGGATCTAATACAAATATTATAGAATGACAAAAAACCAAACAAAAATAGAAAGATAAAGCCTTAGAAGTCACTAGTTCAAATTTAAAATGCAGCAATATTTCTTAGACTCGTTACATTGTTTGATTGAACTCTTTGGTCCCTTCCATAGCCCTTTTTGTAGCATTGCTATTTTAAACAAGTTGCCCAAATATAGAAAAGAAGGGGAAAGAAATAGGAAGCTGTAATGATAATAGATTGTATGTACATTCACCCAACATCATGCATACATTCACCCAATAAAAAGAAACGTTTTTGCATGCATAATTTTGAAAGTTAGACAAGATGCTTTGACTTGACCCAGATCATTTGACATATGAATAGTGATGGGCTTCTATACTATATATTGAGTCCAAGAAAAACATCTGCCTTTGACATGTGATTTAAAAATAATTTTTAAAAAAACTATTTTATAAAATTATTTTTAGTTAATTTATATTTTTAAAAAATATGTTTGACATCATATTTATAAATTATTTTTAAAATTTGAAAATATTGAAAACTTGTTTAGTTTGCTGAAAATTTCATAAAAATTAAGTAAAAAAAGTTTATGTAGGTTGAGTTATTGTAAAATAAAAACTTAAAAATAATTTTTATATATTTTCTAAAAATAAATATTTTTCTGAACTTTTTTTTTTAAATAGTTTTTAAATCTTACTAAAATAAACAAGTTTTTTATAACTTTTTTGATTTTTTGTTTTTAAATACAGAAAACTTTAAATTGAATACCAAACACTGTCCAAGCTGCTTATTTACACAAGTCAAAAAATAAAAAAATAAAAATAAAAAAAAGTTTTTGAGTCAAATATTTTCAGTTTCTCATTGTTCTCACATTTGGGCGGACCATCAGTAGTCAATATAACTTTTATTTTTCATTCTAGCTAAAATAATCCTTTATATAAAAATTCCTATGCAATATACACATATATATATATACAATAGGGGGCAAAATCGGCCCAGCCTTGTTAGTTCGCTTTCCTTCAGTTCGCTTTAAAACGAGTTTTATTTATTTATTTATTTATAAATCAGGCCAATTACATATAAAAACTTGTGTCCCTTTTGAAAAACAAGTTGGGTCCTTCTTAATATAAGGGATATATTTCTATTTTAATTTGCTTATGACTGAATCATTTTTACTAATATTTCTCATTAAATCTTCTTTCTTCTTGTTATCTTTTTTTCATTTCTTCTTTTTTCGTTACTATTGACATGAAATCCCTATTATTATTATTATTATTATCTTTTTTTTTAATTCATTTCTGTATACTTTTGAAAAATTACATGGTTACGACATAATCAAGCTACCCAGTTTTTAAAACATATAAATATAAACAAACACTTACTATTTATATTTCAAATTAGCCTGGTATGAACATACTATAAATTCGTTATTATGAGGTATTATCCATACCAAATTTTTTTGCCACTACTCCTTACATATACATTGAATTATCAATTTTGACATTAAAATCCCAAGCAGCATAAGACAACTCTCACCTTTATTTTTTATTTTTTATTTTTTTTGGAAAGAACTCTCACCTTCATAAAAAGATGGAAACAACAGTTCTTTCATCAGAAAAAAAAAAAAAAAACATAACATAACATAACAAAATAAAATGCCAGTCTAGAGAAGAAACACAGCTCATTTTAATGGCATGAGAAATTCCTTCAAATTATCTTGTAAAAGGAGAAAATAAAGTGGGAATTTGAATAAATAAACAGTATCCACCCAACAATGGGACTGCCACCATGCCTCAATTCATCTCATCCAAAAAAAAAAAAAAAAAGAGAAAAAAAGAAAAGGGAGGGGGGGAATAAAACCCAATTAACAAATCTTGTATTCATTAATCTAAAAATGAATAGATGTTGGAATAAATTAAAACAACAAATGAAACATCAGTTTTTTGCTATATGTTTCTCTTCATTTTATTTTTTATTTTTATTGGGATTATAATCTTTAATCACTAAAACCCTACCTTACCTCTCTCTTTCATCAACTAAAAATCCCATAATCCCATCAGAATCCTCCTTGTTCTTCACAGTAACTCCACCACCCTCACCAGCAACAACAACACTTGTAGCCATACCAAGAAACATCCCATGCTCCACAACCCCACAAACCCTCATAATCTCATCACTAACACTCTTCAAATCCCCATTTATCCCCTCCTTCCCAAAATACAAATCCACAATATAATTCCCATTATCACTCACAAATCTCTCTCCTCCATCCCCACAAACCCTAATTTTCGCCACACATCCTAACAATCTCTCCAATCTCAACGCCGTGAATCTCCAACAAAACGGCACAATCTCCACCGGCATCGCAAGCCCACTTGCCCCCAAATTCTCCACAATCTTCGATTCATCGACGATCACCACGAATCTCCGGCAACACCCTTCGATCATCTTCTCTCGGAGCAGCGATCCGCCGCGACCCTTCACGAGATTGAGACACGGGTCGACTTCGTCGGTGCCGTCGATCGCTAAGTCGAGAATTGGGTGCGAATCGAGGTCGGAAAGTGGGATTCCGAGATCTAAAGCGTGTTTTTGGGTCATTTTCGAAGTGGGCATTCCGATAATGTTCTTGAGCTTTCCCTGATTGAGCAATTCGGCTATTCGGGCAACGGCGAATGCTGCTGTAGAACCGGTTCCTAGTCCGATTACCGTGCCAGATTCGACGAACTCGTCGACGGCTTTGTATGCTGCGATTCGCTTCAATTCGGTCTGGGTGAGAGGGATTGGGGAAGAAGTGATGGGTGAATGTGGTGAATCCATTGTGGGTGGATTGGAGAAGATGAGAATTGGGGCTGGGATTGCCATTTTTGTGGTGATTTTATTGGATAAGTTGGGTGAATGAGATGAGATTGATGAGAAAGATGACAAAGGGAATTTATGGTGGGAGGAATCAGAAAAAGGATTAGATGAGAAAGAAGATTTGGATTTGAATTAAAATTAGGGTTAGGGTTTGGGAGGAAAGAAGAAGGAAGAATCCAAGATTGGTCAATCGCCATCGCTGCGTTCTAATGTAAATTATCGGATTGGAATTTGCTTCTGTTTTTGAATGCGTCTGTGTGTGTGGAGGGTTTTTTCTTGTAATATTCATTGTAGATTCTCTGTGTTGCGCGTGCAGGGAGTCTTTGGAGGTGGTGGTAGTGGGCATCTGCCACGTGGAAGGTGGATTACGTGGTATAGGATAAGGCTATGTGTAGAGAAACAAGTTAAAAATGTGGAATAGAGGATTGGTTGCATTGTAGTCAAAAAATTCCATGATTTTGACCATGAGTTTTGCGTGGAAGAGAATGTGAAGATTACGGAATAGAGGATTGGTAGACTTGTAGTCAATATATTTAAATGTAACATGCCCCGCCCTAATCCTTTTGAGCAAGGTGTGAATCTTCGTGTTCAAGAAAACAACAGAAGAAAAATAATTAAAAGAAAAATTATGTGTTTAATGCATGTTATTGTCATTATACTTTTTTTTTTGCAAAATCTCTAATTTTATATTTATTTTCTTGCAAAAAATTGTATTGATCTTATATCTTAGCATTCATTTATATGAATAATAGTATTATGTATACATATATCCTAATATTCATTTATATGAAATGTCTTTAATACCTTTTTTTAGCAAAAGAATTGTCTTTAATGTGAGGCCCACACAAATGTGGCACACAAGTCAATGAACGGACCACCCGCTAGCAGACAAACCGAAAGCGGGTGAGGCCCACCTGCATGGCGGACACTCTAGAAAGGGCGTGGGGCCCACCAGCCGAAAGCAGGTGGGGCCCACATGGGTGGCAGACAATCCGAAAAGGATGTGGGGCCTACCAGCCGAAAGCGCGTGGGGCCCACCCGGTGGCAGACAAAAGCTTATTATAATATTAAATATAATATTATATTTAATATTTATAATTACGTTTTTACCCCTGATTACACCTATAAATAGAGCTCAACTTCAGTATTCAAAATTCATTCCTGAGAGTTAGAGAGTTCTATTCTGAGATCTATTATTAAGAGATCTAATCTGTAATATTCACCTACGGGTATAGTTTGTATTCTCTAATAATACAAGTTTGCTGTCTCCCGTGGACGTAGGCAATTTGCCGAACCACGTTATATCTGTTGTCTTGTTTTACTTTCATACTTTACTTCGATTCCGCACAACAAATTGGTATCAGAGCCAATGTGAAGTTTTGGAAGAAAAACGGACACTGTCGAAATTTCGAGACTATGTCGAAATTTTGAGTTTCTGTAAAAGTGATCGAAATTGTTTTCCGATCACCCGTGGAGGTAGCTCTTGTTCTCAGGAGTCCAACGCAATCAACGGCGAGAAAAACGGACAAGAAACGAGTTCGTAGGAGCCGGTCAAAGTTTGATCCCCGTACAGCGTTTGCCGGCTCTATTCATCCCCGGCGCTGTTCATCCTCGGCACTATTCATCCCCGGCACTATTCATCCAATCCGAATCCAGATCTAAATCCGATCTAGATCCGGCACTGTTCATCCGCGGCCCAGTCCACTCAGTCAGTACTATTCATCCGCGGCCCAGTCACTCAGTCAGTACTATTCATCCGCGGCCCAGCCCACTCAGTTAGCACTATTCATCCCGCGGCCCAGTCCACTCAGCCAGCGCTATTCATCAGCAGGCCAGCCCATTCAGCCAGCACTATTCATCCGCGGCCCAGCCCACTCAGTCAGCACTATTCATCCACGGCCCAGCCCACTCAGTTAGCACTATTCATCCGCGGCCCAGTCCACTCAGCCAGTACTATTCACCCGCGGCCCAGCCCCATTCAGTCAGTACTATTCATCTGATTTCAGCAAAGTCAGACTCGTTTCCACCATTTTAGACCGTTCCGGACGCAACCGTGCAATCAGTTTCTGCAGATTCAGCTCCTAAGTTATTGATGTAACTTAGTTATAGTTGTTTATCATTTTTTCAAGCACTTTTCTGCGTCATAAATATCTTCGGTCTAAATGGCGGCGGAAATCCCAAGCACAAGCAGGCCTTGGCAAAGAAGTTCGATGTCCAACGCAAAGTTCGAGGTGGAGAAATTCAACGGCACCAACAACTTTGGCATGTGGCAATGCGAAGTTCAAGATCTCTTATTTCGGGAAGGTTCACATATCGCCTTGGAAACCAAGCCCAAGGATATGTCCGATGATGATTGGTATTTCGTCAATCGTCAAGCTTGTGGAACAATCAGACTCTGCTTGGCCAAAGATCAGAAATACTTTGTCATGAAAGAGACAATGGCAATATGTCTCTGGAAGAAACTGGAGGACAAATACATGACGAAAAGCGTAGAGAACCGCCTCTACCTGAAGAAGAAGCTCTATCGTTTTCAGTACAAGGAAGGTACCTCCATGAGTGAACATCTTGATAATTTTAACAAGATTCTTGCTGATCTACTAAATCTTGATGTCGACCCTCTTGATGAGGATAAGGCACTATTGTTGTTAAACTCTTTGCCTGAAAGATATGAACATTTAACAACAACTTTGCTATATGGTAAAGATGAGGTTAAATTCAGTGATGTTTCAAATGCTTTGGTGAACAACGAATATCGAAGGAAGGACCAGCGCGATCACAAGGAAGCATCACCAGCAGCCTTGACAGTCTCCAGAGGCAGGGTTAACAACAGATCTGATAGATCCAGTGGGCGAGGCCGATCTCGCTCAAAGTCAAAAGGACCTTCATCACGTCAACGTCTTGGGAAGGATGAATGTGCCTATTGTCACCAAAAGGGACACTGGAAGAAAGATTGTCCAAATAAGGGCAAGACAGATGCAAATGTAGCACAGAAACCTGAAGAAGATTCTGCGTTCTCAGTTTCATCTATAGACATTCAGTCTGATAGATGGATTTTAGATTCCGGATGTTCCTATCATATGTGTCCAAATCGCCATTGGTTCTCAAAGTTGGATGAGTTCGATGGAGGAGTCGTGGTCATGGGCAACAACAATACCTGCCGCACAAAAGGTATTGGAACTATACGCCTTAAGATGCATGACGGTACAACAAGACGGCTCACGGACGTCAGATATGTTCCAGATCTGAAGAAAAATCTGATATCCTTAGGAGTCCTTGATTCCAGCGGTTACAAGGTAACCATTGAAGGTGGAGTTCTGAAAGTTGTACGTGGAGCATTCTTGGCCATGAAGGGTACTCAGAAAGGAAATCTTTATTTCCTTGATGGACACACAGTAATCGGAAGTGTCTCAGCTTGCACCAGTTCTAATGATGATTCATCAGACACTTCCCGACTTTGGCACATGCGGCTCGGACATGTTGGAGAGAAAGCTCTTCAAACCTTGATCAAGCAAGGTTCTCTGAAAGGTGCTAAAACCGGGAAACTTGACTTCTGCGAGCACTGTATCTTAGGCAAGCAGACGAGAGTCAAGTTTGGAACTGCCATCCACCGCACAAAAGGAACATTAGATTATGTTCATACCGACGTCTGGGGACCCTCTCAAAATGCTTCATTGGGAGGTAAACGTTGGTTTGTTACTTTCATTGATGATTTCTCTCGCTATGTTTGGGTTTATACCATGAAGCATAAAGATGAAGTGCTAGATACCTTTCTTATATGGAAGAAAATGGTAGAAACCCAAACAGGAAGGAAGATTAAGAGGCTCAGATCTGATAATGGTGGAGAATACAAGTCAGACCCATTTCAGAAATTTTGTGAGAATGAAGGGATTGTCAGACATTTCACAGTCCCAGGCACGCCACAACAAAACGGTGTTGCTGAACGCATGAATCGTACTTTGATAGATAAAGTTCGCTGCATGTTATCTCATTCAGGACTGAGCAAGGCATTTTGGGCTGAAGCTTTGTCATATGCCTCTCATATCATCAATAGACTTCCTGCGACAGCACTAGATGGAAAAACTCCCAAGGAGGTATGGTCTGGACACCCTGTTTCAGACTATGATTCTTTGCGCATTTTTGGATGCACTGCATATTTCCATGTGAAGGAATCCAAACTGGATCCTAGGTCCAAGAAAGCGATTTTCATGGGCTTTAGTGAATGAGTTAAGGCTTTCCGACTATGGAACCCTGATACAAAGACAATTGTAAAAAGTCGAGATGTAACTTTTGATGAATCTGTGATGTTAAAGCATACAGTTTCTGATAAAGAAAATCGCGATCCAGATTTGCCTCAGCAGGTGGAGTTAGATATTCCAGTAACTCCTAGCAAGTCAGCAGAGATATCCAACCATCCTGAAGAAGAGGAGGAAATCTCAGTTGAGGTGGAGGCTCCAGGACCAGACATCAGTCAAGAACCAGAATCAATTGCCACCAATCGACCACGAAGAGAAATCCGCAAACCTGCTCGGTACACTGACATGGTTGCATATGCATTTCCAGTCACCGGAGACGATATTCCATACAATTACAGAGATGCTATTCAGAGTATGGAAAGTGAGAAGTGGAAAATGGCAATGAATGAGGAGATGACATCACTCCATCAGAATCAGACTTGGAAGTTGGTTCCACTTCCAAAAGGAAAGAAATCAATTGGCTGCAAATGGATTTTCGCTAAGAAGGAAGGCTCTCCCAGCACAGATGGTATCCGATACAAAGCCAGACTGGTAGCAAAAGGCTACGCTCAGAGGGAAGGAATTGACTACAATGAGGTATTCTCACCTGTTGTTAAGCATTCGTCAATTCGAATATTATTGGCTTTGGTTGCACAGTTTGATCTCGAGTTAGCCCAACTCGATGTCAAAACTGCTTTTCTGCATGGTAATTTGGAAGATGAGATATATATGTCTCAACCAGATGGATTCAAAGTACCAGGAAGGGAGAATTGGGCTTGCAAGTTGAGCAAGTCACTGTATGGCCTGAAGCAGTCACCGAGACAGTGGTACAAGCGATTTGATACCTTCATCCAAGGGCAGAAATATACCCGGAGTCAGTTTGATCATTGTGTCTACTATCGCAAACTTCAAGATGATACATTTATCTACTTGCTTTTATATGTAGATGATATGTTAATCGCATCTAAAAGCAAGGTGGAGATCAACAAGCTCAAGGCTCAATTGAGATCAGAGTTTGAAATGAAGGATCTTGGAGAGGCCAGAAAAATTCTCGGGATGGAGATAACTCGAGACAAAGTCAAAGGCAAAATCTGTTTGACTCAGACTCAGTACTTGAAGAAAGTTCTTCAAACTTTTGACATCGGCAATGACACAAAACCTGTGAGCACACCATTGGCACCACATTTCAAGCTAAGTTCATCAATGTCACCAAATTCCGAGGATCAGAAGAAGCAAATGGAGAAGATTCCATATGCAAATGCTGTTGGTGCCTTGATGTATGCTATGATGTGTACCAGACCTGACATTTCACATGCTGTAAGTATGGTCAGTCGTTACATGCACAACCCTGGTAAAGGTCACTGGCAAGCAGTGAAGTGGATTCTACGGTATATTCATGGTACTGTGGATATTGGTTTAAAGTTCGAGAGAGATTCGAAGAGATGTAAGCATCTAGTCGGATATGTGGATTCGGACTATGCTGGAGATCTTGACAAGCGCAGATCTACTACTGGTTATGTTTTCACTATGGCAGGAGGACCAGTTAGTTGGAGATCAACACTACAGTCAACTGTTGCTTTGTCTACTACAGAGGCAGAGTACATGGCAGTAACTGAAGCTTTCAAGGAAGCAATCTGGCTTCATGGATTGACTAAAGACTTGGGAACTGTGCAGAAGAATGTTGAAGTTTTCTGCGACAGCCAGAGTGCCATTTGTTTGGCGAAGAACCAAGTTCATCACAGTCGAACGAAGCATATTGATGTTCGTTTTCATTTTGTTCGAGAAATAGTAGAAGAAGGAAGTATTCTTCTGCAAAAGATCAAGACTGCAGATAACCCCGCAGATATGCTTACAAAGGTAGTTACAGGGATCAAGTTCCAACATTGTTTGGACTTGATCAATATCTCACGAGCTCGTAGTGCCTAAAGGCACTAATGGAGGCAGCAACAGGTGGAGGTGATTGCAGGTGTGGAGGAGTTATGTTCCACATGTGGTGGAGGTGGAGATTTGTGAGGCCCACACAAATGTGGCACACAAGTCAATGAACGTGAGGACCACCCGCCGAAAGCGTGTGGGGCCCACCCGCTAGCAGACAAAACGAAAGCGGGTGGGGCCCACCCGTGTGGCAGACACTCTGGAAAGGGCGTGGGGCCCACCAGCCGAAAGCAGGTGGGGCCCACCTGGGTGGCAGACAATCTGAAAAGGATGTGGGGCCTACCAGCCGAAAGCGCGTGGGGCCCACCCGGTGGCAGACAAAAGTTTATTATAATATTAAATATAATATTATATTTAATATTTATAATTACGTTTTTACCCCTGATTACACCTATAAATAGAGCTCAACTTCAGTATTCAAAATTCATTCCTGAGAGTTAGATAGTTCTATTCTGAGATCTATTATTAAGAGATCTAATCTGTAATATTCACCTACGGGTATAGTTTGTATTCTCTAATAATACAAGTTTGCTGTCTCCCGTGGACGTAGGCAATTTGCCGAACCACGTTATATCTGTTGTCTTGTTTTACTTTCATACTTTACTTCGATTCCGCACAACATTTAATACTTAAATTGGAACAAAATTGAATGATATACCCTCTTTCTTTTTTCTTCCTAAAATTTGTTGGCTTTTCCTTTTTTTGTCAATATAAAGTATTTATTATATATAATTATCATGTACATACAAGTCACCGTAGAGTAATGGATCAAAGACAAGAACTGTTCCGACTATTAATATAATTAAGGAATATATGTCTAGTATTTATTACATAGAATCATCATATGCCTATAAGTCATTGTGGAGTAACAGATCAAATTTGACAAAAAAAAAAAAAAAGTAATCGATCAAAGACGAGAACAAACCTCCATGGGAGTCCAACAACTCCTTACCTCGAGTGAGGCTCAGGAAATTTGAACGCCAACCTCATATGAGTGGACAGATTTGTTATAGTTAAAAATTGTGTGATTCACTTTAGTAAGTGCCTACATTCATAAATGGCTACCTGTCTCCCTTTTTGTTTTTTTTCTTTATTTTATACTTTTTATTTTTGTTTTATAGAAATGCATATCACTTAAAATAAAAATTATATCTAAATAATAACTAAATGTTATTTTTTAACCACCAATACTTTTATTTTTTATTTCTTAGTTTAATTTATAAGATAAATAAATAGAGTAAACCACTTTCCATTTCTTAAGCATTATCTGCCCTTTTTTATTTCTTTATTTGTCACTTTTATTTATAAAACAAACATCACATTTTAAGAACCAAAAAAGTCAAATAAAAATATATTGATGGAGTATAAATTATTTTTATGCAACATCTAAACATATGTATTATATAATTTTATTAGAAAATAAAATAGAATAAAATCATAATAATACAGGATATGATATTGAAATATTTTTTAAAAATATGTAAATTTTTTTTAAAAAAATAATGCTTAGGTTTCAAATCAATATTTAACTCATCCATGCATAATCAATGGATGAATATTTTTATCCATTTTTTTCTTTAATTTTATTAGTAAATTATAACTTTGAAGAGTGCAAAAAAAAAAAAAAGTAATTAACTTTAAAAAAATAAATTTACATGTCATGCATCTCCACCTTAAAATAGTGTGGAGTTGAGTTCTACCAAGAAGTCTTCCTAATATTTTTTTTTAGAGGATGCTAATTAAAGTAGGGTGGAGCACCTCATTCGCAAAATCCCACCGAAAAATGTCGGGTCGGTTAGGTTTGTCATACTTTACGAGATAGGTCGGTTTTAAAAAGAAAAGAACCAATCCATTTGGGTTGAGTGTTGGGTTACGCAAAACCTTAACCCACGTCACCCCACTCCACCTGCTTCTTGAATATACTAGTTTACTGTTTAAATCAAGTTACGTTGTAAGTTAGAATTTTATGGGAATCACATTTAATATTTTGATCACTACGTGTCAATTTGTCAAAACAATTTTTTTGTTTTTTTTTTTTGTCAAAGTTTTTTTTTTTTGTCAAAGTCAAAACAAATTATTAACCCTACTATTTTCAGATTTTGCAAATGGTTTTCAAAAGAGGAGACAAGGACCGGGAAAGCAAATCCGAAAATCTAATTCTTCTTGTTCCGCCATCGCACCTCCTTTCTTCTTGTTCCTCTTGGCCTTCGTTCTTCTTCTTCTCGTTCCTCCTTTCTTTCTTTTCATCTTTTCTACAACGGTTGTTGCAGATCCCCCATTCCCTCCTTTATTCTCCTTTTCTTTAA
This sequence comes from Paratinospora sagittata, assembly GCA_035771175.1. Lineage (NCBI taxonomy): Eukaryota > Viridiplantae > Streptophyta > Magnoliopsida > Ranunculales > Menispermaceae > Paratinospora > Paratinospora sagittata. The sequence continues at coordinate 37,637,059 of CM069589.1, forward strand.
AGTGCATTAGACAGGATGACCCGATCAACCCAACCTGAATTTCAAAGATGGTTGGGTGGCATCAGGTGGAAATTGATGTTACTCAACTTGACCGGTCAGGTGATGTTTAGCCCAAACCCGACCCTTGATTAACCCTAAATTAAAGAGAATCTAATATTTCATAAACTCAACTCCAGGCTCTCGTGAGGTGGAGGGAGTTGACACATGTATTTACTTTTTTAAAGTTACATCAATTAGCCTCTTCTTTCTCTCACTTTATTAAATACAAAACCACTCTTAAAAAATTAAAATCACTTTTTTGTATAAAAATGAAAAAGCCAATGACCCACACCTCTTTCATTTTCCTTGTTTTACCTTCCTCTTCTCATTCTATTTTTCTGTAACTATTCATTTCCTCTATTCATCTTTTGTATTTTTCTTCTTTCTTTATTTTTTCTCCCTTTTTTTTTGGTATCAACTTTTAAACTCACCAAAATTAAATCAACGAAGGCAAGTGTGACCTCTGTATAGTTATAGAAAAATGGAATGAGAAGAAGGAAGGTAAAACAAGAAAAGTGAAAGAGGTGTGTATGAGTTGTTGGCTTTCTTATTCTCCACACAAAAACGTGGTTTTAATTTCTCAAGACTGGTCTGGTTTTAAGCATTTAATGAAGTGAGAGAAAAAAGAAACTAATTGATGTTACTTTAAAAATGTAAAATACATGTGTAAACTCTCTGCATTGCTCCATTTGAAGAGAGTGTGGGGTTGAATTTAAGAAATGGAGTCTCTCTTTTGACATTTTTCTTTTATTTTATTTTTGTCATCAAGGTAACCAAATAGATTTTCTCATTAGTTTTTTTTTTTTTTTTTGGAACTTATACTACAAAAATCAGTACTTCTTAGTTCTTTTTTTTTTTTTTTTGAAACTCATTCTTAGTTCTTAAAGATAGACAAATGATGGTGAAGTCATTTTTTATAATCCAAAATAACCTTCTGAAAGTTTATTTTATATTTTATTAAAAAAAGTTAATTTTAATAGTAAGAAGGGACGAATGGTAATTTTTTTTACTTTTAATTAATTTCCAATTTTTCAAACATAATTTTTAGCATTTTTAGGTTTAAGTTGTTCCAAGTCTGCTCTAATAACTTTTTAACATTTTATTCTTCCAATTTGTATATATATATATATAATTAAAGTAGAAACTATTATAATGACAATACATGAAACTTTCCACGAATAAATTTTTTTGCTAACCCGAAATGCTCTTGAAAAACTTATCTTTAAGTTTTTATTAAAAAAAATTACTTCTACCAAAACTTTTATTCTTTTCTTTTTGGAGTTATTCATGAAAACAAATCTTTGAAATAAGGCATACTTGCTAATTGATTTTATTTTTAATTTTTAAAATTAGATCACAAAAAAGAATTTACCTAACATGTATATCTCCACTTTCTCTGTCTCTCTGGCGATCTACACCTATTTATTTATTCATTGTTCGTACAAGATTTGACTAACACCAATTTATAATGATGATGTGAAGGAATCGAGTTGAGCTAGAACCTGCCTGGTGGTGACTTGCCTATTCAGTGCCTTAGACCTAAAAGAGAAAGAGGGGGAAGGGCTGACTATCATGAGGAACACCGGTGTGGTGCTGTCTAAAGACCCTTCGATGCATAAGTTAGATTCGGGTTGAATCTATGTAGAAATCACTATTTTTGGAGTCGTGAATTGCTTACCTAGTCGATGGAGAATGTGAAGTATTTATAGAGGTTGAAGTCTTTAGCAAGAATTGGTAAGTAATCGTCTTGCCGTGATGTACGCCTAGTATCCCTGACATTACATCCTAGATCCACGGAGTTTGCCTTACATGGCTCCTTGCCTTTTATTATTCTTTTTATGAGCTGGGTGTATTGAGCTCATTGGACTTTGGTTTTATGTCGGAAATCGTCTCCTGGCTGTGTAGCTCGGAATAGGTTGGTATGTGCCGACTTGTTTCCAAGTAGTTTCAGCCTTTTGTTCGTGTCGACTGTGTCCTTTCACTCTGCTCGATAGTGGCTGACTAGGGTTTGGGTCGAGCAGACATTAAGTTTGTTTTATTCTTATGTGACACGTGGACAAGGGGACGAGCTAACTGGGAGCCAGCTCGGTATGTCGATCAAAATGACTCAACATTTACCCCCCGGGTCCGAGTTCTCGTTAAGAGGTCAGATCCTAGTCTGATTGGTCGTTGATCTCGGATCAGCTCGTCTCTTGGCTGTTCCTCTGTTTTGCCAACGTCACGTGATGATGATGGTCCTCGAGAAGCGTATCATCAACAATCGTACAATCCAGGCGGCGTCGTTTCAACTACTCATCTCGTGCCTATTGGATTGTCCTCGAGATGCATGTCGTGAAATAATTCGACGTTTCTGGTTGATCTTGGTCCGGCTAAATAAAGGGGGGTCCCCTATTTGCACTTTTCACATTTTGTGCAAACTCACCAAGCTCGGTACACACTCTTCTTGCTCGATTTTTTTTTTTGTTTTGAGTCAGGTCTTCTTCCCTTAGCTTTTAGAGTTATGGCTCGACTTGTGTACGATACCGAGCTTCCTTCCTCGCCACCCGAGGAGGAAGTTCATACAGAATATGACGGCCTCTTTGTCCCTCCTCAATCTAGAAGGGAGGAGGGAGAGGAAAAGGAGGAGGAGGGTCCTGATAAGGAACCTTTCGAGCAAGGTGCTTCCGAGGAGGAAGGCCTTGACGTTACTCTTCTCTAGGTCGATTGGTCACAGTGCGTGCTCAGTACCTCCCGAGCAAGTACTTCTGGTTTGGAGAGAGAGGGGTTGGCTGGATTATGGGTTTGAGGAGTTCAGGTTGACATACTACCTGAAGTCCCACCATAAGACCACTGGTTGGTTCTATGCCAGCAGGTTTCAAGGGATGAGGATGAGGACTTTGATTATCGAGAACCCCACTTCGAATAAGACTTGGAAGCCTCACTGGTTCATTGCTTTTGGCAACTGAGTGGAGGAGGCTGGTATCGTGTCGACCTCATTCAGGTATTTAGGTATCGAGCTTCATTTCTTGTCCCTTTTTGTTTCTTAGCTTGTCTTTGTCTGTTTGACGTTTATGTGCTCGGTACTAATTCCTTTTGTTTTGTCTGTAGATCCTTGGAAAAGGCCTAAGAGGTCTGAATAGCACGATTATTCTTGGATCCTTGAGGCATACAAGTTGCCCTTCGAGGCTCCGAGTTGTAAGGCCATACTGACTAAGGACCGTTTGTTTGCAGCCAAGCTTATCAACACCCATATACTATGATCTGGGGGTAAGTATGTATTTTTTCTTACAAAGCTGCTTGTGTCTTTTTTGGTTTCGAGCTGTTTAACTTGTCTAATTTTGCAATTTTCTCGAGGAAGAGATGAGGGAAAGGGAAGAAGAAGGAGAAATCTGAGTAGATGGTGCTCAATAAGAGATCTACCAGCAAGTACTCTTTCGACCTTAACCTTCTGAGGAATATTATGGACAACAAGAACAGGGACTCATGCTTCTGCGCCACTTGCTTCTGCTTCGCCTCCTATTTCTACTTCACCAGCTCGGCTTTCGAGCATAATTGTGATGATTCCTCTCCCGAGGTCGTGGCACTAAGAGGAAGAGGAAAGCCAAGACTCAAAGCTCGGGACCTCTTGGGGCTTGGCATGGTAAGAGTGGTCGTATGGACTCTTGCGAGGTTGTCGAGGATGTGGCCCAGTATTATAGTCTAAGAGGGGGGGGGGGTGAATTGGACTTGGCGAGTTTTCACTTTACCTTTCTGATATAAACAAATAATGTGCGCAGTCGGTAACAATCCAAATAACAAATGCAAGAAAATAAATGAACATAACATATTTGGAGTGGTTCGGTTCCCCATGAACCTACGTTCACTACCCAATCACACCGATTTGGATTTCCCAATCCACTATTGGCTAATCACTTACGGGCAGATTAGAAGCCGTTTATACTAACCAACACCAGGGCCTGGTTAGAAAGGCACTACAATGCTATCCTACACAGGGGCTTGGTTAAAAAGCCACAATCTAGCCTACATCAGGGCTTGGCTAGTAAGCCACAACTTGCAACCAACTTACAGGCCAAGTCAACAATACATTAAGATTACAAAGATATAAAGAAGTGAATAACAACACTCTCAACAATTTAAGCTTACAATCTTGAATGAGTCAACAATCATCATTCCAACCACTATGATTCTAAATAAAGTGCAGTGTTGAAATAGTTTCTCAAAAATACATGCAACCGATTCAAAATATGTTTATGCAAGTTCAAGAATCATATGCATACATGTATTTTCAAATATTAATTCTAAGTATGATAAATGAAGCACAAGAATCAATATACACGTTATTAATCAAAACTTATTGATTCAAAATTATCAATATGCACATGTTATGATCAAAACAATCGATTCAAACAATATATGTATTAAGCACAAGAATCGATGTTAATCAAACCAAATGAAACCACTATCAAGATAATAGAAGATAAAAGCACAAGTATGGTTTCACACAATAGAGAAAACAATTTTGATAATATACTAAAACAAGCAATAAAAATCGTTTATACTCAAGACACAAACACTCGAATTGAAAAAGAAAAGTTACCCAACTTAGGTAAGATGAAGTTCGTTGATTCTCCAAAGTATGTGTGCTTGAGAGATTTATCCTCCAAGATGATCAAAATCAACAAGTATGGGATGAAAGACACTTAAGAACACCTTGATCAAATACTCTAGAACTCCTTTCAAGTTTCTCGAAGATTTTGGAATGGTTAGGAGAACTCTTCAAAAGGTTGAATAAAAAACTAAAATGTGGTGAACTTTTGCTGTAAATGATGTTTAAAAACACACATGAACTTGTTTTGGACGAGTATAAATGATGTAGAAAAAATCGCGTAAGTTTTCTTGATTTTGCAAAAGTTGCTTTTCAAATGAGCAAGTGTGGTATTTATAGATAAACACCACATTGAGGTACAGGAGCGCATTTCTGGTTTGAAATCTAAAAAATTTCAAATTTTCCTCCAATTAAGGATCACATTCCTTACTTAAGGAGGGCATTCCTCAATATGCCCGTTGGGTATAGGAACGAGTTCTTTCAATAAGATCTACTGACTCTTAAAGTTGTTACCATTTTGCCCTTCGCAACAGGAACGCGTTCATTTTCCTTGATTAGAAAAATTTTGAGTCTAGGGAAATGCCACAGGAGCGCGTTCCTCTTACAAGGAGCGTGTTCCTTAAACCCTAATAAAAAATCACTGAGTCTCGGGAAAAAGCTTAGGAGTATGTTCCTCACTATAGGAGTGCATTCATTTACTGACAAGTGAAAAATACTTGATTTTTGATCATTTTAGGTTTAGTACATTGTCAAAAATATATACTAATATTTTAAAACATTTTTGACACGATTAAGGTATAATTAACACAATTAAAACATGAGTAATTGAATCGATTAAATTAATGATAAAAGTAATAAGTACACTACATGTGAGACCATAAAACCATGCAAAGTTGACAAGATAGATGCATGTTAAACACTGATCATTATATGAATGATAAAAAATTATGATTAAGTGATAGCATAATTATCAAACTAAAATAAGTGCATGCATGATTAATCATATAATAATGTATATGCATGAGTGTATTAAACTATATGAATGATTTTTGAAAAGATGCAGATCATGTGTGGTTGGAACAAGTAATTGTTACTCTACAATAAAATTATAGTAAAGTAATACAACCATAAAGCTCTTGAATCTTCGTGAAGTACTGTTCCTTTCACATGCTTTGACATTGCAGTTGACTCCACTAGATATATCTAGTTAGCACTGAAACAACTACGTCAAAGAGATTAGATAACACATGTATGTTGTTTGCAATCATCAAAACAAAACTGAGTGAGAGTAGTTACATCAACAGTGGAGATCGGTGGCACCACACTTTCATTTTCTGGTTGGAAGGTTGGGCTTCTTGAACCGCAGACCATTGACTATGAGGGCGAGGACGCTTCCGAAACTTTGAGCAATGCCTTCATCAAAAGTACCGAGGTGGTTATACTTGGCAATTTTCTTCCCCTTGTCTTGTTGTTATTGTGATCGGTAACTCATCGCTTTCGTTCTGTTTTGCAGGTTACTACTCATGCGATCTTGTCTCTGAGCCGAGTGAAGTTTGAGATCAGTGGCCACAAAGCCCTGACAGCTGAGGTCAGGGCACAAAACTTCTAGTTGCAGACTTAGCTTGCCCTTAAAGACTCAAAGTTGACCAAGAAGGAGGCCAAGCTTAAGGATGCACTTGTTGATGCCGAGCTCCATCGCACCCAACTGGATTTCATGAAGGCCGAGGTGTCGTGGGAGAGAGCTCAGGCTGTCGAGGAGTTCAAGGACTCCATGGAGTTTCAGCTGGCAGTGAAGTAGGCATATTAGGATGGCGTGATGTTTTATCGGGCCGACTTGGAAACCTACTTTGGGAGAGGTGGGAGGGCGACTTACTTCAAGAAGTTCGATGCTTGGACGGCCAGATCGCAACAGCAGGGCCCGGTGCCAAACAAGAGGAGGAGGAGGAAGAGGTTGAGCAAGATTGACTGCGGCGCATGACCATGTGGCTGGCCCTTCAGAGTCAGTGCATGACCATGAGGTTGGCCCTTCAGAGTAAGTTGATGATTTGGTCAACTTGGAGCCGCTGTATCACGAGCGGTCTGTTCGGGATGTTTAACTTTATATTTAAATCTTGTCTTTTTTTTTTTTTTTTTTTTTCGTTTTGTCTCTTGTAAAAACCTTTTTTTTTTTAATTCCTTGAATGAAATATCTTTTTCCTGCTAATTCCCTTTCGAGCAATTTCCTTTATGTTCATTTCTTTGCTGTGAAATTTCTCGAAGTTCTGAGTGGTCAATGGGGTAAGTGCTCGACACGTGCGAGTGGACTACTATTGTCTTCTTTTCTTGAGTTTATGCAAGTATGAACAACTTGGCCTGATTTAGGTCGGTAGCATGTGCTGCGAATAACTTTGTTTTTGCTTTTCTCTAAGGTGTCTCATCATGTCGGTTGTCCAGTTGCTTGGTGTTAACAGAACTAGTGCCGAGCTCATTTATGAGATTTGTGTTTGCATCAAAACTTCCCAGCAAGTAATGAACTCGGTAGTCATAAGCTCGCATGTGTTGAGTAGTTTTGATATTTCTCAAGGCATATTTAGTTGGTGGCTTGCTAGGTCGGTAGGCTAGTGGATGTTTTACATCCATCTTAACTTCTCAGTAGGGACTGCCCAATTCACCAAGGTACTTTGGACCTCAGTCTTCTTCTAGGTAGCAAGCATTCAAGTTGCCCCAAGGGACTCAAGGGTTTGGGACCCACATCTCGGTGGTACCGGCGTATTAGTAACCCAAGGCACTTTCGACCATGGTTGTTTTCTCGGTTGGTACCGAACTATTCGCAGGGTACCCCCAAGGTACTCTTGGGCCTAAGCCCTCCTTCTCGGTAGCTTCCGACCTATTCGGAGCCTTAAGGCACTATGATACTTTTAGTTTTCAACTCTTGAGTTGTAGAAAGTGAGGCATGTAAAACCATTTTATTGATGTAGAAAGTGGATTCTAAAAGGAACATAGTGTAGAAAAACAATAATTCTTCAACTGTCGTCTTTATTGGTAGTACTTCTTGAGGTGTTCCACGTTCCATGGCTTCGGTATTTTTCGTTCTGCTAAGTCTTCAAGCTCGCACACACCTGTTCGGATTACAATAGTGAGTTTGTAAGGCCCTTCCTAGTTTGGGCCAAGGGCCCCTGATCCGGGCTCTTTAGTGTTGAACATAACCTTCATGAGTACTTGATCTCCAACCTTGAAGCTTCTATGTCTGACTTTGGGGTTGTAGTGCTCGAAAACTTTCTACCGGCATGCTGCTAGTTTGATCTACAACTGTTCTTGCTTTTCTTCTAACAAGTCGAGCTCTGCGCACTAAGTTTTTGAGTTCATCGACTCGTCAAAGTTTGCTGTCCTTAGGGTTGGTATATCGATTTCAACAAGGATGACAACTTCCATCCTGAATGCTAGGGAAAAAGGTGTTTCTACTATCGTGGTTTAAGAGGTTGTGCAGTATGACCAGAGGACCAGTGGTAAGTCATCGGCCCATATCCCTTTCTTATTTTCTAGTTTAGCCTTCAAGGTATGCTTGATAATCTTATTCATAGCTTCAACCTGCCCATTTGCTTGTGGATGAGTTGGTGTGGAGAAGAAATGTCGAATACCTAGCTTTTCACAAAATGAGGTGAACTTAGAATTATCAAATTGTTTGCCATTGTCTAAAATGATGGCATATGGAACACCAAAACTACATACGATCGACTGCCAGATGAAGCATATGGTCTTCTGCTTAGTAATGGTTGCTAGTGGTTCAGTTTCTACCTACTTGGTGAAGTAGTTCACAACAACAAAAGAAAACCTCACCTGTTATTTACAGGTTGGTAGGAGCCCTATCAGATCCACCCCCCACTGAGCAAAAGGCCACGGGCTTTGGATAAGTGAGAAGTTCTCAGCAGGGGCTCGAATGGTGATGCTGTGCCTCTGATAACTGTCACACTTCTGAGTTGTTCGTTGCGAGTCCTTATGCATGGTGGGCCAGTAATAGCCCTGGCGAAGGAGTTTGTACGCAAGTGTTTTTTCGCCAGAGTGGTTGCCACATACACCTGCGTGAATCTCCTTAAGGACCTGTTGTGCTTGCTCTTCCCGAAGGAATTTTAGATACAGTAGTGTGAAACTGTCATACCCCGCCCGGACACGCATAATCCGACAGAACACTCACAGGCAGGGCACGAATGCATCATAACAGTTACCGAGTACGCGGGTACACAATTCAAGTACAAGTCTATTTTCATTGATTACAGAATATATTTTGTATAGAATGTAGGTGGTCTAGAAACCCCCAAAAATGAGGGAACATTCTCCCAAAAATCTCCCTAACTAATTGAACAATTAAGTAAGGGGTACAAAATGAGGGCCCAGAAACACCTTCGCCCAATCCACCCTAAATTCCGGTAAAATGGTGAGCAACATGATGATCTATTGTCCAGTAGGTAAATAGTTCGTGAATATGACAATTAATAAAGAAGACATCATAATCATATGTCAGATATAGACAACATAACATCATAAACAGTGCAATGAGTGAGTGTACATAACACCGTCTCGTAATGGCTCTGTGATGGTACATCGCCCTGAGTTCACGTACATATGTCTATCTTTAGGTAATCTTAGGTTCACATTGTACGTCCATCTCCAGGGGAAACATCAATAATAGTAAGCACAATTGCTCCAATAACTATTTCATAGATCACAAACCACTTACATCCCTGGGTGGTTTTTATTTCATGTATGATGACTATGCATGTGTGGGTCCGGTCTTTGTTTACTTTAGGCAGGATTTGGCAGCGTCCGGTGATGCTTATCAGAGTCAACATCATCATGTGCGTTGTTAGGATGTCCTGTATCACTTATACAAGCATACAAGTTTCAATAGGACCCACCAGACCAGTCTCTAGGTAGAGAGGTGGGAGCACAAGGGCATGGTTAAATACCAAGTCTTCTAGAGCAACAAGCTGCCTCCAGTTCACTATTTAAAGTTATTGAGGATAAAACTAAATCTGGTTAAGTCAAATTGACTGCAAAGCAGACATGGTAACAATACGATACATAGACTCCAAATATTTAAGGAATGAGCGTGACATGTATGAACATTATGCACAACTATGCAGCGTAAGCAAATAATAAACATAATGATAAATGAATAAAAAACTTTATTAAAGTCATAAGACATGAAAACCTATGTTTCGCTCCCCACCTTTAGATAATACTTGTTTCCAAAATTGGCGCTTCTTCCCGAGCAGAACCACTTCGCACCGCAAAGAGAATATCTAAGAGAGTGAGAAAGAGTCTAAAAAAGAGAGGAGAGAGAAAATCACAATAAGAGTGATGGAAACCAACCACGGAGAGAAAGAGAGAGGAGAAAAGTTGTGGTGTTAAAATGAGAGGGGGAGGGGGGAGGGGGGAGGGGGGAGGGGGGAGGAAGGGCGCTTTTTACAGAAAATAGCATGCCAAAATGTTTGGGCACTGTTTTGAACGTTCGAGTTTTGACGCGAACCTCGGCTTGCCTGCCTGAACGTTCGGGCAATGACCCATTTTTTTTGTAAACTAGGGGTATTACAAAAACTACTTTGATAGAGCTAATTATCTATTAGTGAATACCGAGTAGCTTGTCTCTGAACCCTCATAACTCCTGTCCTATCCTTTGGGATCGTTCCAGTACGTATGTATTTCTCTATCGGGTCTATCCATGAAGGAGCTTGGTCGAGTGTATCGACCTGAACTGGCTCACCATTACTTCGAGCTAGTAGGAACTCAACAGGCACATGTATCATGAGCTCGGCTTCAGAAGAGGAGGCTAGCTTGAAGAGTGCATCGGCCAAGACGTTATCTGCTCGTGGAATTTGAAGTTTCTAAGCAAAGTCAATGCGTCGTGTAGGTACGCTTGCATCTTGTCATCCTTGGCTTGGTATTCATAAGTGATTTTCCCTCAGTAAACAACTAGGCCGCCCACCCCTAGTTATGAGCAAGCTGCAACCCTGCTAGGAGTGCTTCGTACTCTGCCTCGTTGTTAGTGGCTTGGAAGCTGAAACAAAGAACACATAAGTGTTTGTCACTCTTTGGTGAGATTAACACGATCTCTTCTTCGCACCCTTACTTGCAAGAGCATCCGTCCACAAATAACTTCCATGGACTCGATGTTGGTGACTTACTTGTCTGTTCGGTAGGAAGAACAACCTGTGGCAATTTTGACAAAAAATCTGCTAGCACCTGACCCTTCACAGCTATTCGAGGTCGGTATTCAATGTCAAACTCACTCAGCTCAATCGCCTACTTGGTTAGTCGTCCGAACATATTTGGCCTTAAGAGCACTTGCTGCAAAGGATGCCGAGTGAGGCCCACTATGGTGTGGGCTGTAGGGTCTTAACTTTCGAGTTAAGGTGATGAGTGCTAGTGCCAACTTCTTGATCTCCGGGTACCTGGTCTCTGCATCAAGAAAGGACTTGTTGGTGTAGTAGACTGCTCTTTGTAACCCAAACTCTTCTTTTACCAATGCCAAACTGACAGCTGAGTTTGAAATTGCTAGGTAGAGGAAGAGCTCTTCCCCTGGGAGGGGCTTAGATAGCAAGGAAGCCTAACCTAGGTATGCCCTTAGCTCCTGGAAGGCCCGCTCATACTCCGACGTCGTCACGACCCACGATACATGACGTCATGACCGGCACGGAACCCCCGGGTATACCCTCTGGCGTCCCATCAGCCTTACATAATACAAATCCCATAAATTAATTCTAAGTAAACATCTATCTAAACATGATCAACAAATAAATATTACATCTCCAAAAATACCAAGTATAAAATTTCAAAGTCCAAAATTATACAAAACCATACACATCCCATCTAAGTGTTATGTATATACCATAGGTGTTAATTAGCACATCTTAACAAAATACAAAAAAACAAAATGTACACACCTACATCAATAAAGCGTCTGGGAAATGCTCCGTAGTCAAGCTTTCCCCTTCCTTTTCCTATCAGAACCTGAAATGATAAGAAAGAGGTGTGAGCTACAACAAGCTCAGTGAATGTCTCCTACAAGTGGCAATACATGTGCATTTAAGAAAAAACATTTCAAGATCAATTAAAACCACTTAAACAACATGAATATAAACATGACTACATACATGGTCAATATATGCATCATGTCATAATTAAGACAATGAATATTGTTACACCCCATACAGGCGGTGTGATGGGCACCTCATACCGAGCGTACTCCAGCCATTATATACCACATAATATTGTCACATCCCGGTACACATCACTCCGCAGCGTCTAGTACCCCCGGGATCATTTGTCCACACTATTCAATGAGACAAATGATCCCGGGGGTACTAGACGCTGCGGAGTGATGTGTACCGGGATGTGACAATATTATGTGGTATATAATGGCTGGAGTATGCCCTGCGGGGGTACTCATCACCCTGGGTAGGGGGCACTGTGTGCAACCCAGGCATGACAAATATCATTTATAAACATGCACATGCCATCCTAACACCTCCTGAGTAAGAGTCAATACAAGAGCCATGAATGCGCGAAACCTATGCCCGATCAACCTCTTACCCATAATCTAATAGGATTTCTAGGATTGTATGAACCATAAGATCCGCCCACCAAGGCAAGTACCATGCCTAGGCTAATCCTAACATACACAACCCATGAAAATCCTCTGCCAGGTCCACAATCTGAGGATCACCATCCAGCCCAATTGGATTCCCTAAAAGAAAACCCCATACTAGGAGACCCAACCCAAATTGCTAACCCTATGAGACTATGCCCAAATTCATTTCATGAATTATTAAAACATGCATAACACATATATAAGCATTTAAAACATTTATATACTACAATGCCACATATAGAAACCAAACAAGTAAGGAAAACACTCACAACTTGATTGGCTAGACTTAGCCAATCCAATTTAATTCCAAGGAAGCCCTAGAATGATACAATTCATCCCAATGCACCTCAATCATCAATTGGCCTAATTGGGTTATTTAAATCAATATCAATCCCTGCATAATACATGGTTCGTACAATACTAAAATAAGTCCAAAGTATGTTAAACAATTATGTTTAAACCCAATCCATAGCCAACTAATGACTCCAAAATGGTTAAACTTATGAGTCAATTCCATATTGCTCAATTCAGCCATTTAATATCCTAATTAACCCACATTTAACCCAAATGAATGCATTAGGTTGATCCCCATGATCCAACCACTATAATACTAGGCATTCAATCAAACTTAGGGTCAATTAGACTAATTTCATTTCAATTTAATCAATTGACCAAATCTAGGTCAAAATCCTCAATTAAAGCCAATACATAGCATATGCCCCAATTTGGGGGAAAATCTCTATGATAGGCATAAAACCAAATTGAACTAGGTCATTCAATTTTAACATATGTCCAACCATTTTAAACCCATAATTTCATTCAATTTGGGTTCAATTAGACAATTCCCAAGTCAATTTAATCAATTGACTTGGTTTAGGTCAAAAGCCCCAATTTGAGCAAATCCTCAAATTACATGGCCTAGACCAAAATTACACTACACTGGGGTATTTCAATAATCAAAATCAGTAAATTGAACTACTATACATCCACATTTACCTGTGTATTCAACATAAATCACATGCAAATTGAATAGGAAACCCTAAGTTCAAAACCCTAGTTTAGGTCAAATACACAAAACCCCTCCAATTTCTTGCTAGAAATTGGGGGTTTCACCATTAGAGGACTCCCAACACCCTCTAGATGCACATATATGACATGAAAGGCCTAAGTCCAACTTTGATTTTCCACCACCCCTTCAAAAGCGGGATTCAATGGGTGGAAACACTCCTTAGGTGTTGGTTGAGGTTAAGGAAGGCCATTAACATCATAAACAAGTATAAAATAGCCTAATCATGCAAACCCTAGGTCAAGAACCCTACAAATTCGGAATTCATAGTAAACCCTAGGTCAAAATAAAGCTTGCATACATGAATGAAAGAGATAAAAGGAAGAAAATGAGGAAGAAATGCAAACCTTGAAGTGTTTTTGGGCAAAAATGCACCAAAACCCTAGCTTCTCCTCCCTTTTATCCTCTTCCCTTATTTTCCTCTTCTCCAAGCACTTTTCCCTCTTTTCTTAGTGAAAAATAAGAAAGTCAGCCGAAATTAGAGTATTGATGGCTTTTATAGAAGATTTTTGGGCCCATGAAAAAAACTCACTTAAATAAAAGAAATAGTTTTCCTGCTGCAATTACTTGTACTTAGATAATCAATTTATTGCAAATGACTCCCAATTTAACATCTTGACCAATCAAAAGTTTATGAGTCAGTTAGCAACCTTCTGATAAAATTTCAGCTCAATCCAACGGTTGGAGTACAAGATCCAACCGTTTGATCAAAACTACGCAAGAAAATCCTCAAATCCGAGAAACAGTGTTTGGAACCTTATACCTAATAGTAGACAACTCCTATCAAGATCTTCACCGTCCAAATGAATATGTATCAAAGAAGAATAATCTTCCAAAATTTCAGCTCAATCAGGCCATGGATCTAAGAGATCACGCCCTTGATGTAATTGGTGACAAAAATTTCTGCCTTCATGGAGCGAGCTCCACTGATCCAAAACACCATTTTCGACATGTTTCGATGCCGAACGGGTCTCCTATAATTCCGAAACTTTACGCACACATTAAACAACTTAAAAGCATGCAAAGACACCAAAACCAAGTGTCGTGCATCAAAATATGCATACGCATACGTATGCGTACACGGGTACCGTAGGGGTCAAAATGATGTCATCCTAAGGTACGGGCGTTACAATTCTCCCCAACTTAAGAGTATTTTTGTCCTAAAAAATGAAATCAAGAGAACTAACCTCAGTTGGTAAAAAGATCGGGGAACTGCTCCCTCATCTGGTCCTCATGCTCAAAGGTTTGCTCTTTATTATCATGGAATTGTCATTTGACTCGCACAAGTGGGATCTCCTTATTCCTCAATTTCTGAACCCGACGAACCACAATCTGAATTGGCAACTCCGCATAAGTCGTATCCTCCCCAACTTGCAGATGACTCACCTCAAGCACATGAGTTGGATCGACATAAGACTTCTTCAATGGATCCTCATTATACTTCCTCAACATCGATACATAGAATACATTATGAACATCCTCGAGCTGAGAGGTAGAGCCCACCTGTACGCTACCGGTCCAATCATCTCAACAAACTGAAATGGTCCAATGAACCTAGGGGAAAGCTTCCCTCTGACGTCGAACCTTGTCTGACCTTTACGTGGCGAGACCTTAAGGAAAACCAGGTCTTCCATTGCAAACTCTAGTGGCTTATGCCGGTTATCGTAATTGCTCTTCTGCCTGTCCTGAGCTGATTTCATCTTCTGCCGAATCAAGTTGACTTTCTCTATCTGCTCAACAACTGCATCAGGGCCCCATAACTGTGTATCACCCACCTCGTACCAACAAGCTGGTGATCTATAAGATCTTTCATACAAAGCTTCATAAGGTGCCATATTGATGCTCGCCTGATAGCTGTTGTTGTAAGTAAACTCACACAAGGGAAAATGCTCGCCCTAACCACCATCGAACTCTAGAATGCAAGATTTGAGCATATCCTCCAGCATGTGAATCACTCTCTTGGTTTGACCATCCGTCTAAGGGGTGAAAAGTTGTACTGAGTCAGAAACGAGTCCCAAATTGAGTCTGCAAAGCTTGCCAAAACCTCGATGTATACCGTGGATCTCTATTAGATACGATCGACACGAGTACCCCATGCAATCTCAAGATCTCTCTCACATATAATTTTCTCAGTCTATCCACAGAGTCTCTAGCGCTCATAAGTAGGAAAAATGCACTCTTGGTCAATCTATCGACCACAACCCAAATGGCATCAAATCTGCCCTGAAACTTCAGTAATCCCATGATGAAATCCATCGCAATGTGCTCCCATTTCCACTTGGGTATGGGTGATGGCTGCATCAGTCCCCCAGGCTTTCGGTGTTCAGCCTGAACTTGCTGACACACCTCACATCTCTGCACATACTCAGCTATACTCTTCTTCATCTCATGCCACCACACAGATCTCTTCGTGTTATGATATATCTTAGTAGCCCCTGGATGAACAATATACTAAGATTTGTGAGCCTCTTGAAGTAACTTAGCACGCAACTCAACATCATATGGGATCCATAGCCTCCCTTTGTAACGCAAGACATAATCTGACCCTATCTGCCAGTCGGCTTGGTCAGCACTATTTGCAAATCTACAATACATGTCATAATTCGGACAATGCTCCTGTAGATCTTTAACCCGCAGAATATGGGCTTCAGCAAGCTGTACGTACATCTGAGTACATATCTCACTACGTGGTGCGTCCGAGAGTATACACATCATCGTCACTCTCTCGAGTAAATGCCACTGCTGGGCCATCTGAAAAGCAACCACACTAGTATCTGCTCGCTAACAGCTCAAGGCGTCAGCCACAACATTGGCTTTGCCAGGATGATACTCCAAAGAGAAATCATAATCCTTCAATAACTCGAGCCATCTCCTATGCTGCATATTCAACTCTTTCTGATCAAAGAGATACCTCAAACTCTTATGATCAAAATACAAAGTGAACCTCTCACCATATAGGTAATGCCTCCACAGCTTCAATGCAAACACTATGGTTGCCAGCTCCAAATCAAACACAGGGTAATTGTCCTCATGCACCTTAAGCTGCCTAGATGCATATGCAACCACTTTATCCTTCTGCATCAACACACATCCCAGACCCAAGAGTGATGCATCAGTATAAATCACAAACTCTTTCCCAGGAGCTGGAAGGATAAACACTGGAGTTGTAGTCAGCTTTTTTTTCAACTCACTAAAAGCTTTCTCACAGGCATCCAACCACGAGCAGTTATGGTGGAAAAGTCCTTCATGAACTTCCTATAATAACCAGCCAAACCCAAAAAGCTACGAATCTTTGTCACTGTGATAGGTCTCGACCAACCAATGATCGCCTCAACCTTAGCAGAATCAACTGAGATACCCTTTGCATTAACCACATGACCCATAAATTTCACCTCAGCCATCCAGAAATCACACTTGCTTAGCTTGGCATACAACCTATGCTCCAACAATGTCTGCAAAATAACTATGAGATGACGCTCATGATCCTCTCTAGCCTTAAAATAAATTAGGATATCATCGATGAAGACTATAATGAATTGGTCAAGGTACGGTCTGAATACCCTCTGCATCAGATCCATGAACATAGCTGATGCATTAGTCAACCCGAAGGGCATCACCAAGAACTCGTAATGTCCATACCTCATCCGAAAAGTAGTCTTCGGAACATCCTCATCGCTTATCCTCAACTGATGGTACCCAGATTTCAAGTCAATCTTCGAAAAGAACTTGACCCCAATCAGTTGATTAAACAAGTCATCAATGTGTGGAAGAGGATATTTGTTCTTCACAGTCACTTTATTCAACTGACGATAGTCTATGCACAATTGAAGACTCTTATCGTTCTTCCTGACGAACAACACAGGTGCTTTCTAAGGTGACATACTAGGAGAAATGAATCCCTTGCCCATCAGCTCATCAAGCTGGGCTTTGAGTTCATTCAACTCTTTTGGTGCCACTCGATATGGTGGGATGAAAATGGATTTTCTCCTGGGCAATATCTCAATGATAAAGTCTACCTCTCACTTAGGCGGCAAGCCAGGTAACTCATAAGAAAAAACCTCTGGGTACTCGTAGACTACTGGAATGTCTGCTAACTGAACGCCCTGACCCACATCATTCACTGGTCTTAAATCAGCCATTGTAGCAACCTCATCATTAGTGGCCAATCTACCCTGGGTAGGTGGTCTAGATGCAGTCCTGCCTAAAAAAACAAAGATTGGTTGTCTAGGTATCTAAAAGACAACCCTCTTGCCGAAGCAATCAATGTGAGAGTAATACGCTACCAACCAATCCATACTCAATATGGCATCAAACTCGAGGAACTCTAAGACTCTAAGGTCAACAAACATCTCATGGTCCTCGAATCTAACAATGCATCCCACACATACCATGTTAGGGTAAATCTTCTTACCAGCCGCCGTACTCCAAATCAATGGCGTACTAGTCCTAACAGGTGATAGTCTCAATCTATCTACCACACTACTAGAAATAAATGATAAGGTTGAACCAGCATCAATCAAGACAAACATCAAGGTATCGCAAATGTTGATTGTACATTCGATTAGCTGCTTACTGGACCCAGGATTTGCTTGTGTAACAACTTTGGCCGGCTCTCTGGTAGGAGTTGGTGTAGGGCTAAACTATGTGGCAGATGTCCTCAATAGACACTGGCTCCTCTTGTGTCCCAGAGCTCCACAACCAAAGCAAACTATCGGCCTCGACACTCTAAGTGCTGAAGATGCAACCTGCGACTCTGCTTCGACTGTCTACTATCCACTGTGCCTAACTGAACTCTCCTGCTGCTGAGGCCTGCCTAACATCTACACGCTCTGGCCTGGTACTGGTGGTGTAACTATCACTTGAGCGGAGGCTACAAACACCTCATAACCACTGCTACTGTACCTCGACCTTTTGTTCTTTCAACCCTTCCTATCACCAAAATACTGACCCGCTAACCCTGCCGGCTGTGTCTGGACTGAAGGAGCTGCAGGTGTTTGTACTGATGTCTTCATCCGGGAATAAGCCTTTGCAGTCTCAAAGTCAACCGCCTGCATCATCGCCTGGGCGTAAGTCTGCACCACAGCAAGTGCCAAACCCTGACGGATACGGTCGCAAAACCCATCTTGTATGCTTTGCATGCGAAGGTAGTCAGTCGATACCATCTCATGAGCGAAGAGTGACAAACAGTTAAACTCCTGCTCATACTCCCTCATTGACCGACTGCCCCGGGTCAGGTGTATGAACTCGGTCCTCCTCTGATCACTCTCTGACCTTGGATAGAACTCCTCATGGAAGAGTTCTTTAAACCTGGTCCATGTCTGGATCTCATCAACCGTGCAACCCAATCTCAGCCACCAATCATCAGCCTTCTCGACGAGCTTGAACGTGGCCAACCTCACTCTGCCAACCTCAAAAGCCTGCATGTCATTGAAGATAGTCTCCATCTTCCTGCGCCATCTTTCAGTTGTTTCTATGCACAGACCTCTAGGAAACTCCGTCAGGCCTATGATCCGGAAGGCCTTCATGACCTTCTCATATCTCCCAGACTCAGTTCTCTACTCTGGAATTCCCACAGCCTGAGTCTGTCACGCCTGGGTTGCACACAGTGCCCCCCTACCAAGGGTGATGAGTACCCCCGCAGGGCATACTCCAGCCATTATATACCATATAATATTGTCACATCCCAATACATAACACACCACAGCGTCCATACTATTCACTGATAAATAGTGCAGGGCCTCCCCCAGATTCAAAGTCACAACCTCATAAAGTTTGATTTCGCAATCTGAGTAGCCACTACCATCTAGAGGGGTTATTTTGGACGAATAAGATATCAATAGTTATTTTGGATTGTTAATATATTTGACAATGATATATATATATATATATATATATATATATATATATATATATATATATATACTTGGACAATGGAATGTTTGATTAACGAATGACAATGATGGTATTTTGGATTATGGTATACATGGATGGAATGAGGATATATATATGGAAATGATATGATTTGTGATATATTAGGTTTTGTGAAATGTCATTTTATGGGGACATGCTGTCAAAATTTTAAAACTTGTGGGAATTATTGTGAATGTCCGTTGTGGCTGACAATGTATTATATACTGTATATGGATATGTACAGTGTATCGTACACTGTGCCGGTCATGACGTCAGCCTAAGTCAGGGGCGTCATGACACATTCGGTACCTCAGCCTAAACCTCGACTGGAATCGCAGCTGGTCCAGCTCTGTCTCCACCCACAGCCATTCCACACTATTATGTTCTCCCTTAATTGGAACACCCTGCTGTGGCTGCCTGTTGCCCTGAACCTGGGCAAGCAATGCTAGAATTTGAGCCTCCTACTGCTATATCTGGTCCTGATCGAGCAGCCTTCTGAGCAGCAAGTAAGGCCTTAATCTGTCTAAACCGCTCATCCGGGTCCATGGTTGATTCTGTTCTTCCCTCTCTTGTAAATCTAAAATTCACAAATAAGGTAAATTCCATCAGAATCACAATCCATGGGAATTGTTATCCCTAAGACAACTACCCATAATCATACCCATAAAAGAAATCATAATATCATGTAAGTCTTTTGATCTTTTAAAGGTTTTTAAACCTAATACACTATCTCTGATACTACAAATGTCACGACTCACGATACGTGATGTCATGACCGGCACGAAACCCCTGGGTATACCCTCTGGCGATACACCCGACATCCCGTCAGCCTAACATAATACAAATCCCATAAAATAATCCTAAGTAAACATCCATCTAAACATGATTAACAAATAAATATTACATCTCCAAAAATACCAAGTATAAAATTCCAAAGTCCAATTTTATACGAAACCATACACATCCCATCTAAGTATTATGTATATACCATAGGTGTTAATTTGTACATCTTAACAAAATACAAAAAAAAAAAACAAAATGTACAACACCTACATCAACAAAGAGTCCGGAAAATGCTCCGCAGTCAAGCTTTCCCCTTTCCTTTCCTATCAGAACTTGAAATGATAAGAAAGACGTATGAGCTACAACAAGCTCAGTGAATGTCTCCTACAAGTGGCAAGACATGTGCATTTAAGTGAATGTCTCCTACAAGGGAATGAGTTGAGTTATAACCTGGTTGGTGGTGACTCACCTGCTCGGTGCCTCGGACCTGAAAGAGAAAGGGGGGGAAGAGCTGGCTATCGTGAGGAACACCAGTGTGGTGCCGACACAAACCCTTTGAAGCCTAAGTCAGATTCCGATTGAATTTATATAGAAATCATTGTTTTTGGATTCGTGAATTGCATACCTTGTCGATGGAGAATGTAGAGTATTTGGCCAGAATTGGTAAGTAGTTGTCTTGTCGTGATGTACGCCCAGAGTCCCTGGCATTACGTCTTAGATCCATGGAGTTTGCCTTACATGGCGCCTTGCCTTTTATTCCCTTTATGAGCTGGGTGTACCAAGCTCATTGGACTTTGTGTTTTATGTCAAAAATCATCTACTGATTGTGTAGTCTGGAACCGGTCGGTAGGTGCCGCCCTATTTCCACGTAGTTTCTGCTTTTTGTTCGTGTCGTGTTGCTTTTGTCATTTCATTCTGCTCGGTAGTGGCTGACCAGCGTTTGGGTTGAGCAGACATTAAGTCTGTTTTATTCTTACGCGACACGTGGACAAAGGGACGAGCTGATTGGGAGCCAGCTCGGTATGTCGATCAAAATGGCTCAACATTCATCAAATTCTAAATTTGAATACAAATATTAAAGGAAAAACTGTTAAAATTACAAATTCTCCAAGTGCACTGGGGTTTCGATATACTCACATGACAAAGAAAGATAGATTGATGGGAAATGATTTGAGAATTTCACTCATTTTAATTCTTGTGATATCTTAAATTTGATCAACATATACATGGCAGTGAAGATACAATGTTGGTAGTCAATTGTAAACTAACTCTATTGCCAAACCACACTTTTGGTCGCTAATCCACACTCTTGGCAGTACCAAATCCAGTGAAGGTGTCCTTGTGTAATTTTTGGTTTAAAATCTAGAACTTATGTTAATAACATTGATTTTTGCTGTTAATGTCAAGTCAATCCCTGTACATTTATAGTTGTTTTTCAGTATTGAAACATCTTGGATTTTGGTAACTGTATCTTTGACCATTTAATATGTTCGTTAGATTTGTGAAAGCTGGACTTGATTATAAATTAAAATGGCCATTAAATCATTTAATCTCTTGGCAATTTTAGATTAAGGAAGCTAAATAATCTAGGTAAAATATTGTGCGTAGAAGCCAAATAACAAACACACAAGCCCAAATATGTTACAACCTATAATCAGATCTAAAACAAATTCCCATTACTCACAAAGTGCTCTTATACAAATTTCAAATTCTCACACACACCTATCATTCACCCTAATGAGGGTTTATATAATACTAAGTGTTCGGATTAGTTTTCAACACAATTAGAAAAGTTTTCAATTTAGACGAGAAAACTAATACACTAGAAAACTAATAAACAAATAGAATTAACTTATTGGCTGGACCGAACTACCCAATATATAACAATCTCCTCCTTAGCGAGGACCACTTTAATCATATTATCCAAATACCAAATTCTCATCTCCCACATGTGCCTGAAGGCACTCATTTTAGAATGATATCCTTATAAGTGCATATGCATTCACATCTGCAACAACTGGGAGTGCATATGCATCCATATCTGTAAAATGTGCAAATCGCTTACTTTTCAATCTTTGTCCCTTAGCTACAACTGATTTCGACCACTTTAAGGACTCAAGCAGGAACATTATCAACTATGCCAACTCCACCTAAAACTGTACACCCTTGAAAAAAATACAAGTTATTCTTCCTAATTCCTGTCATCACCACCAATGCATCTCGCACAATATTGAAAACACCAGCTTCAATGGTGACTTCGAAGCCCTTAGATTCTAATGCACCCACAAAGATAATACTCTTCTTCAAATATGGCATTTTTCGTACTTCTGTCAAATTTCTAATTGTTCCATCATGCAATTTCAACTTGATTGTACTTATCCATTTGGTTTTACATGTATTGTTATTACTCATAAAAATTGAACAACTATCACACTTTTCAAGATTGAAAAATCAATCTCTGTTAGGACACATAAGATAAGTACAACCCGAATCCAAGATCCACTCATCAAATCGACATACCAATGATGAACAACTCAGAATATAATTAGAACCTATATCATCCTCAACATGTGCAACATTCGTACCGACATTGCTTTTTTTTTTTTGTATATCTTCTTACAATCCTTCTTCTAATGCCCTTTCTGGTGACAGAATGTGCATTCATCTTTTGACAAATTCCTTCTTTCTAAAGATCTTCTTCTCGATTTGAATTGAGATCTACTATATTCACCAGATTGTCTCTGATCCGATCTACCCCTTACAACTAGACCCTTTGCCTGAGGATCACTGACTAGAGACTTTTTCACTATCTCATTAAAAAAAAACGTAGCCGAAACATTATCAAAATCAAGCGTTTCCTTCCCATAAAGCAAAGTAGTGGCCAAGTAGTCATATGACACAGGAAGCGAACAAATAAGGAGTAGAGCTTTATCTTCATCATCCACCTTCTAATCAATATTTAACATATCAAAAACAATTCCATTAAATTCATTAAGGTGCTCATTTATAGTTGTACCTTCTTTTATTCGGAACATGTACAACTTCTTTTTCTTATACAACCTATTTGTAAAAAACTTAGTCATATACAAGCTTTCTAACTTAGACCAAAGTGTCGCAGATTTCTCGTACTTGACACTATTCGTGATCTCCATTCTCAAACACAGTCTAATAGTATTGAATGCTTGCAAATTAAACTCTGCCCAATATTCATTTGACATATCTGCTGATTTTCCACTTGGGCCCTTTAAAGCCTTGTGTAAATGCTGCTATATCAAGATGTCTTGAACTTGCACTTGCCACAAGCCAAAATCGTTCTTGCCATCAAATTTTTCCACCTCAAACTTTGCATTCGATACTCATGCAATGTTGCTCGCCATAATGATCTCTTGAGAATAATTCTACAAACTTCCAAGTAAACCCAAAGCACAAATCTTCACCAATCCAAACGGTGATTAAAATAACCACCACATGATTACTTATTGAGAAAATCGATTACTTGAATCCAACTCTTGGATAACAATTGATCCAATTCTCAGAAGCAAGATACACCACAATATCACAATATCACTTGACAGTAACATAAAAATATCCAAAAACCACTCCTAAATTAAATTAAATAATATGTTACCCAAAGTTGATTACCATGGTCAAACTATTTGAGTACGCCACCGACTTGAGTACGCCACCAATTTTGAGTTATTTAGTACTTACTTGCACCAACACAATCTCAGCGCACAAGTCGAAAATTCCAAACAGTATTAATCTACAATGATGACAGAAAGAACTTGCGTCACGGTAACAATGGCAAAACGATCCTAAGTACAAACTCCGAGCGCATCAATGCAAATCAAACCCAATCTAGAAACCTAAGCTTTGATACTAATTTCTGTGCAGCGGAAGCCCGAATTATAAACGCAGAAACCCAAACGATGCAAATGAATGTAAAAAAAATACACAAGTAAGAACACACAGATTTACGTGTATAACACCCCGTAGTTTTAATTTAATACATATGTTAGCTTACGCGTATATTGAAATATATAATACGTGTATACGTATGTACATATGAGAATACATGTTAAATACCTAAATTGAGTGTAAATGAAAGATATAAATTGAATTAAGTGAAATGTAATGGTATACATTAAATTAAGTAAATAGCATTATTAAAGGGTATTAGTAAATAAATGGTGTAAATTAAATATGTGAGTTTGGGTAATTTAATATGAAAGTTGTTTATTAAAGGAAGTTGAGGAGCATGGGATAATATTTAATAAGATGCTCATCTTAATCCATTTATCTTTCACTCACTCTCTAGTGCTCTTTTTTTTTTTTTTAAAGGAAAGTGAAGGAAAGAAGAGAAAGACAAACAAGAGAAAATGAAAAAAAGGGTGTCGGGGAAAAACAGTGTTATTCTTGATTGATTCAGGGTTCTAATAAGCCATTTTCACTTTCTTTCGTCGCAAAATTGATCTTTAAGTTACGTGTGACAGTCCTACCGGTGTAATTTTTACTATAGGAGGTGTTTTCAAAAATGGGATTTGGATGCACTTTGAGTGAAAATACGTATATTATGACTCTCCTATAGTTGCGTAGACCTTGAATATGTGATTTTTGTGTGTCACATAAAGTTATTGGTGTCGGTATAGTCGTCATAAGTCAAATTTAATATTGGAGACCTTTAGAACTATGTCAAACTCTGATGAAATTCTAGTTTGAAACCATAGAATTGTAGATGACTGAATTTTGGACGTTTTGATACCAAAACTGTGATTTTTGAATATGATCAGTTGATATTTTTAATAATTGACTGAACGAATCCGGTTAATAAAAACTTGGATATTAGTGGAAATATGGTTAAAAATTAAGTATGTTTATATTGTACATTGCTTTCGAAATAATCATGAGGGTTGTGTAAAATATTTGGGATGCTCTCACGTAATTTGTAGACCGAAATGAAATTATGAGAATTCATTGTATGAATTGGGGAGTAAGAATTAAATGATTAAATGAATAGAATGATTTGATAATTAATTTTGTATTATATGGAATGGTTATATATGACAGGATTATAGTGTGGATTGAATATGAACAATGAACAGTAGAGTGGGTGTAGAGAGTAGGTTTACATTATACTACAGTGAATATTTCTCTACTATGGTTATTTTATATATGATATTATAGATATAAAATGCATTTGATTGAATAAACATATTATGTACTGTACAAAAGTTAAATTCATGAAATGTTTTGATTAGGGAGCATGTTTTAAACTTGCAAGAACAAGTTAGAACATGAGATCATTTTCTGGAATTAGTCCCGCATGAGTAAATGGTAAAACTCATGGGCTGAGCGACATTCCTGATTAAGGAAATGTTTCTTAATTCGAAATGATTTTATTGAAAATGTGTAATGGGAGAACTATGACTACCCTCGTTGAAGTCAAATGAGGGGTTAGTCCCACTCTTTTGTTTGAGAGGAGGGAGATGAATATAAATGTTTAAAATAATGAATGTGTGTTTTAAAAATGATTGCGCAGGAGCTATAATGATCATGTGTGTTATTTAATTTCCTATTACATTTTCATTTATAAATGGAATTGTTCACCAGTCATGTTTTATTTATTAATGTATATATATAATGTTATAGTTAAAAATATTCACTAAGCTTGTGGTAGCTCATTCTATCTTCTCAACATTTCAGGAAAAGATCCTAAAGGCAAGGGAAAAGCTTGTGAGGAGTAGCTGTCTCTTATTGTTGTTGATGTAGGTGTTGGAGAAGATTTATATTTATTTTGAGTTATCATATGTATATATAACACTCTTATGCTATGTATATATATCACATAGATGGGTATGGCAGTGGATACTATGGATGAATGTACATGATTATTTATGATAAAATGTTGTGTAGTTAGATACAAGGATATTTTGGGTTATGATGTTATGAGATATTATTTATATAATATATCTGTGGTTTATGATTATGATGAGCTTGGATTGTGAATGTTTTTACTTGTGATAATTAGGATTGTGATAGTCAATAATTATGGGGAGATTATGCCAAAAGTTTTATGAAAATTGATGATACATAAGGATAGCTAACATAGTATCATATTCGTCGGTGTGACATATGTGATATTATATATCGGTCCTGACGTCACTCATACGGAGTGGGTTGCGACAACATGGTTCGATGAATATATTCACCTATGTCTATGGGAGATGAAAATCAATCTACTAAATATCGTACACACCTATCACACACCCCAATGAAAGTTTATATAGTACTAGGTGTTCGAGTTAGTTTCTAACATAAATAGGAAAGTTTCTAATTTATACTAGGAACCTAATAGGGTACTAGAAAACTAATACACAAAATAGAAATAACTTATATATTGGGCTGCACCAAGCCACCCAATATATAACAAATGGCATGTATAAAAAGTTTGATTGTGATGGTTTGGGGTATATCTTCACAAAAAATGACAAAAGAAGTAAAAGAAATATAAGCTAACTTAAAAAGGTAATAAGCTATATATATATATATATATATATTCATCTTTTGTTTTTTTTTTTTTGTTATTCAAGGGATTCAACAACAAATACTTGAGGTATGCTAAAACATCCCAAAAGAAATGAACCCAAACTAATAACACGAGTTACTGCGGTAAGAAATTAACTCAATATTCCCTCCGACCAGGCCATGTATGACCACTTTTACCTTTTACTTATGCTTGAGATGGTATAAAGATGGGATGCTTTGTTCGTTTCTGAAGAAGTCATCTGGATCAACCTTGCTCTTCACTTGTACTAATTTCTCAAAGTTCCACTTGAAGTACTTTCGACCCCAACGCTTTGCTTGTGAGTAAGTTGTAGTGCCATTAAAACTGTTATGTCCCAAATCAAGATCCCTCAAGTTCAAGAAAGCAGTTCTTGGAAACTTTGAAACATAAGGAGTCATATACTTATACAACTCTCCTATCCACCTTAAGTGTTTCTCTTTCACTTCTTCTTTATCATTTGGATTCCAGTACGTATTATAGTTGATCAGATACAAGTTCCCAGCTCTATGTGGGAATGCGATTTTGTGCTCCGAAACCTCGTTCATTACCCCGCCCCAAGGAGTGATCACCATCTCCGGCCTTTCTTCTTCTAAGAACCTCTTCCAAATCCCTTCCAACGCAGCTTTCGGAAGCGGTTTCTTCACAAAATCTGATTTTCCTTTGAACGTAGACCTGTAGAATTGGATGGTCCTGTTTAGTAAAATTTCCTTCGGTGTTCCGCTTGGGAATAAACCGGTATAGCTTACCACCGACTCGATCCAACTTTCTTCCTTGCAGTCCTCCTTCTTCAGTCCAAGTTCGGGGAAGTATTCTTGCATCAACTGAAGTAACTGATCAGCATGTCCTAGGAATATGATTTGGAAAGCAACCTGCACAGTTTTTCCTTTTCCTGGAGTTGTGCTATTCACCAAAGTGACGTGAAGCGAAATGTAAAGTTCTTTAGGAACCTTATTACTAGCAATAGTTTGCCACTTGTGAACAAGCTCAGTTGCATTTTGTTCTAGGGTTTTAAAAATGAAGGAAGTAGTCACAATACTTGGAACAGGAACCAACTCGATCTTATATGCAAGAATTACACCAAAACTAGCTGCTCCACCTCCTCTAATGGCCCAAAAAAGACCTTCTCCCATGGCTTGTCTATCGAGAAGGTCTCCTTTAGCGTTTAATAATCGGGCATCCACGACATGATCCGCTGCCACACCATATTTCCTCGTCATCGAGCCGATCCCAGCTCCACTAATATGTCCGCCGGTGCCAACAGTAGGACAAGCCCCCGCTGTAAAGCCATAAACTGGACTTTTCAATGCAATTCCATAATAAAGTTCCCCGAGCGTTGCACCGGCTTGAACCCATGCAGTTGCACTATTATTTGTTATATCGACGGTGATGGTTCGAAGGTTGACGAGGTCGATGATGACGAATGGGACGTCCGCTGTGTAGGAGAGGCCTTCGTAGTCGTGGCCACCGCTTCGGACTCGGATTTGGAGGCCAGTTTTCTTTGCACAAAGAGCTGCAGCTTGAACTTGGGATTCTTGGGAGGGAGTGAGGACGAACTGAGGTTTTGGGGTGGTGGGTGACGTGAATCTTAGGTTTTGTATGGCAGATAGGAGGATTGATGTGTAGGAAGCAGTTTGTGGTGTGTATACCAGAAGTTTCGAATTGGAATTATTTTTCAAGGCAAGGCATTGAATGAAATTTTCATGAGTTGATGAATTTGATGAAGAAGCAGCAGTTGTTGTAGTAACTGTGGAGAGAAGAATAGAAAGAAAAAGGATTGAACACCTAAAACTCTCCATTTGATATCTCTATGTATTGCAAGATGAAACTCACCTTGGCTTCACTTATTATATATAGTGATCTGATAAGCAATGATTAAGCAATGAAACTCACCTTGGCTTCACTTATTATATATAATGATCTGATAAGCAATGATTAAGCAATGAAACTCACCTTGGCTTCACTAAAATGGGCAAATTTGTAAATAGTTTTTTCAGTGCAACGGTCAAATTTTTGTTGATTCCACCCTTCTATAGATATCTCCGCCAATGTCATATTGACATCTTCATAGATTATTAACCACCAATGATCATATTGACTGGACGGCGGACGGTGGGGATGATTTTCACTGTTAATTACTTGTGGGTGATGAGTAACTTCCTAATATATATATATGATTTTAGAATGTCATTCAAGTCATTATTTTAATTTGATCCATCTCGTTCCAACTTCCAGCTACTTGACCAATTTTTTTTTTTTATTCAATTTTTTTTTTCTTTTCTCCAGTGTTGTTTTTAAAAATCTTTTATTGATCAACATTTTTTTAATTGCAATTTTGTTGGAAATGGTCTTCATCAACTGATTGTGGAAAACTGTACGAGTAGTTTAGTCATCAAAAGAGAGGCGTGCACGGTTCCGTTTTGACCTAAAATCGAAACATAACCAAATTAATTCAATTTGCTTCAATTTGATTTGATCGATTTGCATTCAAGAATTTGTACATTATACATATATAAATAATACCTGAAATACATATTAACACTATATATATCATGTTAAAAACCACTCAATCCAAAATTTATAATTGTCAGATAAAGACCCAATTATATATATATATAAAGCCAAGATAGATATTAGATATTAACACTTCCCCTCTTATGCATGATGACACATGAACTAGATTTATACTAGAGAGGAAAGATATGATTAATAAACAAAATAAACAAGTAAATATGTTTGTAAGAAGGTCTGAACACGAAACCTCAAGAATAAAATTGTTCTGATACCATAATAGATTAATAGATGATGAAGAAAGAAGCATATCAGAGAAAAGATCAAACAAGAGATAATGATTTACGTGTGGTTTAGCTTTCACCTATATCCTTGGTGATAACTGGTTCTTGCTCTTTTCCATTGATTTTTTACATATACACTCGTCATTTTTATATACAAGTCCAACCAACAAGAAGGAAAACACCAAATAAAGAAACAGAAGAATAAAGAAAAGAAAGGTAAAAGGAAATTTGTATCTATCCCAAATATTATAGGGAGAATAGATGGGGGTTGAGATTGAGATACCAATCTGGATCATTTAGGACACCAATAATAAAAACTTTGTAATATTCCATCATATTAAAAGCGTTAACATCTTCCTATTTAATAAATATATAAAAAATATGTTGTACACAAATTTAATAAATCAAAGCCTGCATTTAATGTAGGAAAATGTTAATCTAACTTCATTTAATATGTTCATTAAATGAGTATGCTGAAATCTCGAGGTATGTAATAGATGATCTAATGAATATGAATCTGACCAACAAGTGGTAGCTCAGTTGGTTGAAGAACTGAGTATAAGTAGAGGTTGAGGTCCAGGTCTCGAGTTTGAGCCTGAGCGTGATCCCATTTATCTGCCCCTGTCAGGAGGGCCAGCTCAAACTTCTATGTCATGGCCGAGTTCGGGAGGATTAGTCTCGCCCAAAGGGAATGAGGACATCTTTCGGGTGCCAGAAAATCGTTAATTAAAATAAATAAATATAAATGTGTAGTTGTATTGTAGTTGTATTTTTTGTAGTTATGCTCGTCCCAATTTAATTAATTCGTATCATAATCAAAGTATTGTTATTCAAATAAAATAACCATTAATAACAAAAATAAAAAAAGATTAATTATTACAAATAGTTAAAAAAAAGGAAAGAAACATAAGGTATGATTCGGTTCAGTTTGATCAATTTTTTAAATATGACAAGGAGACTGCAAAATGACTCAAAATAATTCCCCTGCATGCTGATGTAACAAGTTTCCTTATCACCACGTCATTAAATAGAAAAAGGAAAATAAACAAGTACCGGAGTGTTTCGCTTAAAACTATTTTAATATAATAAAATACTATATATGCAAGGAAGTGGAAATTAGTTAAAAACTAAAAATACTAATTTACCCTTGTCATCATTTGAAAAATAACTTTTTTCCAATAAAACATAGCATTTGTTGTAAAATGAAAGGGAAATTACTATAAATCATCAAATAAAAAAAAGACAAGCTAAGTACAAGAAATAGAGAAATAGGAAGAAATTTTATTTTCATATTAATCTCATATTTTATCTAAATTATATATAAATCTTGTATATGTTGTTTACAATTCAAGTACCACCTTATATATATATATATATGGCTCTTGGCCGTAATGAGGGGTTTAGTACATAAATCTAATAATTAAAAAATTAATTCTATTGGTTACAAAGTTAATTCTATCACTAATTTTAAAGTTACAAGACTCATATAATAAATAGGAGGTTAACAGCTTTTCTGGGTAATTTAAAAACAGAGTCTTCACCATTAATTGTCAAAATATTCTTACTATTATGACATATATATATATATATATTATATGATATAAATATAGTTCACAAAAATATTAATGGGTAGCTAGAATATATCCTGATAAATGGGCAACTCATTAATTAATAAAGCATAGAAATTAAGTTGGGATTATATATTAATTATAAGAGATCTATAGCAAGTTCAAACTTCAAAAATTCCAAATGATTGATTAATTCGAGTTACGTATATAACTTTATTGGTTGTTGAGGTAATCAGTCATTAAACAAATAAACAAATAATCTTATCTTAATATTGTACGTCAATCACTTCAATCAATCAATATATATATATATAATAACATAATTTGAGTTATTACCGTGTCCAAAACTTTATTTATATTATTATTATTTTTTTGTTTTGACCCTTGACCTCCAAGTTTGCTTGCCCGTATATATGTGAATTTTAATTGGTTTGAATATATAAGAGCAGCTTATAATGTGATTCAGATCGCAAAATTGAATTTAGATTTGCGGGTCCCTTAGTGAAAACGTACATTTTTTTTATTTTTTATTTTGGTCAAAAGAAGAAATCGAATTTCATTGCCAATAAGAGAATCAAAAGATTCCACAGATCAACAGACTGAATTTAGGGTGCCCCATAAACATGATTCCCCGGATTTAAGAGGTTTTCAAGCTAGAATATGAGCTCTCCTATTCTGAGAACGAGAAATATAATAACAATTAACAGAATTAACAGTATCACATAAAACTTTTATATCACCCAAAATTGGAGCTAATGCATCTAGTTCACAAAACCCATCTGTCAATTTCTGGATGATAAGCTTTGAATGAGAAAGCACACTGATTGTTGGATATTTATATAATATGTAGCCTATATATATCATTAATTATGTGTTATAAACTATCTAAAGAACTAACCCATTTAAAGTTATTTAATAAGGTTTAAGTTATTGAGCTTAGTAACATCTCATAGGGTACGAGTTTCATAATGTATAAATATCAAAAGCCTTATTTCTAATTTTATGATGAGCCAAAATAAAAAATAATGAAACTTAGGGTTTTATAAATGGTTATGGTCCCCCAAATTATACGTATGATTCTTTTTTGATATCCCATCATCAAGAAAAGGGAGAACCCATTCTTTAGAAAATCCATGCGTATCAATTTGAAAGATCAAGAACTGCAAAAACCACAATCAAGATCGTTTTTGTGGATTCAGGTATGCTTCCACATTTAATTTATTCTTCTTGATGATTGAACATGAAGGATCCATGTTTGATGATAGTTTTCAAAAAGTTTAAGGTTTTACACAACAAGCAAGTGCTTTTTTTTTTTTTTTTTTCAAGATTTAAACATTATTGGTACTAGTTCTTTATCGCTTGTTGATAATGTATATTTGCTTGATACGGTTGCCTCATATAATGAAACCTTGCATATAAGTACACGACATATAAAGAAAAAAATTAACCAATGACAATTCTGCTACATTATGACACAAACGGTTAGGTCATATATCTAAACAAAGAATTGAAAGACTTGTGTCAAATGAAATTCTTGATCCCCTTGATTTAACATACTTTCAAGTTTGTGTTGAGTGTATAAAGGGGAAACAGACAAACGAGCTATGCGGTATCTACAGAGAACAAAAGCCTACACGCTCACCTATCGGAGATAAGATCATTTGGAGATTAAAGGATATTCTGATTCTGATTTTACTGGATGCCAAGACAGTAAAAGATCCACATCGGGCTATATTTATTTGCTGGCCAGAGGAGCTATTTCCTGGAGGAGTGCTAAGTAGACACTCATAGCTTCTTCCACTATGGCTGTTGAGTTCATAGCCTGTTATGAGTCATCTAATCATGGGATATGGTTGCGGAATTTTGTCACTGGATTGCGTGTTGTGGATGGTATTGAAAAACCATTAAAGATATATTATGACAATAAGTTGGCAATGCTGTATTCCAATAACAATAGAAGCTTTATAAAGTCGAAGCACATAAACATTAAGTTTCTTGTTGTTAAAGAAATAGTTCAAAGTGGTTAGGTGTCTATAAAACATATTGGGACTAACTCCATGGTTGCGGGTCCATTTACTAAGGGATTCCCACTTAAGGTCTTTCATGAGCACACTACTCATATGGGTGTTGAAGCATTTGATGATATGTTGGTTTAGTGGGAGTTTGTATTTGGATGCTTTTCAGCTATAAACATGCACGTGGTGGATAGATTCCGGTGAAACAACTCACATTAGTGTGTTTATGCAGGGTTACCTGAGTTGCCGAAAACTTAGTAATGGAGAAAAATACATCTATGTTGATGACGACAAGCCGGTGGAAATAGAGGCAATAGAAACTTTTCGATTATTGTTAAGAAATGGATTTTATTTGGATTTGAATGAGACTTTCGTTGTACCGTCATTTAGACAGAATTTGATTTATGTTTTTGTTTTGGATAAGTTTGGATATTGTTGTTCATTTGGAAATGGGATATTTAGTCTTTTTCATGATTCAAAATTGGTTGGTACCAGTTCTTTGTCAGGTTACGATAATCTATATTTGTTTGACGCAATTGGCTTTTTTAATGAATCCTTGCATATAAGTACACGAGGTGTAAAACATAAATTAACCAATGAGAATTCTGTTGCGTTGTGGCTCAAGAGATTAGGTCACATCTCCAAAAGGAGAATTGAGAAACATGTGTCCGACGAAATTCTCGATCCCCTTGACTGTACAGATTTTGATGTGTGTTAATTTCATAAAGGAGAAATAGACAAACGTTAGGATATTAGGTGCCAACATGACTTTAGACGTCTTAGAACTTGTACACACAAATATTTGTCGGCCATTCCCTACGGCTTCTTGGAATGGTCTAACGTTCACGTTCATAGACGATTTTTCACGATATGGCTACCTTTATCTCATCCATGAGAAATCACAGTCATTGGACATGTTCAAGAATTTTAAGGCTGAAGTTGATAACCAACTCAACAAAAGAATTAAAAGTATCAAATCTAATCGCGGTGGTGAGTACTACTGCAGATATGACAGATCAGGGGAACAATGTCCAGTACCATTTGCTAAATTCCTAGAGTAATGCGGTATCGTCCCACGGTACACCATTCCAGGTTCGCCTAGCACGAATGGTGTTGCTGAAAGACAAAATAGAACACTTAAAGACATGGTGGGGAGTATGCTTAGTCATTCTACCTTGCTAGAATCACTCTGGGGAGCTTTAAAAACTGTAGCATATATACTCAACAGAGTTCCAACTAAAGCAACTGCTAAGACCCCTGAGGCAAGGCCTTATAGGCCAAATGAAAAGAAACTGAACTCAAGGATGATCAATTGCTATTTTGTTAGTTATTCTGAGAGATTCAGGGGTTACAAGTTTTATGATCCCACAACTAAATTAATTTTCAAGACTGAAAATGCTTGTTTCTGTGAGGATGTTGAGTTTGTGGGGAGAGAAAGGGTTAAAGATTTTGTCTTTAAAGAGAAATATGTTGATATTTCTCCAATTGCTATTGACAATGATCAGGATAAGATTTCTATTTGTGACATTGTTCAAGAAGCAACTCAGGATCAAGATAATGTCATTGAGCCTGCCGTTCAAGTTCAAGAAGTTGTTCCAGAAGAACAAACTCTACAACCTCAAGAACCAATGTCATTAAGGAGATCCACCAGAGAGAGTAGAAGTGTGCTTTCAGAAGATTACATCGTATTTCTCCAAGAACATGAGGTTGACATTAGAGTGGTGGAAGATGATCCAATAGCCTTTCGTCAAGCCATGAAAAGTTCCAACTCTCAAAAGTGGATTGATGTCATGAATGAAGTGATCAAGTTCATGAAGGACAACGACGGATGGAATCTTGTCCCATTGCCTGAAATTGCGAAACTTATTGGTTGCAAATGGATATTTAAGACCAAGAGGGATTCAA
Organism: Paratinospora sagittata; assembly: GCA_035771175.1. Taxonomy (NCBI): domain Eukaryota; kingdom Viridiplantae; phylum Streptophyta; class Magnoliopsida; order Ranunculales; family Menispermaceae; genus Paratinospora; species Paratinospora sagittata. The sequence goes on from CM069589.1 coordinate 37,671,914, forward strand.
AGGGCGATGTGAAGAGGTACAAGAAATGTCTTGTCGCGAAGGGCTTCACATAGAAATAAGACATCGATTATAAATAAACTTTCTTTCTGGTTTCATCAAAAGACTCTTTTAGGACCATAATGGCTTTGGTGGTGCATTTAATCTTGAGTTACATCAGATGGATGTTAAGACTGCGTTTCTCAATGGTGACATTGAGGAGACAATTTATATGGTGTAGCCAAAAAAATTTGTATCGGGCGATGCAAAGTAAATGGTTTACAAATTAAAGAAATCCATCTATGGACTTAAGTAGGGGTCTTGTCAATGGTATTACAAATTTTACCAAGTTATCATCTCGTTCGGTTTTAAGATGAACGCAGTTGATGATTATATATACCAAAAGTTCAGTGGGAGTAAGCACATGTTTTTGATTTTATATGTCGATGACATACTGCTTGCCAACAATGATATAGGCTTATTGCACAAAACCAAGAAATTTCTATCAAAAAAATTTGAGATGAAAGATCTTGGTGACGCATCTTTTGTATTAGGGATACAGATACACCGGGATCTCTCTCGGGTATTCTTGGATTATCACAAAAGAGCTATATCGGAAAGGTTCTTAAAATATTTGGCATGTAGGATTGCAAACAGGTGACACTCCTTTGGCTAAGGGAGATAAGTTCAGTTTAAGTCAATGCCCCAAAAATGACTTTGCGATTAAAGAAATGTAGAAGATATTTTATGCTTCAGCTGTAGGGAGCCTAATGTATGCTTATGTTTGTAAGCGTTTGGATATTGTGTACATTGTGGGGATGCTAGGGAAGTACTTAAGTAACTCAGGAATGGATTATTGGAAAGCAACAAAACAGGTCATGCAATATTTACAGAGAACAAAAGATTACATGCCCACATATTGGAGATCGGATCAGTTAGAGATCGTTGGTAATTCTGATTTCGATTTTGCTAGATGCCAAGATAATATGAGATCCACATTGGGCTATATCTACCTGCTTGCTAGAAGAGTTATTTCCTGGAAGAGTGCTAAGCAGACACTCATAGCTTCTTCCACAATGGCAGCGAAGTTTATAGCATGTTATGAGACATCCAACCACAAAATATGGATACAAAACTTTGTCACTAGGCTGCGCATTGTGGATGGCATAGAAAGACCACTTAAGTTATTTTGTGATAATAAGTCAACAATTTTGTATTCCAATAACAACAGGAGCTGAACGAAGTCAAAGCATATAAACATCAAGTTTCTAGTTGTAAAAGAAAGAGTTCAGAATGGACAAATATTTATAGAACACATCAGGACAAACTCCATGGTTATGGATCCACTTACTAAGGGATTACCACCCAAGGTCTTTCATGAGCACATCGCTTATATAGGTGTTGTATCTCTTGAGGATATGTGGTTTTAGTGGGAGTTTGTATTTTACTTTTGTAACATGTTTCAATCAATTTATTTTAGAACAATAGACATCCATAAGAAATAATTGTACCAAAATTTGAATTTAAATCTTTTTTAAGTTTTTTGTTGTTTCATTTGCAAAAAAAAAAACAACTTTTTTTTGTTGTTCCCTCAGCAAAAGAAAAATAAAAAATGAAATCAACCATTTATTTATTGCAGAATGCATTTTTGACCCCCTTTTTTATAATGGTCGCCGACAAGAGACCAAACCTAGATTTCTTAATCCATAGACATGAATTCATGAATTAATTTAAACAAAATCAAATCTAAATCACATACATTCAATTCATGAATTCAAATCCACATATCCTTTTGAGATCCTTAAAAAATTATAACAAATGAATAAACTTTACGACAAGAACCATTCTCAATGTCATATAAAGACAAATATAACAAATCAACCATAATTGTTCTTAAATATAACAAATCAAATTTGGAAATTGTTGGATTCAAGAACCATTCTCAAACAATCACATCACAAATCAAATTTAGAAACTTGCTTCTCTATGATTCAACATGAAGAGACTCTGATACCATTTGTTGGATAAAACTTTAAACTTTATGAAAACTATCATCAAACTTGGATCCTTCATGTTCAATCATCAAGAAGAATAAACTAAATGAAGAAGCATACTTGAATCCATGGGAACGATATTGATTGTGGTTCTTACAGTTCTTGATTTTCCAAATTGATACATATGGATTTTCTAGAGAAGGGGCTCTCCCTTTTCTTGATGATTAGATATTGAAAAAGAATCATACGTATAATTTGGGGACCATAACCATTTATAAAACACTAAGTTTTCTTAATTTTATTTTGGTCAATCATAAAATTAGAAATAAGACTTTTGGTATCTATACATTATGAAACTCTTACCATGGGAGATGTCATTAAGCCCAATAACTTAAACTTTATTAGATCACTTTAAATGGGCTAATTCTTTTGATAGCCTAGAATACATAATTAATGATATATATAGGCCCACATATAAGATAAATATTCAACATTGATACCACCAACAAAACTCTGACAAGCTTCAAGACCCAAGCAAATGGCTATGGCTTCTGCGTGCTCCATGGACAAAGTACGACCAATGGTTTTGCACCTTGCCATTTTGATGTTGTTGTCAACATTCATCAGAACCCAACCTATTCCAGCTCTATGCATTCTTGGATCACAAGCTGCATCTATGAAAAGCTTCCAGCCTAACAATTGAGCAAACCCCATATCATGCTCCAACCTGACAGGGGATATACCTCCACTTAAGCTTGCCTCATTTGTATCTTGTGCACGACCAACTTGCATAAACTCATAAAAAAAGAGCTTGCGTGGTGATTATAAGCCTATATGGTGAAACAACTTCCCCCTTGAACACTGCATTGTTTCAATTCTTCCATAGCTGCCACAACCCTCATGAGAGCCATGCAAGAAGCATACTACTATTACCATATTTTGTGAAAGACTTCCACAAATTTTGCCAAATCTCCAAAAAAGAGGAACCTGGAATGGAAGTACTATCTAAACAGAGGGGAGAACCAAACCAAAAGACTTTTGACAATTCACATCTAAAAAATAGATGTTCACCTTCCTCCTTGGCCGAGTTACAAATGGGATAGGATTTATCCACTTTGATTTTCCTTTTCACCAAGTTGCTTCTAAGAGCCAGAAAATTCTGCAGATCAAACTCTCTCTCTTGGTTTCTCATGATTCCCATCCCTTTCTCAAATGGCTAGCCTATTTCCTAAAAACCAACAAATGATGGATCAAGATCGGTGTTGACTGTTTGGGGGCCGGGGCGAGGTATATAAAATAAGACCCTTTTATATACATATTTTCTTTTATAAATATTGCGAATATATTAAAAGTCACAAAATCAATACAATAAAACTATAAAATCAACACAAATAGAAAATTATTTTAAATTTCACACAAATATCTAATAGTAACAAGTTTAAGAAAATACCGGTCTATAATTTTAACAACTTTAAATTTATGCTTATTAATAAAATTGTTATACATCAAATACAAAATTAGAAAACAAAAAAATATGGTTGAATTATAGGAGTAGTTTATGTTTTTTTAAATAAAAAATATAGGGATTGGCAGGCAAAGATAGTGGTTGGTGAAAAGGGCAAACAAAATATATGATTGAATTGTAGTATAAAAGTAGTTAAAAAGAATAAAAATAAAATAAAAACAAGTGGTTGGTGAATTGGATGGAACATAACTTGAAGAAGAAGATAAGATGAAGTTGTAGGCTGGACAGAGCAAAAGAAGAAGAAGAAGTTGCAGGCTATACAGAGCAGAAGAAGAGAAGAAGAAGAGGGAGTCGCCAATCACGGGATCGCCGTCACCGAATTTCTTATTTAAAATCCTAGTTTTCTTGACAATCTAAGGTTTTGGATTGCTATAAGATTTAGGGGATCGTCGTCGTCAGATTTCGTCGCTAGTTACGTTATTGCTGTCGCCAGATTTCTTATTTGATATCGTAGTAGTTTCTACATTTTAGAATTTTAGATTATGATAAGATTTTGAGCATGGACAGTAAGTAAAAAAATTAATTAAAAATAATTTTAAAATGATTTAAAAAAAATTTAAAAATTTAAAATAAAATTGCGTCGACTTGCTGATTTGTGGGAGTTAACTGTTTTGATGGATTTGAGTCCACCCATAGAGGAAAGTAAAATGACTCCACCGCCATTTAGATGCCTTCTCCTATTGCCACACATTCAGCCAACTTTGTTGCTACAAACATTGCTATCTTTTTTGCTGCTGCTATCATTATCTCTCCCCAACCCTCTCATTGCGAACTATCATTCCCACCCCAATTGTGTCATTTTCTCTATCAATTGCAACATTAGTATTTAGCTTGAACGCACCACACAGGAGGGGGGAGGGGGGAGGGGGCGGGGTATCCAATGGTGGACTGTGTGCAGGGTCGTTGCAACTGCAGGCTTGTTAGGCGACTTCCATTCATTGCTTCTTGGAACTGTGCTGTAAAAGCTACAACTCCTCTTGCAAGCTTTGCTCCTAATTTGCTTGGAATCCAATGGTGGACTGTGTGCAGGGCCGTTACGACTGCAGGCTTGTTAGGCGACTTCCATTTATTGCTTCTTGGAATTGCACTGTAAAAGCTATGACCCCTCTTGCAAGATTTGCTCCTAATTTGCCTGGCCTTCCATGAAACACTGCGTTTCTATTGTTCTACAGTTTCCATAGTAACACGATTGCTTGCTCCATCTTCCTTTCATACCCTAGGGAACCTATATGTAGAAGGCATTGAATCATAATTATAATATTTGCTCTTCCCAGCTTGGCCGATTCTCCCATTAACACATGCCACGCTTCTTAAGCCACCTGACACAAAGAAAAAACATGTTGCAGAGTGTTAAAATCTTTCAAGCACACCATGCAACGCCCTATGCTTGCTATCCTCCTATTGGAAAGCAATTGTGTTGTAGTTTCCTATAAAAAGGTTTGATCTTATTAGGAATTGTTAGATTCCACACTTATTTCCATTTAGCATCTAATGAGGATTGATTTGAAGATGCACTTGCTGAATGGTAACCACTTACCAGAATATAGCCGTTTTTTACTGAATATTCTCTTCATTTCTCATAGCACGAGGATGTGCGTTGCAGGTGAATAAAATAGGGTTGAAAGTTACCAAAAAAGAAATAAGAATAAAAGGAGAAGTTAAAGTTACCAAAAAAAATAAAAAGAGACTAAGTTATTTATTACCAAATTACCCATATATATGTGTGTGTGCGTGTATGTGTGTGTATTAATTTTGGAGCAAAATTTGAGGCCCCAATAATTTAATTAAATAAAGTTTACAAATGAGTTAATATATATATATATATATATATATATGTATTAATGTAAAATGTGGGGCCTGTGCCGTAGCCCTGTGGGCCTTCCCCCAGGGCCGGCCGATCATAATAATTTTAATAAATTAAAATTTTTTTGAAGAAATAAATTTTATTAAGTATAAAGTACAATGTAAGATCTACATCCAAAATGGAGCATTTTAAAGCTCATCTAAAAGGGATTATAACACAAATTACAACTAACGATATCGCCAGTTCTGATACCAATCCGCTATCGTGAAACCACTTGAAAATTTTCGAAGAAGTAGTCCAACCTGCTGTAAGCAGTAGCACTTCATCCCATAAACCAGTAACTCACCTTTTTTTTTGTCTTCTTTTTTTGATTTCTCTCTCTATTTATCCAAGTTCTCAACTTTTATTTTTTAATTTAATGCTTGTAATACTACACTTGAAAGTAATATCTCAACTCAAAGTGTTAAAGCTAGTTAGTAACTGCAGAACAGTTTATACGGTTAACTGTCTTAATCATAACTATCTTGGTTGTTAGAGAGTTAGTTGTACAGGTGGATTATTGTTACAAGAGTTAGTTATAAATCTAACAGTGCTGATTAAGTTTGTTATTAGTGAATGACTGAGATCCTTTATGTGAAGTGTACCTTTTGAGCTGCAATAGAATTAAGATCAAGTTTTTGCTCCTTTTCTGTTCTACTTTTCCTTTCTTGTTTTCAGTTCTTTCTTTTGCTTGAGTAACAAGCTTTGTTTTGATGATCTAAAAAATCATATGTTGTTTGCTTACATGGTATCAGAGCTTATTGACAAACGTCAATATGGCTGCAAGTTCTTCGATTAATCTTGGTTCTCATGCACAACAATTTGATTCTTTTTCAGCCATGTCAAATGTTGAATTTCAGTCGTTGGCAAGAGCACTGAATATCAATATTTCGATAAAACTAGACAAGATAAACTATGTGAATTGGGAAGCTCAAGTGTTAGCGACAATTCAAGGCTTGGAGCTTTGAGAGTTTTATCTCAGAATCAAATGTGTCTTCTCCTACAGTAATTGAAAAGTTTGACAGTTAAGGTATTGTGATTGATACTCAGATCAATCCAGAATACAAAGCTTGGTGGAGCTGATTAATTTTTGTTAGGTTGGTTGTTGTCAACAATTGGTGAATCTGTCATAGGACAGGTAAATCACTCGAAAATGGCTTTTGAAGCTTGGAACATATTGGAAAAGATTTCTGCACAAACGTTTATGGTTCGAGTGATGCAATTGAAGCATCAGATGCAGAACATCAAGAAAGAGGACATGTCAATCAGTGATTACATGTTAAAAATCAAGAATCTAGGTGATTCAATCAAGGTTGCTGGTCAAGAAATCTTTGAATATGAGATGATTGTGAGTGTTCTTAATGGTTTGGGTCATGAATATTATCCGGTAGTGGTTTTAGTGTCACATAATGCCAAAGTTATGTAGTTTCAGGTTCAATACTCCCTTATGTTAAATGAACAAAGGATTGCTTAGTTAAATGTTGCTTCTCAAGTTCATTTAACTGTTACTTCTACAAACTATGTTGCACAAATTAATGGTACTCAAAATCCAAGAGGTGAAGGTTCTGGTCGTAGGGTTGTTGTAGAAGAGAGAAAGGAATTGCAAGTGGAACAACAATCAAAAGGTGTATTGCCAGGTCTGTCAAAAGCCTTGTCATGGTGTTCTTCAATGCTACAAGAGGTTTGATCAATCTTGGCAAGGAAATAAGAACTACAAGGCTCAAAACAAACCTTAAGAAAACTATGTTCAAGGTGCACAAAATCAGTTTACAGCTGCTGCTCAAGGAGTTCAAGCAAATCTTGCTCTTTGCAGCATTTCTTACTTTTCCAGATGTCGTGAATGATCCAACATGGTATGTAGACAGTGGAGCTAAAAACCATGTGACAACAGATCTTAGAAACCTTGCAATCAACAATGCATACAAAGGAAATGAGAAACTAGTAGTTGGCAATGGTAACTTACTTCCTATAACTCATATAGGTACTTCTTCTATCTATAATACTGATGATCTTGCTACAAGCATACGTCTTAATCAAATATAACGTGTTCCTCATATTAAAAAGAATCTGGTATGTATTTCAAAACTCACTCAAGATAACAATCTAACAGTTGAGTTTTTTTTATTATTCATGTGTCTTCAAGGACAAGAATATGGTGAGAGTTATTCTCAAAGGGATGCTCAAGGATGGTCTATACAATCTTCATTTTCTAATAATTGTGCCATTCGTTCTCCCGCTACTAATTTTTGTTCTAATGGTAATTCTGGTTTGTGTTATTTTATTACTGATGATTTTCAAATAAGTCCAATTGCTCAGGTTGCAGTCAAGACAAATTTAAGTCTATGGCATGCAAAGCTTGGACATCTTTCCATGTCAATCTTGAAGCATGTTCTTGATAGATTGAACTTGCAATCTCAATCTTCTGATAAGTCATTTTGTGAGTCCTGTAAGCTTGGAAAGATGCACAAGTTGTTGGCCCAAATGTGTCCAAGAAGAGAGAGGAGAGGGGGAGGTGGTGAATTGGACACTTAGCAGATTTTAACCTTTCTTTAAATTGTGCGGAATAATGAAAGCAAATTAAACAAAGTATAACAATGAGATACAATAAAAGTAAATGGGACAATGCAAGCAAGATTTATAGTGGTTCGGCTGCGCCTACATCCGCTACCTAACCTCCTCAGTTAGGATTTGTTCAAACTCCACTATGGACCTTTTTACGGGTGGAGATCAAACTGGAACACTTTCTCAACTTACGGGTGTGAGAACTACCGTTTCTCAACTTACTGGTGTGAGAAGACCGCTTACGACTTTGAGCAACACTTGCTCTGACTCAGTGACTTACCCATCACTACAATCTGATTTAGAATGAGATATGATTCCCTTTACTCATAATCAAAGTGATACTTACAACGCTTTGGGTTGAACCTTCTATTGCCACATATTAAGCGAAATATGTATGATGAAGTTTATGCTGAAAACAGGTTCAAATAGCTTTTGTCTTCGTTAATGGGTTTTTGAAATAATGAAGAAAAAGATTGATCAACCCAGAATACTTGAAGTTTTTCTTTCAAAAGATCATAAGATCAAGCACAAGTGAAAGAAGACTAACTTTCAAAAAGTGTTTTGGCATAAACGAAAACTGTCAATACGTTTTGAATGAATATAAGTTTTCGTATTTCATTAGTTAGTTTTTCTGTTCTGAGGCAGCACACGCATATATAGAAATAACAGAGGCGCAATGGATTTGGTAATTTTGGCGCTCTAAGTTATTTCAAATATAACGCTAACATTCTTTCCAGAAATGGATTGATTCAACTTAATGCATATTACGACGATAACACCTGAATCATCTGATCCTTTCATGAAAGAGGAATGTTCTGACAAAGTTTTAGAACATTTTAAAAAGTTCTAAAAAGTTGTTGTACGATTCTGAAAAGTTTTGAAAAGTGTTCATACGTTTATGAAAAAAGTTAACAGAAATGGCAGTAATGTCAGAACAACAAAAATATCTTTTCTGTCATTTTGTTCCTTTGAGGGCGCTCATAGAGCATCAACGTCCTACTGAACAATGAAGTGAGGGCGCTACTAAGTAGTAAGTGTCTTGACTTGCTTTGACAATTAAACAACTTAAAGCATAAGGGCGCTACTTCGCAGTAAGCGTCCTACTTTGTTTTAAAACGCAAAACATATGAGGGCGCTACTCAAGAGTAAGCGTCCTGAACTATTAAAAGCAGTTTTAAACTAATGTTTAAGCGCGTTGACAGACGGTGAGCGTTCTGAAAGTTACTTAAGTTGATTCTAAAGATGAGGGCACTCCTACACAAGTAGCTTCTTGTTAATTCATTCAACTTATAACTTATCAACGTCCTTAAAGATATAAATCACTTAAAGATAAAAAGATTCTCAAAGGTTGATAAAAGAAAGGTACTAACAAGTAATCGTCCTTCTTAATCAGTTCAATTCAACCTTGAGCGTTTTAACATTTTATCAGCGTCCTGACTTATCAAGTCCAGGAGGGCGCCGCTAAAACATTAACGTCCTAAAAGACTTTATAAAAGCGGTTTTTGATTTCTCGATTAAAACACGATAAAGCATAAAGTAACCAGATTAAATCAAACATGCAACCAATCGATTAAAACATGCAGGCATGCATATTGCTAAATCACATGGCATAGTAGGTCCTACAACCTATCATAATCTAATCATACAAATAAACATCTTCAAACGATCATGGTCTTCAAGAAGATCTTTTTATACGTTCGCCATGCATCATTAAATCTTTGATACCTTCAAGTAAGATTAGATCTGCCATATGTGCAGTAATATCATGAACATAATGTAATTTTGTAATCATCAAAATCTTTCATAATAGGGACATATTCTCGTAAGGGACATGAGTGTAATTTGTTCAACAATCTCCCCCTTTTTGATGATTTCAAACACATTACTGTAGGCTTTGAAGAAAACTAATAAAGTGATGTATGTATGCATGAGATGCAGTACTAATGTTCCTTGTTTCATAGATATGAGTGTATTAGCAAGGAATGTACATAAACTATCACTAAGACTCCCCCTCAGTTTATGATGCTTCAATGATAGTACTTTCTCCCCATTTTGAAATTTCAAAAAAAGTAAAGTAACATGAAATATATCTCCCCCATATGAAAGTAAGCATCAAAATGCTACAAATAGGATTCAGAGAACATTCCAAGTTTTCTGCGAATACGAACAAATTGGTATTTTGGTAGGGCTTTAGTAAATATGTCAGCCAGTTGTTCTTTGGTGCCAATATGAGATAATACGACTTCTCCATTTTGCACATGATCCTGTAAAAAGTGATGTCTTATTTGAATATGCTTAGTTCGGGAGTGCAATACAAGATTTTTAGATATGTTATTAGCACTAGTATTATCACATAAAATTTCAGCACATTGAATAAATATTTGATAATCCTGAAGTTGTTGTTTCATGTAAAGAACCTGAGAACAACAATTTACAGTTATAACATATTCTGCTTCAGCTGTGGATAGTGCCATAGAATGTTGATTCTTGTAGAACTAAGAAATCAGAGAATTTTCAAGAAAGTGACAAAATTCGAAGGTACTTTTCCTATCAGTTAGGCTGCCGACATAGTCAGAGTCTATATAACTTCTAAGATCAAAAGTAATACCTTTGGAATACCAAATTCCTAAATTTATTGTGCCATTTATGTATTTGAATATTCATTTGACATATTTTAAATGAGATTCTTTCGGTTCAGATTGAAATCTTGCACATAGGCAGACACTGAACATAATGTCAGGTCGACTTGCTGTTAGGTACAAACGACTTCTAATCATGCTTCTATAAAGTTTTGAATCAATTGATTACCTTTTTCATCCTTATCTAATTTGATTGCAGAAGTACAAGAAGTGTCAATCAATTTCAAATTGTGCATTTGAAACTTTTTAGCCATTTTCTTAGCATACTTTGATTAGCTTAAGAAGGTGCATTTCGACATTTGTTTAATTTGTAAGCCGAGAAAGTATGTAAGTTCTCCCATCATACTCATTTCAAATTCCTTCTGCATTAGTTTTGAAAACTCATCAAATAGTTCTTTGTTTGATGCACCAAAAATGATATCGTCCACATATATTTGAACAATGAGCATATTATCATTGTGGTGTTTGAAAAACAAAGTTGGATCAATTTTTTTCTTTTTGAAAAGAAATGAACTCAGTCGATCATACCAAACTCTTGGAGTTTGTCTCAATCCATATAAGGCTTTGTGGAGTTTGAACACATATTCCGGGTCTTGAGCATCCTCAAACCCTGGAGGTTGTTCCACATATACCTCTTCATTGATGTAACTATTTAGAAAAGCACTCTTTCATCCATTTGGTATAAGGGAAAATCCTTGTAACAAGTGTAGGAAAGTTACATTCTTATTGCCTCTAGTCTTGCTACTGGGGCAAAAACTTCTTTGAAGTGTATGCCTTCTTCTTGGTTGTACCCTTGTGCAACCAGTCTAGCCTTATTGCGGACAATGATGCCTTGTTCATTCTTTTTGTTCCTAAAGATCCATTTGGTTCCTATTACCGATTGATGAAAAGGTCTAGGGACTAATTCCCATACTTTGTTGTGCACAAAGTGTCCTAGTTTTTCTTGCATAACAAGAATCAAGTTTTCATCTTTCAGTGCATCTTCCACTTTAATTGGTTCAAATTGTGATGCAAAAACAACAAGCTCTTGATCTTTTTGAATTGAGGCTCTAGTGGATACACCTTTCCTTGAATCTCCTAAAATTTGATCTTTGGAAAGACCTTGAAGTAGTCTAGAGTTTTTAGAAGATTCTAAAGATGGTTTAGGTTCAAGATCTATAACCTTGGTTGTCTTAGGTTCATCGTCATTAAAATTTAATTGCCTAAATTCATCCTCAAGACTTTTCTTATTAACACTTTCATCAAAGTTTACATGAATTGATTCTTCTACAGTTTGATTTGATTTGTTAAAGACTCTGTAGGCTCTACTGTGAGAAGAATATCCTAAGAATATTCCTATGTCAGATTTAGGTTCAAACTTGTCTAGATTGACTTTATCATTTAGAATAAAACTACATCTGAATACTCAGAAATAACTGATGTTGGGTGTTTTACCCTTCCATAGTTCATATGAAGTTTTATTCAAATATTTTCTAATCAGAACTCGGTTCATCACATAACAGGCAGTGTTTATAGCGTTACCCCAAAAATGATTTGCAGTGTTATACTCATTGAGCATTGTTCTACACATCTCTTGTAGAGTTTTGTTCTTTCTTTCAACTACACCATTTTGCTGTGGTGTTCTAGGGGCTGATAGATGGTGAGTGTAACCTTGATTGTTACAAATTTTTTTGAGATTTTTATTGACAAATTCACCACCTCTATCACTCCTAATTATGTTGATTTTGTACCCTTTTTCATTTTTGACTCATTTAAAAAAAATTTATAAATGTTTCACAAGCATCAGATTTATGAGCTAATAGAAATGCCCATGTAAATCGAGTAAAGTCATCAACAATCACAAACACATATGATTTACCACATAAGCTGTGGGTTTTGGTTGGTCCGAAAAGACCCATGTGAATCAGTTCGAGAGTTCTAGAGGTTGACTGATGCCTCTTGCTCTTGAATGATGATCTGGTGTGCTTGCCAAGTTGACACGGTTCACAAACCTTGTCATTCGAGTAAGTTCATTTCGGAATTCCCGTGGCCAGATCATGTTTAACAATCCTAGATATGTTGTCCATATTAATATGAGCTAATCTCCTATGCCATAGCCATGCATCATTACCAGAGATAGCACTTAAACATGTTACATTTTGTTTCTTCATGTCATTGAAGTTTGTGCAATACACATTCTTATGCTAGATGCCATGAATGCAATAATTTTATCAGCATGCTTAAAGATACACCTATTTGCCTCAAATGAAATGTCATAACCTTTGTTTCATAATTGACTTATGCTCAAGAGATTATGGTTCAGCCTTTTAGCATAAAGTACATCAGATATGGATAGAGAATCGTTACCAATAGTTCCAATGCCTTCAATATCTCCTTTTCTATCGTCTCCGAAGGTGACCTTTCCTCCTTTATTCTTTCAAGGCTCAAAAAGTTAGATATATCTCCAGACATGTGCCTGGAACAACCGTTGTCTAGATACCATACATCTTCATTTCTGCATATCTACACAACATAAAATATTTTTGACTTTGGTACCCATGCTTGTTTGGGTCCATGCATGTTAGCATCAGCAAGAACATATTTTTCAATCCATGCATATTTTCTTTTCTTTCTACCTAAGACATTGCATTTGAGTATTGTATGACCTTCCCTATGAGATTTGTTGCATTTTGGTCTCTTGGTCAGTACGGTGTCATACTCCTTTTGTTTAGACCCATGAGTGTAGCCTAGTCCAGTCTTGTCGAATGCACATTTTTGTGATCCTAACATCATGTCAAATATCTTTTGACCATTTGTGAATTTAATCACTGTGCAGTGCAGGTCTTCCTTTTCTTTTCTATGAGTTTCATTTTCATTTTTTAGTTTCCCAACAACTTTCTTAAGTTGTTTATTATCTAGAGATAGTCCGTCTAGCTCTTCTTGTTGGAATTCAATTTCTTCAAGAGCTTCTTCAGGACTATGCTTAAGTTTTTCATTCTTCCTAATCTATTTACTAAGTTTTGACTTAAGCTCCTAAATAAAAATGTTGAATTCATGCAATTTGTTAGTAGGTTCAGTTTTTACCTCCGTGCTTGCCATTAAGCATAATGCAGCCTTGTGATCTGAATCCACTTCATCTTCGCTTGAGCTTGAATCATCCCATGTGGCTTTGAGAACTTTCTTGTCTTTTCTGTAAGAGCTGGTGTTCTTCTTATATTTTATGAGACATTCACTCTTTATGTGACCTGGTTTGTTACAACCGTAACATATTAACTCTACAGGTTTAGACTCAGGTTTCTTTCCTTTGTGAAACCTTGACTAAGAGCTATTCTTACTCTTTCTCCTAAATAACTTACTGAACTTTCTGGATAACATAGCCATGTCATCTTCTGAGTCTGAATCATTTTTAGAACCAGTTTCAGCATCGAGAGAAATTAATTTCTTTTCTTTTTCCTCAATCTTGATCGGACACATTGTCTCTTTTAGCTTCATTTCATGAACCATTAATGAACAACACAGTTCATCAAAAGTGTATTCAGCCAAAATCTTGGCTTCTTCTATGGCTGTGGCCTTGGGTTCCCATGCTCTGGGTAGACCTCTTAGAAATTTTCTAACAGTTTATTCTTGGTCATAGATTTTTCCTAGCTTCTTCATCTCATTGATGTTTGTTGTAAACTGAGCAATAACTTCAGCTATCGAATCAGTTTCCTTCATCCTATAAGTTTCATATTTTTCAACTAACAGTTGGAACTTTACCTTTTTAACTTGCAAAGTTCCTTCGTTGGTGACCTATAATTTGTTCCAGATTTCCTTAGCAGTTTCACACGTACTAACTCTATTGAACTCTTCGATTGATAAACTGCAAAACAAAATGTTTACCGCTTGGTTATTCAATAGTTCTCTTTTCTTTTCTTTAGCACTCCATTCGTCTATATCTTTTGGGAAAGTAGTACCATCAACTATTTTAATAGGCGTTGGACAACCGTGTTCACAACATCCCACATATCTAGATCCTGGGCTTTAAGGTAATACCTAATCTTAATTTTCTAGTGTGAATAGTTTTCTCCCTTGAACAGTGGTGGTCGGTTGATGGAGTTTCCTTTACTTGAGAGATAAGTGCTTCTTTCGTTTTGTCCTGCCATACTCAATAAAAGATGGTTAGATACTTTGATGGTTAACTTGCTCTAATACCAATTGTTCACCCAGATGCGTCCAAGAGGAGGGGGGCGTGAATTGGACACTTAGCAAATTTTAACATTTCTTTAAATTGTGCAGAATAATGGAAGCATATTAAACAAAGTATAACAATGAGATACAGTAAGTGTAAATGGGACAATGCAAGCAAGATTTATAGTGGTTCAACCGCGCCTACATCCACTACCTAACCTCCTTAGTTAGGATTTGTTCAAACTCCACTATGAACCTTCTTACGGGTGAAGATCAAATTGAAACACTTTCTCAACTTATGGGTGTGAGAACTACCATTTTCTCAACTTACTGGTGTGAGAAGACCGCTTACAACTCTGAGCAACACTTGCTCTGACTCAGTGTAAAACCCCGCTTGGACGCGCCTAAACCGGCGGGACACTCATGGACGGGGCACAAATGCATTATAACAATAACCGAGTGCGCGTAAACACGATTAAGTACTAGTCTGATTTCATTAATTTCAGAATATATTTGTTCATGAAATAGTTAAGGGAATATCTTTCCAAAATCCCCAATGAATAATACAAAGGGTACGAAAATGTGGGCCCAAAAACCTGCACCCAGTCCACAACGGGGTGAGCTACATGCTACATGCTCAGTGGGTAAAATAGTTCATGAATATAACAATTAATAAAACAAACTTCATAATCAAATATCATAAATACACATCAGAGCATCATAATCAATCCAACATGTATGTATGCATGACACCGTCTCGTATTGGTTTCATGATTGTACGTCGCCTGAGTTCACGTACAAATGTCCCTTCTCAGGAGTAGTCGGGTTCTCTTTGTACGTCCCTCCTCAGGAACGATGCTCTGGATTCATGTACAGTTGTCCTTCCCCAAGAGTAGTCAGGTTCTCATTGTACGTCCCTCTCCAGAGAAATATAATTAATAGTGAACATTGCTTCTAACTATTCTATGAATCATAAACCACATACATCCCTAGGTGGTGCTTATGTATGATGCTAATGCATGAACTGGTCCGGTCTTTACTTAACATTAGACAAGATTTGGCAACGTCTAGTGATCCTTATCAGGGTTGGTATCACCACGTGCAAGGTTAGGACATTCATTATTACTTGCATAAGCTGATAACTTTCAAATAAGACCAACTAGATCAGTTTTCAGTTGAGAGGTGAGACACGAGGTCTACTTAAATACCAATTGTTTAGAGCAGCACGCTGCCTCCCATTCACTATTTAAAGTTACTGAGAACAAGACTGAGTCTGGTTGAGCCAGATTGACCACTAATCCGACATAGTAATAGTGTAATACATGAACTCCAAATATACAGGCATAAGTATGACAAGTATAAACATTATACACAATAACGCAGTGTAAATGAATAGTAGACATAATGATAAATGAATGTAAACTTTAATAAAAGATATAAGACATGCAAACCTATGTTTTGTTCCCCACCTTCAGATAAAAACTCCTTCGAGAATTGATGCCTTCCCTCGAGCAGAACCGCGTTGCACTGCGAAGAGAGTCTCAAAAGAGAAGACAAAAACTCAAAATGAGTGAGAGAGAGAGAAGAAAAATCACAAGGAGAAGTGATTTTGGCATGAGAAATGAGGAGGGGGGGGTTCCTTAAATAGGAAAAAAGGGTGCCCGAAGGTTCGGGCACGCCCCTGATGGTTCGGGCATGCACCTGAAGGTTTAGGCACCTTGCCCGAATTTTTTATTTTTTATTTTTTGTGCAAACTTAGGGTATTATACTTTACCCCCCTTAAAAGGATTTCGCCCTTGAAATCAGTCCAAGTAGTCATGATTGCTATCAGCGTGAGATTGACCGTCGTCGTCATCGTTTGCTAGTTCAGGGTCGTGCTTGTAAGTCCCTGAATAGCACTGTGGCTGGTGGAATCCTCAACGTCATGAAACCATGGGAAACAAATGGAGTCGGATTTGTCCTCAGAAGGTTTCGACCTTTACTTAACAGATGGTGGTGTAGGGCTCTGCTGGTTGCATCATTTAAAGGAAGGTAGGTTGAGTGGTGGGATGGTTTTTCGTTCTGTTGCTCGAAATCCGGCCACCTTGAAATTTTAGTAGAAGATCCTTCCTGCGAAGATGAGGGCACAGGATTGTTTCAGGCAAAATTGTTACGAAAAAGCCATGCACGCTCTGGCGATAAGGATCGTTGTCTGTAAGGCGATGGAGTTGGTGATGCAAAGTAGTTGTGACTTGACTCAGACCCTGAAGGAGTTGCCACTAGCTGCCAAAGAGGCCATTGCGTGTGTGCATCACTACATCCATCGGTATTATTTTCAGACATCTATATAGTTATTTAAGTGAAACAATGTATTAAGATATTTGTAAACAAAGTTCCATCATTTTATTGATAAGTGAAATAATGCAATGGATCACATCATCAATTATTACTAGAAAATAATTCAAGGCATTTCAGTTTAATTGTTGCTTCTAGTTCCCATGTTGCTTCCTCTACTCCGTGGCGATCTCAGAACACCTTCGCTAGTGATATGCTACGTCGCCTTAGTTCTTGAGTTTTTCGATTCAGAATCTATATCGCTCTTTCCTGATACCTATTTCTTTCCTCAACCCGAACCTCGACCAGAGGGATGATATGTGAAGGATCAGGACGATACTTTCGAAGCATGGATACTTGAAAAACGTCATGAACCTTAGACGTGGACAATGGAATGGACAGACGATAAGCAAGTTTGCAAATACGTTCAATGATCTGAAATGGACCGATATACCGTGGGGAGAGCTTTCCTTTGATCCCAAAGTATTTGAAACCTCTTGTAGGCTGAACTTTTAGAAAAACCAAGTCCCCGTTATCAAATTCTAGAGGTTGCCTCCGCTTGTCAGCATAGCTCTTCTGTCAACTTTGTGCAACACGAAGTTGCTCTTTTTCTAGTGTGATCTTCTCAGAAGTCTCTTGAACTAGTTCAGGCTCTAATTGCGGTCGATCTGCCATATCTAACCAGCATACCAGAGATCTGTATGGGTGACCGTAGAGGCCTTGTATGGTGCCATGCCGATACTAGTTTGGTAGCAGTTGTTGCTCAACTAAATGTAAGTGTTTTGTCCATCCGTCATGAAAGTCCAAAATGCAGCACCGTAACATGTCCTCCAAGATTTGGATAAAACGCTCTGACTGCCCATCAATATGAGGGTGAAAAGCTATGCTCATGGTGATCCTAGAGCCCATTCTACTTTGGAAGCTTTGCTAGAACTTTGATGTGAATCAAGGGTCTCGATCAGAGACGATCGTGAGTGGTGTGCCATGGAGACGTACGATCTCTCTTTCATACAGTTCGACAAGCTTGGCGGGGTTATTCATGAACTTTATTGGAAAAAAGTGTACAGACTTTGTAAGTCTGTCAATGATAACCTAGATAGCATCTTGTCCTTTATTATTTCGAGGCAAGGCCGTAAGAAAATCCATTGCAATGTTCTCCTACTTCTATTCTCCAATAGGGTAAAGGCTGGAGAAGTCTAGAGGGAAGTCTTCGTTCTGTCTTAACTTGCTGGCAAACGAGACATCGAGCAACGAAGTGTACAATCACTTTTTTCATTCCAAAAAATCAGAATTGTCGCTTGACATCCTTGTACATCTTGTTACCCCCAGGATGCATAACAAACCTCGAACAATGCATCTCAGTGAGCACTTTTTTCTGAACCTCAAGATTGTTCGGTAGACAGAGTTGTTTTTTATAGAATACGACTCCGTCTTCAGAGATCGACCAGTGAGGAAGGTCCTGTTCGCTGAGTAGTGGTTCTCGTTTCTCCATTAACATAAGGTCGTTGGCTTGAGCTGCTGAAATCTTTCGAACCAGCTCAGAGCTGGCTGATATTTGAGAGAGTCATAATCTTGCTCCCTCCTCAATCAGTTGTAGGTAAAAATTCTCCATATCTGTAGCCAACTTTTCCATCTCGAAGTTAAGAGTGCAAGCAACATAAGATTTTTTACTCAGAGCATCAACCACAACATTGGCCTTATCGGGATGGTGCTAGAGTTGAAAGTCATAATCTTTCAAGAACTCCAACCATCGTCTTTGGCGGAGGTTTAGGTCTCTCTGGGTGTAGATGTACTTAAGACTCTTGTGATCCGAGAAGACCTCAAACCGTTCACCGTATAGGTAATGACGCCTTAACTTTAGTACGAATACGACAGCTACAAGTTCCAAGTCATGAGTTGGGTAATTACCCTCATGAATCTTCAGTTGCCTCAAAGCATATGCAACAACTTGGTTTTCTTGCATTAGTACGACACCTAAGCCTTAGAGAGAGGCGTCGGTGTATAGTGAAAATCCAAGTGCATTTCTTGGAGTGATTAGTACTGATGCTGTCCTGAGGTGCTTCTTTAATTCCTAAAATGATGTTTCATAGGCGAGGTTCTAGATGAATCGCACGTCTTTCCGAGTGAGCTTTGTCATAGGTTCAACAATCTTTAAGAAGTCCTTGATGAAGCGTCTGTAATAACCAGCCAAACCAAGAAAACTCATAATCTGAGTAACAGTGGTAGGCTGTTTCTTGTTTAAAACCGCTTCAACCTTAGAAGGATCCACCTCAATGCCATTGCCTGAAACCACATGGCCTAGGAATTGAACTCGCTTCGCCCAAAATTCGCACTTACTCAACTTTGCATACAACTAGTGGCTTCTTAAGATCTGGAGGACAATTCTCAGATGTATCTTATGGTCTTCCTTAGTTGAGGAATATATCAAGATATCGTCCACAAAGACCACCACAAATTGGTCTAAGTATAACCTAAAGATGCGGTTCATCAAATTCATGAACGCAACAGGTGCATTTGTTAGACCGAATGACATGATGAAGAGCTCGTAGTGACAGTACCGAGTTCTGAATGCCGTCTTGGTAATGTCCGACTCTCGGATCTGGAGTTGATGATAATCAGATAATAAATCAATCTTAGAGAAGTATTTGGCATCTCTAAGTTGGTCGAACAAGTCATCGATCCTGGGCAATGGGTATCTGTTTTTAATGGTGACGTTATTCAACTTGCGATAGTTGATACAAAGTCGTAACAAACCATCCTTTTTCCGAACAAACAGAATTGGAGCGCCCCAGGGTGATGAACTTTCTTGATGAAGCCATTACTCTCCAATTCCTTCAGTTGTTTGTCCAATTCGACCAACTCGACATTGGACATTCTGTATGGTGGAATTGAGATAGGCCTGGTCTTAGGTATGAGATTGATCTCAAAATTGAATTCCTTAGCCGGAGGTAGACCAGGAAGGTCATTTAGAAAAATTGTTGGGAATTTAGATATTATCGGGACATTGTGTACTTCGAGAGGGTACAATGCTGGTGATTTATTTTCATCACCAAGGGATAGAGCTCGAAGCTGTGCCTTGAGAAGTGTAACAGTCGAGTTGTGTATCCATTTCCTCGTTCTTTGAATCTTGACAAAATGCCCTGTGGGCAAGGTTAACTAAACTTGCTTCTTCATACAATCGATCTTTGTGTTCAGTGGTGTGTGTCAGTTCTTGCCGAGAATGATGTCGAAGTCTTCAATGTTCATCACAAAAGATCTGCATATATTATATGTTCTAACATTCGAAGCTTACATTGAGAACACTGCAAATTCTTGTCAGTACTAGATCCTAAAGGTGATGTGACATGGATTGTGATGTCTGTGGGTTCAGGATGCAACCCTAAATGTCTTACCAATGCAGACGATATAAAAGAATGTGTAGCACCCAAATCGAACAAGACATGCACCATTGTACTGAACAAGAAAAATGTACCTTCGACTACATTGTTGTCTGGGAGGAGTTGTTGAGCGATAGCAAATGCTCTGCCCTGGTTCCGTTGCCCCTGGTTCTGCTATTTTTGCCTGGGTTGGGCATTAGCAGCAGGTGGGGCTTGTTGGACTAGAACAACAGGAATAGGTTGTTGAAGGTGTGGACAGACATTTCTTACATGGAACCACATTTGAAACACGCAGCCTTTGCTACTGATGGTTCTGTTGGCCATGCTGATTGTGCTGCTGACTACCACCTCTGCCATTGCCGTTTCGACTACCACCCCTCTCATTACGGCCTCCTCGGCCATGATTGCGAAAACCCTGATGGCCAGGGTTAGACGATTCAGCCGTAGGTGTCGTGGCCTCATTCTACTGAATAGGGGCTGGGAGGGCTGGGTTTTAATTATAGTAGAGCTTCTTCTTGTTGCCCTGCTGCGAGCCCTGTTGGGAAATCGTTGCAGGTCATTTTCCTCTATTCAGTCTTTGCTCCTGTACAATCTTTTCCTGCTCAAAGCTCATGGCCTTGTCAACGTCCTCCCTGTAAATCTTGAGATCCAAGATCGACAAGGCTTATCGAATGTCAGGATGAAAGCCATTGTAGAATTTCTCGGTCTTATCTTACTCCGTTGAAATGGTGGAGAGAGAGTAAATTGATAATTCCTTAAACTTGACAGCATACTCCCTGACTGTCATGTCACCTTGGTATAGCTTGGTGAACTCATGGTGCTTCTGCCTCTTCATAGCACTAGGAAAGTACTCATAAATAAAAAATGACTCGAACTGCTACCATGTCATGTCCGTGGTGTTGACTCTTGGGACCTCCTTCACTGTTATCCACCATGTATTTGCTCCACCAATAAGTTGGTAGGACGCAAGTAGAATCTTTCGAGCCTCATCGACTCCTAGTGCATCGAGAGCCTTCTTCGACTCATCCAGTCATTTCTGCGCCTCCTTCGCAACAATGGTGCCAGCAAAAGTAACAGGTTGTAGCCTCTTGTATTTCGTAATCTGGTCGATTTGAGTCTTCGATCCAGATCTAATAGGTGCCTGAACAGTGACAACTTGATTAGCCGTGGTCTCACAAATGACTGTCTGAACAGTTACTTTCATCGCCTCGATAAATCCGGCTAAAAAGGCTTCCATACTCGAAGGCATGGCAAAGGATGTGGTTTGGGGTGGCACTGCCTGCCCAGACGTAGTGGCAGTGTCGGGTGTGGCCTGCGTTTTAGTCGGAGGCGGCGGTTTCTGGTTCTGAATCTCAGGAGGTGCCTCCTCTGTTGAACGGACAGTACGTGGCCTTCTTCTCCTCCTGGTTTGCATTTTCTCACTGGAAAGGAGAAAATAAAGCCATGATTTAGGAACTGTAGCCAAGTATAATGTTATGATATTCTCAGCAATAAGTTTGAGAGTACTGCAATATAAAAACCACCTATCTTTCTAAGTATAGTGTTAGGTTTTTGTTGAGGAATCAAAGAATTTTATGTGCCTCGTATGTTTGGCCATGGTGTAAAACAAGGTTAGAATGTTTATAGAATAAGTATAAAACTTTGCAAGTATTTCAAATGTTTGGGTTCTGGTTTTTGAGAACATACATATATATTTCATTGAAAATCCATACGAGTCATAAAAATTCTAAGATTTTCCTCGGTAAATATCCTGATCTAACGTTTTATTGTATTCTTATGTAATCAAACTCTTTCACCTAGTCTTTTCGACTATTATCCAAATTCGTGTGTCCCATACCACATGAATTTGGTAATAAGGGTGTCAACCAAGTTAAGTTGTATGAACACGGTATCTATAAAACATCGGCTGAAGAGGAGTTTACTAATAGTATCATCCAAGTTTACTCGTCCCATACCGTGTAAACTTAGTGATAATGTTAGTAATGCACTTTTCCCAAATGTTTCTTTTCACAAAAGGTCGTGGGTTTTCTTACTTCCACTTTTTATTTAGTATCTTCTAATTTTGTTGTGTCCCATACCACTCCAAAGTTAGTGATACAAAAGAAAGAATGGTTGTAAGTCGGCCCACCAAAAATAGTCTTAAACAAAACATTTTTATTCATATATAAAATAAATTTTACAATGCCAGTAATCATTCATTATTTTCCTGCCTACTACCGCTCCTCTTAGACCTCATGCTAGGTATAGAAAGACTACTAGAAGAAAGTTGAGAAGTTGCTCGCTGTTCTTCGACGTTTTACATACGTGTTAACATAGTATTTTGAGTCTCCTCCATCCGAGCAATACTAGATACAATCACATTTAACTGCTTGAATGGGTTAGTCGATTGCCCCATCGATGGTTGATAGGTCGACTATCCCATAGGTGGAGGGTAGGCCGTATGCATTGGTGGAAAGTATTGGCCGTATGGTTGACTTATAGGTGGAGGGTAGTTGTTTTGATTGAATGGGGATTCCTTAATTGAAATCTCTTGGACATTTAGATATGCTTGAGTCGAAAAGTCTTGAAACAATGGACTCATTGGGATATCCTGTCTTTCAAAATTTGGTGCCCACAATTCTGTTGCTGTTGGTTCACAGGAACTTGTGGAACTGGCCGATACGGTACCTCAGGAGTTGGAAACCTTTGGTACGTAGTATTGCCTTGAGTTGGTATGTTCCAGGAAGGTAGATTTGCTGGAACTCTCTGTCCATCATGATTTGGTTGAGGTTGATTTAATTTGGCAAAGAAATCTTTTTCGGAGAATAGATGATCCGTTTGACCATTATTCGGGGCCGGGTTTGCCGTAGGGTTCTGGTTTGGCTCGTTATTTGGTGCCTCCCAAACAGGAATCTTGCGCTGACTTTTTCGTTGACAACGTCCATTTTTGTCTCAATTCTTTTGCCATTTCCTCCTAAAGTCGCGTTGAATACTTCCTCGTCAGTCACCCCTCCACTTGTGACAAACGTCTTGAAGATAGAGGATGTTGTAACCGCCTCAGTGATCTGCTTCAAAGACTCATCAAAAGTGTTGATGTTTGCCTCATATAGCATCCTCATGATCAAGACTCCGTAGCCGAGGAGTTCCTTTCATGAAGGGTTTTGAATCACCCGCAACAATTGCTGGATGATGATGTGAGGTAGGGAGACTTTAATTTTCTTCTCTATGCAATATAACACAAGAAGTTGAGCCCTTGACATAACACCTCTAGTCACCTTTTTCGGCAAGATGTTGCCAAATACGATCTTCCCAAGGCCGACAAGAGGTGGTTTAAGGAGATTGTTTTGGAGGTGGGCGTACGTCAATTGGGTGTACGACTTTTTGGCGAGGGAATTGAAGAACTCTTCTTTGGGCTCCGCGATCTCTGCAACTGTCTGGGGTTCATGCGGAACAATGATTCTATCTCCAATCGGGATCTCCATAAGTCGTGAAATAATTTCGACATTGATAGAAATCTTTGTTCCCCTGACCGTTGTCTCCAAGATAGGGCTGATCCCATCTTCTTGAAGTCCCACGCAATTCATGGCCTCGTAGAAGGACTTCACCAAGTTGAAAGAGACGTAACCTTGAACTTTTGTTATGTTCAACAACCCCAGTGTTGCGAGTTTTTCGTGAAGGATCGAACGGAGGTGGAGATCTCTATGGTTGATACTCCTCATAGTCATAACCTCCCTTTCGAACAGTTTCGTGAGTACGGTGGGAATTGGTTCCCGACTACTGGAAGTCATTCCCTTACTTGAGGCCATTATCTTGCTGAAAAGAAGATAAACTTGTAAAATACATAAAATATATTCCTAACATTTTTAAGATTTATGCCTTGTCCGTTGGACAATATTTTCTATTTTTCTCTTGATATGTATACCATCATTTAATCCAAAATTTCCATTAGCAATATGATATATATATATATATATATATATTTAATCATAACTATATATATATATTTGAATCTAAACTATATAAAAACTCTATAGTTTTCTAGATATATATTTAATATAAATCTCAACTATATATAATTTGTATATATATAGTTCTAAAGATATATATATATATATATATATCTAATAAAAATTTTCTTCCCCTAATTTGATGGACTTGGGCGGGCCATGGACCTTATGCTCTGATACCATTAAATGTCACACCCTGCCCAGATGCGCCTAAACTGGTGAGACACTCACGGACAGGGAGCGAATGCATTATAACAATAATGCCCAATGAATAAATACGATTAAATACAAGTATGATTTCACTAATTTTAGAATATATTTGTACATGAAATAGTTAAGGGAACATCCTCCCAAAATCCCCAATGAATAATACAAAGGGTACGAAAATGTGGGCCCAAAAACCTGCACTCAGTCAACCCTAATCTCCTGTGAAAAATTGGATAACAACGGGGTGAGCTACATGCTCAGTGGGTAAAATAGTTCGTGAATATAACAATTAATAAAACAAATTTCATAATCAAATATCATAAATATACATCAGAGCATCATAATCAATCCAACATGTATGTATGCATGACACCGTCTCGTATTGGTTTCATGATTGTACGTCGCCTGAGTTCACATACAGATGTCCCTCCCTAGGAGTAGCCGGGTTCTCATTGTATGTCCCTCTCCAGAGAAATATATTGAATAGTGAGTATTGCTTCTAACTATTCTATGAATCATAAACCACATACGTCCCTATGTGGTGCTTATATATGATGCTAATGCATAAACTGGTCCGGTCTTTACTTAACATTAGATAGGATTTGGCAATGTCTGGTGATCCTTATCAGGGTCGGTATCACCACGTGCAAGGTTATGACATTCAATATTACTTGTATAAACTGATGATAGCTTTCAAATAAAACCAACCAGATCAGTCCCCAGTTGAGAGGTGAGACACGAGGTCTACTTAAATACCAATTTTTTAGAGCAGCACGCTGCCTCCTGTTCACTATTTAAAGTTACCGAGGACAAAACTGAGTCTGGTTGGGCCAGATTGACCACTGATATGACAAACAACAATGTAATACATGAACTCCAAATATACAGGCACAAGTATGACAAGTATAAACATTATACGCAATAATGCAGTGTAAATGAATAGTAGACATAATGATAAATGAATGTAAACTTTAATAAAATATATAAGACACGCAAATCTATGTTTCATTACCCACCTTCAGATAAAAACTCCTTCGAGAACTGACGCCTTTCCCTGAGCACAACTGCGTTGCACCGCGAAGAGAGTCTCAAAAAAGAAGGCAAAAACTCAAAATGAGTGAGAGAAAGAGAAGAAAAATCACAAGGAGAAGTGATTTTGGTGTGAGAAATGAGAAGGGGGGTTCCTTAAATAGGAATAAAGGGCGCTCGAATGTTCAGGCACCTTGCCCGAATTTTTTTTTTGTGCAAACCTAGTGTATTACACTCAGTGACTTACCCATCACTACAATCTGATTACAGAATGAGATATGATTCCCTTTACTCAGAATCAAAGTGATACTTACAACGCTTTGGATTGAACCTTCTGTTGCCACATATTCAACGAAATATGTATGATGAAGTTTATGCTGAAAACAGGTTTAAATAGCTTTTATCTTTGTTAATGGGTTTTTGAAATAATGAAAAAGAAGATCGATCAATCCAGAAGACTTGAAGTTTTTCTTTCAAAAGATCATAAGATCAAACACAAGTGAAAGAAGACTAACTTTCAAAAAGTGTTTTGGCGCAAACAAAAATTGTCAATACATTTTGAATGAATATCAGTTTCGTATTTCATTAGTTAGTTTTTCTGCTCTGAGGCAGCACGAATATATAGGAATAATAGAGGCGTAATGGACTTGGTAATTTTGGCGCTCTAAGTAATTTCAAATATAACGTTAACATTTTTTCCAGAAATAGATCGATTCAGCTTAATGCATATTACGGCGATCGCACCTGAATCATCTGATCCTTTCATGAAAGAGGAATGTTCTGACAAAGTTTTAGAACATTTCAAAAAGTTCTGAAAAGTTGTTGTACGATTCTAAAAAGTTCTGAAATGTATTCGTACATTTCTGAAAAAGGAAAACTGAAATGGCAGTAATGTCAGAACAACAAAAATATCTTTTATGTCGTTTTGTTCCTTTGAGGGCGCTCATAGAGCATCAACGTCCTACTGAACAATGAAGTGAGGGCGCTACTAAGTAGTAAGCGTCCTGACTTGCTTTGACAATTAAACGACTTAAAGCATGAGGGCGCTACTTTACAGTAAGCGTCCTGCTATGTTTTAAAACCCAAAACATATGATGACGCTACTCAAGAGTAAGTGTCTTGAACTATAAAAAGCAGTTTTAAAACAATGTTTAAGCGCACTGATGGACGTTGAGCATATTGAAAGTTACTTATGTTGATTCTAAAGATAAGGGTGCTCCTACACAAGTAGCGTCCTGATAATTCATTGAACTTATAACTTATCAATGTCCTTAAAGATAAAAAATCACTTAATGATAAAAAGATCTTTCAGCAAGCTAAAACTAAGTCAGTGTCCTGACATTCTCAGAGGTTGGTAAAAGAAAGGTTACTACTAACAAGTAACCGTTCTTATTAATCAGTTCAATTCAACCTTGAGCGTCCTAACATTTTATCAGCGTCCTGACTTATAAAGTCCAGGAGGGCACTGTTAAAACGTTAGTGTCCTGAAAGACTTTATAAAAGTAGTTTTTGATTTCTCGATTAAAACACAATAAGACATAAAGTAACCGAATTAAATTAAAGATGCAACCAATCGATTAAAACATGCAGGCATGCATATTGCTAAATCACATGGCATAGAACGTCCTACAACCTATCATAATCTAATTATACAAATAAACATCTTCAAATGATCATGGTCTTCAAGAAGATCTTTTAATACGTTCGCCATGCATCATTGAATCTTTGATACCTTCAAGTAAGATTAGATATGCCATATGTGCAGTAATATATGTAGTTTTGTAATTATCAAAATCTTTCATAATAGGGACATATTCTCGTAAGGGACATAAGGATAATTGATTCAACACAAGTTACCTTCCTCAAGGCATGAAATAACAACAACTGCTCCCTTACAGGTTATACACTCTGATCTATGGGCGGGTTCCTCACCCATACTTTCTACTGTTGGTTATAGATATTATATCATTTTTGTTGATGCATTCACCATATTTTCTTGGTTATATCTTCTTAAGCTTAAGTTTGATGCCTTAGCAGTTTTTAAAACATTCAAGAAGACCGTTGAACTTGAATTTGATTGCAAGATAAAGGCACTTTAAACAAATATGTGAAGCACCTGTGCCTTTAGGTGACGTCATTTTGACCCATAGTGTACCCGTATACATATGTGTATATATATTTTGATGCTCGACGCATGTAAGTTCGAGTGTCTTTGCATGATTTTAGGACATAGAGAGTGTGCATGAAGTTTCAAAACCATCGGAGACCCGTTCGACGTCGAAACAAGTCAAAAATGGTGTTTTGGATCCAGTGGAGCTCACTCCATGGAGGAAGAAATTTCTGTCACAAATTACATCAATGATTTGATCTCCTAGATCCGTGGTCCGATTGAGCTGAAATTTTGTCAGCTCATTTTCCTCTGATAGAGCTTCATTTGAACGGTGAAGATCTTGATCAGAGTTACTTACTGTGAGTTATAAGACTCCAAACACTGTTTCACTGATTTGCAGATTTTATTACGCAGTTTTGATCAAACGGTTGAATCTCGCAATCCTACCGTTGGATTGAGTTGAAAGTTTTCCAGACTGTTGGTAACTGACTCATGCAACCTTTAACTGTTATGATGTTAATTTGGTGAGTAGTTTGCATGAAATTGACTATCTAAGTGCAAGTATTGCAACAAGAAAACTAATTTTTAATAGTTTTTGGCAACTTTTAGTTGTGGGCCCAAACACTTCTATATAAGCTATTGACTCGATTTTTTTCAGCTCATTTGCACATTTTGCACTTGTGAAAGAGGGAGAAAAGCTGGAGAAGAGAAAATGAGAGGAAAATTAGGGTTTGGAGGTTCTTGCTCAAGAACTCCATGAGGTTTGCTTCCAAGCTGTATTTTGACCTAAGATATGCCATGGATTCTCAGTTGAGGATTGTTCCAGACTTAGAGTTCCATTACATGCATGTTTTTATGAACCCTAGTGTTGATTGGAGGCCATTGGTGCCATTTTACCCATTTTCTCTTTTGGATTTGGTGGAACTCTTTGTAAATGGACCTATACTTTGTTCATGGCCTTAGAATTTTCCAAGTGTTTGCATGTCACGTAAGTTAGACCTATGAATACCAAGAACTGATCCATGCCTTTGGTTAGAGATTTCCATGGTGAAATCTTGGAGTTTAGTTCAAATGGCCTACACTTGGATCTATGACTTAGGGTTAAAGTTAAGCTTTGCATGTCAATTATGTTGGCTTAGTAGCCATGGTGGATGATCCCATGGTGCAAGTTCAGTAAATTTTGTGGCTATGTATGGTGGCCTAGTGTAAAATTGGCAATATTGCCTATGTATGAAAATATCTCTAGATTTGGGGCTTTTGATGCTCTTGATTGAAAATCTGAAAATTTATGCAGTGTAGGTCTTTTGGGGCATGATTAGGGTTGTTGGTGATAGATTTCAATGGGTTCTCATACTAGACACCCTAGGGTTGACTAATTTTGACCTAGGCTAAGTATTTGGTATTTTCCATGTACTTTGACAATTTTGCATGTAATTTGGGGATTTTGCCCAAATTGGGACTTTTCACCCAAATCAAGTCAATTTATGAAATTGAATTGGGGATTGTTTAATTGGACCCAAATTGAGTAGAATCATGGGTTTAAAATGCTAGAACCTATGTTAAATTGATATGACTTAGTTCATTTTGACCTTATGTTTTATATTGGCCTAATTGGAGATTTTGACCAAGACTTAGTCAAGTGATGAAATTGACTTGATGTATAGTCTAATTGACCCTAATTATAATTGAATGTCATGTATATTAGTGGTTGGATCATTGGATCACCCAATTACATTCAATTTAGGTCAATCTTGGTTTATTTGAGTCTTAATGATCAAATTGGGCAATATGGAAATTGGCTCAAGGGGGTAACTAATTTAGAATCTAATTGACTTTAGATTGGGTTTGAACATGGGGTTTTGACACACTTTATGACTGATTTTCAGTTGTGTGAACCATATTATTTCCAGGTCTTGTGATTGATCTTGAACCCGTTTAGTCAATTGGAGAGTTTTGGTGATTGGATTGGCTAGACTTAGCCAATCAAGAGTGAGTGTTCTTTTACTTTTGGATTATTTTATATGTGACATTGTATTATAGAAATGTTTTAAATGCTTATGTATAATGGTATGCATGTTTTAATATTCCATGAAATACATTTAAGCATAATTCATTGGGATGACAATTTGGGTTGAGGCTCCTAGTTGGAATTCCATTTTTTTGGAAATTCTCGTAAGTCTAGCGGCGATCCTAGTTGTGTACCTGGCAGAGGATTTTAGGGCTTGTGTATGGGTAGGTTAGTTTAGGCTAATCCTACGTGCTGCACAACCCCAGAAATCCTATTAGGATACGAGTATTGTGTGTGTGTTCGGGCGCTGTGTGTAGCGCACTAGGCTTTGAAACCCCCTTCCTCAGGAGGTGTTAGGATTGCATGAACATGACTACAAATGTTATGCATCGTCTTATGTATGACTTGATGCATTATGTTAGCATGTATGTAATCTATTTCGTCATCATGATATTTCAATGATTTATGATCTTATCATGTTTTTATTAAATGCACGTACATGCCACTTATAAATGACATTCACTGAGCTGGTTGTAGCTCACACCTCACCTTCTTTCAGAATGTGATAGAAAAAGGAAAGGAAAGGAAAGGCTTGATTGCGGAGCGTCTCTTATTTTTGTTTCATGTAGGTGTTGTACATTTAATTTCGTAATTTGATAATTATGTACATGATAACACCTAGTATATGTATAATTAACACATATTTGGGATGTGTTGGGTTAGTGCTATTTTGTAAACTTTGAAATTTTATATTTGGTAACTTGGAGATGTAATATTTTATTTCATTTATGATCATGTTAGATAGATGTTTTTAGGATTGTACTGTATTTGATTTGGGGGATTCGTATATGTGGTTTAGGCTGACGGGACGCCGGGTGTACCGACGGAGGGTATACTTGGAGGTTTCCGTGTTGGTCATGACGTCACGTATAGTGGGTTGTGACATATGGGTGGAGAATGTCAGGCTTTTCTTCCTTTTTTATCTGAGCATGGCATTCAAGTTCGTTTCTCTTGTTCTTACACTCATAAAAAAATGACATCTCTGAAAGAAAACACAGGCACGTTATTGAGACTGGTCTTACTATTCTTGCTCATGCCAAGATGCCACTTTAGTTTTGGGTAGAGGCTTTTCATACTGTAGTACTGCTTATCAACAACTTGCCTTCTCCTTTGCTCAATATGTCTTCTCCATTTGAAAAGTTATATCACAAAAGTCCTAATTTCTCATCCTTCAAGACCTTTGGTTGTAGTTGCTCTCCATATTTGAGATACTGCTCTTCACACAAGTTTGATTTTCATATTACTAAGTATGTTTTCATTGGTTATAGCCATACACACAAAGGATATTTTTGCCTTCATCCTTCAGGTAAAGTTTACGTACCTAGACATGTAGTGTTTAATGAGCTCGAGTTTCCTTATATTCAACTTTTTTCATCCTCAAATCCAACTCCTATTTCTACTTCATTTGTTTTGCCTATGTCCATTTTGCATTCAATTTCTCAAGCCTTTCATACACTTACACAATCTGCTCCACTTGTGTCTATCCAATCGACTGCATCTCTGCCTCATGAATCCCCTTTAATCTCTGTTCATTCACCATCATCAGTCCCAAATCATGTTATGCCTATTGAAATTACTGCAACTTAGTGTGTTCCCATGACTGCTTCTGTTATGAGTTCCTCTCATCCTCTGCAAACCAAGGCCAAGAGTGGCATTTTTAAGCCGAAAATGTATACTTTTAGTCACACTATTTTGGCTGCTTCAGAACCTACTTCTGTTCATGCTGCTTTAAAGGATTCTAGATGGATTCAAGCTATGAAAGAGGAGTATGTTGCTCTAGTTAAAAACAATACTTGGTTTCTTGTTACATACTCACTCGATATGAATATCCTAGGGTGCAAATGGGTGTTTTGAACTAAGTATAATCCCGAGGGATATGTATCTAAATACAAGGCTAGCTTGGTGGCAAAGGGTTTCCACCAAACTCCCGACATGGAATTTTTTGATACCTACAGTGTTGTAGTTAAAACCTCCACAATTTGAGTTATCTTCTCTATTACTGTGTCTTAAGGTTGGGATATCCAACAAGTAGATATCAATAACACATTCTTAAATGGTAAGTTGGAAGAAGTGGTTTATATGAAGCAGCTTGAACGTTTTGTTGATCAAAATAATTCCTCCATGGTTTGTCGTTTGCACAAGGCTTTCTATGGTTTGAAGCAGACCCCCCGGGCATGGCTTCGCAAGTTAAAATCAGCTCTTCTCAGTTGGGGATTTAACAACTCTAAGTCTGATGTTTCCTTGTTCATTAAGAAGACTTCTTCTTCATACATTCTCCTTTTGACGTATGTAGATGATGTATTAATCACATGCAACAACTCCTCAGACATTCAACAAGTGATTCAACAACTAAACAACACTTTTCCACCTAAAACGTTAGGGTCAGTGCATTATTTTTTGGGGTTTGAAGCCTATCGTTCTTCTTTGGGACTGTTACTTACTCAATCAAAATACATCAATGATCTGGTTGCCAAAACTAATATGCTCCACTATAAGCCTTGTTCAACTCCTCTAAGTTTCTGTTCAAAGTTATCAGCTACAGATGGAACTCCATTTGAAAATGCTACTCTATATAGAAGTGTTATTGGCACACTTCAATACTTAACTAATACAAAACCTGATATTAGTTTTTGCTATAAACAAGCTAAGTCAATTCATATCGTCACCTACTTCTACTCATTGGTTTGCTTGTAAACGGGCACTAAGGTATCTCAAGGGCACTTCTTAGTTTGGTTTATTCTTTAAAGCTTCCCCATCTTTGTATATTGAGGCATTTTGTGATGTTGACTGGGCAAGTTCAGTTGATGATAAAAAATCAACTAGTGGTTTGTGTGTTTCCCTTGGATGGAACTTGGTTACTTGCAGCTCAAAGAAGCAGTCTGTAGTAGCTCGTAGTAGTGTTGAAGCTGAGTACAAGTCCTTGGCTTATGCTTTAGCTGGAATCATCTGGTTGCAATCTCTCTTGTCTCAGCTTGGTATCTCTTCTTCTCAATGTCTTGTTCTTTGGTGTGACAACACCAGTGCAAAGGCCTTGGCAGAGAACCTTGTATTTCATTCCATAACTAAACATATCGAGGTTGATATTCACTTTGTCAGATATATAGTAGCTGCTAGAAATTTGGATGTTCGATATATATCCACTAATGATTAGATTGCTAATGTTTTTACAAAATCTCTTGTTGTTTCTCATTGTAATGCTTTGGTTTTCAAACTGAATCTTGTCTCTTCATCCAAGTTTAGCTTGAGAGGGGATGAAAGCAATATCTCAACTCAAAGTGTTAATGCTAGTTAGCAGCTGCAGAACAGTTGTAAAACAAAATGAGCTAACTTAAAAGAGTAGTAGAATACGTAACTTTTTTTTTATTTAAGAAATTTAAGAACAAATACTTGAGTTATGTTACAATGATCCAAAAAAATAAACCCAAATTTATTTGTGCACCGGCACGGTGAATCATGTCACAGACTGCTCTTAATAATGGGTTTTTTTTTTCCACTAGTCCGCGCGGCGTTGTATGTGCATCCACATCCACATGCAATAAGCATAACATCCCATCATGCCATATCTCCAATCAAGAGTACGATTATAAACCAAGAATCATATATATGCAGTGGAATCTAAAGTAGTTATGCAACATGGTACCATAATTAAGATCGAGTTCAATGTTACGGTCTTATGGTGGCAAGGAAAAAGCTAATATCACGACACCATAGTTACAAAAAGAATCAATAGGTATCTATACCCAAAAAGAGAAGTCAAATTGCTACACGTTACTCCTCAAGCGGTAGATCGACATAGTCAGCAACTGTAACTAGCTCCTCCTCACCCTGATAGTCGTAGTAAAAGTCGCCCAGTGCCTCCATCTCAAGCGGCTGACCCTCAACCTCTTGAGTCTCAGTCACCACATCTAAAAAATGATAATATGGAAAAAAAGGGTGAGCCTAAATCCACTTGGCTCGCAAGTAACTGCCATTTCCAACACCTACTCACTGGGGGATGGAAGGGAAAATTACAGATTTTGTGAAGTTTTCATTGTTAAATTTATTTCTGCCTTTAATTCATGAAAGATGACTCTAGGTATTATTTCTTTTTCTACTAGTACCTCAATTTTGGATTCTATATCCATATTTTTATTATTATTAATTTTCTTTTCTCAATCTATGTTTGGTGTTGTCCTAAATTCTCTAAATCTCAAGATTTATGCCAATAAGCAGGTTAATTTCTCAATATCTTACAGAGAAAACCATCATTTACTATTTACCAATTATGAGAATTAAACAAGCAAATAAAATTCGTAAAAGAATTATAATTTTGTATGATGTTGAAATAATAATCAAAATACCTCAATAACGCATGCCCAATTTGCCAATTTAACACCATTATAATAAAAATTGCAGTGATAATACAAAGGAGACAAGTTAGAACATCTGTGCCCATACACAGTGTGCCTCATGAATCCTCCTAATATCAAGCACGCTAATCAATAACATGCCTTGGGGTCCGATCCCTTAGAATTTATTTAAGTTTTTACTTTATCCACGATGAGAACCTCATCCCATCAATTAGTTTCTTTGGACCACTAGCTATACGACTGGTTATACAACACCCCAGTCAGGGTATTCTGTTCCTCGCATTAATTGAGCGAGGAGGTTCTCATTATAATTTTGAATTATCTACCTATGGACAAAGACACCATTACTCTTAGCTTCAACTTTTCCCCATAAAGCGCTCGTAGCCCACTCCGCTGGCCAAACGCACTTAACAATCATCACCTCACCATCAACTCAACATCCAAGTAGCACAACTCCTACTGGATGTATGCACGAGAGGGATCAGGAATAGAATAAAACATTGGTCAAACAGTTGACCCACTAATCCGCTGGTCAGATGGTTGATCCACTTGTCTGCTAGTCAGACGGTTATACGACATCTATAGATACTCTAGACACCCAAGGTCGACGTGACCCTCGTGTCTATGACTATCACGCAAACATGTATCCTAGGATCCGATCACTCCATTCTTTTTATCATTAATCACATTTTATCATTTGAAAGTTTGATTAATGCAGCAATATGCGAGTGATCGATAAATTGCGGAAAACTATGCATAAATGCACGCAAATGCATATAAAGTATAAGTAGGATATTATACTGAAATTATCTTTCTTGAAATACAATTTTCCTATATGATGCTAAAATCAAATCTCAGTAACCGATTAATCAACGACTTAATAGCTAATCATATATTGCTTATTTTCCTTAGGAAAAGTGTCAATTTGTAAATCTATGAATCAATTTTTTTTTTAAATGAGCCAATGTGTGATGACAGAGTCGCGTAGGCGTTTTGGATAAATTTTTCTGACCACTGATCCATTTTCAAAGGACGGGGATTAGTCGCCTTTGTCAAATAATCAATATCCTAGGAAGACTCTCCCGAATAATCACGATAAACAATCGAATTTGAATACTATTTAAAATATCGGCAAAACCGTGATAACTAGGGTATAGTTTATTTGGTATGATAGTTTATTATAATAAACTTATAATTATATCATAAAACCTTATCTCAATATATAAGGTGGCACGTGTTACTTGGGCCACATCCTCTAATGGCCCAAAAAAGATCTTCTTCTATGACTTTTCTATCAAAAATCTCAACTTTGGCGCTTAGTAATGGGGCGCGCGTCCGCAATGTGATTTGTTACCATGCCATATTTCCTCGTCATCCGGTCGTACCCAGCTCCACTAATATGCCTGCCAACACCAACAGGAGGGCAAATCCCTGTTGTAAAGCCATAAACTAGACTTTTCACAGTGATTCCATAATAAAGTTCCTTCGAGTGTTGCGCCGGCTTGAACCCATGTAGTTGCACTATTATTTGTTATATTGACGGTGATGGTTCAAAGGATGATGAGGTCGATGATGACGAACGGGACGTCCACTGTGTAGGAGAGGCCTTCGAAGTCGTGGCCATCGCTTCAGACTTGGATTTGGAGGCCAGTTTTCTTTACACAAAAAGTTGCAGCTTGGACTTGGGATTCTTGGGAGGGAGAGAGAATGAACTGGGGTTTTGGGGTGGTGGATAATGTGAATCTTAGATTTTGTGTGGCAGATAGGAGAATTAATGTGTAAGAAGCAGTTTGTGGTGTGTATACCAGAAGTTTCAAATTGGAATTATTGTTCAAGGCAAGGCATTGAAGGAAATCCTCATGAATGGATGAGTTTGATGAAGCAACTATAGTAGTAGTTATTGTGAAGAGAAGAATAGAAAGAAAAATAATTAAACCCCTAAAACTCCCCATTTGACATCTCCGTGGTATGCAAGATGAAACTCATCTTTGCTTCACTTATTATATATAGTGATCTGAAAAGCAATGATTAAGCACCGTTTCTTGTGAACATTAATCGAACTTTGTGGATGTTTGTTGGACTAAAATGGGCAAATTTGAAAATAGTTTTTCAGTGCAATATCTCAGCCAATGTCATGTTGACATCTTCATAAAATCATAACCATCGATGATCGTCGAGATCATAGTCATATTGACCAAAAGGTGGGGATCGATGATCGATGATTTTCACTGTTAATTACTCGTGGTCTCAAGGACATGGGTTGTAAGGGTCCTACTTTTACATGAAATATTATAACAAGAGGAGTGCTGATCAGTTTATTACAAAGGGACTTGATAGATGGTTATGCAAAATCGGATGGCTAAATCTATTCTCACAAGCAGAAGTCTTCAATTTGGACTATTGCTTTCCGGACCACAAACCTATCAAACTGAAGCTGGAACAATGAATGATAGAGGGGAAGCACAAATCGTTTAGATTTGAAGAAATCTAGTTGAAGGAGGCAGATTTCAAATGGACAGTGGCTATGACTTGGTTGAAGGCAACGATGGAGGGACAGATTGTATCAGAGAAATTACAATCATGTGCCATGAAACTGAAACAATAGAACCAGTGGTCTGTTAAGAAAAGCAAAAAGGAAATTAAAGCCAAAAAGGTGAAACTTTCCTGTCTCCAAAATGCAGTTGTATATGAGCCAGATCTTGCGGATAGGATTCATGAGGACCACTCTCATTGGACAATCTCCTGGAAAAAGAGGAAACATACTGGTATCAGAGGGCTAAAGCTTTGTGGCTTCGAGCAGGGGACCAAAACTCCAAATTTCTCCATCTCAAAGCTTCCCAGAGGCGAAGGCGTAACCACATCAGAGGTGTTGACCTAAGCGGTTTATCACTTAGCACGCTTTTAAGTATACTTGATGAATTATATTTTCATGATCACAAACAAAATCTTTTTCGGTGCTAACA
Source organism: Paratinospora sagittata (assembly GCA_035771175.1). NCBI lineage: Eukaryota > Viridiplantae > Streptophyta > Magnoliopsida > Ranunculales > Menispermaceae > Paratinospora > Paratinospora sagittata. The sequence continues at coordinate 37,709,001 of CM069589.1, forward strand.
AGCTTCAATCAAGAACTTATCTCAACACCTCAAGAAAGCAAAAAGCCAAAGAACGATTCGATCAAGGAATTCAAGATCATATCATACGTTCAAGATCATTTCAATCAAGGTCTTCAAGATCACATCACACGTTCACGAACGATTCAATCAAGGGCTTCACGATTAGATCATTCGATCAACGTTCACGACATTCAACTCAAACGCGAAGTTTACACTGAAGATCTTATAATAAAGAGTTGACTTTAAAGATTATGAGATGGATACACAAAGAATTTATGGTATCTTTCATTATTCATTATTGCTCGAATGTTTTTTCAAAACAATGCACAAATCACTTGCATACGTTTTTCAAAATCTTATATATTTCTTGCATGTTTTGATCCATACACTTTAAGGTATTTCAAATGATTTAATTTTCCATGTTTAATTTGATTTGAAATTGACCGAGACTTTAATCATATTTATCGAGTTTTAATCAAAAATCAAAAACTGTTTTTCAAGAGTCTTTCAGGACACTAATGATTCAGCAGCGCTCTCCTGAACTTGATAAGTCAAGGCGCTGATAAGATTCAAGGTTGATTTTGAACTGATTCATCAGGATGCTTATTTGTAAGTAGCGGCCACCCTTTAGTCAACCTTTGAAGTTGTCAGGATGCCGATTGTAAATCAGCTCGCTGAAAGATCTCTTAGTTCTTCAAAGATCTTATCTTTGAGAAAGCTGATAGTTATAAGTTGGATAAACTATCAGGACGCTACCTGGATAGGAGCACCCTCATCTTTAGAACCAACTAAATAACTTTCAGAACGTTGATTGTCCTTCAGCGCACTTAGTATTGTTTTGAAAAATGTTTTAAAATGTTAGGACACTTACATAGTAGTAACGCCATTGTGTTTTTTATATTAAAAGATAGGATGCTTACCCAGAAGTAGCGCCCTCATGTATTTAATTGTTTTAAAACAAAATAGGACGTTAACTGTGCATTAACGCCCTCAAAGTTGAGTCGTTTCTGTCGCAAAGCAAGTTAGGACGCTCATGATTGAGTAGTGCTCTCACTTTATTGTTCAGCAGGACGCTTATGCATAATGAGCACCCTCAAGGAACAAAATGACAAAATTGATATTATGCGTCAGGAAGCTGATTAGGAAATCAGGACGCTAATTCAAAAACTGTCACTGTTCTGACAAGTACACTATATTAGTATACTTTTTCAGAATGGATCTTTGCACAGAATCCTTTTCAGATTTATTAGAGATTTTCTCTGATGTATGAATCAAGTTTCCTGAAACCTTCCTTATTCATGTAATCTGAAAAGAACCAGAACGTTAGTAAAGATTGTAGTTGCCATTTTCATATAACATTCTAGCCGTTGTGTGTAATCGTTCACCTTGAATTTCAAATTCAAATATCTAACGACTATTGTCTACTAAGTCTATAAATACTAACACTTTGAATCAAACATCTCGTCGATAATTTTTATTATGCTGAAAACTTTTTGAATGTTAGTCATTTTTCAATCATTCAAAACTTTTCAACTGTTTTATTTTTTCAAAGTATTTTTCACTGATACTTTACTTATTCAAAAGATTTTCATCTGAGCTTAAATTATATTCTATCTTTGAAAATCTATTGGAATTATATAGAATTGGTTTCTACTCAAATTCTCAGCTCGGATTTATACTTAACATCAATCTTGTTGATCAAATAATTTGAGAGATAGTTCATGAGATGCAGTTGTACTTGATTTCATATCCTAGTAATGTATCGAACTATATCAGTAGTTATACTAATTATTGAATACTGAACCAGAAGTTTTGGCGCTTATATATTTTATTTATTTTGAAGACTGTCTGAGGTTATGTTTTACATTGGTCCTGCATTTTCAACTTCAATGTTTTAAATGGTATGAAAAGTTTTCGAAGAAGCATTCAATTGATTTAAATGACATATCATTCATGCTTTTCGAAACTGCACTTGAGCAATACCGAACATTGAAAGGTATAGGACTGTAAGTTTATCTTATCTTAGCATTACGTACATAAATTTACATATCTTTGTAATGCTATGTAATGAGCTTAATTGTAAAGTGTTCTACTTAGTTAGAACCAATATTATTTTCATAATGTGGTATGCTGGTGTGTTTTGGGAATGAAACAACCAGAACAAGTGAATGTAGTTCATTTGATGATTTCATGGTTGAAATCATGTTAAGGTTCATCCTCACCTATAAGTAGGATAACAGTTCTTCCTTATCCCCTAAAAGAAAAATGGCTCTTCCTTATCCCGTAAAAGGAACATGGGTTCTTCTTCAGGCCGGAAAAAAGAAATACAGTTGTTCCTTATCCTGTAAAAGGATCATGGTTCTTCCTCAGCCAGTAAAAGGGAAGATTCGTCCTTAACCTGTAAAATGATAGGTTATCTTTGAACCTGTAAAAGAGAAACGGTTCATCCTTAGCCCGTAAAAGGATAGGTTTTCCTTGAACCTGTAAAAGGGCAAGTTGTAACAGTTTGGTTCTCACCCGTAAGAGAATCAGTTAGTTGATTAAGAAAATCCTAATCAGGAGATTAGGTAGTGCATGTAGGCGCGACCGAACCACTATAAATCCTAGTGTGCTTTATTTTATGCAGTTTTGTCACACCCCGTCTGAACGAGCCTAAATCGGCAGAACACTCACAGTCGGGGTGCGAATGCATTATAACAATTACTGAGTACACAGATACAAAATTGAGTACAAATCTGATTTCATTAATTTCAGAATGTATTTTTGTAGAAAATGTGATTGAGGGAACATCCTCCCAAAATCTCCCTAATAAATAAGCAAGGGGTACAAAATAAGGGCCTAAAACACCTCCACCCAATCTACCCTAGTCTCCTCTAAAAATGGTTAACAACGGGAGTGAGCTATTGCTCAATGGGTAAAATAGTTCGTGAATATGAAAATTAACAAAGAAAATTTCACAATCAAACATCATATATACACAACATAGCATCATAAACAGTACAACGTGGCTTAACAAGAATGAATGCATACACCGTCTCGTAATGGTTTTGTGATCGTTCATCGACCTAGGTTCATGTACAGATGTCCATCCCCACGTAATCCTGGGTTCACATTGTACATCCCTCCCTAGGGGAAACATTGATAATAGTGAGCATAGCTCCAATAACTATTCTATAGATCACAAACCACTTACGTCCATAGGTGGTTATTATTTCATGTATGATGACTATGCATGTGCGAGTCCGATTTTTTCCTAATTTTAGATAGGATTTTAGTAGCGTCCGGTGATGCTTATCAGAGTCAACATCACCGCGTGCGTTATTAGGATGTTTAGTACTACTTATACAAGCAGATAACTTTCAATGGGACCAACCAGACCAGTTCCCAGGTCGAGAGGTGGGACACAAGGTCCATTTAAATACTATGTCTTTTAGAGTAGCAAGCTGCCTCCCGTTCACTATTCAAAGTTACTGTGGACAAGACTGAGTCTGATTGAATCAAATTGACTACTAATCTGACGTAGTAACAGTGTAATTCATGGACTGCAAATATAAAGGTATAAGTATGACATGTATGAACATTATATGCAATAATGCAGTGTAAATGAATAATAGACATAATGATAAATGAATGAAAACTTTAATAAAAGTCATAAGTCACGTAAACCTATGTTTCGTTCCCCACCTTCAGATAAAACCTCTTTCCAAACTAGCACTTTTACCCGAGTAGAACCGCTTTGCACCGCAAAGAAAATCTCTAAGAGTGAGTCTCTAAGATAATGCCATGTACACATCTTGCACACCAACTCAAGATGCCTTTATACCCTCATAAGCTAATACACATTTTTTTTCACCATTTTTTTTTTTTGCAACTTATTTTTTTTTTCTTTTTTTGGAATACTATACTACTATACTTTAGACCACTTATGAAGATAAAAAACCAGTTCTTGAGACCTAGTCCAACCTTATGCCCCATAGCTTGAGGATTTCCACTTTGGGGCTGGTTAAAAACCTAATTCTAGGTCTAGCTAGATGTGTGAGTGCAAATTTAGGAGTCTAAGACTTTCTATTTATTATAAGAATCTCATGACAAAGACTTATACTATTAACCATTCACTAGACAAACCAATTAATAATTTTCACCATTTGCCCTGGATCAACAATCTTCACACTAAAATAAATAGATTTGTAATAGTGAACACTATCTTAAACAATCCTAAACAATCTAGTTTTTTTTTTTTTTTGTTGTTGTTGTTTTTGAATGAAAGAGATGAAAACAACCTATGAAGATGGAAACAAAGACCGAAAATGTCACGACGCTCCTGACGTAAGTTGACGTTATGACCGACGAAGTGTACTATACATTGTATATACCAGGTATACAGTATACAATACACTGTCAGCCTTAACATAATTTTAAAAAAATTTCAGAAAATTTCGATAGCATGTCCCCATAAATTTGGACATCTCACATTTTCTATGATATACCACAAATAAAATTCAATACATATATATATATATATATATATATATATATATGCAATCATCCACAATATTCATCTCATTCATTCATTTATCCCAAGTATGCATCTAACCATTTCGACCATCCTATCTACCATTTAATCACACAATTATATACATCATCACCAAATATTTCACAAACCAACATATTCAACTATAATCCATTACCATACAACCCATCCCATTTATGTAATATTATATACACAGTCAGGTGATAATTATACATAGCAAAATGAAATGTGTATAAACCATTCCTCCAAACATACATACATAAACAAGATAGGAATCTGGATCAAGTGTCAATCACTATCTAGCTTTCCCTTTTCCTTTAGATTATGTACCTGAAATATTGGAGGGAATGGAGTGAGCACACAATAAGCTCAGTGAATATATATCTTGATATGACAATCATATACATTTAGGGAAACATGGCATTTAAAGTCATTCACAACATTTATGAAACACGCATGCATTATTCAACAGAGATAACATACATGCCAGCAATATAAAGTTTATGCTTGAGGAATAAAACAATGCAGAGTTTTCATCGAAATCCACAATCTCCCTCCTTCAAGGTAATAGAGCGGGTCTAACCCTTGTATGACCATTACAAGGTAGCCACAACCTCCCATTACCCAATTCACAATCATTTCAAGGATCTAAAATCCTTGTTAGGACAGCCTTACTGACAATGAGGTTACGCATAACACTTATCCGAGACTAATTCCTAACGAAATGATATCATATGCGATCTGCCCTCCCACGTCTCGCATACTCTAATGCCAAAATCTTTTATGAATGATCAATAAAACACAATGCATTTATATACATAACATGCTTACAGTTAAACATTTCATATCAATGCAATGCCATACAAGAGCCAAAATTAAGAAATGTATTCACAGTACAAGACTTTCCAACTTAAATACAATCACCGTCGCTTTCGAGTTTAGTTCCAATTTCAATCCAACTAACTCAACCTGTCACAACCACTCCATAATTCAATTTTATTTATTCATATCTATTTTAAGTGTAACTACTCAGTTTCCATTTACATATTTAATTTTTCAACTCACTCCAAATCACCAATAGACATTTGCAATTCTTGTATAATTCAAATCTATTTCACTTAACTATACTTACATGTATTATTCATTCAAATATATTTCATTTGATCAAAGTCTTGCTCATTTACCACTAATTCTTACTTTAGCAACCTAAAAAATATTGTACACATTTCATGAATTTAAATTCTAATTGAATTTAAGACTCATAAGCAGTTGAAAATGCTACCCTACCATTTCTACGATCAATCTAGATATTTCCACGAGAAGGAACAATGAAAATAGATTTCCAAATAATATTTTCACTAGTTCTCAATTTTATTTTTCTACTGGAAACATATATTAGTTTTATTAAAAATATAAAACATTCCTAAAATTATTCTGTCCACATCGACATGTGTAGAATCAGTCATACTATCATTTTACCACCTTCGACAGGTATTTCACTAAGGTTTTACATGTTTGCGGAGGTATCCAAAGTCAATTTTACTCACCAAAACCTTATATTTAGTTACTAAAAAAAATCAAATCATATCCAAAAATCATGATCTTAACATCGAATTGTTCGAAATTGATAGATTTATCTTTCTACAATCTCAAACCGGAGTTTCATCGGGTTTTAATAGGGTTCAAAAGGTCTCCAATATCAAATCTAACTTCCAACAACCATAAAAATTTCAAATGAACAAATAAATGAAATTTAACCACATATTCGGGGCTTCTACAATTTAGGAAGTGTTTTTCAACCTTCCGAGCAAATTTTCATTCAAGTTAGGCTAAAATCCCAATTTCAGAAACACCATAAAACGGCTCCCATAGCAAAATTTACTTCGAGAGAATAGTTACATCTAGCTTAAATATCAATTTCACAGAGAAATAAAGTGAAAATCACTTACCCTAGGTCTCGATTTGGCAGAAATTCGGTGTTTCTCCCCTTTTTCCTCTCTTCGTTCCTCCTTTCTTTCTTTCTTTCTTTTCTTTTGTTTCTTCCTTCACAACGTGGAAAGAGAGATTAGAAGGGAGAGATTTTTTTTCTTTCTTTCCATGCTCCTCATGCAACTTAGTTAATTAACTAACTCCCCATGCTTAAGTTAAATAATTATATATATATATATATATATATATATATATATATATATATATATATGTGTGTGTGTGTGTGTGTGTGTGCATCTACTTAATACATATTGTTTTGATCTTGATAATCTAATTGAAATTTATAGAAATACAACCACATATACTTGCATACACGTATCCCTACGTATTATATGCATATTATACATCTTGATATACGCGTAATTCAACGTATGTATTTAATTAAAACTACGGGGTGTTATAGATAGTTAAAATTAATACATGACTAAATCTAATGCTCATGCTATTCTAATGTAAACTTTGACTTCAACCCCTACCCCCCCCAACCATATGAAACATTGTCCTCAAAGTTTAGAAAAATAGCATAAATCATTAAAAAAAGGAGAAAATAAAGAAATGATAGGAGGAAAGAGAATTACCTAAAATATGTGAGATGAGAATGAATAACCCCTGTTAAAAAAAATACAAACTACAAAACATGAAAGAAAATGCATGCCTACACTAAGTAGAAATAAATGAAAATTACCAAATTAATTTTGATAAACAGGATCCTCCAAAGGTGTGGATGCATCCTTTGGAACAAAGGTCTCCAAAAATGGCTTTAATCGTTGACTGTTAACCTTAAAAATACAGTTTCTAGGAAACAAGTGCAAACACCAATTATACAAGAGAACTTTCCGATTAGACTCAAAAGTCTCACAAAATGTGTTTTTCATGAAAAACTTTCATTTTGTCTTTGTATATCCGGGCACTCTCACAAGCTTCATTTCGAATTTCCTCCAACTCATTAAGTTGAAGTTTTCGAAACTCTGCAGCAGCGTTATGATCAAAATTGCAAGTCTTTATGGCCCAATACGCTTTGTGCTCCAATTCTACAAGCAAGTGACAGGGTTTCCCATAGATCAAGCGATAGGGAGACATACCAATCGGGGATTCAAATGCAGTATTGTAAGCCCACAATGCATCAGTAAGTCGTAGGGACCAATCCTTTTGACTTGGGTCCACCATTTTCTCTAAGATTCTTTTGATTTCCTGATTGACAAGCTCGACTTGGCTACTAGTTTGTGGATGGTATGGGGTAGCTACTTTATGGGTAATGCCATATTTTCTCATTAAAGACTCAAAAGGCCTATTACAAAAGTGCTTACCTTGATCATTGATAATGGCATGAGGGACACCAAAGTAAGATAAAATATTTTCTTTTAAAAATCGAATAACCACCTTGTGATCATTATGTGTGTTTGGTATTGTCTCAATCCATTTTCAGATGTATTCAATAGCTACTAGAATGTATGAATACCCAAAGAAAGGTGGAAAAGGTCCTATAAAGTCAATACCTCAACAGATACAAAAAACGTGAGAATCTTTAAACAAAGTTGGCCAATAAAATTCACACTGCAAAATCTTTGCAGCAGTTTTCTTATTAGAAAAATGACCACCACAAGCTTCAGAATAACAAAGGGAGAGGATACCAGAAAACTCATTCTCAGGAGCACATCTCCTAATAATTTGATTTGAGCAACATTTAAACAAATAAGGATCATCCTAGAAAAAATGTTTTACCTCAGACAAGAACTTCAATCTATCTTGTTTACTCCAATGAATAGGCATTTTACCTGTAACAAGATAATTAGCAATATCAGCAAACCAAGGTAACTGAGGGATAGTGAAAAGATGTTCGTCAGGGAAAAAATCATTAATAGGCAATGTCTCCAAGAAATCAGATACCACAAGCCTAAATAGGTGGTCTGCAACTACGTTTTCTACTCCTTTCTTATCCTTGATAAGTAAATCAAATTCTTGGAGTAGTATAATCCACCTAAGGGGAGTCTAGGTAAAATCCTTTCTTTGCCACAAGATACTTCAAAGCACCATGGTCTGTAAAGATAACAATTAGAGATCTTATCAAGTAGGACTTAAACTTTTCAAGTGCAAAGATTACCTCTGGAAGTTCTTTTTCAGTAGTAGTATAGTTCATATGGGTATTATTCAAGGTCTTATTGGCATAGCGGATAACATAAGGCCTTTTATCTTTTCTTTACCCTAAAATTGCCCCAACTGCATAGTCACTAGCATCACACATGATCTCAAAAGGTAAACTCCAATCAGGAGGCTGCATTATGGGTGAGGAAGTCAACATATTCTTCAACTTTATGAAAGCTTCTTGATAAGCCTCTGTCCAATCAAATGAGTTTTCCTTTGATAGAAGGTTACAAAGTGGTCTGGATATGACACTAAAGTCGTTAATAAACCTTCTATAAAATCCTGCATGGCCTATAAAGGATCTAACATCCTTAATTTTAGCCTTATCTACTTCAATTCCTTTAAAAGAAACAATATGTCCAAGTACAATCCCTTTAGAAACCATGAAATGACAGTTTTCCCAATTCAAAGTCAAGGTGGTCTCTTCACATCATGCCAACACCTTTTTCAAATTGTTTAAACATTCATCAAAGGAATGACCAAACATAGAAAAATCATCCATAAATACTTCAAGGATTCGCTCAACCATGTCACTAAATATACTCACCATGCAACTTTGGAACGTGGCTGGTGCATTACATAACACAAATGGCATCCTCCTATATGCAAATGTCTCAAAAGGGCAAGTAAAGGTGGTCTTCTCTTGGTCCTCAGGTGCAATCTCTATTTGGTTATACCCTGAATAGTCATCTAGAAAACAATAATATGGGTGGCCAGCTACTCTTTCTAGGATTTGGTCTATGAAAGGCAAGGGAAAATGGTTATTTCTAGTTACTGCATTCAATTTTCTGTAGTCAATGCAAACTCTCCAACCTATGGTGACCCTAGTAGGGATCAACTCATTATCATTATTTTTAACTACAGTGATGCCAGACTTCTTTGGGACAACTTGAGTCACACTAACCTACTGACTATTAGGGATAGGGTCTGTAAAGTCGACACAGGTTCTCCACTTCCCCATTGGGTTTCTTGACCATAAGAATGTTGGCCAACTAATTGGGATATTGCACTTCTCTTATGAAGCCAGCCACTAAGAGTTTGTCGACCTCTTCCTGTAGTCCTTGAGCTCTTTCTTGACTGAGTTTTCGTTTCTTCTGCCGAACAGGTCTTGCCTTTGAATTGCCGCTAAGGCGGTGCACAATGACATTGGTCGGTATGTCAGGCATATCTTTGTGAGACCATGAAAATACATCTCTTTTTTCGTAGCACGTGTATCATCTACTCAGTAAAGTCTGAGCTCATTCTGGTTCCCACCTTCACAGTCCTTGCCAGGTCGTCAGTAATTTGCACCTTTGTCTACTCGCCTTCTGCTTCCAATGCTGGGACTATCCCACGTGGGTCAGGATCCGAGTTGTTATGAACTTCCAGCTGCATCAAGCTTTCTTCTGCAACTCTGGGACTATCGGCATGACCTATTTTCCTCTTCATGGTTGTGGCATAACAGTCTCGGGATTCCTCCTGACACCAACACCTCGTTTAGCTGGGAACTTAAGTGCTAGGCTGTAAGTTGATACAACTTCCCTGAGCTTGTTGAGTAGAGGTCGACTTATGATGGCATTGTAGGCCGTAAGGCGCTTGACCACCAAGAAGCTGGTCATGAACGTGACCCTGTGCTCTGCATCTCTTGTTGTAACTGGAAGAGTTATCCTTTATTTTGGCATGATCTTGTCTCCCGTGAACCCAATGAATGGCACGTCTACACGGTTAAGCTGCCGTTCCTTGGTCAAACCCAACTTCTCGTAGGCTGACCAGTAGAGGATTTTGGCCGAACTCCCATTATCAACCAGCATCCGGTGGACCTTGTAGTTGTTCACGTTCATGGCTACTACCAAGGAATCGACATGTGGTCGGAGCATACCCTGTACTTCCTCCTTACTGAAAGTGATTGCAACATCACTTCGCTTTTACTTCTCAAGTCGAGATCCGAGGTTCATGACCTCTGTTCTGGCTTTTCTGACATAAGCCTTCCTGGCTCTGTTTGAGGTACTGACCAGTTCTCCGCCGAAAATGGTTCTGATCTCTCTAACTACTTTGGCTCTGTTTTGCTTTGGAGCATCTCTCATCTTCTAGTCTGGCATCTTTCACGAACTCCTTCTGATGACCCTTACGGATCAACGTCTCAATCTCCTCCTTCAAGTCGTGACACTGGTCGGTATCATGACCATGATCCTGGGGATACTGACAGTATTTATTCCTGTCTCGCTGTCCCGCTAGTGCTTGCAACTTCTTTGGCCAACACACATATTCTTTCTTTTGGCTTTCTAGCAACACCTGCTCCCGAGAGGTGTTTAGAGGTGTGTAGGTAGAGTGGACACTCTGGGGGATCCTGTTTCTTCTTTGATCTCAGTGGTTGGGGCTTGACCTCTTTCTACCTTTGTGATCTCCTTTCAATTTTTCGTCTTCTTCTCTCTTTCTCTTCTTGTCCTTCTTCAAGCTCATATGGGAATAGTCTTTTCTACCTTTCGCATCATTTTGCATGTCTGCGTTGATGAATTTCTCAGATCAATGTAGGACTTCTTTGTACATATGGGCCTTCTTCTTCCCAAGTGAGTAGTGGAACCTACCCGCTCTCAGACCTGTTACGAAGGTTGTCACTATAGTCTTGTCGTCGTAGTCATCGACCAGGACTCTTTCCACATCGAACCGGTCCAGGTAGTTGCTCAGGCTTTCTTTGGACCTTTGTCTGATGGCGAGTAGGTTGTTTACCGGCTTGATCCACTCCTTCCGTCTAGCAAAGTGATCAATAAATTGGTGAGCTAGATGACCAAATGAGTAGATGGACCCAGTTCTCAGATTGGTATACCACTTCTAAGCTGGTCCATTGAGGGCAATGCCAAACCTTACACATGGTCGCATCATCGTAACCTTTGAACTCCATCTAGCTCTTATATTTGTTAATGTGATGTCGAGGATCTCCCTTCCCATCATACTCCTTCACCTCAGCTGTCTTGACATTTATGGGTAGTGGGGTGCTGTGGATCTCATCAACAAATGGAGAAAGAAGTTCATTGTACTCCGGATAATGTCACGAGACATCACCTCCACCGGACTTAGCTGAGTCGGTTCTTCTATACATAGCTGTCTTCTTGGACGTCGACCTTAGTCGAGGCATTTCTTACCTTATCCTTCCTGGCAGATACCAACTTGGGATAAGACGATGTCCAGCTGTTTCCTCTTCTTCTTGACATCCCAAGAATGACGCATGTCCCCAACAGAGAGAGATTTGCAATTAGAGCTCAGTATTGTCTGAGCTAACTTCTTCTTCGAGGTGACACTCTTACACTTGCTTCCTTCCTCTCTTTGAGGTTGGGGGTTGTAAGGTGGTTAGCGAAAGGGGGGAGCGGGGGGGAGGGGGGCGATGTGGGGCGGGGAATAGCTCTCTCAGCACCTGCTGCTGTTCCAACACTGCCTGTGACATCTTCACGACGTTCTTTTCAATAGCGCTCAACAGAGAGCTGTTCTTCTTCTGGGTTGAGTTCTTTAGGTTGTTCTTCAGTGGTTTTCCTTCTTGTTCTTAGTTGCATCAACCGATGCTGTCGATTCCACATCTATCAGACGTTTTGCTTCTTGGCTCATGGTGTCAGAGTTGATCTAGGCTCAAGATGTCATCCCCACAGATCACGCCAAATGTTGGTGCAAGATTTGACCAACACCAATTTATAATGATGATGTGAAGGGAATGAGTTGAGTTGGAACTTGGCTGGTGGTGACTCCCCTGCTCGGTGCCTCAGACCTGAAAGAGAAAGAGGGGGAAGAGCTAGTTATCGTGAGGAGCACCGGTGTGGTGTTGGCCAAAGACCCTCCGATGCCTAAGTCATATTTTTGGAGTCGTGAATTGCTTACCTTGTCGATGGAGAATGTGGAGTATTTATAGAGGTTGGACCCTTTGGCCAGAATTTGTAAGTAGTTGTCTTGTCGTGTTGTACGCCCAGTATCCCTGGCATTACGTCGTAGATCCGCGAATTTTGCCTTACATAACGCCTTGCCTTTTAATCCCTTTATGAGTTGGGTGTAACGAGTTCATGGGACTTTGTGTTTTATGTCAAAAATCGTCTCCTGGTGTTGTAGTCTGGAACAGGTCGATAGGTGCCGCCATGTTTCCACATAGTTTCTACCTTCTGTTCGTGTCGTGTTGCTTGTATCCTTTCACTCTGCTCGGTAGTGGCTGGCCAGCGTTTGGGTCGAGCAGATATTAAGTTTGTTTTATTCTTATGCGACATGTGGACAAAGGGAAGAGCTGAATTGGAGCCAGCTCGGTATGTCTATCAAAATGGCTCAACATTCATAAAACTCTAAATTTGAATAAAAATATTAAAGGAAAAAGGGTTAAAATTAAAATGTCTCCAAGCGCACTGGGGTTTCGATATACTCACATGACAAAGAGAGAGAGAGATTGATGAGAAATGATTCGAGAGTTTCACTCATTTTAATTTGATCAATATATACATGGCAATGAAGATACAATGTTGGCAGTCAGTTGTAAACTAACTCCATCGCCAAACCATACTCTTGGTCGCCAAACCACACTTTTGGTATTGCCAAATCTAGTAAAGGTGTCCTCGTGTAATTTTTAGTTGAAAATCTATAACTTATGTTAATAACATTGATTTTTCCTGTTCCTGTTAATGGATTATGACGCAATCAGATGTTGGATGTGTTGATATGTGAGTTATGATAATGATATGTGTGGTTTGATAAATGTGAATAATGTTTTGTGATAATTAAGTTTGTGATAGTCAATATTTAAGGGGAGATTTTGCCAAAACTTTTATGAAAATTGAGGTATAAGAAGGCTGACATAGTATTGTCTACGTCGGTGTGGCGTATATAGTATTATGTGTCGGTCGTGACGTCACTAGTACAGAATGGTTCGCGACAACATTGGTATCAGAGACATAGGTTTAAAATCCTTAAAAAGAAATAAAAGCTTTATGATATTATGCTTGCTTTTATTAGTATATTGATGGGTAGCTAAATTATGTTTGAATAATTGAATATCTGGCTAATGTTTTCTTGCTCTGTTAATTACAGATTTGAAGAGAAAAATCAGATAAAGTTATGGATCCTCAAGATGAAAGGGTCAAGAGATTAGAAGAAATAGTTGCTACTCAACAACAGCAGAATGCCCAACTACTGGAACTTGTTGCAAAACTACAAGAGGACAGGCAGAGGCTTGAAGCACCTGTAGTACCTGATGTGGGAGCAACCAGTGTAGGCGCATCTGGTAGCAAACCACAAGTTGAGAGGGCCATCACTGAGTTTGAGATACGAGTGCAAGATATTAGTTGTGACCCAAAAGAGAAGAAAAGGTATGAAGATGTTATGAAAGCCTTTCAAAGGCGTGGACCTCCCACTTTTGTTGGTGGTTTGTCTGTCACAATGGCAGAAAATTGATTCTTCCGTATGGAAAGGATTTTTGAGGATACGCAAGTCTCTGATAGTGATAGAGTGAGACTTGCAGTATTTAAATTGGCTAATGATGCGCAGAAGTGGTGGAAAACCATAGATAGGGTACATGGACCCATTATGACTTGGGATAGATTTAAATCCTTGCACCATGAGTCATATTATCCTCGAGTTGAGCGTGAGAAATGTAGTAGAAAATTTATGGACCTCCGATAGGGAAACATGACGGTCAGATAGTATGAGCATGAATTCAATAAATTGTCTATGTTTGCACCTGAGTTGGTTCAAACAAATGAAATGAGACTGAGGCAGCTCAGAGATGGGTTCAGAGATCCTGTCAGCCAGGGCTTGGCTTTAGCTGAAGTTCAGAGCTATGATCAGGCTATGCAACAAGCGATGGATTATGAGATCGTTGAGACTGTTGGCATGCCAATGGTACCACCGGTATATATGTTACCAACAGCACAACCAACACTGATTGAGCAGTAACCACAACACCAAGCTCCTTCTTCTGGAAAGAAAATGAGTAGATGGGGTAGAAATGGTGGACTGAACAAAAGAAGAAACCAGCAGAGGCACCTATTGGGACAGAGATTTCTGTGATACCTACAGTTCCCTATCAGGGCATGACACCTGTAGTACCATCGACAGGTAGAGGAGCATTTCCTTCGGTGAGCCCGCCACCTAGTTAGGATTCTTTTTTCAGGTAGCAATGGCCTGAAGAACCTGGTAGCAGAAGCAGTTGGTTACCCATTATGGGCTCAGAGTCCCAAGTTGCTTCATCTGCACCTTGACTACCAATAGTGTGTTTCAGATGTGGACTCAAGGGGCACAAAGTGAAACAGTGCATTTTCCAACCAGCGTTGCCACCTGCTGGCCCATCTGGCACAACACCAGCTGGCATGAGGGAGCAGGCTCGAGCAGTTACAGAACCGGACCTAACAACCAATAAAACTCTAATAAAAGGTATGATCAACATATGTAATATTTATATTTATGTTTTGTTTGATGTTGGTTCTACCTGGTCTTTTCTATCTGGTAGTGTGGTGGATACAATACACTTGACTCTTATTAGAGCTAGTACACTTTTGAAATTGAGTACAACAACGGGAGAGAATATACTCCAATATGATTTGTGAAAACTGTGTGGTAAAATTTGAAGGACATGAATGTCTGTGAACCTTAGGATTTTAGAGTTCCTCGAGTTTGATGCAATATTGGGTATGGATTGGCTGGCCGCATATCATGCTCATGTGGATTGTTTTCCAAATGAGTAGTGCTTCAGATACCTGGACAACCATCATTTGTGTATAGAGGTATGAATACTTCGACCCCTGTTACCCGAAGCAGATTAGCTACTGATAAGAAGACTGTTATGTTAGCAAGTATATTGCCATTAGAGGAAAAGGATAAGGGTATTCAGCTGTCAAATATCCCTGTGGTATGTGAGTATTCTGATGTGTTCCCAAATGATTTGCCAGGGTTACCGCCACCACGGGAGATTGAATTTATTATAGAGCTGATGCCTGATACTAAACCTATCTCCATTCCACCAAATAGAATGGCATCGAAAAAGTTACAAGAACTCAAGGTGCAATTAAATGAGTTCATGGAAAAATGGTTTATTGCCCCAAGTATGTCACCCTAGGGTGCGCCTGTGTTATTTGTGAAATGGAAAGATGGTAGTCTTAGACTGTGTATAGATTGCCGTCAGTTGAACAGGGTGACTGTAAAAAATAAATATCCTCTACCACTTATAGATGATTTATTTGATTAGCTGAATGGTGCCAAGTTCTTTTCTATGATTGATCTGCGATATGGGTACCATCAGTTGAGGATACGGGAAGAGGATGTATCTAAAACTGCGTTCAGAACAAGATATGGCCATTATGAAATTTTAGTGATGCCCTTTGGACTAACAAATGCACCAGCCATGTTCAAGGACTTGATACAAAGGGTATTTAAACCACATCTGGACTAGTTTATTATTGTATTTATTGATGCTATTCTCATTTATTCGAAAACCAAAGAGGAGCATGAGGAGCACCTCAGAATCACATTTGCAAACACTACAGAAGCATAGGTTGTTTGCTAAATTCAGTAAATGTGAGTTTTGGATAAATGAAGTAAGATTCTTAGGTCAAGTGGTTAGTACGGGTGGTACCTCTGTTGATCCTGCTAAGGTTGAGGCGATTATTGATTAGCCAAGATCGACCATTGTGACAGAGATTTGTAGTTTTCTGGGTTTGGCAGGTTATTACGGAAAGTTATTGGAGAAATTTTCCATATTAGTTGCTCCACTTACTAGGTTGACCTAGAAAAATATGACATTTGTGTGAACTGATGGTTGTGAAAATGCTTTCACTGAGCAGAAAAAGAAGTTGCCACAACACCAGTTCTAGTACTTCCAAAGCCGAGAAAGGAGTTAGTGATTTATACTGATGCATCACACTCTGGTCTAGGATTTGTACTAATGCAAGCGGGTAGAGTGATTGCTTATGCATCTAGACAGTTAAAGGTGCATGAGATTACCCTGTGCATGATTTGGAGCTAGCAGCCGTTGTGTTTGCTTTGAAATTGTGGAGGCATTACCTGCATGGTGAAAAGTTCACACTGTATTCAGACCATAATAGTCTGAAATATTTATTTGACCAGAAAGAACTGAACATGAGGCAGCGTAGATGGCTCAAATTCCTGAAGGTTTATGACTTCACATTGGAGTATCATCCTGGGAAGGCCAACGTTGTAGCTGATGCATTGAGCAGGAAATAGATTGAGCCTAGTGTGGTGCTTTCCAAATGGCCCATGAGTGGCAACCTTTGGAGAGAGTGACTATGATGAGTGTCCTTTCTACGACACCACATGTGGATATCTGATCTCAGATGCATATTCAGCTGACAGATTCTCATATTCAAAGGATTAAGGATCTATAGGAGCATAATCCTGATTTTGGTATGTATGACTTGTGGGCTGATAGGGCAGAAAAAGTTGATTGGCATAGAGGTCCGAATGGTGTTTTGAGTTTTCAGGGGAGATTATGAGTTCCTGTAGATAAAGACTTGAGGGCTGAGTTACTTCAGAAACACATAGATCTCAGTATACTAATCACCCAGGGTCTACCAAGATGTATCATGATATGAAAAGAACAGTTTGGTGGCATGGGATGAAGAAAAATATAGCTAAGTATGTATAAACATGTGAGGTATGTCAGTAGGTAAAAGTTGAACACCAGAAGCCCAGAGGTCAGATGCAACAATTATCTGTTCCTGAATGGAAATGGGAGCATTTATTATGGACTTCATTACAGGTTTGCCCAGATCTCAGGGTAGATATGACGCCATCTGGGTGATAGTTGACCGATTGAAGAAATTTTTGCCCTTTCTTCCAATGAACACCAAAGACTCGATTGATAGATTGAGCAAACTATATGTACATGAGATTGTGAGATTGCATGGGATGCATGTTTTTATTGTGTCAGATAGAGATCTGCGGTGTACTTCAGGCCCGTGAGTTTTCTTATAGCAACAACTATCAGGCTAGTATTGGCATGGCACTGTTCAAGGCTTTGTACGACATGCCATGTAGATCTCCAGCTTGCTGGTATAAAGTTGGATAGTCACAACTATTGGAGCCGAAAATTGTTGTGGATCACACAGATAAGATCAAGCAGATCGGACAAAGATGAATACAACCCAGGATTGTTAGAAAAGTTATTATGACAATAGACATCGACCTTTAGAGTTTGCAGTGGGAAACATGATATTGTTGAGGGTCTCTCCAATGAAAAGTCAGATGCGATTTGGGGTAAAAAGAAAATTAGCTCTGTGTTTTATTGGGTCGTTCAAGGTCTTAGAGAGGATTGGTCTGCTAGCGTACAAAATTCCTTTACCTCCTCAGTTGGTTTGTGTTCACAATGTATTTCATGTTTTTATGTTGAGGAAATATCATACGCAAAGTATCCAGACCTGACACATATTTTAGATGGGGAGAATGCTACTTATGACGAGAAGCCCATTCAGATTCTTGACAAGAGGGTTCAGAAACTGCGGAAAAAGGAAGTTCCTTTAGTCAGAGTCAAATGATAATTTCATGATGATGAGGAGCAGACCTGCGACCGTGAGGACCAGATGCTGGAGACATTTCCTGATCTTTTCGCTACTTGTGGTATATTTCACCTTACTTTTAAATTTTGAGGACAAAATTTCTTAAGTTGGGGAGATTGTAACACCCCATAGTTTTAATCAAATACCTACGTTGACTTATACGCATACCGAGATGTATAATATGCATATTTTATATGTAGGAGGCAAATATACTGTGTATGAAAATACATGCTATATTTAAGGGATATTAGTAAATAAATAAAATTATTAAATGAATAATATAAATTCAATTAGGTGAATTGAGTTGATGATTTCTAAATGAAGTTGATAATTAAGTGATTTAATAAATGAATTAAAGTTAAATGATTTAATGAATTACATAATAAGATGGGGGTGTTGTTTTACTAAATGATATTGGTAGCATGGGATCGAAATTTTGGATGCTCATCTTATTCTCAGATTTTCTAGCGTTTTGGTTTTACAACAAAAAAAAAAATTGTAAAAGAAGAACTTGCAGAGAAAAAGAAAAAAGGGCATCGGGGACAACTACGTGTTTTGCGGCGATTCGTAATGCCGGTAAGTCATTTTCACTCTCTTTTGTCGCAAAATTGATCTTTAACTAGTGTACAACGTTTCTACCGGTATAATTTTTGCTATAGGAGGTGTTTTATCGTGTTTCCAAAAATAGGGTTTTGACCCACTTTGAGTGAAAACACATAAAAATGATATATTATCACTCCTATGATTGTGTAGGTACTAGATATGTGGTTTGTTTGTATCCATGTATAATATTGGTGCCAGTATAGCTACCGAAAGCCAAATTTGACACTGGAGGCTTTTGAACCATGTCAAACTCCAGTGAAATTCCAATGTAAAACCATCAAATTATAGATAACTGAATTCTGAACATTTTGATACAAAAATTATAATTTTTGGGTATCGATTAATATTTTTAATATTCGCTTGAATGAATTCGGTAACTACGACAAACTTGGATATTAGTATTGTTCATTGCCTTAGAAATAATTGTGAATGCTGTGTAAAATATTTGGGACGCCGGCACGTGCATTTTTAGACCGAAACGGAATTATGAGAATTAATTGGAGAGTTAGAATTAAATGACTAATTAACTGATTATGAATTATTTGGGAATGAATATATGATAGGATTATATTGTTGAGTTGATACAGATAGTAGAGTGGTTATAGAGAGTAGGTTTACACAGTATCACTGTGAGTATTTCTTTACTCTGGCCATTCTATATATGACATTATAGATATAAAGTACTTTTAATTTGATAAGCACGTTATGATTATTGTGCATGAGTTGAATTCATAAAATGATTTTAAAATGAAACATGTGTTAGATTTGCAAGAGCAGACTAACATCATGAGGTTGATTCATGGGTAAGCCTCAGGAACTAGTCCTATGTGAGTAACTGGATTTGTACTCACGTACTAGAGGATTGTCCTGGTTGGAGTAATAACCCAGAATTGATGATTATATGAAAATGAGTAATGAGAGAACTGTGGCTACTCTTGTTGCTGCCAAATGAGAGGTTAGACCCACTCTATTACTTGCAATGAGGGAGATGAATATAAATGTTTTAATCTATTATTGCATCTTTTGAAAATGGAATTATGATGATCATGTATGTATTTCTTTCCATGTTTCATGTTATTTATAAATTGAATTGCTTAGCATACATGTTTTGTTTATTACTGTATATATAGTGCCATTGTTAAAATTTTTCACTGAGCTTGTTGTACCTCACTTTATCTTCTAAGCATTTCAGGAAAAGACCCTAAAGGAAAGGGGAAGGCTCGTGAGGAGTAGTTGATTCTCTGCTCTGTGATGTACGTGTTGAGATGAATACGTATATTTTAAGTTATCATATATATATATATATGTATCATCTAGTTGGGTGTGGGATGCATGTTATGTTAATGGATTATGACGCAATGAGATGTTGGATGTGTTGATATGTGAGTTATGATAATGATATGTGTGGTTTGATAAATGTGAATAATGTTTTGCTTGTGATAATTAGGTTTATGATAGTCAATATTTAAGGGGAGATTCTGCCAAATTTTTTATGAAAATTGAGATATATATAAGAAGGCTGACATAGTATTGTATACGTCGGTGTGACATATATAGTATTATGTGTCGGTCGTGATGTCACTAGTAAAGAGTGGGTCGCGATATACCCAATATATAACAATCTCCACTTTAACTAGGACCACTTTAATCATATTATCCAAAAACCAAATTCTCATCTCCACATGTGCCTAAAGGCACTCATCTTCGAATGACATCCTTATAAGTGGTATGCCTACCACTTATACCATCTGTAACAACTGGGAGTGCATATGCATCCATATCTATATAACGTGCATATCGCCTACTTTTCAATCTTTGTCCCTTAGTTACAACTTATTTTGACAGCTTTAGGGACTCAAGCAAGAACATTATCAACTATGCCAACTCCACCTAAAACTGTACACCCTTGCAAAAAGTACAAGTTATTCTTTCTAATTCATTTCATCACCACCAATGCATCTCGCACAATCTTCAGAACACCAACTTCAATGGCGACTTTGAAGCCCTTAGATTCTAATGCACTCACAAAGATAATACTCTTCTTCAAATCTGACATTTATCGTACTTCGGTCAAATTTCCAATTGTTCCATCATGCAATTTCAACTTGATTGTACTTATCCATTTGGTTTTACAGGTATTATTATTACCCATAAAAACTTAACCACTATCACACTCCTCAAGATTGGAAAACCAATCTTTGTTAGGACACATAAGATAAGTACAACTCGAATCCAAGATCTACTCATCAGATCAACATACTAATGATGAACAACTCAAAACATAATTAGAACTTGTATCATCCTCAACATGTGTAACATTCCTATTAGCATTGCTCTTCTTTTGTATATCTTCGGACAGTCCTTCTTCCAATACCCTTCCTGGTGACAAAATGTGCATTCATCTTTTGACAATTCCTTTTTTCTAAATATCTTCCTCTCGATTTGAATGGAGATCTACTATATTCACCAGATTGTCTTTGATCTGATCTACCCCTTACAACTAGACCCTTCGCCCGAGGATCACTGACTAGAGACTTCTTCGCTATCTCATTCGAAAGAAGCATAGCCGAAACATTATCAAAATTACGAGTTTCTTTCCCATAAAGCAAAGTAGTGGGCAAGTACTCATATGACTCAGGAAGCAAACAAATAAGGAGTAGAGCTTTATCTTCATCATCCACCTTCTAACCAATATTTAACAGATCACCAACAATTCCATTAAATTCATTAAGGTGTTCATTTGTAGTTGTACATTCTTTCATCCGGAACATGTACAACTTCTTTTTCATATACAACCTATTTGTGAGAGACTTAGTCATATACAAGCTGTCTAACTTAGACAAGAGTGATGCCGCAGATTTCTCATACTTGGCTCTATTCGTGATCTCCATTGTTAAACACAGTCCAATAGTATTGCATGCTTGTAGATTAAACTCTGTCCAATCTTCATCTGACATATCTGTTGGTTTTCCACTTGGGCCCTTTAAAGCCTTGTGTAAATGTTGTTATGTCAAGATGTCTTGAACTTGCACTTGCTACATGCAAAAATCGTTGTTGCCGTCAAATTTCTCCACCTCAAACTTTGCATTCGATACGCATGGAATGTTGCTCGCCATAATGATCTCTCAAGAATAATTCTTCAAACTTCCAAGTAAACCCAAAACACAAATCTTCACAAATCCAAACGGTGATTAAAATAATCACCACACGATCACTTGTTGAGACAATCGATTACTTGAATCCAACTCTTGGATAACAATTTGATTCAAATCTTAGAAGCAAGATACACAACAATATCACAATATCACTTGACGGTAACATAAAAATATCCAATCAATTGTAATCAAATTACTCCAAAATAAAATAAAATAATATGTTACCCAAAGTTGATTACCACAGTCAAACTATTTGAGTACGCCACCAATTTTGAGTTATTTAGTATTTACTTGCACCAACACAATCTCAGCGCACATGTCCAAAATTCCAAACAGTATTGATCCACAATGATGAAAGAAAGAACTTGCGTCACGGGAACAACGACAAAACGTGCCTAAGTACAAACTACAAGCTCATCAATGCAAATCAAACCCAATCTAGAAACCTAAGCTTAGATGCTAATTTGTGTGTAGCAGAAGTCAAATTATAAATGCACAAACCCAGACGGTCTAAAAATGTAAAAAAAACACACAAGCAAGAACACACAAATTTACGTGTATAACACTCCGTAGTTTTAATTAAATATATATATTGGCTTATGCGTATATCAAAATATATAATATATTTATACGTACGTACGTAAAAGTCAATGTGCATATAAGAATGCATGTTGAATACCTAAATTGAGTGCAAATGAAAGATATAAATGAAATTAAGTGAAATAAATGGTATTATTAAAGGGTATTAGTAAATAAATGGTATAAATTAAATATGTGAGTTGGGTAATTTAATATGAAAGTTGTTTATTAAAGGAAGTTGAAGAGCATGAGATCATATTTAATAAGATGCCCATCTTAATCCATTTATCTTTTACTCACCCTCTAACATTTTTTTTTTCTTAAAAGGAAATTGAAGGAAAGAAGCGGAAGACAAACCAGAGAAAAGGAAAAAAAGGGTGTCGGGGAAAAACGACGCTATTCTTGATCGACTTGGGGTTCTGATAAGCCATTTTCACTTTCTTTCATCGCAAAATTGATCTTTAAGCTACGTGTGACATTCCTACCGGTGTAATTTTTGCTATAGGAGGTGTTTTATGGTATTTTTAAAAATGGGGTTTGGACCCACTTTGAGTGAAAATATGTATATTATATGACTCTCTTATAGTTACGTAAACCTTGAATATGTGATTTGTTTGTGTTACATAGTGTTATTGGTGTCGGTATAGTCATCGGAAGCCAAATTTGATATTAGAGACCTTTAGAACTATGTCAAATCCAATGAAATTTTGCTTTGAAACCATAGAATTTGTAGCAGACTGAATTTCAGAAGTTTCGATACCAAAATTGTGATTTTTGGATATAATCAGTTGATATTTTCAATAATTGACTGAACAAATCCGGTAATAAAAACTTGGATATTAGTGGAAACATCGTTAAAAATTAAGCATGTTTCTATTGTACATTGCTTTCGAAATAATCATGAGGGCCGCGTAAAATATTTTGGATGCTCTTGCGTAATTTTTAGACCGAAATGAAATTATGAGAACTAATTGTATGAATTTGGGAGAAAGAATTAAATGATTAAATGAATATAATGATATG
Organism: Paratinospora sagittata; assembly: GCA_035771175.1. Classification (NCBI taxonomy): domain Eukaryota; kingdom Viridiplantae; phylum Streptophyta; class Magnoliopsida; order Ranunculales; family Menispermaceae; genus Paratinospora; species Paratinospora sagittata. Next base: position 37,732,532 of record CM069589.1, read on the forward strand.
ATAATTAATTTTGTATTATATGGAATTATTATATATGACAGGATTATAGTGTTGATTGGATACGAACAAAGAACAACATAGGGGCTGTAGAGAGTAGGTTTACACTATATTACAGTAAGTATATCTCTACTCTGGTTATTTTATATATGACATTATAGATATGAAATGCATTTGATTGAATAAGCATATTATGTACTGTACATGAGTTAAATCCATGAAATGTTTCGATCAGGGAACATGTTTTAAACTTGCAAGAACAGGTTAAAACATGATATCATTTTTTGGAATTAGTCCTGCATGAGTAAATGGTAAAACTCATGGGCCAAGCGAGGTTCCTGATTAAGGAAGTATTTCGTAATTCGAAATGATTTTATTGGAAATGAGTAATGGGAGAACTATGACTACCCTCATTGAAGTCAAATGAGAGGTTAGTCCCACTCTTTTGCTTGGGAGGAGAGAGATGAATATAAATGTTTGAAATAATGAATGCATGTTTTGAAAATGATTCCGCAGGAGCTACAATGATCATGTATATTATTTAATTTTCTATTACATTTTTATTTATAAATAGAATTGTTCGGCAATCATGTTTTATTCATTAATGTGTATATTGTCACACCCCGCCCGGACATTCCTAAACCGGCGGTACACTCTCCGACGGGGCGGGCATTTGGAACAATTACAATGGTAACAACATAGTGCCCAGCGAAAATACAGTATACACAGTACAAATCTGATTTCATTTAATTCAGAATACTTTTGTACCTAAAATGGTCAAGGGAACATACTCCCAAAATCCCCAATGAATTAAACAAAGGGTATAAAATGTGGGCCCCATAACCTGCACCCAGTCCACCCTAATTTTCTGTGAAAGATTGGATAATAATGGAGTGAGCTTAACGCACTCAGTGGGTAAATAGTGCATAAGTATAACAATTAATAAAGCATACTTCAATATCAAATATCTTAAATACACATGTGAGCATCATAATCAATCAATATAAATGTATGCATGACACCGTCTCGTAATGGTTTGATGAACGTACATCGCCTGAATTCACGTACAGGAAAGATGCTCTGGATTCACGTACTGATGTCCCTCCCCGGGTGTAGCCAGGTTCTCATGTACGTCCCTCTCCAGAGAAATGTAATGAATAGCGAGCAATGCTCCTAACTATTCTATGAGTCATAAACCATATACGTCCCTAGGTGGCGATATGTATGATGCCAATGCATGAACTGGTCTAGTCTTTTCTTGTCATTTAGACTGACTTTGGCAACGTCTGGTGATCCTTATCAGGGTTGGTATCACGACGTGCAAGATTAGGACATTCAGTATTACTACATAAGCTGATAGCTTTCAATAAGACCAACTAGATCTGTTCCCAGTTGAAAGGTGAAACATAAGGTCTGCTTAAATACCAATCGCCTAGAGCAGCCCGCTACCTCCCGTTCATTATTTAAAGTTACTGAGGACAAGACCGAGTCTAGTTGAGTCAGATTGACCACAAATCCGGCATTATAACAGTGCAATACATGAATTCTAAATATACAGGCATAAGTGCGCAGTATAAACAGTATATGACATAATGCAGTGTAAATGAATAGTAGACATAATAATAATTGAATGTAAACTTTAATAAAAGTTATGAAACACGCAAACCTATATTTGTTCCCCACCTTCAGATAAAAACTTCTTCTTTCAGATCTGGCGCTTCCCTCCCGACAAAACTTTGTTGCACCGCTTTCAGATCTGGAGCTTTCCTCCGGACAGAACTTTGTTGCACCGCACCGAGAGTCTCGGACAGAGAGTCTCAAAAACTTAGAATGCATGGAAAGGAGAAGAAATTCACAAGAGAAGGTGATTCGGTGTGAGGAATGAGAAATGAGGAGGTTTCTTATATAGAGATTTTTTTGCGCCTAAACGTTCGGGCGCATGCCGGAACGGTGTCATGCATACATTCATATTGATTGATTATGATGCTCACATGTGTATTTAAGATATTTGATATTGAAGTATGCTTTATTAATTGTTATACTCATGCACTATTTACCCACTGAGCGCGTTAAACTCACTCCATTATTATCCAATCTTTCACAGGGAATTAGGGTGGACTGGGTGCAGGTTATGGGGCCTACATTTTATACCCTTTGTTTAATTCATTGGGGATTTTGGGAGTATGTTCCCTTGACCATTTTATGTACAAAAGTATTCTGAATTAAATGAAATCAGATAAAAAAATATTTAAAAAAAAAAATTCAAAAAAATTTTATTTGAAAAAAAAAAAAAATTACGAAAAAATTTGATTTGATAAAAAAAAAAATTTTAAATTTTATTTGATATATCTAGAACTATATATATATATGAATTATATATATAGTTAAGATTTGGATTAAAAACAACTATATATGATTTTTATATAGTTTAATTTCAAATATATATATATAGTTGATTTTTGGAAACTATATATATAGTTATGATTAAATATGTCTATACATTCATTTGTGAATACGACATATATACATATTTCAAATAGTTGATTTTTGGAAACTATATATAGTTATGATTACATATGTCTATACATTCATATGTAAATACGACATATATACATCAAATCACTAATGAAGAAATTTTCATGATGGCATAAACATCAAAAGAAAACTCGAAAATAATGTCTAGCAGACAAGACATAAATCTTAAAAATGTTAGGAATATATTTTGTGTTTTTCACAAATTTATTTTCCTTTCAGCCAAAGAATGGCCTGAAGGAAAGGAACAACTTCCACTAGCAGGGAACCAATTCCCACTAGACTCAAGGAATTGTCCAAAAGGGAGGTTATGACTATGAGGAGCATTGACAATAGAGATCTCCGCCTCCGCCCAATCCTTCACGACAAACTCGCAACATTGGATTGGTTAAATATAACCAAAGTCGAGGGACAAGTCTCTTACAACTTGGTGAGATCCTTCTATGAAGCCATGAATTACGTAGGACTTCCAGAAAAGGGAATTAGCCCTGTATTGGAGACAACAGTCATGGGAACGAAAATTCCTCTCAACATCGAGATTATTGCTCGACTTTTGGAGATTCCGATTGAGGAAAGGATTATTGATCCACACGAACCCCAGACCGTTGCAGAGATCGCAGAATCTAATGCACAATTGTTCAATTCCCTCGCCAAAGCGCCATACACTCAATCAACATACACCAACCTCCCAAACAATCATATTAAGCCATCTCTTGCCGGCCTCAGAAAGATTGTATACGGCAACATCTTGCCAGAAATGGGGACTAGAGGCACTATGTTAAGGGCTCAACTTCTTATGTTATACTGCATAGAGAAGAAAATAACGGTCTCCCTACCTCACATTATTATCCAACAAATGTTGAGGGTGATACAACACCCTTTGAGAAAAGAATTCCTCGGCTACGGAGTCTTGATTATGAGGATACTATCCGAGGCAAACGTCGCCACTTTCGATGGAACGTCAAAGCTCATCACTGAACCAGTTACAACATCCTCTATTTTCAAGACATATGGCACAAGTGGAGGGGTAACTGACGAAGAGGTATTCGGCACGACAATAAGAAATGCCGAAAGAATGAGAGACAAGCATGGGCGTTGCCTTCGCAAAAGTCGACACAAGATGCCCGTCCAAGAAGGCCCAAATAATGATTCAAATCCAAATCCTACATCAGACCCAGCCCTAAATAGTGATCCAACCGATCGACCATTCACTGACGAAGAGTTATATGCCACACTAAATCAACCTACACAAAGTCATGATAGACAAACTACACAAGAAAATCCACCAACTTGGAACGTGCCCACTCAAGGCACCACTTCGTACCAAAGACTTCCAACTCCTACGGAACAGTATCAGCCAGTTCCACAAGTTGTTGTGAACCAACCACAACAATATTGGGCGCCACCAAATCTTGGAGGACAAAACATCCCAATAAGCCCATTGTTTCAAACTTTTTCACCACAAACAAATCTAAATATCCATGGGGTTCTAGTTAGGGGATCCCCGTGCAATCAAAACAACTACCTTCCACCTATGAACCAATACTTTCCCCCAATGTCTATGGCCTACCCTTCACCTACGGGACAACCGACCCATCAACCACCAATGGGACAACCGACTAACCTACTTGAACAGTTAGATGAAATGGCATCCAATATTGCTACACTGAGAGAGAGCCACAATAATATATTAACCCGGTTGCAAAACTCTGACGCAGAGCGTGCACACTCTCAACCTTCTGTTAGTAGTCGTTCTCTATGTAGCAGTAGATCTCGAAGGAGCGGTAGTAGACAAGAAAGTCACAATTAATTATTGGCATTGTAAACTTTTCTTTGATATATATGAATGAAATTGTTTTGTTTAAAGACTATTTTTGTTGGGCCGACTTACAACCATTCTTTCTTTTGTATCACTAACTTTGGAGTGGTATGGGACACAAAAACATTGGAGGATACTAAATAAAATGTGGAAGTAAGAAAACCCATGACCTTGTGTGAAAAGAAACATTTGGAGAAAGTTGCATTACTTATATTATCACTAAGTTTACACGGTATGGGACGAGTAAATTTGGACGATACTATTAGTGAACTTCTATTCAGCCAATGTTTTTAGAGACCGTGTTCATACAACTTAACTTGGTTGACACCCTTATTACAAAATTCATGTGGTATGGGACACATGAACTTGGATAATAATCGAAAAAACTAAGAGTAAGCGTCTGAATACATAAGATTACGATAGAACGTTAGATCAGGACATTTACCGAGGCAAAGCTTAGAATTCTTATAACTCGTATGGATTTTCAATAAAATATTTATGTATGTTCACAAAGACCTGAACCAAATCATTTGAAATACTTGCAACGTTTTGTACTTATTATACCCTTCTCAAGGCACAACTTCGAGCTCTATCCCTTGGCAATGAAACCAACTCACCAGCACTATACCCTCTCGAAGTACATGATGTTCCAGTCATATCTGAATTCCCAACAGGTTTTCTTAATGACCTTCCTGGTCTACCTCCAGTTAGGGAATTCGATTTTGAGATCAACCTCATACCTGGGACAGGGCCTATCTCAATTCCACCATACAAAATGTCAAATGTCGAACTGGTCGAATTAGACAAACAACTTAAGGAATTAGAGAGTAATGGCTTCATCTGAAAGAGTTCATCACCCTGGGGCGCTCCAGTTCTATTTGTTCGCAAAAAGGATGGTTCGTTATGACTTTGCATTGATTATCGCAAGTTGAATAACGTCACCATCAAGAACAGATATCCATTACCCAGGATCGATGACTTGTTCGACAAACTTAGAGATGCCAAATTTTTCTCTAAGATTGATTTACGTTCCGGTTATCACCAACTCCGAATCCGAGAGTCGGACATCACCAAGACGGCGTTCAGAACTCGGTACGGTCATTACAAGTTCTTTGTTATGCCATTCGGTCTAACAAATGCACCTGCTGCATTCATGGATTTGATGAATCGCATATTCAGGTTATACTTAGAGCGATTTGTGGTGGTTTTTGTGGACGACATCTTGATATATTCCTCAACCGAGAAAGACCATAAAATACATTTGAAGATAGTCCTCCAGACTTTAGAAGCCACCAACTGTATGCAAAGTTGAGTAAGTGCGAATTTTGGGCAAAGAGAGTTCAATTCCTAGGCCATGTGGTTTCAGGCACTGGCATTGAGGTAGATCCTTCTAAGGTTGAAACAGTTTTAAACTGGAAGCAGCCTACCACTGTTACTCAGATTAGGAGTTTTCTTGGTTTGGCTGGCTATTACAGACGCTTCATCAAAGACTTCTCAAAGATTGCTGAACCTATGACCAAGCTCACTCGGAAAGACGTGCGATTTATATGGAATCCCGCCTGTGAAGCATAATTTCAGGAATTGAAGAAACGCCTCACGACAGCACCTGTCCTTATCACTCCAAGAAATGCAATTGGATTTTCAATATACACCGACGCCTCTCTCAAAGGCTTAGGTGTCGTGCTAATGCAAGAAGGCCAAGTGGTTTCATATGCATCCAGACAACTGAAGATTCATGAGGGTAATTACCCAACGCATGACTTGGAACTTGCAGCTGTCGTATTTGCACTGAAGTTATGGCGTCATTACCTATACGGTGAATGGTTTGAGGTCTTCTTGGATCACAAGAGTCTTAAGTACATATACACTCAGAGAGACCTTAACCTCCGCCAAAGACGATGGTTGGAATTCTTGAAAGATCATGATTTTCAACTCCAGTACCATCCCGGAAAGGCTAATGTTGTGGCCGATGCCCTGAGTAGAAAATCTTATGTTGCTTGCACTCTTAACTACGAAATGGGGAAGTTGGCTACAAAGTTGGAGAACTTTAATCTACAGCTGAACGTCGAAGGACCAAGACCACGACCCTCTCAATTATCAATCAACTCTGAGCTCGTTCGAAAGATTTCAGCCGCTCAAGCCAATGACCCTATGTTAATGGAGAAACGAGACCTTCTACTCAGTGGCCAGGACCTTCCTCATTGGTCGGTCTCTGGAGACGGCACCGTTTTCTATAAAAAAACGTCTTTGCCTACCGAACGATCCTAAGGTTCGTAAAGAAGTGCTTACTGAGATGCACTGTTCGAGGTACGCTATGCATCCTGGGGGTGACAAGATGTACAAGGATGTCAAGCGACAATTTTGGTTTTCTGGAATGAAGAAGGACATTACAGACTTCGTTGCTCGATGTCTCGTTTGCCAGAAAGTCAAGGCAGAACGAAGACTTCCCTCTGGACTTCTCCAGCCGTTACCTATTGGAGAATGGAAATGGGAAAACATCACAATGGATTTTGTCACGGCCTTACCTCGAAACAATAAAGGGCAAGATGCTATCTGGGTTATCATTGACAGACTTACAAAGTCTGCACACTTCTTGCCACTAAAGTTCACGGATAACTCTATGAAAGAGAGATCGTAAGCCTTCATGGCATACCACTCACGATCGTCTCTGATCGAGACCCTCGATTCACATCCAACTTTTGGAAAAGCTTCCAGAATAGAATGGGTTTCAAGATCACTATGAGCACAGCCTTCCACCCTCAGACTGATGGGCAGTCAGAGCGGCTTATCCAAATCTTAGAAGACATGTTACGCTGCTGCATTTTGGACTTTAATGATGGATGGGCAAAGTATTTGCATCTAGCTAAATTTTCATACAACAATAGCTACCAAACTAGTATCGGTATGGCACCATACGAGGCTCTCTATGGTCGGCCTTGCAGATCTCTGGTATGCTGGTTAGATATGGCAGATCGACCGCAGTTAGGCCCTGAACTAGTTCAAGAGACTTCTGAGAAGATCACACTAGTAAAGGAATGAGTTCGCGTTGCACAAAATTGACAGAAGAGCTATGCTGACAAGCGGAGACAACCTCGAGAATTTGATAAGGGGGACATTGTTTTTCTGAAAGTCCAGCCCACAAGAGGTGTCAAACGCTTTGGAATCAAAGGCAAGCTCTCCCCACGATATATCGGTCCATTTCAGATCATTGAACGTATTGGAAAACTTGCTTATCGTCTGTCCCTTCCACCGTCCATGCCTAAGGTTCATGACGTTTTTCACGTATCTATGCTTCGCAAGTATCATCCTGATCCTTCGCATATCATCCCTTTAGTCGAGGTTCGGGTTGAGGAAGGAAATACGTATCAGGAGAAAGCAATCCAGATTTTAGATAGAAAAACTCAAGAACTACGGCGACGTAGCATACCACTTGTGAAAGTACTCTGGGATCACCACAGCGTAGAGGAAGCAACATAGGAACTAGAAGCAACAATTGAACAGAAATACCCTGAATTGTTTTCTAGTACCAACTGAGGATGTGATATATTGTATTATTTCACTTATCAATCACAGGATGAAACATTGTTTACACCTATCTTGATCCATTATTTCACTTCAATAACTACGCCGACGTCTGAAGATAATATCAATGGATATAGTGATGCACACATGCAGCGGCCTCCTTATCAACCTGTGGCTACTACTCAAGCCGATAACCCTCATCACTACTTGAATTGATTTCGAGGGCGAAATCCCTTTAAGGGGGGTAGAGTGTAATACCCTGTATTTCACCCAAAAAAAAAAATTACTATTCGGGCAACGCCCGAACGTTCAGGCGCATGACAGAACGTTCAGGCGCATGACAGAACGTTCAGGCGCATGACAGAACGTTCAGGCGCATGACAGAACGTTCAGGCATGCATTGCGCCTGAACGTTCTGTCATGGGCCTGAACGTTCTGTCATGCGCCTGAACGTTCGGGCGTTGCCCAAATACTAAATTTTTTTTTTTTTTGGTGAAATACAGGGTATTACATATATCATGTCATAATTAAAAATATTGACTAAGCCTGTAGTAGCTCATTCTATCTTCTCAACATTTCAAGAAAATATCCTCAAGGCAAGGGGAAAGCGTGTGATCCTATTGTTGTCGATGTAGGTGTTGGAGAAGATTTATATTTATTTTGAGTTATCATTTGTGTATATAACACTCTTATACTATGTGTGTATATATATATATATCACATTGATGGGTATGAGAGTTGATATTATGGATGGATGTACATGATTATTTGTGATAAAATGTTGAGTATTTACATGCATGGATATTTTAGGTTATGATGTCATGAGATATTATGTATATAATATATATGTGGTTTATGATTATGATGAGCTTGAATAATGTATTATGAATGTTTTTACTTGTAATAATTAGGTTTGTGATAGTCAATAATTATAAGGAGATTAAATCGAAATTTTTATAAATATTGATAATACATAAGGATGGTTGGCATAGTATCGTATACGTCGGTGTGGCAAAAGTGATATTATGTGTTGGTTGTGAAGTCACTCATACGGAGGGGGTCGCGACAATGTGGTTCGGTGAATATATTTACCTATGTCCATGGAAAATAAAAATCAATCCACTAAACGAGAGAATGCAAATATCACACACCCCAATGAGAGTTTATATAATACTAGGTGTTCGAATTAGTTTCTAATACAAATAGGAAAGTTTTCAATTTAGACCAGAAAACTAATACAGTACTAAAAAACTAATACACAAATAGAAATAACTTATTGGCTGCACCCAAGGTCTGAAAATTCGACGAATTTCCTCAAAATTTGACGAAAAAATTTGAAATTCAAAGGAGCGAACTCTGGTGTCACAGGTAAAAATAAAACTACAAAAAATCGTCGAAAAAATTGCAAAAATCGGCGAAATTAGGGGAAAGTCGAAACTTCGGCAAAATTCAAGGAAACATGATATTTAGGTTAAAAAGTTGTCAAAAATCTTCACGGGATGCATAGAGATTCTCGGCATGAGATTCTTTAACAAAAACGACAGAGAAAAATATCCATCAATTCATTACAAAAAAAGAAGAAGAGATTTTGGAAGAATACCTCCATTTTGCGTTGTGAACGACAACTGCGACCTTCCGGCGAACTTCAACCTTCAATCTTCGATCTTTCATCGACGTTCCGAGCGTTGGTGGCGACTGGCGAGTGGATCGAATGCCGACGCCGATGCCGTTCTTTCTTGCTTAGCTCTCACCAAAACAAGATCTTAGTTGCAGGAGGCGGGTTACAAGAGGCGGAGGTGCCGTTCTTCACCAAAACGAGATCTCGGAGTTGCAGAAGCACATTGCAGTAGCGGCGGAGGTTTGTTGTAATCCCCTGAAAATTCTAAAAATAACTACATGCTCATCATTAAACCCTTCTTCCCAGTTCAATTCAAAATCTCTCATATTCGATCCCTTTTCCAAAACTCACGAACTCACCTTCTTCGCCACCTCCGACGGCATCGCCCTGCGATCCTGCAATCTCGCTCGCCCTACAAAATCGCCTCTCTTGCCCTGCAATCCTTACGCTCTCGCTGCAATCTCGCTCTACAACCTGCAATCTCGCTCTCTCCGTTGCAATCTCGCCCTGCAACCTGCAATCTTGCTCTCTCCGCTGCAATCTCTCTCAAAACCTCAATCGCACAAGCCCCTTTCTCTCCAAACCAATCGCACAAAAACCCAACTCTCCCTTTCGAAATCAATCGCACAAAACCCAACTCTCTCTCTCGAAACCAATCGCACAAACCTCCTCCTCTCTCTCAAAACCCTATCGCTTCTCTCTTCTCTGTCTTTCTTCTCTCACGAACCAATAACTGAAGCGTGCGAAGGACGGCAAGAATCTGTAGCAGTACCCACGGTGAGCAACCTCTCCTCTATTTTTTTTCTCTTTTCTCTTTCTCTTCGCACCATAGCTATCCCCTGTTTTCACTGCCATTAACGTAACCCAATAGCCGGAAAGAAGATAGTGAAATAGAGCATGGCGATGCTCTGTTTCTTGGCTGCCATGGAAGCAGCAGAAGCAGCAACACGGATGCCTCCTTATACCTCTCCCTGCTCTGGTCCGTCGTCGGAAACCCCAAACCCCTGAAACCCAATAGCTCCTCGTCGGAAACCCAAATCTCTCTCTCTCTGCTTCATCTGCGTGATCAAGTAATGGTAACCTAACTTCACGTACTTCAAATTCACACTCTGTAAGAAATCTAGCAATCTCCGGCCACTCTGCTTCATCTGAACTTCCACTCCGGCGGTTCCGCCTCCACTTTTCTACAGCCACCGGCACCACCACCACCGCTAGTAACGTCGCTCTGAGCTCCGCCTTCACTTCCGCTCATGGATCTGAAACTCGTAATCTCTGCTTCGAATATTGAAGAAGAATAAGAAGAAGAAGATTAGGTTTTATCCGATTAACGGTTGACATAACCGCTCGGGAAATCTGGATTCTAAGTTGAAAGAAATTGAGCTGAGAGAAGGACTCTGTGATTGATGCGTTCGTGTGGAGCAGAGACGCTTGAAATTTCACTCTCTTTCTCTCTCTTCCTTTTCCGACTCTTGAAATTGCCGCCGTGAAAATCCTTCTCTGATCTCTCTCTATACATTTAGCAATCTTGAATCTCGCCGGTCTCCGTTCCCCGCGGCACATCGCCACCACCAACAGTTGAACCAACTAATGTGTCATTTCCACTGCCACTACCAAGTTTACAAGGCAAATTGGCATTACCATATGAAATACCACATAGACATGTATGCACATTATATTAATATAATATAATACAAAACAATTGATTAACGTGTGATTTATGCGTGGATAGGTTGATAACGCCCAACGTCGAGGAATCTCAACACTTTTGGAATTTAACGATTCAGGTGGGGATGATTCTATGCCTTCATAATATTTTATTTTGATATATAGATAGGAATGTTAAATTAATTAGGTCTATAGTATTATTAGATTGCTTATGCATGCCTATTGTACATGATTTTAGTTATACCATGTTGTGATTGTTAGCCATGATGATATGTGTGTCAACATGACTTCGTGTTTTGATTAGATGATAATTGGATGCATGCAATTCATGTGATAATGAAATGAAATGTATGACTTGGAATATTGGTATAGTAAAGTTCATGCATGAATACTATTATATTTAGCATTGTGACATGATACCATGTGTAGTGGACTTAGAATATGTGTCGTGAATGCAAGTAATATCATACTTATGTTGTATGTATGGTGTGACATCACTAAAGAACACAATTAAGATAAGAATCACACATATGGGGCAGTTATTCTAAGGAATATCGCCATTGATTATTATGGGGCAGTTATTCATGATGAATATCGCCAACGAGTTCTAATTTTTGGGTAGTGCCACCCTGTGTTTGATTTCCTAAAGGTACGTGATTTAGAACGTAATAAAATTCTTGACTCAAATAATCTGATGTTGCAACGATTAATGTGTGAAACTTGTTTGTAATGTTCTTGTGTATGTATCATAATAAAATATTGTGAATTGTTTAGATGATCCACTGGGCTTTCAAGCTTACCCCTATTTTTCATATGCAGGTGCTTAGGAGAATAAAATCGCGAGTTCGTGACATAGTTCAGTAGTTCATACTAGTAGGGGTGGGTTAATTAATTTGTTAGTATTATGGTGATAGGACTGAATATTTTTATTTGATTTTTTAAAAATTTATTACTTGAACGGATTGTATTGACAATCGAAATTCAATGAACATTATTACGGTTAGTAAAGACCTTGTGATTTATTTCACGTGTGAATGCCTTGGACTTGAATTCTATTTGATGAATGTATTTAAAAGATTGTGTCCATGATGGATGGACAAGGGCAAGTACCATCATAATTCACTATAGAAATTTGTATAGTGGAATTATGTGGTCCTTGGTATGAAGATTTAAGGGTATTCGTTTATCTTAACCAGTAAGTTGGTTAAAAAAATATAAATTCGTAGTTTTGCAAATTTTACTATCTATATAATGATTATGGGTTAAGATAGACAGATACGATTAGCATCTCGATTTTCAGTGATCTTTCTCGATAAAATTAAAATATTAATTATTTTACTTGAAACTTAAGTTTTGAAAATCGGGGTGTTACATTTGTAGTTGCAGTTGCAATACCGGCGGAGGTTTGGCGGAGGAGAAAGATGATTTTTAGGTTTGTTTATTAACTTTATTTTAGGGTTTTGATTGAGTTTAAGTTTTAAACTTGTGATAGTACGCACCCATCTCCTTTTAGATAGATAGCTTTTATTATTTTTTAAATAGTTTTTTTTTTTTTTTAAGAAAAGTTTTTATTATTCATTACAGTAAAGTAATGATAAATACATTTTATAATTTTTGTTGTAATAATAGGAACTAGTTAAAGTAGTGGTAAATATATTTTATAATTTTTAAATTATTTTAGATAATAATAAGAATAACAACCTCTTATTAAAGTTCTATTACAATAATTTAAATAAATATATTATGATTTAAAAAACAGTGAGTATAATTATAATATAATATATTATTTAATTTAATCATAATAATTGTATTTGTGTATATGTTAGAGACTTTAATTATTTAAACTAATTAAAAATAATTTAACAGAATATGAAAGTATTAAATAAAATAAAAAATATATTCTTTAAATTATTAATTATATTATTATATTTTTGTAAAAACAATATTATTATAAAAAATATATAATTATTACTTATACATATGTTACAGGTTTATAAGTTAATAATAATATATGGTTCAAGTTTATAAGTTAATAATAATATATGGTTCAAGTTTATAAGTTAATAATAATGTTCATCTATATTAAAATATTTAAAATTAATATTAGCTTTCTCAAATAAATGTATCAATAAAATATGTTATGTTAATTCTAATAATGTTAATCTCTATTAACATGTTTTATATTAATATTGTACATCTTATTAAAATAAATAGATTAGTAAAGTAAGAAAAATATTTTAATAATGTGAATAATGTTAATTTATATTTACATAATTAAAATTAATATTACCTTAATAAAAATACTAACACTCATAAAATATTTTGATAAAGTTGATTTTTATAATGTTGACCTATATTAACTTGTTCTAAATTAATATTATACATCTTATAAAAATAAATATGCCAATAAAGTAAATGAAATATTTTAATAAGATTAATACAAATAATGTCATATTAACATCCTTAATATTAATGTTACCTTAATAAAATACTTACACTAAAACAATATTTTTATAATGTTGTTTCTAATAGTCTTGATCTATATCAACATGTTCTAAATTAATGTCATACATCTAACAAAAAAAAAAAAAACATAGACTATTAATGTAAATGAAGTATTTTATTAATATTAATTAAACATATTTAAAATTAATGTTACCATTGTAAATCCTTACAATAATAAAAATATTTTGATAATGTTCATCAATATTAACATGTTTTAAATTAATGTTATACATCTTATTGAAATAAATAGACTAGTAATGTAAGGAAAATATTTTAGTAATGTTAAACAAATAATATTAATTTATATTTAACATAGTTAAAATTAATGTTACCTTAGTATAATAATTATAATAATAAAAATATTTTGATAATATTGATCTACATTAACATATTTAAATATATTTTAATAATGTTAATATAAAAAATGAATTTATATTAACATATTTAATATTAATGTTACTTTAGTAAAATATTTACATTAATAAAATATTTTAATAATGTTGATTATAATAATTTTGATGTATATCAACATTTCTAAATTAATGTTATACATCTTACGAAAATAAATAGACTACTAAAGAAAATATTTTAGTAATGTAGATACGAATAATGTTAATTAAACATTTTTAAACTTAATATTACCTTAATAAATATATTCTAAATTAATGTTATATGTCTTAGTAAAATAAATAGACTGCTAAACTAAAGGAAATATTTTAATAATGTTGATATATATAATATAAATAAAAATTAACATTTTTTAAATTAATGCTACCATATTAGTTAATTTGACTAGTAAATTAAAATAAATATTTTCTTAATGTTAATTGAAATGATATTGATTAGTATTAGCATGTTTTAGATTAATATTATCTTGATAAAATAGTTAGACTACTAAAATAAAGCAAATAATTTTATAATATTAATATAAATGATATGATTGACATTAACATGTTTTATATTAACATTATTTTGCTAATATTAGATTACATACAGGTTGAAGAATTTGTGCATATTTATTTATAATATGAATCCTAAATCTCGAAAAGAATTCGATATTGGATGGACACATGGAGAACCTGTTAATGGAAATAGGCAAAAGTCAAGGTGTAGATATTGTGATCACGTGAACTCATCTGGTGGAGTCACTAGATTAAAACAACACTTAGCAGGTGGCTTCAAAGATGTTTCAAGATGTACGGAATGTCCTAGAGCTGTTAGAGAAGAAATGCAAGTATTGCTACATGGCAAGGTACTAGAAAAAATTGAAAAAGAAAAGAAAAAAGAAGCATTTACCTTAGCCCTGCTACAACCACCGCGTAGCTACAATGATGATGATGATGGTTCAGACATTGACTATCCTCCTGATTGTACAACAGACTATTATTATTATTTTTATTTTTATTTTTTTTGTGAAATACAGGGTATTACAATGTGTAATACCCTGTATTTCACAAAATAATAATAATATGCGGCATAGATTGGCGGTAAAAAACTATATGGCTGATCGATGGGATGTTGAACAACAATGGAGAAAGAATATGATGAGACAAGACTTCGGTTCATCATTTCAAGAGGTAGGAGGTAGTTCATCTCGACGTGATAATATCAGACAAGACCCACAAGGGCAACAAAAGCGTGGGGGTGGCCTTTTGCGCACAACAAGTGCTAGGCATCCGTGTCCTCCGCCAGACCCGACTTTGTTTTCTAGACCCAGTTCTAGACAAAAGAAGCTTAAAACAGCTTTTGGGGGTGGAAGTGTGAGAAAAAGTTTAAACAAAGTTATATCCAAATTTTTTTTCTATAACAGTATCCCAACAAATGTTGCCACTAACAATCCATATTACCAACCAGCCATCAATGAAATTGCAAGGTGTGGACCAAGTTTCAAGGGGCCTTCAACATATGAGCTTATGCATGGATTACTTGACGAGGAGTATAATGAATTACAAGACTATATTAAAACTTTGAAGACGAGTTGGTCACAATATGGTGTGACAGTAATGTGCGATGGTTGGACTGGGCCAACTAGATTGTCAATAATAAATTTTATGGTATACTCTGATGGAAAATCAATTTTTCATAAATCTGTTGATGTCTCAGCAGAGAAAAGAGATGAAAAATTCATCTATCAATTGATGAATAATGTTGTGAAGAACATAGGAAAGGAATACGTTGTCCAAATAATCACAGATAATGGATCTGCATTCGTGAAGGCGGGAAGAAAATGATGGAGAGATACAATGTAATACCCTGTATTTCACAAAAAAAAAAAAAAAAAAAAAAATTACTATTTGAAATTTTTACTATTTCGGCAACGCCCGAACGTTCAGGCGCCTGCATTTTAAGTTTTTATTTTTTGAGACTCTCTAATCGAGACTCTCGGTGCGGTGCAACAAAATTCTATCCGGAGGAAAGCGCCAGATCTGAAAGCGGTGCAACGAAGTTCTGTCCGGAGAAAAGCACCAGATCTGAAGGTGGGGAACGAAACATAGGTTTGCGTGTTTTATAACTTTTATTAAAGTTTACATTCAATTATTATTATGTCTACTATTCATTTACACTGCATTATGTCAATAATGTTATGACCTGAATGTTATAACTTTGCACGTCGTGATACCGACCCTGATAAGGTTCACTAGACGTTGCCAAAGTCAGTCTAAATGTCAAGAAAGACCAGACCAGTAGACTAGACTAGTTCATGCATTGGCATCATACATATCACCACCTAGGGACGTATATGGTTTATGACTCATAGAATAGTTAGAAGCATTGCTCACTATTCATTATATTTCTCTGGAGAAGGACGTACATGAGAACCCGGCTACACTCGGGGAGGGACATCAGTACGTGAATTCTGAGCATCGTTCATGTACATGAATTCAGGCGATGTACGCTCATCAAACCATTAATACGTGACGGTGTCATGCATACATACATATTGATTGATTATGATGCTTACATGTGTATTTAAGATATTTGATGTTGAAGTATGTGAGCTTCGAATGTCTGACCAGATAATATATGCCGATCTTTTTGTAATGGATTTTGAAGACTTCGACATCATCCTCGGCATGGACTGACTGGCACCACTGAATGCAAAGATCGACTGTATGAACAAGCAAGTTCAGTTAACTTTGCCTACAGGAGAGTTTGTCAAGATTCAGGGAACAAGACAATGGATATACAAATCAACCGTTGCCCTTCTCAAGTCACAACTTCGAGCGTTGTCTCTTGGTAACGACAATGAATCACCAGCTCTGTACCCTCCCGAAGTACGAGATGTTCCAGTCGTATCTGAATTCCCAACAGTTTTTCTTAATGACCTTCCTGGTCTACCTCCAGTTAGGGAATTCGATTTTGAGATCAACCTCATACCTGGGACAGGGCCTATCTCAATTCCACCATACAGAATGTCAAATGTTGAACTGGTCGAATTAGACAAACAACTTAAGGAATTAGAGAGTAATGGCTTCATCCGAAAGAGTTCATCACCCTGGGGCGCTCCAGTTCTGTTTGTTCGCAAAAAGGATGGTTCGTTACGACTTTGCATCGACTATCGCAAGTTGAATAACGTCACCATCAAGAACAAATATCCGTTGCCCAGGATCGATGACTTGTTCGACCAACTTAGAGATGCCAAATACTTCTCTAAGATTGATTTACGGTCCGGTTATCACCAACTCCGGATCCGAGCGTCGGACATCACCAAAACAGCGTTCAGAACTTGGTACGGACATTACGAGTTCTTAGTTATGCCATTCGGTCTAACAAATGCCCCTGCAGCATTCATGGATTTGATGAATCGCATATTCAGGTTATACTTAAACCGATTTGTGGTGGTTTTTGTGGACGACATATTGATATATTCCTCAACCGAGGAAGACCATAAACTACATTTGAAGATCGTCCTCCAGACCTTACAAAGACACAAACTGTATGCAAAGTTGAGTAAGTGCGAATTTTGGGCGCAGAGAGTTCAATTCCTCGGCCATGTGGTTTCAGGCAATGGCATTGAGGTCGATCCTTCTAAGGTTGAAGCCGTCTTAAACTGGAAGCAGCCTACCACTGTTACTCAGATTAGGAGTTTTCTTGGTTTGGCTGGCTATTACAGACGCTTCATCAAGGATTTCTCAAAGATTGCTGAACCTATGACCAAGCTCACTCGAAAAGACGTGCGCTTTATCTGGAATTCTGCCTGTGAAGCATCATTTCAGGAATTGAAAAAACGCCTCACGACAGCACCTGTACTTATCACTCCAAGAAATGCAATTGGATTTTCATTATACACCGACGCCTCTCTCCAAGGCTTAGGTGCCGTGCTAATGCAAGAAGGCCAAGTGGTTGCATATGCGTCCAGACAACTGAAGATTCATGAGGGTAATTACCCAACGCATGACTTGGAACTTGCTGCTGTCGTTTTTGCACTAAAGTTATGGCGTCATTACCTATACGGTGAACGGTTTGAGGTCTTCTCGGATCACAAGAGTCTTAAGTACATATACACTCAGCGAGACCTTAACCTCCGCCAACGACGATGATTGGAATTCTTGAAAGATTATGACTTTCAACTCCAGTACCATCCCGGCAAGGCCAATGTTGTGGCTGATGCCCTGAGCAGAAAATCTTATGTTGCTTGCACTCTTAACTACGAAATGGGAAAGTTGGCTATAGAGTTGGAGAACTTTAACCTACAACTGAACATAGAGGGACCAAGACCACGACTCTCTCAATTATCAGCTACCTCTGACCTTGTTCGCAAGATTTCAGCTACTCAAGCCAATGACCCTATGTTAATGGAGAAACGAGAACTTCTACTCAGCGGGCAAGACCTTCCTCATTGGTCAGTTTCTGACGACGGAGCCGTTTTCTATAAAAAACGTCTTTGTCTTCCGAACGATCCCGAGGTTCGGAAAGACGTGCTTACTGAGATGCACTGTTCAAGATACGCTATGCATCCTGGGGGTGACAAGATGTACCAGGATGTCAAGCGACAATTCTGGTTTTCTGGAATGAAGAAGGCAATTGCAGACTTCGTTGCCTGATGTCTTGTTTGCTAGAAAGTTAAGGCAGAACGAAGACTTTCCTCTGGCCTTCTCCAGCCGTTACCTATTGGAGAATGGAAATTGGAGAACATCGCAATGGATTTTGTTACAGCATTACCTCGAAATAATAAAGGGCAAGATGCTACCTGGGTTATCATTGACAGACTTACCAAGTCTGCACACTTCTTGTCAATAAAGTTCACGGATAATCCTGCCAAACTTGCAGAACTCTATGAAAGAGAGATCGTACGCCTTCATGGCATACCACTCACGATCGTTTCTGATCGAGACCCTCGATTCACATCCAACTTTTGGCAAAGTTTCCAAAATA
This sequence comes from Paratinospora sagittata, assembly GCA_035771175.1. NCBI lineage: Eukaryota > Viridiplantae > Streptophyta > Magnoliopsida > Ranunculales > Menispermaceae > Paratinospora > Paratinospora sagittata. The sequence continues at coordinate 37,751,566 of CM069589.1, forward strand.
GAATGGGTTCTAAGATCACTATGAGCACAACCTTCCACCCTCAGACTGATGGGCAGTCAGAGCGGCTTATCCAAATCTTAGAAGACATGTTACGATGCTGCATTTTAGACTTTCATGACGGATGGGCAAAGTATTTGCATCTAGCTGAGTTTGCATACAACAACAGCTACCAAACTAGTATCGGCATGGCCCCATACGAGGCTCTCTCTGGTCGGCCTTGCAGATCTCCGATATGCTGGTTAGATATGGCAGATCGACCGTAGTTAGGCCCTGAACTAGTACAAGAGACTTCTGAAAAGATCGCACTCATAAAGGAACGACTTCGTGTTGCACAAAGTCGACAGAAGAGCTATGTTGACAAGCGGCGACAACCTCTAGAATTTGATAAGGGGGACTTTGTTTTTCTGAAAGTCCAGCCCTCAAGAGGTGTCAAACGCTTTGGGATCAAAGGCAAGCTCTCCCCGCGATATATCGGTCCATTTCCGATCATTGAACGTATTGGAAAACTTGCTTATCGTCTGTCCCTTCCATCATCCATGCCTAAGGTTCATGACGTTTTTCACGTATCTATGCTTCGCAAGTATCGTCCTGATCCTTCGCATATCATCCCTTTAGTCGAGGTTCGGGTTGAGGAAGGAAATACGTACCAGGAGAAAGCAATCCAGATTTTAGATAGAAAAACTCAAGAACTACGGCGCCGTAGCATACCACTTGTGAAAGTGCTCTGGGATCACCACGGCGTAGAGGAAGCAACATGGGAACTAGAATCAACAATTAAACAAAAATACCCTCAATTGTTTTCTAGTACCAACTGATGAAGTGATACGTTGTATTATTTTCACTTATCAATATCAGGATGAAACATTGTTTACACCTCTCTTGATACATTGTTCCACTTCAATAACTACCAGATGTCTGAAAATAATATCAATGGATAGAGTATTGCACACATGCAGTGGCCTCATCCACAGCCTGCGGCTACTTCTCAAGCCGACAACCCCCATCACTACTTGACTTGATTTCGAGGGCGAAATCCCTTTAAGGGGGGTAGAGTGTAATACCCTGTATTTCACAAAAAAAAAAAATAAAAAAAATAAAAAAAATAATTTACTATTTGAAATTTTTACTATTTGGGCAACGCCCGAACGTTCAGGCGCAATGCCAGAACGTTCAGGCGCCATGCCAGAACGTTCAGGCGCAAAATTCTCTATATAAGAAACCTCTTCATTTCTCATTTCTCACACCAAATCACCTTCTCTTGTGATTTTTCTTCTCCTTTTCACGCATTCTAAGTTTTTAGTTTTTGAGACTCTCTAATCGAGACTCTCGGTGCGGTGCAACAAAATTCTGTCCGGAGGAAAGCGCCAGATATGAAAGCGGTGCAACGAAGTTCTGTCCGGAGAAAAGCACCAGATCTGAAGGTGGGGAACGAAACATAGGTTTGCGTGTTTTATAACTTTTATTAAAGTTTACATTCAATTATTATTATGTCTACTATTCATTTACACTGCATTATGTCAATAATGTTATGACCTGGCGCCTGAACGTTCTGGCATGTGCCTGAACGTTCGGGCGTTGCACAAATAGTAAAAATTTCAAATAGTAATTTTTTTTTTTTTTTTTTTTTGTGAAATACAGGGTATTACATACAATCTCTTTTGGACACCTTGTGTTGCACATTGCATCGATATGATGTTCAAAGATATTTGGAAATCATCAATCAGTTAAAAAAGTTGTTGACCAAGCCAGAAAAATCACAAATTATATTTATAATCACCATTGGGTGTTGACCTTGATGAGAGAAAAATGCGACGGTGACATAATTTGTAATCCCCTTGGAAAAAAAAAATGCCTGAAATTTCTCACCTTCTTCGCCGCCTCCGACGACATCGCATTGCTATCTTGCAATCTCACTCACCCTCCAAAATCGCCTCTCTTCCAAAACCAAATCAAGTCAATCTCTCTACAATCTTGCACTGCGAAAAAATCGCCTCTCTCGTTCAAAACCCAATCACGCCTCTTTCGCTGAAATCTCGCTCTGCAACTCAATCGCTGAGACCTAATCGTCTCGAAACAAATCGCACAAAACCAAAACCCAACCCTCTCTTTCAAAACCCAAATCGCGCCTCGCCTGAACCACAAAACTCAATCGCACAAACCCCCTCTCTTTCTCAAAACCCTCGCTTCTCTTTTCTTTCTCCGCTCTCTTCTCTGTCTCTCTTCTCTCACGAACCAGTGACTGAAGCACGCGAGCAAGAATCCGCAGCAGTAACCACGGTGAGCAAATTCCACTCTTCCTTTCTTTTTCTCTTTTCTCTTTCTTTCTTCCACTCCGGCAGTTCCGCCTCCACTTCCACAGCCATCGGCGCCACCACCACCTCTAGTAACGTCGCTTTGAGCTCCGCCATCTCCCTCTGCTCCCTGATCTCGCCGCCCTCACTCTCTTCTTCTTCTTCTTCCCCTTTTCCTCATCCCCTTTTCCTCATCCCCTTTTTCTCTCTCTCCCCTATTTTCTTCCTTCCGCCATTCAATCTGCAACTCAAGTGTTATTTATTTTTTATTTTTTATTTTCTTTTACTTTCTTTTCTTTTAAGTAACCAAGATGTTATATAATATATTTATACATATCATACACACAATACCACATATAATATATTAGATTATAGTATATCATATTTTACGTTTTTACTATCTAGATCATCATATTATATGTATAATATTAGCTAAGTTACCATAATATTAGCTAAGTTATCATCATATTATATGTATCATCATATTATATGAATATCAGGTGGAAGTTTATTAGCTAAGTTATATTATATGTATAACGTGACCACCACCATACAACATAGACATGTATGCACATTATATTAATATAATATAATACAAAACAAGTGATTAACGTGTGATTTATGCGTGGATAGGTTGATAACGCCCAACGTCGAAGAATCTCAACACTTTTGGAATTTAGCGATTCAGGTGGGGATGATTCTAGGCCTTCATAATATTTTATTTTGATATATAGATAGGAATGTTAAATTAATTAGGTCTATAATATCATTAGATTGCTTATGCATGCCTATTGTACATGATTTTTTTTATACCATGCTGTGATTGATAGCCATGATAATATGTGTGTCAACATGACTTCTTGTTTTGATTAGATGATAATTGGATGCATGCAATTCATGTGATATTTGAGACTCATTTATAAATTATAATGCCTAATAATGAAACGTATGACTTTGATTATTAGTATAGTAAGGTTCGTGTATTAACACTATTATATTGGGCATTGTGATACGATACTATGTGTAGTGGAATTTGAATATGGTTTGTGAATACAATTAATAGCATACTTAGGTTGTATTTATGGTGTGATATCACTAAAGAACAAAATTAAGATAAGAATCACACATATGGGGCAGTTATTCTAAGGAATATCGCCATTGATTATTATGGGGCAGTTATTTTAAGGAATATCGCCAATGTTTATTATGGGGCAGTTATTCATGATGAATATCGCCAACGAAGTTCTAATTTTTGGGTAGTGCCACCCGATGTTTGATTTCCTAAAGGTACGTGATTTAGAACGTGATAAAATTCTCGACTCAAACAATCTAATGTTGCAACGATTAATGTGCGAAACTTGTTTGTAACGTTCTTGTGCATGTATCATAATAAAATGTTGTGAATTTTTTAGATGACCCACTGGGCTTTCAAGCTTACCCCTATTTTTCACATGCAGGTACTTAGAAAAGAAAGTAGCAAGTTGTGCGCGGTTCAGTGATAGGGGTAGGATGGTAATCTGGACAATATTTTAATTAGTGAAAGAGTTAATTACTTGTTTAACTTTGTGAACTTTTATTTAATAAGAGTTGTATTGACATTAGAAATTTGATAAAACCTTATTATGATTATTGAAGGGATCATGATTTACTTCGAATATATGTGCTTTGGACTTGAATTCATTAATTCTATTTAATGAATGTATTTAAAATATTGTGTTCATAATGGATGGAAAAGGGCAAGTACCCTCATAATTCACTATAGAAATTTGTATAGTGAAATTATGTGGTCCGTAGCATGAAAATGAAAGGGTATTCGTGTATCTTAACCAGTAAGTTGGTTGGAAGAATATAAACTCATAGTTTTGCAAATTTTACTATCTATATAATGATTATGGGTTAAGATAGACGGATACGAGTAACATCTCGATTTTCAGTGATTTTTCTTTTATAAAATTAAAATATTTATTATTTTACTTGAAATTTAAGTTTTGAAAATCGGGGTGTTACAAATTGGTATCAGAGCTTTAGGCTTCAGATCATGGGAAGTGTGACGACGAATTTAGAGAAGCTTAGTATGAGTGAGTAGGTATCAAATTTTTATGAGATTAGGGCCCAACTTGGGCTAGATAAATATGCCAATTATAAACTTTATAACGTAATATCGAGAATGAAAGTACAGTGGGTCTAACAAACTCAAAGCTTTTAGGATATCAGTTAGAAACGAGAACTTGTATGAAAATTGTTTGGTTAGAATCTGAGATCAGGATGAATCTTTTATTCTTGATTCCAAAGCGGTATGGGACATGGAGGAATTTAAGAGTATTTGAGGGGTCTTGAACTTGGAGACTAGCAGGCCATGTTTGGTGAATGACTAACAACTCTGGACAAACTTGTATCGCTACGTTCAACTAGTATGGGACAACTTGGACATAGTGGGTACCTGGGAAGCCTTAGTGGTAGGACATTTGTGCATTGTTTGGCTGTATTGAAGTTTCTTTGTGGAAGCTTATGTCACCAGGCTAGAGTGGTATGAGACACTTGAATACGGAGGGTATAAGTGAAAGTTTGGGAATTTTCTTTATGCCATTGTTGTGTGGTGTTGTTTGTTTGTTTGCTTGTCTTGTTTACATATATCAAAAACCAAATCCTGTACCCTGTGACAATCATGGATTGTCAAAATTTTATAAAACCTAGAAACTAAATCAATAGGATCATTTTATTTTCGAGAACTTAGAATTCTAAATCTAGAGTCACCATAACCCAAAATAATTATCTCCTGTAGTACTAAAAATGAGTTAAAATTTTATAGATGACTGCACCTCGAAAAAGAAACAGAAGGTCTGTGAGTGATCTCATAAGGGACACTAAACCAGTTGTGCAGACACAACCGACATTCGAACCTCAGCCGAAGGAGCAAGAACCCACAAATCTGACAACGAATGTTGACTCTACTAGAGCAGAGAATGTCCGACTTACAACGGTTCCAACCCCCGAAATTGTTTTGGGACCAGAGATGATGGCTGAATTTGTGAGACAAGTAGTGGAACAGGTGACCAGACAGATGCCTCAACCTCAACTAAATCCAACAATTGTGGTGCAGAATAAACCAGGAGCTCGAAACATCAGGAGACCTGAAGAAAAGGAATGGGCAGATCAATTGAGAGACTTCCAACGTATGCATCCTTCGAAATTTGAAGGAAAACCAGATCCAAGGGAAGCCGACAAGTGGTTCTAGGAGGTTAAGGAACACTTGGAAGTCCTTGGAGTGATTGGTCCAAGAATGGTGGCGATTGCGGCTCACCAATTCATAGGTGAGGCCAAACATTGGTGGAGAATGGTTAAAGAAAGACCTACAGTGGATGTGAACATTATGACCTGAGCAACTTTTGAAGAAATATTTTATGATAAATTCTTCCCCAAGGCGAACAAAAAGGAACTACAATCTGAATTTGTGAGGCTGACACAGAAGAACTTGGCAGTGGCAGAATATGAGGCGAAGTTTATCGAACTTTCCAGATTTGCTCATGAACTGGTAGTCAATGAGCAAATGAAAGCTAGTAGATTTGCAGAAGGTCTCAAAATGGAGATTAGAAAGGTGGTTGTTCCGATGAATCTGGAGACTTATAAAGAGGTGGTTGAACGAGCTTTGTTAGTAGAAAGAGAACTGAACCTGCAAGAAACAATATGGAACAGAAACAAAAGGCCTCAAGGACAGAATTTTGATTACCAGGGTAATCACAACAAGAGGCAAAATCTGAATAACTTCGGTGGCAATGGTAATAATTGGAACAGAAACAAGTTCAACAATGGGAACCAGTGGAACAGGGGGCAGAATCACAACAACGGATCAGGATGGTCTAGGCATAATGGTGGACAACAGATGCAACAAAACAATATTCGTGCACCCAAACAAAATAAAAATCAAGTAGTAGATACGAGACTTTGCTTCAAATGCAATCGACCGGGTCATTTGGCACGAAACTGCACTATGCAAGGAGTTCGACAAAATTTTCGTTCGGGCAACTGGCAGAACAACAACAATTTGCAAGGACGAAATCAAGTCAATCGTCCAAGCTATAATCAAAATCAAATTCGAAATCAAAATCAAGGTAGAGTCTTTGCAATGACAGAAGGAAATCCTGAACAAGAAGTTAGTGCAAATGAAGTAGTGGAAGGTACTTTCATTTTATTTCATGTTACAGTTAAAATCTTGTTTGATTCTGGAGCATCAAGGTCTTTCATTTCTGAAAACTTAGCCAGGAAACTACAACTTTCCATTGTACCTTTATCTGTCGTTATGAAGATTTCAACACCAGTAGGAGTAAACGTCCCAACAACTAAAAAATGTAGTTGCGACCTTAGAATTAATGATAAGCTGATTTTAGCTGAATTGATACTCTTACCCATTAATGATTATGATGTAATCTTGGGTATGGATTGGTTATCTGAGCACCAAGCCCAGATCGATTGCGTTCGAAAGAAGATTACCTTGCGGTTACCTTCGGGAGAGTTGTTGAAAATCCATGGGGATAGAAACAAAATCCCGAGGAATATCATGTCCGCACTTCTTGAATCTGTGAATCAAAAAGAGGAATTCAAAACCCTAACAAAAGCCGAGCCTCTAAAGACCTTGAGGAATTTAGAAGAGTACTTGATGGTTAGAGACTTCCCTGAAGTGTTTCCCGAAGAATTACCAGGATTATCTCCTAAGCGGGAAGTAGAGTTCAAGATAGAACTGTACCCTGGAACAGACCCCATAGCCATGTCACCTTACAGAATGGCCCCTGGCGAACTAATAGAACTAAGGACTCAGCTTGATGATCTTAGTGCGAAGGAATTTATCCAGCCGAGCGAATCACCCTGGGGAGCAACAATATTGTTTGTCAAAAAGAAAGATGGGTCGATAGGACTGTGTATTGACTACAGAAAATTAAATCAAGTTACAGTGAAGAACAAGTACCCCCTTCCCAGAATAGATGATTTGTTCGATCAACTGAAGGGAGCAACTTGTTTTTCCAAGATCGACCTAAGGTCCGGTTATCACCAGCTTAGAATCAAAGAGTCAGACATACCGAAGACAGCATTCAGAACTAGGTATGGACACTTTGAATTCAGAGTCATGCCATTTGGACTTACTAATGCACCAGCAGCATTTATGGATCTAATGAATAGGACGTTTAGGCCTCATCTAGAAAAAATTGTGGTGGTATTTCTTGATGATATTTTGGTTTATTCGAAGACCAATGAGGAACATCAGGAACACCTTACAGTAGTTTGGGAAACATTGAGGCAAAATCAATTGTATGCCAAATTTGAAAAATGTGAATTTTGGATAAAGTCAGTCAAATTTTTGGGTCATGTAGTGTCATCAGAAGGGATATCCGTAGATCTAACAAAGTTGAAGTAGTAATGAACTGGGAAAAGCCAAAGTCAGTTACAGAAATTAGAAGCTTTTTGGGACTAGCTGGTTACTATAGAAGATTTATTCTAAATTTTTTGAGACTAGCTGAGCCTATGACAAAGCTAACAAAGAAGGATGTCAAATTTAGTTGGGATGAGAAATGTGAGAATTCCTTTCAAGAGTTGAAGAGACGATTGACCACAGCCCCAATACTGATCACTCCTGCAAGCGGAGTTGGTTATGTTATTTACACTGATGCATTTAAGAATGGTCTTAGCGTTGTTCTGATGCAGGAAGGTAAAGTGGTTGCTTATGCTTCTAGGCAACTGGAAATGCATGAATAGAATTACCCGACTCATGATTTAGAATTGGCTGCTATTGTATTCTCCTTGAAGATATGGAGACACTATCTTTATGGAGAGAAATTTCATCTATACTCTGATCATAAGAGTTTGAAGTACATCTATACACAAAAGGAGTTAAATTTGAGGCAAAGGAGATGGATGGAATTGCTGAATGATTATGATTTTCACCTGCATTATCACCCAGGGAAGGCCAACGTAGTCGCAGATGCTTTAAGTCAAAAATCTTACAAGAACGATGCAGAAAAAGCCAGATGTACCAATTGATTGAAGATTATAATTTGGGCGTACAAAAAAGTGAAAATCAGATTTTCTTATATAATATGAGCTGAAAACCAGACCTACTACATCAAATTAAGGAAGGACAAGCTCTAGATAGAAAATTGATAAAATGGGTGGTAGGTGCGAGAACCAATAATGGAAATGCAAATTTCAAGATTGATTCAGAGGGGTTATTAAGGTTTAGAGATTGAATTTGTGTACCCAGAATGGAGGAAATTAAAAAGTTCTTATTTGATGAGGCACATTAGACTAAATACACTTTACATCCTAGTGGAGATAAGATGTACCAAAATTTGAAAAAAAACTACTGGTGGAAAGGTATGAAGAGAGACGTGGCCAAATATGTGTCTAAATGCCTTACATGTCAGCAAGTTAAGGCTGAACATAAAAAACCGTCTGGATTGTTACAACCTTTTAAAATCCCTGAATAGAAATGGGATAACATAGCAATGGATTTCGTTAGAGCTCTTCCTAGAAATCAAAAAGGTGAGGATAAGGTTTGGGTAATTGTGGATCGACTTACTAAAGTGGCACACTTCTTACCTATTAAATCCACAAATCCGATTAGTAAACTGGGTGAGTTGTATGTAAAAGAGATTGTAAAGCTACACGGAGTACTCAAATCGATAATGACAGATAGAGATTCCTTAATCACATCTCAATTCTGGCAGAGCTTACAGCGGGAATTGGGAACCAAATTAACCATGAGCACCGCCTATCATCCTCAAACAGATGGTCAATCCGAAAGGGTTATTCAGATCTTAGAAGACATGTTGAGAGCTTGTGTACTAGATTTCAAGGGAAATTGGAGTAAATACTTACACCTAGCAGAGTTTGCTTATAACAATAGTTACCAGGCAAGCATACAAATGGCTCCATATGAAGCTCTATATGGACGACCATGTAGGTCACAACTGTGTTGGGCCGATTGGGAAGATAAGGTACTTACAGGACCTGATATGATAATGGAAATGAACGAAAAAGTAAAGTTGATCCAGGAAAGGCTAGTTACTGCACAGAGTAGGCAGAAGAGCTACGCAGATAAGAGGTACCGACCTTTAGAGTTCCAAAAAGGTGATAAGGTATTTCTGAGAATAAGCCCTCAAAAAGGCATCATGAGGTTTGGTAAGAAAGGGAAATTATTGTCGGGATTCATTGGTCCGTTCAAGATTAGTGATCGAATTGGTGTGAATGCTTACAAACTAGACTTGCCAACTAGTTTATCTGCCATCCACAATGTATTCCACGTGTCAATGTTGCGAAAATATGAACCAGACCCTTCCCACACCATCGATTGGAAAGAAGTAAAAGTACAAGCTGATGCCACCTATGAAGAAGGACCTTTAAAGATCCTAGATTGGAAAGTTCATAGTTTGAGAAACAAAGACATTCCATTAGTTAAAGTGTTGTGGAAGCATCATGGAGTTGAAGAAGCCACTTGGGAACCTGAAAGTGAAATGAAGACCAAATATGCCGACTTATTCCAAAGAACGCTCTAGGTTTCGAGATACAACTAGTCAACAGTGGAAAAACTTGAACATCATCAAGTAAGTAAGCTTAAACATTAATTTCGGGATGAAATTTCTTTTAAGGCGGGAAGAATGTAATCCCCCTGGAAAAAAAAGGCCTAAAATTTCTCACCTTCTTCGCCGCCTCCAACGACATCGCATTTTTATCTTGCAATCTCACTCGCCCTGCAAAATCGCCTCTCTTTCAAAACCAAATCGTGTCAATCTCGCTGCAATCTCGCACTGTGAAAAAATTGCCTCTCTCGTTCAAACCCAATCACGCCTCTTTCACTGAAATCTCGTTCTACAACTCAATCGCTGAGACCTAATCGTCTCGAAACAAATTGCACAAAACCAAAACCCAACCCTCTCTTTCAAAACCCAAATCGCGCCTCGCCTGAACCTCAAAACTCAATCGCACAAACCCCCTCTCTTTCTCGAAACCCTCGCTTCTCTCTTCTTTCTCTGCTTTCTTCTCTGTTTCTCTACTCTCACGAACCGGTGACTGAAGCACGTGAGCAAGAATCTGCAGCAGTAACCACGGTGAGCAACTTCTACTCTCTCTCTTTTTTTCTTTTCTCTTTCTTTCTTCCACTCCGGCAGTTCCGCCTCCACTTCCACAGCCATCGGCGCCACCACCACCGCTAGTAACGTCGCTCTGAGCTCCGCCATCTCCCTCTGCTCCCTGATCTCGCCGCCCTCACTCTCTTCTTCTTCTTCTTCCCCTTTTCCTCATCCCCTTTTCTTTCCCCTTTATCTCTCTCTCCCCTGTTCTCTTCCTTCCGCCATTCAATCTGCAACTCAAGTGTTATTTATTTTTTATTTTTTATTTTCTTTTATTTTCTTTTCTTTTAAGTAACCAAGATGTTATATAATATATTTATACATATCATACACACAATACCACATATAATATATTAGATTATAGTATATCATATTTTACGTTTTTACTATCTAGATCATCATATTATATGTATAATATTAGCTAAGTTATATTATGGTATAATATTAGCTAAGTTATCATCATATTATATGATGATATGGTATAATATTAGCTAAGTAACCATAATATTAGCTAATATTATGGTATAATATTAGCTAAGTTATCATCATATTATATGTATCATCATATTATATGAATATCAGGTGGAAGTTTATTAGCTAAGTTATATTATATGTATAATGTGACCACCACCATACAACATAGACATGTATGCGCATTATATTAATATAATATAATACAAAACAAGTGATTAACGTGTGATTTATGCGTGGATAAGTTGATAACGCCCAACTTCGAGGAATCTCAACACTTTTGGAATTTAGCGATTCAGGTGGGGATGATTCTAGGCCTTCATAATATTTTATTTTGATATATAGATAGGAATGTTAAATTAATTAGGTCTATAATATCATTAGATTGCTTATGCATGCCTATTATACATGATTTTATTTATACCATGTTGTGATTGATAGCCATGATAATATGTGTGTCAACATGACTTCTTGTTTTGATTAGATGATAATTGGATGCATGCAATTCATGTGATTTTTGAGACTCATTTATAAATTATAATGCCTGATAATGAAACGTATGACTTGGAATATTAGTATAGTAAGGTTCATGTATTAACACTATTATATTGGGCATTGTGATATGATACTATATATAGTGGAATTTGAATATGGTTTGTGAATACAATTAATAGCATACTTAGGTTTTATTTATGGTGTGACATCACTAAAGAACACAATTAAGATAAGAATCATACATATGGGGCAGTTATTCTAAGGAATATCGCCAATGTTTACTATGGGGCAGTTATTCATGATAAATATCGCCAACGAAGTTCTAATTTTTGGGTAGTGCCACCCCGTGTTTGATTTCCTAAAGGTACGTGATTTAGAACGTGATAAAATTCTCGACTCAAACAATCTAATGTTGCAACGATTAATGTGCGAAACTTGTTTGTAACGTTCTTGTGCATGTATCATAATAAAATGTTGTAAATTTTTTAGATGACCCACTGGGCTTTCAAGCTTACCCATATTTTTCACATGCAGGTACTTAGAAAAGAAAGTAGCAAGTTGTGACGCAGTTCAGTGATAGGGGTAGGATGGTAATCTGGACAATATTTTAATTAGTGAAAGAGTTAATTACTTGTTTAACTTTGTGAACTTTTATTTAATAAGGGTTGTATTGACATTAGAAATTTGATAAAACCTTATTATGATTATTGAAGGGATCATGATTTACTTCGAATATATGTGCTTTGGACTTGAATTCAATAATTCTATTTAATGAATGTATTTAAAATATTGTGTTCATAATGGATGGAAAAGGGCAAGTACCCTCATAATTCACTATAAAAATTTGTATAGTGGAATTATGTGGTCCGTAGCATGAAAATGAAAGGGTATTCGTGTATCTTAACCAGTAAGTTGGTTGGAAGAATATAAACTCATAGTTTTGTAAATTTTATTATCTATATAATGATTATGGGTTAAGATAGACGGATACGAGTAACATCTCGATTTTTAGTGATTTTTCTTTTATAAAATTAAAATATTTATTATTTTACTTGAAATTTAAGTTTTGAAAATCGGGGTGTTACATAATTCGTCCAGGGATCACTCGATTTGCCACCAACTACATTGCCCTAAGAAGCATTCTTGAAAAAAAACAAGGTTTAAAAGAAATGTTTGCATCAAGAGAGTGGATAAACTATGTCCATAATAGAACTCCACAAGCAAGAGAGGTTGAAGAAATAGTAGGCAGAACGAGTTTTTGGGATGATGCAAGGCATGTAGTGAACTCTTTAGATCCTATTGCAAAAGTGTTGCGGATGGTAGATGGAGATAAAAAATCGGCAATGGGATCATTATATGAAGCCATAAGGTTAATGAAAGAAACAATTAAAGCTGCAACTCCTTGTTCATATAAATGGATTTAAAAAATTGTTGATAGAAGATGGACAAGCCAACTTTGTCACCTACTCCACCACGCAAGTATTTTTTTTGAAAAAAAGTTTAAAACATATTAATTTTAATTTTTTTGTGTTAATACTTTCAACATATTTTTTGAACCCGTTGTACCAATATAAGCATCAGCTTGGAATGAGTTCAGATTTGATAGATGCATTAAATCAAGTTATTACAAAATTAGTGCCCGAAGGTGATAAACAAGCGCACGCATTGAGTGAGGTAAGATATGATTAAAATTAAAATTTTATAACTATATAGTACGTCATCAATATTTTTCATGAGGTTTATATTGTGCATATTTATTTTTTGTAGTTAAAATACTTTCGAGATGCTGTAGGATCATTTGGGTCTCTGGCAGCTCAAAGCGGAATGAAAAACACGCATCCAGGTGATAAATCATATTATATGTCTAAATACCATAATTTTTTTAATTGTAATATTACTATTCTTATTTTTTCTACAGCTGAATGGTGTAATTTATATGGGAGCTCCGCTCCTAATTTAAGGGTGCTTGTTGTAAAAATATTGTCACAAACTGCATCTCCTTCAGGGTGTGAAAGAAATTGGAATACTTTTGGGTTGATTCACACCAAACAAAGAAATAGGTTGGGGCACGAAAGGTTTTAAAAGTTGGTATTTGTTCATTATAACATGAGACTTCGTGCAAAAAATATAAGGAAAAATATAGAACTTGGTATCTCTCAAGATCCTATTGATTTGAAAGAAATCTTTTTGAAAGAAGGGGATGAGAATCCCTTGTATGAGTGGGTTAAAGATACAAATCAACCTTTGATGGATGAACCAGGTGGTAGACCAAGTTCATACATTGCAACAGAGATGGGGGTTGATGTTGATGAATTTATGGCCACAGAAGTTAATGTCCCAGCAACAGGGTATTCAATATCTTCAATTAGTGATAGTAATGCTAATGGAGATGATGACAATGATGATGATGATAATGATGGTGATGACAATAACAATGGTGGCCATGATGATGACTCAACAAGAGCACCAGATGACGATGACGATGACGATCGCGACGACGGTAATGTGGGTGGTGGAGGATCACAAAAATGGAGTCAGGGTTAGGGGCAACAACAAAGTGAAAGACATCACAAAGCCAAGTGCAAATGAGTCCATTTACTGGAGAGAGTCAATATGATCATTCTACTCAGGATGCTGACCATGGATCTCGGCCATCATCAATGCATAGATAAAAATATGGACGTAAAAAACATGATCATACGTCTAGATCAAAACATACTAATATTCATGACATTGAATTGGCTATGGGAAACATGAGTGTTGAAGATGACATTGAAGCCATATCATCATCATCATCATCATCATTATATGGCTACCCAAGATATCAACAACGAGAATATGATAATGAAGCCATGTCATCTCAAGGGAGCTACAGTTGGAGCCAACAAGAAAATATTAGTGTAAAGCCAACAGGGTGGATAATGCCAAATGAATATCAAGGTAACATTTCTTCTGAAAGTACATCCATCTCACGTGGTATGAGACCAATTGGATTGGTCTTGCCCCATGAGTATCAAAGTGATTATTCTCGCGATCACGCCTATGGTGGCATAAAGCCTACTGGATGGACTGAGTATCAAAATGATGGTTCATCAAACTCTTCATCTATTCACTCACTTAACCCACAACCGTATACATATTCCCACGGAAGAAATGTTCAATTTGATCTTGCTTATCCGCGCTTGGGAGTATTAACTAGAATTGAGACACAAATGTACAAGAAGTTTGTTTAGGATTACAAAAATTATTATTACAGCATGATGTCATGGCGTCAATACTGTAATTATATTGAACATCAATATTTCAAAGGGGGTTCAACTGAAGGTCGAGAGGAAGAAGGACGTCGGTCAATGTGGATATAGTTCTGTATTTGTAAAAGACTTGACAAGTTTTTTGTAACATTTTAATGATATTTTGCCTTGACAATGAAAATGCATTATGTTTCAACTCATTTTAGTCAATTAGATTGCATTCAATTTCTTCAATAACATATAATAGTATAATAACAATACAAAAAAACTACATTTAAATTTTAAATGTATAGAATTAATGGACAACTAATCAAAATATGCATGAAATCTTTCATATTAAAAAAAAAGTTATTCATGGAAAATAACTAAATCTTAATTTTAAACAATAGACAAACATTTAGATTACAACTTAAATAAGTCTATGAGAGCTACTAACTATACTAGTTAAATTTCAAAAATGCTGCTTCATCCTTTTAAGAATGGTCAATCAAGTCTCAACACTCTGAAATTGAAGCATATTGAATTCAATTTAAATCCTTCATAAATCTTTTGCCCTTAAAAAAGAAAGAAATTGTTAGATACAAGTAAACAATATAAAATTCATAGTATGCGCGATGCGCATAAACATTGTTAATGTAAAAACACATGTTTTAAATGATTATATTTATACTTTTATATGTCTTGTTTCCATCATTTCTAATAGTAATTTTGCATATTTTAGCATTTATGTACAAATTCGTTAAACTTCTCTAAATTGGCGAATTTTTTTAAAAATTTTCCACGTCGAATTAAACCTCTTCGAATTAATTCTGATTTTTAAAAGTCAAAGTTTAGGGCGAAATCGAAGTTTCGAACTTGGCTGCGTCAAGTCACCCAATATATAACAAATGGCATATATTAAAAGTTTGATTGTGATGGTTTGGGGTATATCTTAACAAAAAATGACAAAAGAAGTAAAAGAAATATAAGCTAAGTTAAAAAGGTAATAATATATATATTATTAAAACAATCCAAAAGAAATGAACCCACGTATATACATACATCGGTGTGGTGAACCCACGTATATACATACATCGGTGTGGTGAATGTGAATCACTACATCATCCTATTATCAAAGAGAGAGAAAAAAAAGAAGACTCGTTGCTCACCGCATCAGCTTTTATCGTAAAACTAATAACACAAGTTACTGCTGTAAGAAATTAACTTAGTATTCCCTCCGACCAGGGCATGTATGACCACTTTTACCTTTTACTTATGTTTGAGATGGTATAAAGATGGGATGCTTTGTTCGTTTCTGAAGAAGTCATCTGGATCAACCTTGCTCTTCACTTGTACTAATTTCTCAAAGTTCCACTTGAAGTACTTTCGACCCCAACGCTTTGCTTGTGAGTAAGTTGTAGTGCCATTAAAACTGTTATGTCCCAAATCAAGATCCCTATAGTTCAAGAAAGCAGTTCTTGGAAACTTTGAAACATAAGGAGTCATATACTTATACAACTCTCCTATCCACCTTAAGTGTTTCTCTTTCACTTCTTCTTTATCATTTGGATTCCAGTACGTATTATAGTTGATCAGATACAAGTTCCCAGCTATATGTGGGAATGCGATTTTGTGCTCCGAAACCTCGTTCATTACCTCGCCCCAAGGATTGATCACCATCTCTGGCCTTTCTTCTTCTAAGAACCTCTTCCAAATCCCTTCCAACGCAGCTTTCGGAAGCGGTTTCTTCACAAAATCTGATTTTCCTTTGAACGTAGACCTGTAGAATTGGATGGTCCTGTTTAGTAAAATTTCCTTTGGTGTTCCGCTTGGGAATAAACCGGTATAGCTTACCACCGACTCGATCCAACTTTCTTCCTTGCAGTCCTCCTTCTTCAGTCCAAGTTTGGGGAAGTTTTCTTGCATCAACTGAAGTAACTGATCAGCATGTCCTAGGAATAAGATTGGGAAAGCAACCTGCACAGTTTTTCCTTTTCCTGGAGTTGTGCTATTCACCAAAGTGACGTGAAGCGAAATATAAAGTTCTTTAGGAACCTTATTACTAGCAATGGTTTGCCACTTGTGAACAAGCTCAGTTGCATTTTGTTCTAGGGTTTTAAAAATGAAGGAAGTAGTCACAATACTTGGAACAGGAACCAACTCGATCTTATATGCAAGAATTACACCAAAACTAGCGGCTCCACCTCCTCTAATGGCCCAAAAAAGACCTTCTCCCATGGCTTGTCTATCGAGAATCTCGCCCTTAGCGTTTAATAATCGGGCATCCACGACATGATCTGCTGCCACACCATATTTCCTCGTCATCGAGCCAATCCCGGCTCCACTAATATGCCCGCCGGTGCCAACAGTAGGACAAACCCCTGCTGTAAAGCCATAAACTGGACTTTTCGCTGCGATTCCATAATAAAGTTCCCCGAGCGTTGCACCGGCTTGAACCCATGCAGTTGCACTATTATTTGTTATATCGACGGTGATGGTTCGAAGGTTCACTACAAGAAAAAAGACTTTTGGTTACGAGACTTTTAGTAGCGACTTTAATTTTCGTAAGTAAAACAATGTTTTACTCACGATTTGTCAACATCGTAAGTAAAAGTCGTTGTTAAAAGTTAATATTTACTTACGCACTTGATGTCGTAAGTAAAACTATATGTATCGTAAGTAAAAATATTAAAATTTCATCCCACTCTTTTTATTTGCGTATGGCCCGCTTAACTTTTTATTACTTACGAATGTGAAAAGTTTTAGTAGCGAAAATTGCGTAAGTAAAAGTAATTGCATCAAAAAAAAATTATAAAAAAAAATAAAATAAAATAAAAATCAATATTTTGTATTACTTACGAATAAGGGGAGGCTTGTAAGGAATGAAGTCGCTACTAATGCGTAACCCGCCAAACATTTTTGCCGCTTCTTTTCCCTGTTTCATCTTCTCTTTCGCTTCTTTCCTCTGCGCGTCGCTTGTTCATCTTCTCTCTGCGCGTCCCCTGTTTCATCTTCTCTTTCGCTTCTTTCCTCTGCGCGTCGCTTCTTTCCCCTATTTCATCTTCTCTTTCGCTCCTTTCCCCTGTTTCATCTTCTCTTTCGCTTCTTTCCGCACCATTAGCGAAAACTCTTCTTTCTCCTGTTTCATCTCTTTCGCTTCTTTCCCTCTCATTTGCGATAACTCTTGCGAAGAAGACGAGCACGAGCAGGTTTTCCCTTACGAAGAAGACGAGCACGAGTAGGTTTTCTCTTGCGAAGAAGACGAGCAGGTTTTGTCTTTTTTCCTTCTCAATATTCTCTCGGCTTTCTAAAGAAGACGAGTGGGTTTCATCTCTTCACCCACTCGTCTGTGCGTTGTTTGTGAAGAAGACACGAAGAAGAGATATTGGGAAGAAACTTGCCATTTCTCAAACTTGATAGTTGAAGCGATTGGGAACGGTTGTGGATTCGCTAAGGTATTTTTGACTTGATTGTTAGTGAATTTTCTATTTCTTCCGCGCGCGAGAAATCTCAAATCAAAAATACCTGATGTTCATTCGATTCATTTTGTTTTGGTTGTGAAGCAGTTCGTAACTGATGTTCATTTTGTTTAATAGATCATTTTTTGTTCTTCTTCCTGTGTTTTTTTTTTTTTTTTTTCTGTGTAACCCCTCTGTTCTTTTTGCCCATTTTATCCATTGGCCTATTCAGAAGTAAAAAGATCTGCAACATTCAACTCTAATAGAAAAAGCTCACTTTAATACAGAAAACATTCAACTTCTTTTACCAAAAACCTCCTTTTTGATACATTAAAAGTAGCAAACGTATGAATCTGGTGCAAGCTCTTCAAATTAATTCTTTTAGTTATTCATTTAAATCATGCTTACTAGTATGGATGTTTTACAAAACATACAATCCCTCTACCTTTATTTTCTATTCCATTTTCATACTATTAGATGGATGATTAATTACTTGAAACTGGTTTTAGAATGAGAAGTATGTAAATGATGACACAGGGTAACTAGTATAAAAATTGAATGGTTTGTTTACCAAAAATTATTGCCGAGTATATAACATTTTCAGCAAAAATCTCAACCACTTCTATCGTTCTATTATACGGTAAGTAGCTGGGGGTGGTTTCAGAGGCTACTAGGACATGTTGACATGGGATTAAGTGGTTCAAAGGACAATGGCCTGTTGCATAACATGAAAAAAAGGTTATCCAATTACTAATGGAAAAAAAATCTTTTGGTTTATATATATATTTTCAGGAGTATTTGTATTCTTGAAGTTGTTGTTTTTCATATCAATGCTGCAGTAGTTCTGACATACCTTTTTTTTTTTTCATTGGTCAGGTAGTTGCAAATTGCTTATCTGCTCTACAAGAGATATGGAGCTTGGAAGCAAGTACATCTGAGGAGGCTTCCAAGGAGAAAGAAGCTTTGCTAAGCAAGCAAGTAATTTATTACCTCTTGAATCGGTGCGTCTCACATTCTAATGGATAGTTTCTATAGGTAGCAAACTTTTCCATTGTGACTCGTCAAATTACGTGGAAAAGCTAAAGTTGTTTGTGAACTACCAATGTCTTCTGAAAATGACTTGGTTTATTGCAAGTTTGCAACTTATGCCATTGGACACATTTGCAGTCTATTGTCTATATAATTGCACATATAATATACATGCATGCAATAGATGCATGCATATCTTTTTGTATGTTGTTTATAACTTGAGTGTGCTGATTGTTGGTTATCTTTGATAAGCTTATCTTTATTGCTAATGCTCTGATTTTTTTTCTTCTTTGGGGTGTGAATACCAAGCAAAGAGCTGTGTCATCCACCCTTCATCACTCTACTCACACATCCCAATTTTGTTGTCCCATTTATTTGAGATTTCAGAGCATCTTAGTATAATGGCCCTTTCTCTTTAAGATCCTTTTGGTTATGCTCAAGCATTTATTTTTCATTTTTTATTCAAGTGTATTTGGGCCTATTAGAGCACCCAACTATCCCTTTGAGGTGTATGCAACGTCCCTATCCTGACACAACAGCTAGTAGTCCACTTGGTATGAGATTTGAATTTAGGATTCCTGCTTTGTGAATTGGGTTGCTGGTCATCACTTCAACTCCAAGTTAGTTTTGCTCAAGGATTTTATGTCTTTGGAAGGAAATACTTGCCTTTTTTCTCATACATTTTATGGGCTGTAATTATGATTTGTTGGTTGTCACCACTGCATAACATTTTCAATCAATGCTTTTAACTTAACAATTGGTTATGGTATTTGGTGTACATTTCTAGTCACCAAAGTGTTCAAATTGGAAGTTATTTTCATGCACCCTATTTTCATATGAATGAAAATTGGGATCTTTTACTCTTCGTAAAAAAGAAAAGGGATCTTTACCATTCCTTCCTAGAAAATGTCTAGAATTTGCATATGGTGGTGTTATTTTAACATTCATTATTGAAATTTTTAGTATAAATTCCTTTCTTTTTGCATGTGTCTCTCGCCATGGTCTTTGCGCCTTCTCGATTCATTTTGTTTTGGTTGTGAAGCAGTTCGTAACTGATGTTCATTTTGTTTAATAGATCATTTTTTGTTCTTCTTCCTGTGTTTTTTTTTTTTCTGTGTAACCCCTCTGTTCTTTTTGCCCATTTTATCCATTGGCCTATTCAGAAGTGAAAATATTTGCAACATTCAACTCTAATAGAAAAAGCTCACTTTAATACAGAAAACATTCAACTTCTTTTACCAAAAACCTCCTTTTTGATACATTAAAAGTAGCAAACGTAAGAATCTGGTGCAACCTCTTCAAATTAATTCTTTTAGTTATTCATTTAAATAATGCTTACTAGTATGGATGTTTTACAAAACATACAATCCCTCTACCTTTATTTTCTATTCCATTTTCATACTATTAGATGGATGATTAATTACTTGAAACTGGTTTTAGAATGAGAAGTATGTAAATGATGACACAAGGTAACTAGTATAAAAATTGAATGGTTTGTTTACCAAAAATTATTGCCGAGTATATAACATTTTCAGCAAAAATCTCAACCACTTCTATCGTTCTATTATACGGTAAGTAGCTGGGGGTGGTTTCAGAGGCTACTAGGACATGTTGACATGGGATTAAGTGGTTCAAAGGACAATGGCCTGTTGCAGTCTATTGTCTATATAATTGCACATATAATATACATGCATGCAATAGATGCATGCATATCTTTTTGGGGTGTGAATACCAAGCAAAGAGCTGTGGCATCCACCCTTCATCACTCTACTCACACATCCCAATTTTGTTGTCCCATTTATTTGAGATTTCAGAGCATCTTCGTATAATGGCGCTTTCTCTTTAAGATCCTTTTGGTTATGCTCAAGCATTTATTTTTCATTTTTTATTCAAGTGTATTTGGGCCTATTAGAGCACCCAACTATCCCTTTGAGGTGTATGCTACGTCCCTATCCTCACACAACAGCTAGTAGTCCACTTGTTTAATAGATCATTTTTTGTTCTTCTTCCTGTGTTTTTTTTTTCTTTTTTCTGTGTAACCCCTCTGTTCTTTTTGCCCATTTTATCCATTTGGCCTATTCAGAAGTGAAAAGATCTGCAACATTCAACTCTAATAAAAAAAGCTCACTTTAATACAGAAAACATTCAACTTCTTTTACCAAAAACCTCCTTTTTGATACATTAAAAGTAGCAAACGTATGAATCTGGTGCAAGCTCTTCAAATTAATTCTTTTAGTTATTCATTTAAATCATGCTTACTAGTATGGATGTTTTACAAAACATACAATCCCTCTACCTTTATTTTCTATTCCATTTTCATACTACTAGATGGATGATTAATTACTTGAAACTGGTTTTAGAATGAGGAGTTCTTAGAAGAGATAATATTAGATGCGGTTTCAGTTTATATTTGGGATAAAATTGCATTGTTCATGAGTTGCATAATTGTTGAGACATTCTTCATGCAAAACCACTATAGATTTAGGACTAAATTCATTATATCTGAAACAATTGAATGTAAATTTTACCAGTTAGGTAGCTTTTTCTTTATGTCTTTGTTATGTTTTTTCTCTTTGTTATGTCTTTTCTCTCTTCTTCTCCAATCAGATTCATTTCTTCTTGTGTATGAGAGATTGAACTTTGATTTCGAAGCTATTTTAATGTTCTGTCTAGGCTTTATTCATGTTCTTCTTGTTCACTCGTGGCTGCTCATGTTGGTATACACTACACGATTTGAATACCCTTTCCTACATTAAATCTTAGGGCTTATTTTTGTTTTTGTTGTTGAATTTTGGTTATTTTCTCCTCAGATTTTTAAGAAGTTTCAAGTTCTGTGTGGGACATGTTGATTGAATGAATTAAAAAAATAGCAATTAGTCAATATCATTGGTGCCGAAATACTTTTTTGATTCAAGGAGTGAAACTTCCATGAGACCTGGATCCCAAACTCTATATATATTGATGTTGTCTAATCAAAGAGGGAATCTGTTTGCAAATGTTAGAATACTGAACTAGGGGAGGCTCTGATGCATGATGAATTGTCGTGTTGAAATTATACAAGTCTTTGAATTTTTCTTGAAAGCATATTCATAATTATATATCTATATTTACAAGCCTAGCATCTTGCTTGATCGATCTTGATCACCAACAACATGTCAAATATATCGTGTTATATTTTAATATGCCAATATGACTGAAATTCTTGATCTCTTCATTTGTCAAGTGCTCGCAATCTTAATATAATAATACCCAAGTTGGTAATTCTCTTCTTTCCAACCCCAAAATTGCTTACTTTTCAATTAGCTAGCAAGCTAGAATTAAGAAGATAATTTATATGTTTGCTTTCATTAATAAATTTTGTTGTGTTTGCTAGTAGTGCGATGGACCGGAGTTGGATACTAGAGCGAAATAGAATTTCAACCAAATATATTTTTGGGGTTAGAAATTTTATACAACTAGCAAAGAGCCACTTGAATGACAACGGCAAGACTCGATGCCCATGTGCAAGTTGTTTAAATTATGTATGGCATAATATTGAGGTTGTCCAATCTCATTTGACCAAAAAGGGGTTCTCAAGAACGTACACAAAGTGGATATACCATGGAGATAGTGATGAAGTTGTACCTCCACCAAATGTCATAGAAAATAGTAAGTCATCTAAAGAGGATGTCGAGGTTCAAAGAATTGAAAATGATGATTGCTTACCAATATTAGAAGACATTACCGGAAGAAGCTATGTGGATATTGGAGGAGTGGATGACACACTCGAGGAAAATATGGATAATGTAGATCAACTTTGGAATAAACTGATTTCCGAAGTAGATAATGAGTTGTATTCGGGTTGCTCAAAATATTCTGCATTGACATTTATAGTAAAGTTGCTACACATAAAGGTGTTGAATCGATGGAGTGACAAATCATTTGACATGTTGTTAACATTATTGAATGATGCATTTCCGGATGGTGTTAGATTGCCAAAGTCATTTTCTAAAGCGAAGCAAACGATACATGATTTAGGGATGGGTTATGAATCTATAGATGTATGCAAGTATGATTGTGCTTTGTTTTGGAAAGAAAATTCTGAACTCACTGCTTGTCCTGTGTGTCACGAACCTAGATATAAAGATGACAAGTGTGACAAAAAGAATAAAGTTGCTCATAAAAAGTTACGTTACTTCCCAATAACTCCTCGTTTGAAAAGGTTATACAGCTCTCGTCATAGTGCAAAGGATATGAGATGGCATAAAGAGAAAAGACTAGACACTAACGGTGTTTTACGACACCCTGCAGATGGACTAGCATGGAAACACTTTGATGAAATATATCATGAATTTTCAAGTGATTGTCGAAATGTTAGGTTGGGGCTTGCTTCAGATGGTTTTAATCCATTTGGACATATGTCAAATGCTTATAGTATGTGGCCAGTAATATGTGTTCCATACAACTTGCCTCCATGGAAGTGTATGAAGGAGACAAATTTCATTATGACCTTATTGGTCCCTGGTCCAAAAGCTCCTGGAAAGGATTTTGACGTGTTTATGAGACCTTTGATAGATGAACTGAAGGAATTGTGGCAAAGTGGGGTTAATGCATATGATGCGCATACATCTTCGAATTTTACTCTTCGATCAATTATTTTATGGACAATCAGTGATTTTCCAGCTTACTCATATTTGTGTGGATGGAGCACCAAAGGGTACATGGCTTGTCCCGTGTGTCTCGATGATACAAAAGCAACTCGATTGAAAAACAAAATTGGGTACATGGGTCATAGGAGATACTTGCCTAAAGAACATAAATGGAGACGAAGCAAAGAATTTGATGGGTTTCCTGAATTGGATGGCCCTCCAAAGCAACTATCTGGTGAAGAAATATTGCAAAAATTACGTGATCTACCTCAAATAATGTCTGGAAAGGCTCCTTGTAATGAAGTCAAGAAACGAAAACGTACAAAATCAGAATGTAATTGGTCGAAGAAAAGCATAATGTTCGAGTTAGAGTATTGGTCAAAATTAAAGTTGCGACACAATTTGGATGTTATGCATATTGAAAAAAATGTTTGTGATAATGTTCTTGGAACTCTTCTAAATATAGAGGGTAAAACAAAAGACAATGAAAAAGCTCGAAAAGATTTAGAAGACATGGGTATTCGTAAGGAGTTATGGTTACAAAAGTCAGGGGATAGAATAATGAAGCCACATGCATCATATACTTTGTCGAAAGATGAGAAAATGAAGTTCCTTGAGTTTATTTAGGGAATCAAAATGCCAGATGGGTATGCTGCAAACATTGCAAGATGTGTTACGGATGATGGGAGAATACTTGGCATGAAGTCTCATGATTGTCATATTCTATTACAACGACTATTACCGGTTGGTATACTTCCATACTTGAATAATAATATTCGATCAACTTTGATTGATTTGTCAAGTTTCTTTCAAAAAATATGCTCAAGGACATTATATGTCAAAGACTTAGAGGAGTTAAAAAAGGGAATAGTGCTTGTGCTATGCAAGTTATAGCAAATATTTCCCCCAGCCTTCTTCTCAATAATGGTGCATCTGTGTGTGCATTTAGTTGATGAAGCTCTTTTAGCAGGCCCAGTTCAAACTAGGTGGATGTACCCATTTGAGAGGTGTCTAGGTACCTATAAACAATATGTAAGGAACAAAGCTCGCCCCGAAGGATCAATTGCTGAGGCATATGTTGCAAATGAAGCATTAACATTTTGCTCAATGTACCTTAAAGAAATTGAGACAAAGTATAATAGGCCAGATAGAAATTATAATGTTGGGACATCTTCTAAAGAGTATGAGATCGATGCATTTAATATGGCATGTCGATCTTTAAGGGGAAGCAAAGTCAAGGTACTCACCGATGAGATTCGAAGCCGTGCTCATTGGTATATAATCAACAATTCGCCTGAGATTCAACCATATCTTGAGTAAGAAATTTTATATAACTAAAAAGTTATGTATTTTTTTTGAAAATCTATTTGTTACATTACAAATTGAAATATATTCCTAATATGTAGTGAACACATGACCATCTTGAAGAAAGAGCATTCTCATGACTTAGACAAGCTCCAAGAAGCGACCTTTCCTTATTGGTTCAAATCACGAGTAAGTCAAGCAATAAATTTGATTTATTGGTTTATATATATATATATATATATATATATATATAATTAACATTTGTTTCATTTTAGATGCAAAAATCACGATATGAGGGATCTTCGGAGGCAACAGATGATTTGTTCTCACTCGCTGACCGCCCTGAAAAAAGTTATACTAGTTTGAAGGGTTGTGTTGTGAATGGAGTGCGCTTTCGTTGCAAGAATCGAGATGAGAAGTTAACAACTCAAAATAGTGGTGTGTCAGTTCTTGGTAGCCTTCTAGGCGAAGCAGTTGATTTTTTTGGTGTGTTGGAAGAGGTGCTGGAGTTAAAATATTTACTTAAACGAAAAGTTGTTTTGTTTAAATGTTGTTGGTATAATACAAGTAAAAAACATAAAAAAATTGTTGTAGAAAATGGCATAACAAGCATCAATGTTAGTAGTCAGTGGTACACAGATGATCCATTCATATTTGCGACACAAGCTCAACAAGTATTTTACATTGCTGACTATAAACGTGGTCCAAATTGGAGAGTTGTCCAGAAAGTTACTCATCGACATTTGTGGGATGTTTCTGAGATTGATGAAGTTGAGGATATTATATATCAAGAGGAAGACTCTTCTTCTATGGTGTTTGCTCCTGAGGAAGCAGATTTAGAAACACAACAATTGGTTCGAATGGATGTTCAGCCAACAAATGTAGATGATCTTGAAAGAATTGAATTAGAAGATTCTGAGTTTGTGTGTGATGATTTTGATGAAGATGTAATCGAAGGAAGTGATGAAGAACCAATCGTTGGAGATGAGAGTTATAAATGCGATAGTGATGTTGACAAATAATAAATATGGCAAGATTTCATTTATTATTTTAATAGTTGTTATATGGAAACAGTTAGATATTAATATTTTATTTTTTCACTTTATATAGGATCTTTTTGGTGTATTCGTGCAAAGAAAACATGTCTTCATCCTCCACCCCACATCAGCGGCATGATGATTCATCCACTACACGATCTATCTCCCCACCATCCACAGGTACGCGTGTGTCAGTCTCTATGCATTGTGGTTATTAGAATTTTTTTCATTCCTTATAATCTTTATTATTGATAAGTGAATGGTTGTTTATGAATGTATGCTTGAGCTTAAGCTTTTTATTTTATATATCACTATTATTATACTAGGGTTCTTAATCAAAATCTTATTTTTCTACATAGGGAATACTACTAGCAAAAGGAGAGGAAGGGGAGTCACTCGTAATTTGGCATTAGATAAAGAGGTTAATGAGAATGGAACACTAGTAGTGGACATTGACCCTTCTATGAATCAAGCTTTGGGAAAATATGCGTCATGGTTCAACAATCTTTGTGGTTTCATCGCACGACAATTTGCTCCAATTAGAGTGAAAGAGTGGAAAGAGATACCTCCTTCTGAGAAGGAGCCCATGTATTATAGAGTCTTGGTAGGGTAATAATTTATTTCTATTAGGTTTATGTTGATTAGTTCACATAAGTAACACTTACAACTGTTATTGTCTTGTAGGAAAAATTCCAACTTGATTTGCAATTAAAATATGTTCGAGATACGATTGATTTACAAATGAATACTTCTTATCGAACATGGAGAAGCCAACTTCATCGTCACTTTAAGTCTGTAGGAGGGATAGCTAATATAGAGGCTGCGAAAGGAAAAAGGCCAACTTCAATTGATTCAGCAGATGATTGGAAATGGCTTTGTGATTATTTTGCATCTGAATCATTTCAGGTATATTGGATATCCATTATTTCAAATCCTTAATCATATATGTATCTTATGAGATTGGTTAAGTATATATCCTCCTTCCACCCAAAACTGAGACAAAATATATATGCTTTTGATTTTGCTACATATAGAGTAAAAGAAATATTTGGCTTCCTTAATTTGTTTCATTCTTTTCAGATAGCTTTGGTCTTATATTGTTTTCCTTTGCTAATTGATTCTACAGATGCATAATTTTTATTTTTCTGTCATTCCATTTCTTAGTTTGAGTTTACAATGCTACATTGAATGGATTCATCTCTGTGTTATATTAATCAATGCCAGCAATATTGTCAATAAATGGGGTGTAACATATCCATGTTACATTTAAGTAGACTGCAAATGCAATCTATGAATTAATTATGGTTGCTGAGATGGTGGTAGCTAGGTAGCTAGCTAGTAGTAGAATAAAGTAAAATTAAATTCCTCAAATGTGTGTTGGTTGAGTCTCCATATATGTTCGTAGAATATTAATTAAATACTTTATAAGAGTGCATCTCAAGAAAAGCTATACATTCATCATGCGAAAGCTAACATAATCCCAAATATTAATCTCTAATCATTGCTTGGAAAGCTGAATGAGTTTGATCATGTAGGGGACCATGAAATTAATCATTAAGCAGAGAAAAGCCTTTCTTGTTGTTTAAAAAAAAATTGTCGTTTTGATGACCAGTAGTAGCCAGATGTCCGCCAACCAAGATTTGCTTCTCATATCTTATATCTTATGGATTGTTAGAACTAAGTAAAACTTTTGTGTTCTTGCTTGTGTTTGTCTTTGCATTCATTTGAATTCATTCACTGTGATAACAATTGAACTCAATTCTGCTTCCTTTAAACTCTCTCTCTCTCTCTTTGATCTCTAGCGAGATATATGTATGAACCAAGAAACGAAAAGGAAGAATTCTGAATTCAAATTTGATATGGGTTTGGATGGAGTGTGTACGTCTAGCTACCAAAATGGGCCAGGCAGGCTATTCAATGCATGCATGTCATTTAATTGAAATCTTGCTTAATTTGTTAATAGCATTAATTTACTTTTGCTTTCTAATTTTGAAGGAATATGGGAAACAACTTTTTGTTGTTTTCTTTGTTTTAAAAAATCATTAATCTACAAACTCTTTTCAAAAATTGTTTTCAAAACTGTGTAAATCCTAAACCAAACAGGCCATTGGATTCTTACTAACTACACTGATAAATTTGTCTGTGCCATTCTAATTGATCTCTGAAGAAGACATTCATACTACACCTAAACTGCTATTGAGTCATTTATCACTAGTAGACTTTTACTTATGCATATTTTTTATATCAGTTAGGGATGGTTTAAGCTGCATGATCTATTGATTTTAGAAGTTTTCAACTTATTGGGCAGAGTTAGATAGCTTATCTTGGAAATACATGTTCTTCAAACATATTTATGTGAAGTTTGGCATGTTGTTTTTGAGCTTGTTGACACTCTTAACTCTCTTTCAAGTCTGCTCATGCAGCTTTATCTTTATAAACATGGCCTGACTTAAATCTTCTTAGGGATTTATGGCTCTCAGAACTCCTAAGAGCAAATGTTGTATATAGAATCATTATCTTGAGTTAGATTATATTCCCATTTATATATATTTATTCTGATCTTTTGCTTGTATTTAGGCCATTACAAACTTAAAGTTTACTACATGGAATGAATTCTATGGGGGGTTTGGCATTAACATCACAACCTTGCATGTCATGTAATATATATATAAGCTACATCGAATGAATTCTAAAGGTTTTCAAAATTCTTTTTCCTGAAAATACAAAGGAGACTACCATTTTTTTTTTGTTGAAAGCCTAGAGATTAATTCATGGATAAAAATATTTATTTGTCTTATTATTTGTGTTATTGATTAATTTGGTGTGATTTGTACTAACAAATTGTGCATTTTGTAGAAAAAATCAGCGACTAATTCAAGAAATCGATCAAAGAGGGAATGGATGCAAACTAATGGGTCAGTCTCTACGCCCAACCACCATTTGCGCCAACACGATAATATCTTCTCACCGATTGGAGGAATTGAACTGTTTAAGAGGATGCATTGCGATTCAAACCAACATTGGCTAAATACAGAGGTCGAAAGTGCTTATGTAAGTCTTTAAATGAGTTTTTAGATTGATTAATTTTATTTTTTAAGTTTGTACCTTATATTTATTTATTTATTTGCAGTTACAAATGGTTGATATAAGATTTGAAAATCAATGGCCTCCAACTGAAGATAAAGTGAACATGCTATATATCACAGACTTTCAGATTATGGAACGTGTTCTTAGTTATCGCTCCGGTTATCAAAAGGGATGGGCTAAGAAAGCAAAAGGGTTATCAAAAGAGATGTCACAAGCTTCCTCAAGAACACATGGATCTTCATATGGTGGTCAGAACAACACAGAAATGGAGAGTTTAGTGGCAAAATTAATAGATAGGGTCACAAATATTGAGGATGACGTTCGTCAGATTAAAGAGAATATTTTGCCACCATCATCATCTACTTCTACGGAGACCACATCTTAGTTATCTTTCGCTTGCATGATAGTCATATTTCTATACTTTGTTACTTTTGTAATTTTGCCTTGTGCAAATTTTAATTTTTGTATACATACTACTTCAGAACTTTATGGTTGTAAAACTTATAGATTTGATAAATGAAAATTTTCATTCCTTATAGTGTTAAATTTTATTATTTGTCAAAATTAAAATTCTAAAAATATTACAGAAAAATGTTTTTTTAGCTATTTTTTTATTTTATATAACATTTAGTAACGAATTAATTACATTTACTTACGAATTTCATTGTAAGTAAAGGGTTAGATTTGTTGTAAATTCTGTCAACTTTTAGTCGCGAAAAACACCTTTTACTTACGAAAATGGAGTCGTAAGTAAAAATGATACTTTTACTCACGGAACTATGTCGTGACTAAAACCTTTACTTACGGTGTTTTGTTGCAAATTCTTTCAACTTTTAGTCGCGGAACTTTTACTTACGAAAAAAATCGCTACTAAAGGTCTTTTTTCTTGTAGTGTTGATGAGGTCGATGATGACGAACGGGACGTCCGCTGTGTAGGAGAGGCCTTCGAAGTCGTGGCCACCGCTTCGAACTCGGATTTGGAGGCCAGTTTTCTTTGCACAAAGAGCTGCAGCTTGAACTTGGGATTCTTGGGAGGGAGTGACGATGAAGTGAGGTTTTGTGGTGGTGGGTGATGTGAATCTAAGGTTTTGTATGGCAGATAGGAGGATTGATGTGTAAGAAGCAGTTTGTGGAGTGTATACCAGAAGTTTTGAATTGGAATTGTTTTTCAAGGCAAGGCATTGAAGGAAATTTCCATGGGATGATGAATATGATGAAGGAGCAGCTGTTGTTGTAGTAACTGTGAAGAGAAGAATAGAAAGAAAAAGAATTAAACACCTAAAACTCTCCATTTGGTATCTCTATGTTTTGCAAGATGAAACTCACCTTGGCTTCACTTATTATATATAGTGATCTGATAAGCAACGATTAAGCACTGTTACTTGTGAACATTAATTGGACTTTGTGGATGTTTGTTGGACTAAAATGGGCAAATTTGAAAATAGTTTTATCAGAGCAAGTTTATGGTCAAATTTTTGTTGAGTCCACGTACCCTTCTAGATATCTCAGCCAATTTCATGTAGACATCTTCATAGAATCTTAATTAACCACAGATGATCCTTGAGATCATAGTCATATTGACCGGACAGTGGGGATGATTTTTACTGTTAATTACCTGTGGGTGATGAGTATATATATATATATACACACACTTGTGGGTGATGAGTAACTTCTTAATATATATATAGTTTTTTAAGAAGACTAGATGAAGAGCTGTGTAAGATAAAAGTTAATCTTATATATATATATTGATTTTAGAATGTGATTCAAATTATTATTTTATTTTTTATTCAATCAGTAACTTCCAGCTACGGATTGACCAAATTTTATTTATTTTTCTTTTCTCCAGTTTTTAAAAATCTTTTATTGATCATTAACTGTTTGTGGAAAACTGTACAAGTAGTTTAGTCATCAAAAGAGAGGCGTGCACGGTTCGATTTTGACCAAAAAGAGAGGCCGGTTTTGACCTAAAAGACAGAGGCGAGTACTTTGTAATATATTTGGTCAAAGAAGAAATCAATTTCATTGCCAATAAGAGAATCAAAAGATTCCACAGATCAACAGACTGAATTCCCATAAACATGATACCACGGATTTAAGAGATCTTCTAGCTAGAATATGAGCTCTCCTATTCTGAGAATGAGAAATATAATAAAAATTAACAGAATTAACAGTATCACATAAAACTTTTATATCACCCAAAATTGGAGCTAATGCATCTAGCTCACAAAGCCCATATGTCAATTTCTAGATGGTAAGCTTTGAATCAGAAAGTACACTGATTGTTGGATATTTATCTAATATGTGAGCCTACACATATCATTATTTATGTCTTATAGGCTATCTAAAGAATTAGCTCATTTAACGTAATCTAATAAGGTTTAAGTTATTAGGCTTAATGACATCTTATATGGTATGAGCTTCATAATGTATAGATACCAAAAGTCTTATTTTTAACTTTATGATGGGCCAAAATAAAAATAAGGAAACTTAAGGTTTTATAAATGGTTGCGGTCCCCAAATTATACGTATGATTCTTTTATGATATCCCATCATCAAGAAAGGGAGAGCCCATTCTCTAAAAAATTCATACATATCAATTTGGAAGATCAGGAAATGCAAAACCCACAATCAAGATCGTTCCCATGGATTCAGGTATGCTTCTTGATGATTAAACATGAATGATCCATGTTTGATGATAATTTTCATAAAGTTTAAAGTTTTACTCAACAAGCAAGTTTTGTTTTTTTTTTTTTTGTTTTCAAGATTCAAAGGTTATTGGTACTGGTTCTTTAAACTATAAGGAAAAAGACTTTTAGTAGCAAAATTTTTTCGTAAGTAAAAGTTCAGAATTCGTAAGTAAAAGTATTGCTTACAATGTTTAGGCTTATTCTTACAAATACAATTTCGTGAGGAAAACACCTTAAGTAAAGGTTTTAGTCACGACATAGTTCCGTGAGTAAAAATATCATTTTTACTTACGGCTCCATTTTTATAAGTAAAACGTTTCTTTCATGACTAAAGGTTGACAGAATTTGCAACAAATCTAACTTTCGTAAGTATATGTAATTAATTCGTTACTAAATGTTATACAAAGCTATAAAATAAAAAAATAGCTAATAAAAACATTTTTCTGTAATATTTTTAGAATTTTAATTTTGACAAATAATAAAATTTAACACTAGAAGGAATGAAGATTTTCATTTATCAAATCTATAATTTCTACAACCATAAAGTTCTGAAGTAGTATGTATACAAAAATTAAAATTTGCACAAGGCAAAATTTACAAAAGTAACAAAATATAGAAACATGACTATCATGTAAGCGAAAGATAACTAAGATGTGGTCTCCGTAGAAGTATATGATGATGGTGGCAAGATATTCTCTTTGATCTGACGAAGGCCATCCTCAATATTTGTGACCCTATCTATTAGTTTTGCCACTAAACTTTTCATTTCTGTGTTGTTCTGACCATAATATGAAGATCCATGTGTTCTTGAAGAAGCTCGTGACATCTCTTTTGATAAGCCTTTTGCCTTCTTAGCCCATCCCTTTTGATAACCGGAGCGATAACTAAGAACACGTTCCATAATCTGAAAGTCTGTGATATATGGCATGTTCACTTTATCTTTAGTTGGAGGCCATTGATTTTCAAATCTTATATCAACCATTTGTAACTGCAAATAAATAAATAAATATAAGGTACAAACTTAAAAAATAAAATTAATCAATCTAAAAACTCATTTGAAGACTTACATAAGCACTTTCGACCTCTGTATTTAGCGAATGTTGGTTTGAATCGCAATGCGTCCTCTTAAACAGTTCAATTCCTCCAATCGACGAGAAGATATTATCGTGTTGGCGCAAATGGTGGTTGGGCGTAGAGACTGACCCATTAGTTTGCATCCATTCCCTTTTTGATCGATTTCTTGAATTAGTCGCTGATTTTTTCTACAAAATGCACAATTTGTTAGTACAAATCACACCAAATTAATCAATAACACAAATAATAAGACAAATAAATATTTTTATCCATGAATTAATCTCTAGGCTTTCAACAAAAAAAAATGATAGAGTCTCATTTGTATTTCCAGCAAAAAGGATTTTGAAAACCTGTAAAATATATGCCTAATGAACATCCAACCTATAAGATATATCCTCATATCCAAATCAATTCCATTGATTTATTTTATCATGCCAAAACATAAAATACAAAAACAAATCAATCAATTATTTTTACTGATTCAAGCATAAAATTTATATAATCATAAAAAAGTCATACCTTTGATTGGCAACTGGGCAAAAATGTAAATTTAAAAGAATGACTAAAAACTAAAACAACTATTACTTGAAGAAAATAATAGTTCTGATTTAAATAAAAACACGCAGTTGTTCCAGGAACAAAATCATTAAACTCCCTTTTTCAAGAAATTTGGCAATGAAATACCAGGAAAAAAAATCCAAAAAAAGGAACTTCTGTTCAGATTCACTAAACAATTGGGGGTATCGGCTCATAATATAGCTTACAAGAAGAATGAAACAAACAGAGTCCTTTGAAAAGGTATATATCCTATCTTGTAACCAAAATCTTTTTCAAATTGAAGCACAAGCATATTCTATGAAAAGTGTTGTACATAAGCATCATGGAATAACTGGTATGTCTCACATACCATGTGCCCCAAGACGTCTTGATGTCATCCATGCAAAGCTAGACACAAAAAAGTCTCCTAATGGGGAGAATTCTCCAAAATCCTTTTGGAAGCAAATGATAATGATGAAGTGAAAGGGCAGTATCACAAAGGGGGAAGCCAGGGAGAATTTCCATTTTTGTCCAAGAGATTCTCAGGAGCCTTCATCATGGTTGAACTACGTTAGCAATTTTGATATATATCTTAGTAAGACAACGAGCTTAATGAACTGTAGATGACCAACAAAACTAGGGCCGCATAATTTGACTTCAAGCTTTCAGGAAATAGCTAGTAGCTAGTAAAATAGATAAAAGGTCTTTATGCAGTTAAACTCTAGCTGATTTACTCACAATTAGTGGATGAAGAAGCTTAAAACAATGTGGGTGAAACAAATGAAGATGAAAGTTGAATCATATAAGAACTCTTTCAATAAGCATTACCACTTCATTTTGAAAGACAGTGTTAAAAGTTGATAACTTTGAATGGTATTCAGAAAGGTATCAGAGTGCTTAAGTCCCAACCACATTTTAATTTCTTCCACTATCATGCCATTGTTGCCACTAAATAGATGGAATGAGGTTCCACAATCTCTAATTCTAAAACCTATTTCATGAGTTCCAATGAAGAGCCAGGCATTAGCAACAGAAATTAATCTCAAAATGATATAATTGTTTCCACTAGGAGAAAGAATTAGTGAGAATTTCATCACTAATAGACAGGCAGTAGAATCCTTCATAGGAGACTCAGATTTGAAGTTCAAATCATCACAAAAGGAGATAATTAATTATCCAACAATAATAATAAAAAAAATCTTTCTAAGAACTGCAATCCCTAAATCCCACCCAAAACCCCATTCCCCAAATAAATTCTACCCTTTAGAACAAACAATAAACATGAATAATTCAAAAACCAACCAACACCTAAAAATATCATTTTCTGAACACTTCCCGGAATTCCGTCATCCATAAACAGCTTGATGTCCATGCTTCTTACAGACAAACAATGTTATCTTTCTTCTTCTTCTTCTTTTCTCGATTTTGTTTCTTCTAGTGTTGGCAATTGAAATCAGTACGGATTCAAAAAAATGTCACAAAAACAAGCAAAACCACGCCACACTAACCACGTGAAAAAATAAACAAATAAATAAATAAAACACAAGTACAGAACTGGAGTTGATCAAGAAGAACCGTAGTAAACGCACCTGAACCACTTGA
The DNA here is from genome assembly GCA_035771175.1 of Paratinospora sagittata. Classification (NCBI taxonomy): domain Eukaryota; kingdom Viridiplantae; phylum Streptophyta; class Magnoliopsida; order Ranunculales; family Menispermaceae; genus Paratinospora; species Paratinospora sagittata. Next base: position 37,786,617 of record CM069589.1, read on the forward strand.
AATTGCTCAATTTGTTCCACTTCTAATAATTAATCAAACTGATATTAACTCGATCGTGTAACAGAGAGCGTTTCAAATGCAGATTCAATATTCCCAAACTACGTTACAACAAAGAGACCGGAAGAGAAGAGAGAAGAGAAGAACATCAGTTACGAGCTGCTTCACAACCAAAACAAAATGAATCGATTGATATTCGAGAGGAGAGCTTCATGGTGGTGGAATCAGAAGTCGAAGATTGAAAGTAATCTTTTTGTAGTTTTTAGGTCATAAAAAATAAGACGAAAGAACCATCAGAAACACAAATTCCTCAAAATCTCTCGTAAATCAATCATTGATTTGAGATTTCACTTGCGTGGAAGAAATAGCAAATTCACAAACAATCAAATCAAAAATACCTTAGCGAATCCACAACCATTCCCAATCGCTTCAACTATCAAGTTGAGAAATGGCAAGTATCTTCCCAATATCTCTTCTTCGCGTCTTCTTCACAAACGGCGCACAGACGAGTGAGTGAAGAGATGAAACCCACTCGTCTTCTTTAGAAACCCATTCGTCTTTAACGAGAGAGAATATTGAGAAGGAAAGAAGACAAAACCTGCTCGTCTTCTTCGCAAGAGAAAACCTGCTCTTGCTCGTCTTCTTCGCAAGAGTTTTCGCTAACGGTGCCTCAACCAGAGAGAATGAGAGGGAAAAAAGAGAAAGAGATGACACAGGGGAAAGAAGTGGAGCGTAGAAATGTTTGACGGTTCATTCGTTACAAGCCTCCGTAAGTAATACAAAATATTGATTTTTATTTTATTTTTTTATTTTATAATTTTTTCTTTTTATGCAATTACTTTTACTTACGACATAGCCGCTACTAAAACTTTTCACATTCGTAAGTGATAAAAAGTTAAGAGCGCCATATGCACATAAAAAGAGCGGGATGAAATTTAATATCTTTACTTACGATAAATATAGTTTTACTTACGACATAAAACGCGTAAGTAAATATTATCTTTTAACAACGACTTTTGTTTACGATTTTGACAAATCATGAGTAAAAAATGGTTTTACTTACGAAAATTAAAGTCGCTACTAAAGGTCTCGTGACCAAAAGTCTTTTTTCTTGTAGTGTTTATCGCTTGTTGATAAAGTATATTTGCTTGATATGGTTGCCTCATATAATGAAACCTTGCATATAAGTACACGACATATAAAGAGAAAATTAACCAATGAAAACTCTGCTACATTATGGCACAAACGTTTAGGTCATATATCTAAACAAAGAATTGAGGGACTTGTGTCAAATGAAATTCTTGATCCCCTTGATTTAATAGACTTTCAAGTTTGTATCAACTGTATAAAGGGGAAACAAACAAATGGGTTATGCGGTATCTACAGAGAACAAAAGCCTACATGCTCACCTCTATATCGGAGATAAGATCATTTGGAGGTCAAAGGACATTATGATTTTGATTTTGTTGGATGCCAAGACAATAAAAGATCCACATTAGACTATATTTATTTGTTGGCTGGAGGAGTTATTTCCTGGAGGAGTGCTAAGTAGACACTCATAGTTTCTTCCACTATGGCAGCCGAGTTCATAGCCTATTATGAGGCATCCAATCATGGAATATGGTTACGGAATTTTTTCACTGGGTTGTGTGTTGTGGATGGTATTGAAAAACCATTAAAGATATATTGTGACAATAAGTCGATAGTGTTGTATTCCAATAACAACAAAAGCTCTACAAAGTCAAAACACATAAACATTTAGTTTCTTGTTGTTAAAGAAAGAGTTCAGAATGGTTAGGTGTCTATAAAGCATATTGGGACTAACTCCATGGTTGCAGATCCACTTACTAAGGGATTACCACTTAAGGTATTTCATGAGCACACTGCTCATATGGGTGTTGTATCATTTGATGATATGTTGGTTTAGTGGGAGTTTGTATTTGGATGCTTTTCAGCTATAGACATGCACGTGGTGGATAGATTCCGGTGAAACAACTTACATCAGTGTGTCTATGTAGGGTTACCTTAGTTGCCGAAAACTTAGTGATGGAGAAAAATACATCTATGTTGGCAACGACAAGCCGGTGGAAATAGAGGCAATAGAAACTTCTCGATTATTGTTAAAAAATGGATTTTATTTGGAATTGAACGAGTCTTCGTTGTACCGTCATTTAGAAGGAATTTGATTTATATTTTTGCTTTGGACAAGTTTGGATATTGTTGTTCATTTGGAAATGGGATATTTAGTCTTTTTCATGATTCAAAATTGGTTGGTACCGGTTCTTTGCCAAGTTACGATAATTTATATTTGGTTGACACAATTGGCTCTTTTAATGAATCCTTGCATATAAGTACACGAGGTGTAAAACGCAAATTAACCAATGAGAATTTTGCTGCGTTGTGGCACAAAAGATTAGGTCACATCTCCAAAAGGAGAATTGAGAGACTTGTGTCCGATGGGATTCTCGATCCCCTTGACTTTATAGATTTTGATGTGTGTTAATTGCATAAAGGGGAAACAGACAAACGTTAGGATATTAGGTGCCAACAAGACTTTAGACGTCTTAGAACTTGTACACACAGATATTTGTGGGTCATTCCCTGCGGCTTCTTGGAATGGTCAACAATATTTTATAATGTTCATAGACGATTTTTTGTGATATGGCTACCTTTATCTCATCCATGAGAAATCACAGTCATTGGAAATGTTCAAGAATTATAAGGCGAAAGTTGAGAACCAACTCAGCAAAAGAATTAAAAACATCAGATTTGACCTTAGAAGTGAGTACTACGGCAGATATGACAGATTAAGGAAATAACGTCCAGGACCATTTGCTAAATTCCTAGAGTAATGCGGTATTGTCCCATAGTACACCATGCCAGGTTCACCTAACATGAATGGTGTTGCTGAAAGACGAAATAGAACGCTTAAAGACATGGTGAGAAGTATGCTTAGTTATTCTACCTTGCTAGAATCACTATGGGGAGAAGCTTTAAAGACCGCAACATATATACTCAACAGAGTTCCAACTAAAGCAACTGCTAAGACCCCTTATGAGCTTTGGACGGGTAAGAAGCCTAGTTTGAAGCACTTGCACATTTGGGGATGTTTGACTGAGGCAAGGCCTTATAGGCCAAATGAAAAGAAACTGGACTCAAGAACGACCAGTTGCTATTTTGTTAGTTATTCTGAGAGATCCAGGGGTTACAAGTTTTATGATCCCACAACTAAATCAATTTTCAAGACGGGAAATGCTCGGCTCTTTGAGGATGTTGAGTTTACGGGGGAAGAAAGGGTTAAAGACTTTGTCTTTGAAGAGAAATATGTTGATATTCCTCCAATTGCTATTGACAATGATCAAGATCAGACTTCTATTCCTGACATTGCTCAAGAAGTAACTCTGGATTAAGACAATGTCATTGAGCCTCCCGTTCAAGTTCAAGAAGTTGTTCCAGAAGAACAAACTCTACAACCTTAAGAACCAATGCCATTAAAGAGATCTACTAGAGAGAGGAGAAGCGCACTTGTAGACTATTACATCGCTCCAAGAACATGAGGTTGACATTGGAGTGGTGCAAGATGATCCAATAGCCTTTCGTCAAGCCATGAAAAGTTCTAACTCTCAAAAGTGGATTGATGTCATGAATGAAGTGATCAAGTCCATGAAGGACAACGACATATATGGGATCTTGTCCCATTGCCTGAGGGTGCGAAACTTATTGGTTGCAAATAGATATTTAAGACCAAGAGGGATTCAAAGGGCGATGTGAAGAAATACAAAGCACGTCTGCCGCTAAGGGCATCACACAGAAAGAAGACATCAATTATAAAGAAATTTTCTTTCTAGTTTCATCGAAAGACTCTTTTAGGACCATAATGGCTTTGGTGGTGCATTTTACTTGAGTTACATCAGATTGATGTTAAGACTGTGTTTCTCAATGGTGAATTGAGGAGACAATTTATATGGTGCAGACAAAAAACTTTGTATCGGGCAATAAAAAGCAAATAGTTTGCAAATTAAAGAAATCCATCTATGGACTTAAGTAGGCGTCTCGTCAATGGTATTACAAATTTCACCAAGTTATCATCTCGTTCGATTTTGAGATGAATGCAGTTGATGATTGTATATACTAAAAGTTCAGTGGTAGTAAGCACATTTTTTTGGTTTTATATGTCGATGACATACTGCTTGCCAACAATGATATAGGCTTATTGCACGAAACCAAGAAATTTCTATCAAAGAAATTTAAGATGAAAGATCTTGGTGATGCCTCTTTTGTATTAGGGATACAGATACACCAAGATCACTCTCGGTTATTCTTGGATTATCACAAAAGAGCTATATCGAAAAGGTTCTTAAGAGATTTGGCATGCAAGATTGCAAACCAGGTGACACTCCTTTGGCTAAGGGAGATAAGTTTAGTTTAAGTCAATACCCCAAGAATGACTTTGAAATTAAAGAAATGCAGAATATCTCTTATGCTTTAGCTGTAGGGAGCCTAATGTCTGCTTACGTTTGTACGCGTTTGGATATTGCGTACATTTTTGGGATGCTAGGGAAGTACTTAAGTAACCTAGGAATGGATCATTGAAAAACAACTAAACAGGTCATGCGGTATTTATAGAGAACAAAGGATTACATGCTAACATACCGGAGATCGGATCAGTTAGAGATCGTCGGTTATTCTGATTCCAATTTTGTCGGATGCCAAGATAGTATGAGATCCACATCGGGCTATATCTACCTGCTTGGTAGAAGAGCTATTTCCTGGAAGAGTGCTAAGTAGACACTCATTGCTTCTTCCACCATGGAAACGAAGTTTATAGCATGTTATGAGACATCCAACCATGGAATATGGATACGAAACTTTGTCACTAGGTTGCACATTGTGGATGGCATAGAAAGACCACTTAAGTTATTTTGTGATAATAAGTGAACAATTTTGTATTCCAACAACAACAAGAGCTGGACGAAGTTGAAGCATATAAACATCAAGTTCCTAATTGTTAGAGAAAGAGTTTAGAGTGGACAAATGTTTATAGAGCACATCGAGACAAACTCCATGGTTGCGGATCCTCTCACTAAGGAATTACCACCCAAGGTCTTTCATGAGCACCCCGCTCATATGGGTGTTGTATCTCTTGAGGATATGTGGTTTTAGTGGGAGTTTGTATTTTACTTTCGTAACATGTTGTTTCAATTAATTTATTTTAAAACATTAGACAACCATAAGAAATAATTGTACCAAAATTTGAATTTAAATCTTTTTTTAAGTTTTTTGCTACTCCATATTCAAAAAAAAAATAACTTTTTTTTTGTTGTTCCCTATGCAAAATAAAATTAAAAAATAAAATCAACCAATTTTATTTTTTTTTATTGCAGAATGCAACTTTGACCCCCTTTCTGATAATGGTCGCCGACAAGAGACCAAACCCAAATTTCTTAATCCATAGACATGAATTCATGAATTAATTTCAACAAAATCACATGCATTCATGAATTCAAATCCATATATCCTTTTGAGATCCTTAAAAAAAATAAAAAAATATATATCAAAAGAATAAACTTTATGATAAAAACCATTCTCAATGTCATATGAAGACAAATATAACAAATAAAATCCGAAAATTGTTGGATTCAAGAACCATTCTCAAAGAATTACATCACAAATCAAATTGAGAAACTTGGTTCTCAATGATTCAACATGAAGAGGCTCTGATACCACTTGTTGGATAAAACTTTAAACTTTATGAAAACTATCATCAAACTTGGATCTTTCATGTTCAATCATCAAGAAGAATAAACTAAATGTGGAAACATACTTGAACCCATGAGAACGATATTGATTGTGGTTCTTACAGTTCTTGATCTTCCAAATGGATACATATGGATTTTCTAGAGACGGGGCTCTCCCTTTTCTTGATGATGGGATATTAAAAAAGAATCATACGTATAATTTGGGGACCATAACCATTTATAAAACCCTACGCTTCCTTATTTTTATTTTGGCGCATCATAAAATTAGAAATAAGACTTTTGGTATCTATACATTATGAAACTTATATCATGGGAGATGTCATTAAGCCCAATAACTTAAACCTTATTAGATCACTTTAAATGGGCTAATTCTTTAGATAGCCTAGAACACATAATTAATGATATATATATATAGGCCCACATATTAGATAAATATCCAACACTAATACCACCCACAAAACCCTGACAAGCTTCAAGACCCAAGCTAATGGCTATGGCTTCTGCCTGCTCCACGGACAAAGTACGACCAATGGTTTTGCACCTTGCCATTTTGATGTTGTTGTCAGCCCTCATCAGGACCCAACCTATTCCAGCTCTATGCATTCTTGGATCATGAGCTGCATCTATGAAAAGCTTCCAGCCTGACAATTGAGCAAACACCATATCATGCTCCAACCTGACAGGGGATATACCTCCACTCAAGCCTGCCTCATTTGTATCTTGTGCACGACCAGCTTGCATAAACTCATAAAAAAAGAGCTTGCGTGGTGATTATAAGCCTATCTGGTGACACAACTTGCCCCTTGAACACTGCATTGTTTCAATTCTTCCACAACTGCCACAACCCCATGAGAGCCATGCAATCATATTTTGTAAAAAACTTCCACAAATTTGGCCAAATCTCCAAAAAAAAAGGATTATGGAATGGAAGCACTATCTAAACAGAATGGAAAACCAAACCAAAAGACTCTTGAGAATTCACATCTAAAAAATAGATGTTCGCCATCCTCCAGGGTCGAGTTACAAATGGGATAGGATTTATCCACTTCGATTTTCCTTTTCACCAAGTTGCTTCTAAGAGCCAGAAAATTTTGCAAATCAAACTCTCTCTCTTGGTTTCTAACGATTCTCATCCCTTTCTCAAATGGCTAGCCTATTTCCTAAAAACCAACAAACGTTGGATCAAGATCGATCTTGACTGTTTGGGGGGCCCTGGGTGAGGTATATAAAATAAGGCCCTTTTGTATATTAATAAATAAATATTTTTTATAAATATCGCGAATATATCAAAAGTCACAAAATTAATGCAATAAAGTCACAAAATCAATACAATAAAACTATAAAATCAACACAAATAGAAAATTATTTTAAATTTTATACAAATATTCGAGTTACAAGTTTAAGACAACACCGGTCTATAATTTTAACAACTTTAAATGTATGCTTATTGATAAAATTGTTATACCTGATTCAAATGCAAAATTATACAAAATTAGAAAACAAAAAAAATATGGTTGAATTATAGGAGTAGTTTCTTTTTTTTTTTTAAATAAAAAATATAGGGTTGGCGGACAGAGATAGTGGTTGGTGAATAGGGAAAAAATTTATATGATTGAATTGTAGTATAAAAGTAGTTAAAAGAATAAAAATAAAATAAAAACAAGTGGTTGGCGGATAGGGCAGAATAAGAACTTGAAGAAGAAGAAGAAGAAGATAAGAAGAAGTTGCAGGCTGGACAGAGCAAAAGAAGAAGAAGAGGAAGAAAAATAAGAAGTTGCAGGCTAGACAGGGCAGAAGAAGAAGAAGAAGAGGAAGTCGCCAATCACGGGATTGCCGTTACTGAATTTCTTATTTAAAATCATAGTTTTCTTGACAATCTAAGGTTTTGGATTGCTATAACATTTAGGAGATCGTCGTTGTCAAATTTCGTTGCTAGTTACGGGATTATTGTTGCCAGATTTCTTATTTGAAATCGTAGTTGTTTCTACATTTTAGGATTTTAGATTATGATAAGATTTTAGGCATGAACAGTAAGTAAAAAAAATAATTTAATTAAAAATAATATTAAAAAAATAAAATTGCGTCTACTTACTTTTGTGTAGGAGTTAACTGCTTTGATGGATCCCAATGAATTTGATTCCACCCATAGAGGAAAGTAAAATGACTCCACCGCCATTTAGATGCCTTTTCCTATTGCCACACATTCAACCAACTCCGCTGCCACAAACATTGCTATCTTTTTCGCTGTTGCTACCATTATCTCCCCCCAACCCTCTCATTGCAAATTATCATTCCCACCCCAATTGTGTCATTTTATTTCTCAATTGCAACATCAATATTTAGCTTGAACACACCACACAGGAGTGGGGTGATCCAATGGTGAATTGTGTGCGGGGTCGTTGCGACCGCTGGCTTGTTAGGCGACTTCCATTTATTGCTTCTTGGAATTGTGTTGTAAAAGCTATGATCCCTCTCGCAAGCTTTTCTCTTGATTTGCCTGGCCTTCCACGAAACACTGCGTTTCCATTGTTCCATAGTTTCCATAGTAACATTGTTGCCTGGTTGCCTGCTTCATCTTTCTTTCATACCCCAGGGAACCTATATGTAGAAGGCATTGAATTATACTTATAATATATGCTCTTCCCAGCTTGGCTGATTCTCCCATTAACACATGCTACGCTTCTTAAGCAAACTGACACATAGAAAAAACATGTTGCAGAGTGTCAAAATCTTTCAAGCACGCCATACAACGCCCTATGCTTGCTATCCTCCTATTGGTAATCAATTATGTTGTAGTCTCCAATAAAAAGGTTTGGTCTTATTAGGAATTGTTAGATTCCACATTGATTTCCATTTAGCATCTAATGAGGATTGATTTGAAGATGCATCTGCTGAATGGTAACCACTTGCCAAAACATAGCCGTTTTTTACTGAATATTCTCCTTGTTTCTCATAGCGCGAGGACGTGCGTTGTAGGTGAATAAAATGGGGTTGAAAGTTACCAAAAACGAAATAAGAATAAAAGGAGAAGTTAAAGTTACCAAAAAAATTAAAAAGAGACTAAAAGTTATTTATTACCAAATTACCCACATATATATATATATGTGTGTGTGTGTGTGTGTATTAATTTTGGAGCAAAAATTTGAGGCCCCAATAATTTAATTAAATAAAGTTTATAAATGAGTTAATATATATATATATATATATATATATGTATGTATTAATGTAAAATGTGAGACTCGGGGCCGTAGCCCCGTGGGCCTTCCCCCAAGGCTAGCCCTGCGTTAGATCATAATAATTTCAATAAATTACATTTGTTTTTAGAAGAAACAAATTTTATTAAGTATAAAGTATAATGTAAAATCTACACCCAAAATGGAGCATATTAAAGCTCATCTAAAAGGGATTATAACCCAAATTAGAACAAACAATATTGCCAGTTCTGATACCAATCCGCCAATGTGAAACCACTTGAAAATTTTCGAAAAAGCAACGCAACCTGCTGCAAGTAGTAGCACTTCATCCCATAAACCAGTAGCTTGCCTATTTTTTTCTCTTCTTTTTTTGCTTTTCTTTTTGCTTTCTCTCTACATCTATCCAAGTTCTCAACTTATATTTTTTAATTTAATGTTTATAATACTACACTTGAAAGCAATATCTCAACTCAAAGTATTAAAGCTAGTTAGCAACAACAGAACAATTTATACGGTTAACTGTCATAATCATAACTATCTTGGTTGTTAGAGAGTTAGTTGTACATGTGGATTATTGTTACAAGAGTTAGTTATAAATCTAACAGTGCTGATCAAGTTTGTTATTAGTGAATGACTGAGATCTTTTATGTAAAGTGTATATAAAGACCTTCTGAGCTGCAATAGAATTAAGATCAATTTTTTGCTCCTTCTCTATTCTAATTCTTCTTCCTAGTTTTCAGTTCTTTCTTTTGCTTGAGTAACAAGCTTTGTTTTGATGATCTAAAGAATCATTTGTTGTTTGCTTACATGGTATTAGAGCTTATTGACAAACGTCAATATCGCTACAAGTTCTTCGATTAATCTTGGTTCTCCTGCTCAACAATCTGATTCTTTTTCATCCATGTCAAATGCTGAATTTCAGTCGTTGGCAAGAACACTAAATTTCAATATTTCGATAAAACTAGATAAGATAAACTATGTGAATTGGACAGCTCAATTGTTAGCAGCGATTCAAGCGTTGGAGTTTTGAGAGTTTTATCTCAGAATCAGATGTGTCTCTTCCTAAAATAATTGAAAAGTTTGACAATCAAGGTGTTGTGATTGATACTCAAATCAATCCAAAATACAAAGCTTGGAAGAGAGCTGATCAATTGTTGTTATGTTGGTTGTTGTCAACAATTGGAGAATCTGTCATAGGGCAGGTAAATTGTTAATCTAAGTGGTTCATCACTTAGCACGTCCCTAAATATACTGTGATGAAGTATATTTTGATGATCACAAACAAAGTACTTTTCGACTCTAACGAGCCTTAATCAAGATCTCATCCAAGCACCCCAGGAAAGCAAAAAACCACGGAATGATTCGATCAAGGAACTCAAAGTCATATCCGACGTTCAAGATTGTTTCAATCAAAAGGACCTCATTAATCATATCCTGATTTCAATATCACTTCTTGAACGATTCGATCAAGCTTCAAGTCTTCATCTTTCGATCAACGTTTAAGACATTCAACTCCAACGCGAAGTTCATTGAAGATCTCATAATGAAGAGCTGAATTTAAAGATTATGAGAAAATGGGAAATACACTATATTTAAGGTATATCTTTCTCTAATCGACATTGCTCAAACATTTTTTAAAACCATGCACAAACCACTTGAATACCTGGATGTTTTGATCATACATTTTACGGTATTTCAAATGATTTAATTCTTTATATGTAATTTGAAATTTACCAAGTTTTTATTCGCATTTATCATATATTTAATCGCGAGTCAAAACTATTTTTTTAAAAGAGTTTTTCAGGATGCTAATGATTTAAAAGCACTCTCCTAAACTTGATAAGTCATGACACTGATAGTTCATTAGGGCGCTGATACCGCTCAAGGTTGAATGGAACTGATTAATGAGAATGCTCACTTGTAAAGTAGTGGTCTCCATTTAGTCAACATTTGAAGTTGTCAGGACTAAAAGATTTCTAAAGTTCTTCAAAGAATTTATCTTTGAGAACGTTGATAGTTATAAGTTGAATAAACTATCAGGATGCTACCTGGATAGGAGTGCCCTCACCTTTAGGAATCAACTTAATAACTTTTAGGACGCCGATTGCCTTTCAGCATACTTGTTTTTGGTTTCAAATTTTTTTAATATGTGGTAGGGCCCTTACATTGTTGTAGTGCCCTCGTATTATGTTTTATGTTTTAAAAACGTAGGACGCTTACAAAGAAAGTAGCGCCCTCATGCACATAATTGTTTTTAAAACAAAGCAGGACGCTAACTGTGCATTAGCGCCCTTAGGGTTAAGTCATTTAGTGTTAAAGTAAGTTAGGACGCTTACAATTTAGTAGCGCCCTCACTTTATTGTCAGCAGGACGTTTATCCTCAAGGAACAAAACAACAAAGTTGATGTTATGCGTCAGGACACTGATTGTGGAATCAGGACGCTAATTCAACAACCGTCATTGTTCGAACAAGTACACTAAATCAGTCTACTTTTTTAGAACGAATTTTTGCACAAAGTCCTTTTCAGACTTATTAGAGGTCCTCTTTGATACATGAATTAAGTTTTTCTAAAACTTTCCTTTTTCATGAAATCTGAAAAGAACAATAATGTTAGTGAAAATTGCAGTTGTCATTTTCATATAACATTCTTGTCGATGTGTGTAAACGTTCATATTATTTGAACTTCAAATGTCTAACAGCTATGTCCTACTAAGTCTATAAATACCAGCACTTATGACCAAACAACTTGCCAATCATTTTGTATTGTGACAATACTTTTTGAAAGTTAGTCTGTGCCAAAATATTTTTCAAATATCTAACCTTTCAAAGTATTTTTCACTGATACTTTTATATATTGAAAAGATTTTCACATTGAGCTTCAACTATATTTTATCTCTGAAAATCTATTTGATCTTGTATCTACTCAAATTCTCAGCACCGATTCATACTTGGTATCATTATTGCTGAAGATAGAATTTGAGATATAGTTCATGAGAAATACAGTTGTACTTGATTTCATATCTTAAGTATTGTATTGAACTATATCAGTAGTTGTGTTAACTACTGAACATTGAACCAGAAGTTTTCATACTTATATTTTATATCTACTTTGAAAACTCTCTGTGTCTTTGATTTACACTGGTCCTTCAATTTTTAAGTCAATGTTTATTTGGTATCATATTATTTTTTGAAGAAACACTGATTTTCATATCACATCATTTATGCTTTTTGAAACTGCACTTGAGCAATACCGAACATTGAAAGGTAAAGGACTGTAAGTGTACTTCATCTTAGCATTACGTATTCATATTTCATATCTTTGTAATGCAATGTAATGAGCTTAATTGAGTGTTCTATTTAGTTAGAACCAACATTATTTTGTTGTAATGCTCGTGTGTTTCTAGACCGAAACAACCAGGACAAGTGAATGTAGTTCACTTAATGATTTCGGGATTGAAATCATGTAAGGTTATCTCTGAACCTGTAAAAGATAAAAAGGTTCATCCTCACCTGCAAGTAGGAAACCGATTCATCCTAATCCCGTAAATGGATAAGTGCATCCTTAACCTGTAAAAGGATAGGTTATCTCTTAACCTGTAAAAAAGAAATGGTTGTTCCTTATCCCGTAAAAGGATCACGAATTTTCCTTATCCCGTAAAACAAAAATGGTTTTTCCTTATCTCGTAAAAGGAACATGGGTTTTTTCAAATCCCGGAAAAAAGAAATTTGGTTCATCCTTTGTCACGCCTGGGTTGCACACAGTGCCCCTACCCAGGGTGATGAGTACCCCCGCAGGGCATACTCCAGCCATAGCACCACATAATATTGTCCCATCCCAGTACACAGCCCACTCAACAGTGTCTAGTACCCCCGGGATCATTTGTCCACACTATTTAGGGCCTCCCCCATATTCGAACTCACAACCTCCTCTTCATAAGGTTTGATTTCGCAATCTGAGTAACCACTGAGCCATTAATAGTGTGGACAAATGATTCCGGGGGTACTAGACACTGTTGAGTGGGCTGTGTACTGGGATGGGACAATATTATGTGGTGCTATGGCTGGAGTATGCCCTGCAGGGGTACTCATCACCCTGGGTAGGGGGCACTGTGTGCAACCCAGGTGTGACATCCTTAGCCCTGAAAGGATAGATTTGCCTTTAACCAGTAAAATGGCAGTTGTAACTGTTTGGTTCTCACCCGTAAGAGAATTAGTTAGTGGACTGAGAAAATTCCAATCGGGAGATTAGGTAGTGGACGTAAGCTTGGTTGAACCACTATAAATCTCGTGTGTCTCACTTTTGCAATTTAGTCTGAGTTTTATTTTTGCGTTCAAGTCCAATACACTTATGTATATCATTAAGTTATTGGAAGAGATTTTTTAAATTGACCATCTCACCCAATTCACCCCCTTCTTGGGTAGACCAACATAAATCACTCGAAAATAGCTTTTGAAGCTTGGAACATATTGGAAAAGCTTTAAGCATAGACATCTATGGTTTGATGCAATTGAAGCATCAGATGCAGAACATCAAGAAAGGGGACATGTCAATCAGTGATTACATGTTAAAAATCAAGAATCTAGGTGATTCAATCAAGGTTGCTGATCAAGCAATCTCTGAATACGAGATGATTGTGAGTGTTCTTAATGGTTTGGGCCATGAATATTATCCGGTAGTGGTTTTAGTGTCACATAATGACAAAGTTATGTAGTTCTAGGATGTTCAATACTCCCTTATGTAACATGAACAAAGGATTGCTCAGTTAAATGTTGCTTCTCAAGTTCATTTAACTGTTACTTCTACAAACTTTGTTACACAAATTAATGGTACTCAAAATCCAAGAGGTGAAGGTTCTGGTAGCAGAGGTCGTTGTAGGGGGAGAGGAAGGAATGGCAAGTGGAACAACAATCAAAGGTGTATTGCCAGGTCTGTCAAAAGCTTGGTCATGGCGCTCTTCGATGCTACAAGAGGTTTGATCAATCTTGGCAAGGAAATAAGAACTACAAGGCTCAAAATAAACCTCAAGAAAACTATGTTCAAAGTGCACAAAATCAATTTACAATTGCTGCTCAAGGAGTTCAAGCAAATCTTGCTCAAAATGCAGCATTTATTGCTTCAACAGATGTCGTGAATGATCTAACATGGTATGTAGACAGTGGAGCTACAAAACATGTGACAACAGATCTTAGCAACCTTGCAATTAGCAATGCATACAAAGGAAATGAGAAACTAGTAGTTGGCAATGGTAACTTACTTCCTATAACTCACATAGGTACTTCTTCTATCTATAATTTTGATGATCCTGCTACAAGCATACATCTTAATCAAATACTGTGTGTTTCTCATATTAAAAAGAATTTGCTAGGTATTTCAAAACTCACTTAAGATAACAATCTAACAGTTGAGTTTTTTGATTATTCGTGTGTCTTCAAGGACAATAATACAGGGAGAGTTCTTCTCAGAGGGATGCTCAAGGATGCTTGTGCCATTTGTTATCTTGCTACTAATCTTTGTTCTAATGGTCATTCTGGTTTGTGTTCTTCTGTTACTGATGATTTTCAAATAAGTCCAATTGCTCAGGTAGCAGCCAAGACAAATTTAAGTCTATGGCATGAAAGCTTGGACATCCTTCCATGTCAATCTTGAAGCACGTTCTTGATAAATTGTTCGTGCAGTCTCAATCTTCTGATATGTCATTTTGTGAGTCCTGCAAGCTTGGAAAAATGCACAAATTACCTTTCACAAGGCATGAAATAACAACAACTACTCCCTTACAGGTTATACACTCTGATCTATGGGCGGGTCCCTCACCCATACTTTCTACTGTTGGTTATAGATATTATATCATTTTTGTTGATGCATTCTCCCAATTTTCTTGGTTATATCCTCTTAAGGTCAAGTCTGATGCCTTAGCAATTTTTTAAACATTCAAGAAGACTGTTGAACTTGATATTGAATGCAAGATAAAGGCACTTCAAACAGATATGGGTGGAGAATATCAGGTTTTTCTTCCTTTTTATCTATGCATGGCATTCAAGTTCGTTCCTCTTGTCCTTACGTTCATTAACAAAATGACATCTCTGTTAGGAATAAGAATCAGCCCCTACACACTCAGTCACTTGAAGCTTCTCAAAGCTTCTAGAAGGAGAGGATGCATGAGAGGTTGTTAAAGTAGTTATTCTGTTATGATTAAAGTCCAATAGATGCAGGACATGTGTCCAATAGTTTGTTACTGTGTACAGTATATATAGAACCTGTGAGCATGTAATTCAGATATGAAAAAGATATTTTCTCTCATCTTTCTTCACTCTGTTCTTCATTTCTTTCTGTATCTTCTTTATCTTTTCTTAAAGATTCTTGGTAAACTTAGATTAGTTGATAATCAAATATGGTATCAGAGCAGGCAAATTCCAGTTCGTCTGCTGCTCATCAAGGAGCTACGCTTAGCTTCAACAATGGTGGTTCAAGGTTTCTCACCCCAATGAAACTTGAATTGAATGTCAAGTTGAATCACAGCAACTATCTGTTGTGGCGTCAGCAAGTTCTGGCTGCAATAAAAGGCAATCGATTGGGATCTTTCATTGATCCATTGGTGTTGCCTCCAGATAAGTTGAATAATGATGGAACATCAAATGAGGCCTTTCTTGATTGGGAACAACAGGACCAGATCCTGTTATGTTGGATCCTGTCTTCAATAAGTCAGGAACTTCTTCCTGAACTTGTTGGTTGTACAACAGCTTGTACAGCATGGAAGAATGTTGAACTCTTGTTCACATCTCAATCTAAGGCTAATGTGATGCGGCTGAAGCTTCAGTTGCAAACCGTGAAGAAAGGTGGAACTCCAATGACTGAATATCTTATGAAAAAGAAGAGTATTATGGATTCTTTGGCTTTTGCCGGCCAAGCTCTTAAAGATGATGATAAAGTGATGGCAGTTCTTAGTGGTTTGGGACCAGAGTATGATAGTTTTGTCATACCTATCACCTCCATGCCGCAGTGCTACACCATGCCTGAAATTTCAGCATTGCTACTTACACATGAAGCAAGATTAGAACAACATTCACAGGTTGATTCTATGAGTGCTAATGTTGCTATGAACAGAAAGGTTCAAGGCAATACTCAGTTAGGTTTCAATAACAGTAGCAATGGTGGAAGAGGATCTTCAAATGGAGGAAGAAGAGGCAGAGGAAGAGGAAGAAACAATGGCAATCGACCTCCCTGTCAGATTTGTCACAAATCAGGCCACAATGCACTTAGGTGTTATTACAGGTTTGATCAAACATTTCAGCCACAGAATTTACAGTCTCAGAATAATGTTCAATTTTTTGGAGGAGCTGGTGGTGTAAGTCAAGGTAATATGGCAGCAATGACAGCAGGATCTGACTCAATACCAGATTCCATTTGGTTTCCAGACAGTGGAGCAACTGATCACTGCACTCCTGATGCTGGAAATCTCTTAAACAAAACTGATTACCATGGCAAGGAAAAGTTGTTTGTAGGTAATGGTGCTGGCCTCTCTATTTCCTCTATTGGTTCTAATCTTGCCAAGTCTGCTCATAGTACATTTCTTCTTAAAAACATCTTGCACATTCCTCAGATTACAAAAAACCTACTTAGTGTGTCTAAATTTGTGAATGATAACAAGGTGTTTATTGAGTTTCATGCTAATTCTTGTCTTGTGAAGGATCGAGCTACGAAGAAGGTTCTTCTTCAAGGTGTCCTTAACAACGGCTTGTATGAGTTTCACCTTCCTCTTCATACTGGACATTCCACTTTCTTGCCTCCGCCACTATCAAGTTCTAAAAACCTGAATTCTTCAGTCTCGTCTTCTCCTTGCAACAAGCATAGCAATTCTAATACAAAGTCTGTCCTGTCTTCTTGTTTGTCTAGTAATACTTTACCTGCTGATGTGTCAAGTAAGAATAAGTATGATTTTCTGTTGTGGCATTTACGTCTTGGCCATCCCTCGTTACAAGTTGTACAATCTGTTTTGAATAAAACCAACATTAAATCTATTGTTGTTTCCCCTTTTGTTTGTCATGATTGTCAAGTTAGCAACTCTCATAAACAACCATTTACCTTGTCTAAAACAACCTATACTAAACCTCTAGAACTGATTGTTGGAGATGTTTGGGGTCCAGCACCTATGACCTCCTCTAATGGGTTCAAGTACTATGTTAGTTTCTTGGATGCTTATACCAGATACACATGGCTATTTCCTATCCATTCCAAGGCTGATGTATATCGAGTGTTTCTTCAGTTCAAAGCACAAGTTGAACTCCGTTTTTCTACAAGAATCAAAGTACTTCAAACAGATAATGGTCGGGAATTCTTGGTTCTTGCTCCTTACCTTGCAACCAATGGTATTCATTTTAGACACTCTTGTCCTTATACACATGAACAGAATGGTTTAATTGAAAGGAAGCATAGGCATGTTGTGGAGACTGGTTTGAGTCTTTTATCCCAATCTTCCATGCCTTTAAAGTACTGGGATGAGGCATTTCAAACAGCAGTCTATCTCATTAATAGAATGCCAACACTTGTCTTGTGTGGTAAATCACCTTATAAGTGCTTGTATGGACTTGAACCTGAATACTCTATACTCAAGGTGTTTGGATGTCTTGTTTACCCTTATCTAAGGCCTTACCAACATCATAAGCTTGAGTATCGAAGCTCCTCTTGTGTGTTTCTTGGATATTGCAGTCAACACAAAGGATATAAATGTCTTCGATCTGATGGGAGAATATTTGTTGTGAGACATGCTGTTTTCAATGAGAAAGTGTTTCCATTTGCTTCATCCATAATGAAGACTGATTTGAATACATCAAGTGGTTATGTTCCCCTTTTTCCTCCAGTTGTTGTGAAGCCCTTGCATTCTTCAGTTGTTGAACAATCCAATGTTGATGTTGTCATTGGTAATGCTGCTCCTGATTCTTCCTCCTCCCCTGTTCAGCATCTGAGACCTGAGTCAGATCCCTGCACTTCCAGTTCAGCTCCTCACATCTCCTCTCCTTCTCCTCCTTTTCAACCTCATATAGTGAATTCACATCCTATGGTAACTAGAGGAAAATCTGGTATTTTTAAGCCTAAGGTTTGGCTCTCACATTTGGATACTACTGAACCTACCTCTGTCAAGCAAGCTATGGCACACCCAGCTTGGTTTCAAGCTATGCAAGATGAGTTTCAAGCATTGCAATCCAATAATACATGGAGCCTAGTTTCTGCTCCTCCTGGTAGGAAAATTATTGGTTGCAAATGGGTTTTTAAACTCAAAAGGAATCCTGATGGTTCTCTCCTTAAATACAAGGCCAGATTGGTTGCAAAGGGCTTCCACCAAATAGAGGGTTTTGATTTCTCTGAGACCTTTAGCCCCGTGGTTAAACCTTCAACTGTTCGAGTGATTATATCAGTAGCTGTCTCCAATGGGTGGTCATTGCGTCAACTGGATTTTAACAATGCTTTCTTGAATGGCACACTTGAGGAAGAAGTATATATGTCTCAACCACCCGGATTTGAGGATGCTATCAATTCTCAGCTTGTTTGTAAACTACACAAATCCTTATATGGTCTTAAACAAGCACCACGGGCTTGGTTTGATAAATTCAAGAGCACTCTCGCATCACTTGGCTTCACTTCCTGCAAATCTGACAATTCTTTGTTTTGCAGTTTTTCTCCTCATGTTGTGTTATATGTTCTTGTATATGTTGATGATATTATCATCACTGGCAACAGTGCTACAGCTATTGATGCTTTGGTCGTTCAACTGAGCAAGTGCTTTGCTCTCAAAGATCTTGGACCTCTCCATTATTTCCTAGGCATCGAAGTTGCCACCACTCCAACTGGCTTACATCTCTCTCAGCACAAATATATTCAGGATCTATTGGCAAGAACTAATATGCTAGAAGCTAAACCAGCTCCCTCTCCTATGGTGTCAAGTGTTGGTAGTCAATTGTCTGCTTATCAGGGTGATCCATTGTCAAATACTACTGAATATCGATCAGTAGTAGGAGCTTTGCAGTATGTAACCATCACTAGACCTGATATAGCATATTCTGTTAATAGGGTGTGTCAATTTATGCAATCCCCTTTAACTGAGCATTGGAAGGCTGTCAAGAGGATTCTACGTTATCTAAAGGGTACTTCCACCTATGGGTTGAATTTCACTAAGTCTGCAACTTCTCCTGCAAACATGAAACTTGTTGGATTTTCAGACGCAGATTGGGCATCCAATCCTGACGACAGGAAGTCGACTTCAGGTTTATGTGTGTTCTTGGGTCCTAATCTCATCACTTGGAGTGCTAAGAAGCAACATACTATCTCCCGGTCTTCCACTGAAGCAGAGTATCGAAGTTTGGCTTCTCTAGTGGCAGAAATCACTTGGTTACAATCTCTGTTACAGGAACTTCAAATTCCTCAACCATGTCTTCCTACAATTTGGTGCGATAATCAAAGTACAATTGCTATGGCTCACAACCCGGTTTTGCATGCTAGGACCAAGCATGTTGAACTTGATTTATACTTTGTGAGAGACAAGGTTGCTCAAAAAAGACTTGTTATTAATCATGTACCTACACTTGATCAAGTGGCTGACGTCTTTACAAAGGCTCTATCCACTCCTCGTTTTCAGTTGTTAAGAAACAAGCTCACTGTGGCTATATCCCCAGTATGCTTGAGGGGGGATGTTAGGAATAAGAATCAGCCCCTACACACTCAGTCACTTGAAGCTTCTCAAAGCTTCTAGAAGGAGAGGATGCATGAGAGGTTGTTAAAGTAGTTATTCTGTTATGATTAAAGTCCAATAGATGCAGGACATGTGTCCAATAGTTTGTTACTGTGTACAGTATATATAGAACCTGTGAGCATGTAATTCAGATATGAAAAAGATATTTTCTCTCATCTTTCTTCACTCTGTTCTTCATTTCTTTCTGTATCTTCTTTATCTTTTCTTAAAGATTCTTGGTAAACTTAGATTAGTTGATAATCAAATAATCTCTAAAAGAAAACACAAGCATGTTATTGAGACTGGTCCTACTATTCTTGCTCATGCCAAGATGCCACTTTAGTTTTGGGTAAAGGTTTTTCATACTGCAGTACTGCTTATCAACAACTTGCCTTCTCTTTTTCTCAATATGTCTTCTCCATATGAAAAGTTGTATCACAAAAGTCCTAATTTCTCATCCTTCGAGACCTTTGGTTGTAGTTGTTATCCATATTTGAGATACTGCTCTTGACACAAGTTTGATTTTCATATTACTAAGTGTGTTTGCATTGGTTATAGCCATACACACAAAGGACATTTTTGCCTTCATCCTTCAAGTAAAGTTTATGTATCTAGACATGCAGTGTTTAATGAGCTTGGGTTTCCTTATATTCAACTTTTTTCACCATCAAAGCCTACTCCTATTTCTACTTCACTTGGTTTGCCTATGTCCATTTTGCATTCAATCTTTCCAGCCTTTCATACACCTACATAATCTGCTCCACCTATGTCTATCCAGTCGACTGCATCTCTGCCTCATGAATCCCCGTTGAGCTCTGTTCATTCGCCATCATCAGTCCCAAATCATGTTATGCCTATTGAAATTGTTGCAACTTAGTGTGTTCCATGACTGCTCCTGTTACAAGTTATTCTCATCCTATGCAAACCAAGGCCAAGAGTGGCATTTTTAAGCCAATTGTGTATACTTCTTGTCAAACTGCTTTGGCTGCTTCAGAACCTACTTCTGTTCATGATGCTTTAAAGGATTCTAGATGGATTCAAGTTATGAAAGAGGAGTATGCTGCTCTAGTTAACAATAATACCTGGTTTCTTGTTCCATACTCACTTGATATGAATATCCTAGGGTGCAAGGGGGTGTTTCAAACTAAGTATAATCTTGATGGATCTGTATCTAAATACAAGGCTCGTTTGGTGGCAAAGGGTTTCCACCAAACTCCTGACATAGGTTTTTTTGATACCTACAGTGCTGTAGTTAAAACCTCCACAATTTGAGTTATCTTCTTTATTACTGTGTCTCAAGGTTGGGAAATCCAACAAGTAGATATCAATAACGCATTCTTAAATGGTAAGTTGGAATAAGTGGTTTATATGAAGTAGCCTGAACGTTTTGTTGATCAAAATAATTCCTCTGTGGTTTGTCATTTGCACAAGGCTCTCTATGGTTTGAAGCAGGCCCCCAGAGCATGGTTCCGCAAGTTAAAATCAGTTCTTCTCAGTTGGGGATTTAACAACTCTAAGTCTGATGTTTTATTGTTCATTAAGAGACTTCTTCTTCGCACATTCTCCTTTTGACGTATGTAGATGATATATTAATCACATGCAACAACTCCTCAGACATTCAACAAGTGATTCGGCAGCTCAACAACACTTTTCCACCAAAAACGTTAGGGTCAGTGCATTATTTTTTAGGGTTTGAAGCCTCCCGATCTTCTCTAGGACTGTTACTCACTCAGTCAAAATATATGAATGACCTGCTTGCCAAAACTAATATGCTCCACTATAAGCCTTGTTCAACTCCTCTAAGTTTCAGTTCAAAGTTATCAGCTGCAGATGGAACTTCATTCGAAGATGCTACTCTATGTAAAAGTGTTATTGGCACACTTCAATACTTAACTAATACAAGACCTGATATTGGTTTTGCTATAAACAAGCTAAGTCAATTCAGGCCTTCACCTACTTCTACTCACTGGTCTTCTTGTAAACGGGCACTAAGGTATCTCAAGGGCACTTCTTAGTTTGATTTATTCTTTAAAGCTTCCCCATCTTTGTATATTGAGGCATTTTGTGATGCAGACTGGCCAAGTTCAATTGATGATAAAAAAACAACTAGTGATTTGTGTGTTTTTCTTGGACTCAACTTGGTTACTTGGAGCTCAAAGAAACATTCTGTAGTAGCTCGTAGTAGTGTTGAAGTTGAGTACAGGTCCTTGGCTTATGCTTCAGCTGAAATCATCTGGATGCAATTTCTCTTGTCTGAGTTTGGTATCTCTTCTTCTCAATGTTCTGTTCTTTGGTGTTGCAACACCAGTGCAAAGGCCTTGGCAGAGAACTTTGTATTTCATTCCAGAACTAAACATATCGAGGTTGATATTCACTTTGTCAGAGATAGAGTAGCTGCTAGAAATTTGGATGTTCGATATATATCCACTGATGATTAGGTTGCTGATGGTTTTACAAAATCTCTTCCTGTTGCTCGTTTTAATGCTTTGGTTTCCAAACTGAATCTTGTCTCTTCACCCAAGTTTAGTTTGAGAGGGGATGAAAGCAATATCTCAACTTAAAGTGTTAAAGCTAGTTAGCAGTTGCAGAACAATTTATACAGTTAAATGTCTTAATCATAACTATCTTGGTTGTTAGAGAGTTAGTTGTACAGGTGGATTATTGTTGCGAGAGTTAGTTGTACATGTGGCTTATTGTTACAAGAGTTAGTTATAAATCTAACGGTGCTGATCAAGTTTGTTATTAATCAATGGCTGAGATCCTTTATGTAAAATGTATATAAAGACCTTCTGCGCTGCAATTAGGGGTGTAAGCCAACCCGACCAACCCGACCGTACCAAACCAAACCCAACGGGTTGGGTTGGTTTGAAAAATTTCAACCCGAACTAGTTTAGGTTGGGTCACGGGTTGGAGCCTAAAAAATTGACCCAACCCAACCCAACTCAAACCAATTAATAACCCTAAGTCTAAAAATCTCCTTTCCCTCTCGTTCTATATGAAGATTGAAGCTTGAAAGTAGCTCAAACTTATCAATCTTTTGCGTTATTAACAACTTGATGCTACTTTAAACTGTCTTGAATTTTTATTTGTGGTTGTAATGAAACTTTTTTGAAACATTTTTTATGAAACTATTTTCAATTTGTATTTGTCATATTATGATATGGTGGTGGATGAATGTGATTTATTTAAAACATCTTGATATTTATGGTTAATTTAAAATAATTGTCAAATTTACATGTTGATATGATTGTATTTGAAATTGAAACATGACATGCTTGATGTCTATTAGTGTCAAATTTATATGTAAAATTTACAGATATAATTTAATTCATTTCAAGATTGACCAACCTAACCCAATTTATTACACCCCTAGTTGCAATAGAATTAAGATCAATTTTCTGCTCCTTCTCTGTTCTACTTCTTCTTTCTTGTTTTTAATTCTTTCTTTTGCTTGAGTAACAAGCTTTGTTTTGATGATCTAAAGAATCATCCGTTATTTGCTAACAGAAAAATTCTAAAAAAATAAGTATAATATTTTCAGAATATATATTTTTAGATAGAAATTTGTATTCTTAATTTAGCTATTTTAATAAAATTAAAAATATTTTTACATTTTAATTTTCTTAATTATTTTCAAGTTATATTTACATAAAATATTTAGGCACGGTGTGGGTTACAAACTTGTATAGGTAGAAAAATTGACATAGAGATTTTAACTAGGGAATCTCTACTTTTTTTTCAGAAGTTTTCAGTGGAGTCGAGCACCACATCAAAATCATGTCAACTAAATACTAACCGCAAGGCTTTTTTTTTTTAAATGCCATAAGGTACTATTTAGATAACAATACAAATTATACAAAGAGAATAACTTGTGCACTTAAAGACTTCATTTAAGGTCTAGTGTGATCTCATGATAAATTTGTTCCATACGTGGCAATCATTTCTTCGTTAATTCTTCTAAACGTCTGTTCTCTTGGTACTTAGTTGGTATTACCAAATCGAGTGAGGGTGGGCCGGCACGGATTTTGGATGAAGTTGATTGAAAATCTGTAACGTACGTAATTGGAATTTGGATTTTAGTGTATTTTTTACCCTTTCAATCTATTCAATTTTTTTTTTTTTGAAAGTCAGTCTATCCATTGGAATTGTAAAACCGGACTAGCTATTTGTTACATAAGTAATGGCCATGAAATCATTTAAAACTCTTGGCATGCAGTCTTAGATTAGGGAAACTAATTAATCTGCGCCAAAGGGCATATATATCACTAGTATGAATGTAATAATTTGGAGTATCCCTCACAAAAATGACAAAAAAAAAAAAAAAAGTAAAACAAAATTAGCAAACTTAAAGGGGTAGTAGAATGCGTAACTTTTTTATTTTTTTTTTAAGGAAATTTAAGAACAAATACTTGAGGTATGTTACAATGATCCAAAAAATAAACCCAAATTTATTTGTGCACCGGCACGGTGAATCATGTCACGAATTGCTCTTAAAAATGAGCTTTTTTTTTTTTTTTTCTTCTTCACAAGTCCGCACGGCGTTGTATGTGTATCAACATTCAAATACAACAAGCCTAACATCCCATCATGTCATATCTTCAATCAAGAGTACGATTCTAAACTAAGAGTCATATGCAGCGGAACCTAAAGTAGTTATACAACATGGTACCATAATTAAGATCGAGTTCAATGTTACGGTCCTATGGTGGCAAGGAAAAAACTAATATCATAACACCATAGTTACAAAAAGAATCAAAAGGTATCTATACTCAAAAAGAGAAGTCAAATTGCTACAGGCTACTCCTCAAGCGGTAGATCAACGTAGTCGGCAACTGCAACTGGCTTCTGCTCACCCCGGTAGTCGTAGTAAAAGTCGCCCAGTGCCTCTGTCTTAAGCAGCTAACCCTCAACCTCTCGAGTCTCAGTCACTGTCTAAAAAATGATAATATGAAAAGAAGGGTGAGCCTAAATCCACGTGGCTCGCAAGTAACTACTGAAACCCACTCACTAGGGGAGGGATGGGGAAATTACAAATTTTGTAAAGTCTTCCTTGTTAAATTGTATTTTTGCCTTTAATTCAAGAAAGATGATTCTTGGTGTTATTTCTTTTTCTACTAGTACCTTAATTTTTTATTTTATATCCATATTATTATTATTATTTTTTTTCTTTTCTCAATCTATGTTTGGTATTGTTCTAAATTCTCTAAATCTCTGGATTTATGCCAATAAGCAGGTTAATTTCTCAATATCTTACACAGAAAATTATCATTTACCATTTACCAATTATGAGAATTAAACAAGCAAATAAAATACATAGAAGAATTATAATTTTGTATGATGTTGAAACAATAATCAGAATGCCTAAGTAATGCATGCCCAGTATGTCAATTTAACACCATCATAATAAAAATTGCAGTGATAATACAAAGGAGATAAGTTAGAACATCTACGCTCATACACAGTGTGTCCCATGAATCCTCTTAATATCAAGCACACTAATCAATAACATGCCTTGGGGTTTGATCCCTTAACATTTATTTAAGTTTTCACTTTAGCCACGATGAGAACCTTATCCCATCAATTAGTTTCTTTGGATCACTAGCTATACGACTGGTTATACAACACCCCCGTCATGGTATCCTGTTCCTCATATTAACCTAGTGAGGAGGTTCTTGTTAGAATTCTGAATTATCTACCTCTGAACAGAGACACCATTACTCCGAGATTCAACTTTTCTACATGAAGCGCTCGTAGCCCACTCCGCTGGCCAAACGCACTCAACAATCATCACCTCACCATCCATTCAACATCCAAGTAGCACAACCCCTACTGGATGTATGTGCGGGAGGGTAAGGGAAAAGACTAATCCGTTGGTCAAATAGTTGACCCACTAATCTGCTAGTCAGACGGTTGACCCACTAATTCGCTGGTCAGACGGTTATACAACATTTGCAGATACTCTAGAGATTCAGGGTTGACGTGACCCTCATGTCTATGCCTATCAGGCAAACATGTATCCTAGGGTCCAATCACTCCATTCTTTTTATCATTAATCACATTTTATCATTTGGAAGTTTGATTAATGCAACAATATGCGAGTGATCTATAAATTGCGAAAAACTATGCATAAATGCATGTAAATGCGTATAAAGTATAAGTACGATATTCTGTGGAAATTATCTTTCTTGAAATACAATTTTCCTATATGATGCTAAAATCAAATCTCATTAATCGATTAATCAACGACTTAATAGCTAATCACATATTGTTTATTTTCCCTAGGAAAAGTGTCAATTTGTAAATCTATCAATCAATTTTTTTTTAAATGAGCCAATGTGTGATGATGGAGTCGCGTAGGCCTTTTAGATAAATATTACTGATCACTGATCCATTTTCAAAGGACGGGGATCAGTCGCCTTTGTCAAATAATCAATAGCCTAGGAAAACACCCCCGAATAATCACGATAAACCATCGAATTTATTATTTCATAAAAACTTATCTCAATATATAAGGTGGTCTGTGTTACTTGGGCCACCTCCTCTAATGGCCCAAAAAAGATCTTCTCCATGACTTTTTTTATCAAGAATCTCACTTTTGACGTTTAGTAATCGAGCGCGCGTCCACAATGTGATCTGTCGCCATGCCATATTTCCTCATCATCCAACCATACCCAGTTCCACTTATATGCCTGCCGACACCAGCAGTAGGGCAAATCCCTGTTGTAAAGCCATAAACTGGACTTTTCGCAGTGATTCCATAATAAAGTTCCACGAGCGTTGCGCCGGCTTGAACCCATATAGTTGCACTATTATTTGTTATATCGACGGTGATGGTTTGAAGGATGATGAAGTCGATGATGACGAACGGGACGTCCGCTTTGTAGGAGAGGCCTTCGAAGTCGTGGCCACCGTTTTAGACTCAAATTTGGAGGCCAGTTTTCTTTGCACTAAGAGTTGCAGCTTGAACTTGGGATTCTTGGGAGAGAAAGAGGATGAACTGAGGTTTTGGGGTGGTGGGTAATGTGAATCTTAGGTTTTGTATGGCAGATAGGAGAATTAATGTGTAAGAAGCAGTTTGTGGTGTGTATACCAGAAGTTTCAAATTGGAATTATTGTTTAAGGCAAGGCATTGAGGAAATCCTCATGAATGGATGAGTTTGATGAAACATTTGTAGTAGTAGTTATTGTGAAGAGAATAATAGAAAGGAAAAGGATTAAACACCTAAAACTCCCCATTTGATATCTTTGTGGTTTGCAAAATGAAACTCACCTTGGCTTCACTTATTATATATAGTGATCTGATAAGCAATGATTAAGCATTGTTTCTTGTGAACATTAATTGGACTTTGTAGATGTTTGTTGGACTAAAATGGGCAAATTTGAAAATAGTTTTTTCAGTGCAATGGTCAATTTTTTGTTGATTCCACTCTTCTAGATATGTCAACCAATGTCATGTTGACATCTTCATAAAATCATAACCACCGATGATCCTCGAGATCATAGTCATATTGACCAGAAGGTGGGGATCGATTATTTTCACTGTTAATTACTTGTGGTCTCAAGGACATGGGTTGTAAGGGTCCTATTTTTACATGAAATATTATAACAAGAGGAGTGGTGATCAGTTTATTAAGAAGAGACTTGATAGATGGTTAAGCAAGACTGGATGGCTAAATCTATTCTCACAAGCAGAAGTCTTCAATTTCGACTATTGCTTTTTGGACCACAAACCTGCTTTTTGGACCACAAACCTATCAAATTGAAGCTGGAACAGAGAATGATAGAGGGGAGACACAAACCATTTAGATTTGAAGTAATCTAGTTGAAGGAGGCATACTTCAAATAGACAGTGGCTACGGCTTGGTTGAAAGCATGGATTCAGACCAGCATGTTACCCAACTAATCCTTCTACCCTTACATTCCTCAGTGATTCGAAAAGTCATTTCTACGGAGTATCAATCTAATTACTCGGGAGGCATATTTCCCCGAAGAACAAGTAAATAGAAAGAAATCAAACATCAAGGTATTTAATCCTAAATACCTAAGGCCATTCCAATGCATAAAATCTGTGCTCATGATCATAAATACAATGCACATATATATAATAGGATGCATATCATTCAACAATTCAATTTCATATATATATATATATATATATATATATATATATAATGCTATAAATGGAGAATTAAGGTGAGAAATACTCACAACCACAAAATTTTGTGTAAGTCCACAATTCTTAGCCAATTCACCAATACTTCAATTGTGCTCACAAATCCTCATCCAATTCATAATCAACCCACTGCAAATTACACATGGCACACACACGAATGAATTCCAACAACATGAATTTAATCACTTGATCATTCAATTAATCACCAAGTATCAATAACCTATTTACCTTAGCATTTCAGTTACTAACATGGAAATTCCAGCACATAATTTTGTAATCAAATTACTCATTTGATCACCAAATTAACACAGAATTTCCAGCCACATAAGTTAATCAATTTAATCACTAAGCAATTTACTTAAGAATTCTTCAAATGCTCTAACATTTTCAGCACTTAAATTTCAGTCAATTACCCATCAAATTGATCAAAATAAATCATTGAACAACTTACCAATGTATTGCCCAATTTTCTAAATTTCCAACACACTGTTCATAATCATCACCAAATAGCCAAGATCAATTCTAGCATTCAAACACATCAAAATTCAGCAATTACCAATGAAATTGGGTTTCCAAATTCCTGACCCAACAAGGTCTGGAATATCCACATCAATCATGGAAAATTAGGGAATTAAACATCAAACTACTCACCCATGATCAAGGAATCAATCTCCATGGTTTCAGCCAACAGTTCACTCAATTTCCAAGTGAAATCCTCACTTTCCAGCACCAATTCTAATCATAGGAAACCATTGCATGTTACATATATTGAACAGAATGAAGAGAGGAATTCATTGATACAATTTCACACCCAGAAACTAGAGTTCTTACCTGGATTTCCAGCTAATTCCTTCTTCCTCTTCCTTTCTTCCTCAACGTTTCCTCTCTCAACTGCCAATTCTCTTCAAATGCAAGTTTAATTCTCCCAATTTCAACAAGTTAACATGTTCACAATTATTCAATCAAATGATATTGAGCATGTTTCCCATCTCCTCTCCAGTTAACATTTTCACATGTGTACATGGCAGATAATACGTTCACCCATTAAAGGTAGTCATTACAAGATAAATTTTATTGCTAATTCTATTGTAGTGAGTGATCAAGACTTTGTGTGGCGACCCCACACCACGAACCACCACCCCACAGGAAATGGCGTGTGGAATGCCAGGGAGGGACACTCGGCGTAGGCATTTCCAACCACCCCTTAGCCCACGTGAGGTGGTTGAGAACCTACAAGCCTTATCCCAACCTACCTCATAACCTAAAAGGTAGTTGTACAGTTCTACCATCCATAATAATGAATCAAGAAAAAAGATAAAACCCACAATAACAATAATCTATAAACCGATCAGTCCATCTGAACCAAAAATATATGAAAAGTCTCCAAAACCATGAGTACAAAACCGTCACATGTCCACATGGTCTATCTACCAAAGTCCCAACTCACCAGACTACAAAATGTGGTAAGTGTTATATTTACATAGTTCAAAATAGAAATACATCATAAATTAAAAGTAAAATTCAAACAAAAGGGTCTCCTAACTCACATTGAGGCCTAAACTCTAGCGCCAGCAAAGTCTTCAAGAGATAACCACTCCCTTATCCTTGTCCTGAACTGAAGGACCTGAAAAGGGAAGAAGTAGGGTGAGCCAATGGTGCCTAGTGAATAGATTTCATATATGCCATCAATACTCATCAATAAAATACTATGTATGCATGTCAATGTCAATGAATGAATATAGCTCATAACACATAAATATCAAGCTTTTATAAATAAAGTTCAATGCAAGTAAAAGCCTATTATTTTGGAATCCTCATTCCATATTCATTGGGGCTAATAGTCCACGTCTAATTTATGGTGTCGTTCCTTCCCCAATCATGTTCATTTGGGATTAATATTCCACATCTATTTCACCGTGCCGTTCTTTCTCAAATACATCCATTCTAAACCCTCCTATGATACAGTCAAGTCTCCCTATTAGCCAGATAGGGGAGGCAAACCGAAGTCATAAGGTTTTCCCACATCATGCATCATTCAAATAATTAGAACACGTTTCATGCTTTCAACATACAACATATAATTGATATGAGGATATAAAAGATTTAAACATAAATGAAGTCTACTCACAACCAAGCCTCGCAAGAGTATCTATCAACACACACGACAACCCAAAACCGAATCAACCAATTAAGATCCTGAAATATTCATCAATTCCCATACACACATCAATTACCATGCTTAACCACATAGACATTGCGCACCATACATAATCATACCCACATATAAACAATAGGTCTATATTTCATCTAATTAACACATACATCACTATTCTCATGTCATAGGCCCCCAATGCCTAATTCACACTCACAATTCATCCATTTAATCACTAATATTCAATCTCTAGGCATAACCATGCCCAATTAGGAGATCAAACCAACATGTAGGCCAAAACCCATGACATGGTCACTACTCCTTAATTAATTGCATAAACAACTCCAATTATGCCCAATTTGTCATAAAGAGCACTGATTCCATGTTTTAAGGTCAAGAGCATTAAAAGCCCTAAAATATGGGGATTTCTATACTAGGTCATATTGCTAATTTGAACAAGGTCTCCATGTTCTACCATGACCATCTCAAATCTAACATCAAGGATCCATCACGTATGCCCATTTAGTCAACATAGTTGACATGCAAGGCATATTCTCAACTCTAGGTCAATGAACCAAGCAAGGGTCATTTGAACTAAACCATAACATTTCACCATGGAAATCTCTAACAAAACACATGCATAAGCATCTACCATCCTCAAGCTCAACATAGTTGACATGCAAGCTATTTGGAAAGGTCTAAGCCCATGAACCAAGGGTAGGTTCATTTACAAGTAGCTCCACCAAATTCAAACTAGAAATTGGGGAAAATACTATCAATGGCTTCCATTCAACACTAGGGTTCATAAAAACATACAAGCAAGGCAACCCTAGGTCTATAACACATTCAAACCAAGACACATACCATTCCTTAGATCAAAATAAAGCTCTCATGCACAAATCAAAGAGATTAATGGAAGAAGAAGGGTAAGTCACACATACCTTTGGAGAAAGTCAAGCTAGAACTCTCCCAAAACCCTTAGCTCCTCTTTTTTCCCTCTTCTCCACCTCTTTTCCCTCTTTTCGAAGTCTAAAATGAGCAAATGGCTCGTCCAAATGGTTTTATAAAACCCAAATCACTAGTTGGGCCCACACATAAAAACTATCAAAAATCTGGGGTTTCAATCATGGAGCGCGTTCCTCGAATTCCTGATAATTTATTTTTCTCTCGGCCCAGCGCATGGAGCGCGCTTCACCCCCCATGCAGCGCGCTCCTCCCTTGCCCAGAATTTTCCATCATTTCTGAGGCAAGGGAGCGCGCTCCTCTTACCATGGAGTGAGCTCCACAGTTCCAAATCATCGTCTTTGACTCGTTTCGACGCCGAACGGGTCTCTGATCATTCTGAAACTTTTCACACACATTAAAAACCTTAAAACCATGCAAAAATACTTGAACTAACACACATCAAGCATCAATTACACAAACATACACATCAAAGCAAGCACAAAGAGTTTGGGCAGAAGCTTAAACGCGTTTCAGTGAGCCCGAGGCAAAAACACACTAAAATGGGTTTTGAACAGCTGGAACGCGTTTCACTTAACTAAAATGTGTTTCACCAAACTCAAGAGTTATGCACACTCTTTGCCTTATACCTGAAACTTGTTTCTCCTTGTTGGAGTGTGTTTCAGCTTGTTTGACGCAAATGAGACTTGTTTTTGCTACAGGAGTGCGTTCCACAAAATGGGAATGCGTTCCACGGGTTCTTGGGAATCACATACATATTTGAAATATCGCTTAAGTTCTATGAGCAATAAAATGA
Source organism: Paratinospora sagittata (assembly GCA_035771175.1). Lineage (NCBI taxonomy): Eukaryota > Viridiplantae > Streptophyta > Magnoliopsida > Ranunculales > Menispermaceae > Paratinospora > Paratinospora sagittata. The sequence continues at coordinate 37,818,373 of CM069589.1, forward strand.
TAGAAACCAAGTTAAACCATGGTTAAATCTTTAAATAAGATTGAATGGTTAAAAACCTTTGAGAAACATAATTCAATTCGATTAAACATACGACAAAAAGAAGTGGTTGATCAATCAATGAAAGAAACTTACATCCTAAAAAGATCTAAAGCAGTTATAGAATTTTGAATCGTCCCGTTCTTGTGCTTTGATCTTTGGTTGACTTTAGTTGAGCTTTATCTTGACTTCAATTGACTTGCTTTGCTTACACGTTAGAATTCCTTGGTGGTTGTACTTCAGGTCTTGCTTTCGAGACTTCTATGAGATGAGTGTATTGTTTATGTTTCTGACTTTAAGACTTATAACATATTAATCTAAAACATGCTCAACACATAAGTTAGATAACATAAAATATCGTTTAGAATCATCAAAAATGCAAAGGGTGAAGGTCATTAAGCCAACAATCTCCCCCTTCTTGATGATTTCAAACATCTTACTCTAGGCCTGATTGAAGCAACTGAAGCTTGATGAATAAATAAGACTTATAGATGGAACAATTACATAACTGCATATAACAGTTGCATGTCAAAAATATAAGCATACCATAGCATGTATCAGAGTATAACATTATAATCATCCAAATACTGAGTTCAAAATGAGACAAAAAAAAATCTAAAAACTCCCCCTTAATCCTACATACTCCTCTAACTCCCCCTGAGTTTGAGCTTAGTGTAATCCACAAAATTCTCCCCCTTTTGAATCATCAAAAAGGGCAAAACTACTCCACCGGTGGATCAGACGGACCAGCCTGTCGCTCCAAGTCTCGAAAGATATCATCTTGAGAGATGGTCAAGCTATTCGACATATCGAAACAGTCGGGAGGTGGAGGTGCAGTAGGAGAGAAAAAATCATGCATCGACGGCGGAGAAGGATGAAGAATATGTTGCTCAAGCTAGTCAAAACGACTCCGAAGATGCTGGAACTCAAAATAAAAAGACGTATCCGCAGAGACATCATCGCGATATCTAAGGAAGCGGGAGACACAATCATGACAGTTAGTGAGACCTGTCACGGTAGTATGAATAGTTGTGAGATCAGAACGCAAGGAAGCCATAGAAGTAGTCTGTGTGGTGTGGATCTCACACAACTGCTGCACAAGACTATGAAAGTCAAAATCAGAAGATGGTAAGGGTGGAGGTAGCTGACTTGGTCCAGCCTCAACACAGTGAGGGTCATCATCAGAAGACGACTCGAAAGAAGATTAAAAAGCCATATAAGCATTGTCGTTTGAAAGGTCCTCTTGAAAGCGGTCTTTTATTTCATCGGAAGAGGGATCGCTCGGGTGAGAAGACTCAAAATTACCATATGATTCACCTTGCGGTACATGTCTACGGGTTAGCCATCGTCGCAACCTGCAAACATAGTAGAATCCCATGTTGTACAGAGTGCCTTCATCAACATCGTCGCAGCTGAACATGACTCACCGGCCGAATAGATGTCAGATCAATACCGGCATCCGCAAAGAAAGAAGTAAGCTGCATCACATAAGGGAAAACACATGATCTCTTCATCGTAGTGGCAATGTTATGACAGATAATGTGGGATAGATTAACCCTAGTCCCAGATGTAATCACCCAGATAAGAAATAGATCAACTAGAGTGACGTTGCTATGACTACTCTACCTTGGAAGTATGATGCGAGAGATAACATTGTGAATAATATGAGGCATGAATGAAAAAGTGGTGTTAGAAACTTTCTTAGGATAGGTTGGATGCACTATCAGTTTGGAGAAGTTATTAAGAACTTCCAACTTGTCAAAGCTTGAAAAATTTACGATTCCTTTGACGTCCAAGGCATAAGGACCACCCCGTAGGATTTCTTCTTTGCATTTTGTCAAACACTTGATATGAAAGTCACCAAATGAAGTAGTTTCAGCACGAACTTGACAATGGCACAGTAAAAAACGAAGAAAAAAATATAAGAAGACTCGGAAGACGTCCCGCAAGCATTCCAATGCCTATTTTCGCGAGAGAGAGATGGAACGCAAGTTGGGGCGAGAGAAGAAGGTGGAATGCGTTGGAGTGCAAATGAATCGCGTTTCACCTTGAGCATGGGTTATAAACTCTCCTCACCCCAGCTGGAGTGCATTTCAGCACCCCTTTTGCACAGCACTAGGGCTCGGCCTTGGTGAAACGCGTTTCACCAGGCTGAAACTAGTTTCACCCAATTTTCCTCATTTCTGGACTCTCAAATTATTTCTTCAATTATTCGATGAAAATTGGGTGTAGCACACATTTTGATAACGCTAGTATCACTTATGGTCATTGTTAATGATAATTGGGCTATTGAAACCTTCATGATCATAATTAATTTCTCAAGTTAAGCGAGAACAGTGCCAAATTTTTTCATAAGTCTGTTTCCATGAACATGCCTAATTCACGTCGGATTAAAACAAACTGATCCTTAGGCAGAGGTTTTGTGAATATATTGGCTAATTGATCTTTAGTGCTTATGTGTATGAGTTTGACATTGCTTTTTTTCACGTGATCTCGAAGAAAGTGATGTCGAATCTCAATGTGCTTTGTTTTTTAGTACAACACTGGATTTTTGGAGATATGAATTGCACTAGTGTTGTCACAAAAGATATCCGCACATTCAACATGAATTTGGTAATCGGATAGTTGTTGTTTCATGTATAAAACATGAGCGTAACAACTTCCGGTTGCCACGTATTCCTCTTCAGCAATGGAGAAGGCTACAAAGTTTTGTTTCTTGCTGAACCAAGAAATCAATGAACCACCTAAGAAGTGGCAAAAGCCAAAGGTACTTTTTCGATCAACTAGACTGCCTACATAGTCAGAATCCACAAAGCTACGAAGATCGAACAATGTACTCTTGTTATACCAAATTTCCATGTCTAGTGTCCCACTTATGTATCTAAATATTCTTTTTACGCATTTAAGGTGGGATTCCTTCGGATCAAATTGAAATCTAGCATGCAAACATACGCTAAACATGATGTCTGGTCGACTTGTTGTTAGATACAACAAACTACCAATCATCCCTCGATGCAGCTTTACGTTTACCGATTTTCCAGTCACACCATTATCCATTTTGATGGATGAACTGCAAGGCGTATCACTTGATTTCAAGTTTTCAAACTTGAATTTCTTTATCATGTCTCTTGAATACTTTGACTGACTTAAAAATATCCCATTTTTCATTTGTTTGATCTGTAAGCCAAGAAAGTAATTCAGGTCTCCCATCATACTCATCTCAAATTCATTTGTCATAATTGAAGAGAATTTTTCACGAAGTGATTTGTTCGAGGCACCGAAGATGATGTCGTCAACATAAATATGTACTAATAGCATATCCTCACCTTTGTTTTTAATAAACAAGATTGAATCTAAAGCTCATTTCTTAAAACCATGTTCTAAAAAGAAAGAACTTAATCTGTCATACCATGCTTTGGGTGTTTGCCTTAATCCAAATAAGGCTTTGTGAAGGCGATAAACTTGATTTGATTTTTGAGTATCCTCAAAGCCCGGCGGTTTCTTCACGTATACCTCTTCATTTGTGAAGTCGTTTAAAAATGCACTTTTAACGTCCATTTGGTATAGTGGGAAATCCTTATAACAAGCATAATCTAGTAACATTCGAATTGTTTCTAGTCTTGCTACAGGCGCAAATGCCTTTTCATAGTCTATTCCTTCCTCTTGGTTGTACCCTTGTGCAACCAATCTTGCCTTATTTCTAACGATCTCTCCTTGTTCATTTTTCTTATTCCTAAATACCCATTTTGTTCCAATGACTGTGTGGTGACTAGGTCTTGGAACAAGTTCCCACACTTTGTTTCTTACAAAGTGTCCTAATTCCTCTTGCATCGCTAAAATCCAAAACTCGTCATCTAAGGCTTCCTCAACCTTGGTTGGCTCTATCTGGGAGACAAATGCTACATGTCTTTGATCTCGACTAACAGATGCTCTAGTAGTTTACTCCTCTGGTTGGATCACCTATAATTTGATCTGTGGGATGATCTATGAGTAATCTAGAGTTTTTAGGAGATTCTATGGTGGATTCATTTCTATCTTCCTCACTTGTCTCTTGACTTTCATATTCTTTTAATGGAATGTGGTCCTCATCGTCATCAAGATCTATTTTCTCTAATTCCTTTTCTAATAGCGCTCTGGGGTCAGCTTCATTGAATTTTATATGGATTGATTCCTCAATTGTCTTCGATGATTTATTGAATACCATGTATGCCTTGCTACGAGAGGAATATCCTAGAAATGTGCCTACATCAGATTTTGTATCAAACTTATCTAAGTTGTCTTTATCATTTAAGATGTAGCATTTACATCGAAACACTCAAAAATGGCTTATGCTAGGTTTTCTATCTTTCCACATTTCATAAGGAGTTTTATTTAACTTCTTTCTAATCATAGTCCTATTCATCACATAGCATGCAGTGTTTATGGCTTCAACCCAAAAGTATTTTTCCACGTATTCACACAACATGGTCCTACACATTTCTTGAAGGGTTCGGTTCTTCCTTTCAACAACTCCATTTTGTTGTGGAGTTCTGGGAGATGAAAGATGATGGGTCTATCCTTGTTTGTTACAGAAGTCTTCAAGATTTTTATTAACAAACTCTCCACCCCTATCACTTATAATAATAGTGATCTTATACCCCTTCTCATTTTCAACATGAGAACAAGATTTTACAAACACATCAAACACCTCATGCTTATGAGCTAAAAAGTAAATCCACGTAAATCTAGTGAAGTCGTCCATATTCACAAAGCAATATGATTTTCCACCTAAACTAAGTGTACGTGGGGGTCCGAACAGATCCATATGAATAAGTTCTAATGCACTAGATATGGAGTTCTTGCTTTTGCTCTTAAAAGAGGATTTTGTGTGTTTGCCTAATTAACAAGGTTCACATACTTTATCCTTCAAATACACCCCTTTGGGAATGCCTCGAGTAAGATCAAATTTAGCAAGTCTAGAGATGTTTTCCATTCCTATATGAGCTAATCTTCTATGCCACAACCATGCATCATTATGATGAATTGCACTCAAACATGAAACATTTTGATTACCAATATCACAAAAATTAATAACATACACATTCTTATCTCTAGAAGTAGTAAAAACAATATTATCATCATCATGCTTTACAACACATCTTGTAGCTTCAAACAAAATGCCATACCCCTTGTCACACAATTGGCTAATGCTCAAGAGGTTATGCTTCAGGCCATCAACAAAAAGAACATCAGATATGGTTAAAGAGTTGTTACCTACTTTACCGACACCAGTGATCTTTCCTTTGTTGTTGTCTCCAAATGTGACAACTCCTCCATCTTTATGAGTAAGATTCATGAACTTTGATCTATCACCGGTCATATGCTTGAAGCACCCGCTATCCAGATACCATGATTCATGCTTGGAGCCATCCTACATCACACGAAAAATCTTTGATTTTGGTACCCAAAACCCTTTGGGTCCTTGAGAGTTAGCATCACTTAAGATGGATTTCTCTATCCAAGCTAATTTTCCCTTATGTTTGTGTTTGATAGGGCATCTTACTATAGTGTTTCCTTGCCTATTGCAATGATGGCAGATAAGCCTTTTGGCCAGTACATGGTCATAGGTTCTTTGTTTATGTCGTACACTATATCTTAGACCGGCTTTGTTGAATACACATCTCTGTGAACTCAACATCAAGTCAAACATCTTCTGTCCATTAGTGAACTTGGTTACTATAGATGTTAGATCTTCCACACTTTTTCTAAGGGTGTCTCTTTCCTCGCTAACCTTTTCAAGGTTCACCTCTAAAACATCATTACTCTCAAGATGCGACTCTATTTCTTCTAAGGTTGTGATCAAAGCCTTTTTCAGCTTTGTGTTCTTTCTAATTTCCTTGTCTAGTTGACTTTTTGCAAAACTAAAATCATTATCATCTACTAAATCATCAAAGTCATCAAAATTTTCAGGGTCAGAAAGTTTTACCTTGGTGTTTGCCATCAAACATAGTATTGCCTTCTCATCATCAGATTCTGACTCATGCTCACTGGATGATGTGTCATCCCATGTTGCCTTAAGAACCTTTTTGTCTTTTCTTCTTGTTTGGACACTCGCTTTCACATGCCCCTGCTTATTGCACCCGAAACATATTAACTCGTTTGCTTTTGCACCAAACTTTTTGTTCTTATAAAATTTTGAGCTTGGTCCACCTTTTCCTCTTTTTCTTATTATCTGACTCAGTCTTTTGGAGAGCATAGCTACTTCACCATCCGTGTCATTTTCTAAAGGCGTCTCTTCTATATTGTTTGTGTCGCATTTAGAGCTAGATTTTTCTTTGTTTTGCTCTCTTCCTTTTGCACAACTTTTTTCTTTTCCTTCAGCTTCATCTCATGTACCATCAGTGATCCACACAGTTCATTGAAAGTATATTCTCCAAGGTTCTTTGCCTCTTCTATGGCAGTGACCTTTGGATCCCATTCTTTAGGTAATCCTCATAGAAACTTCCCAACTGTTTTTGCTTGAGGGTAGGTTTCACCGAGATTTTTTATCTCTTTTATGATCTTGGTAAACCTTGTTATACCATCAGATATTTCTTCACCTTCTTTCACCTTGAAGGTTTCATATGCTTCTTCAAGGATGCGCAGCTTTGTTTCCTTGACTTGCTTGGTGCCTTCATGAGTAACCTCAAGTTTATCCCAAATTTCTTTGGTTGTTGTACTAGCACTTACTCGATTAAACTCATTTGTTGATAGACTGCAAAACAGTATATTAATGCCTTGGTCATTTAGTTTCTCCAGTTTCTTTTCATGAGGTGACCAATCATGCCTTGTTTTCATCACAATTTCACCATCCTTAATCTTTGTAGGTGGCTGGAACCCATGTATCACTATGTCCCACATTTCCACACCTTGCGCTCTAATGTAGAAACGCATCTGAGTTTTCCAGCAGAGATAGTTATCTCCTTCAAATAGTGGTGGTTGAGGGGATGATGATCTTTCCTTGAAGACGCCCCTAAAAATGTCACTTCCAGCCATAATCTCAAAAAAATTGTTAGATACTTTTGAGTGAGCAACCCGCTCTAATACCACTTGATGGACACCCAAGAGGGGGGTGAATTGGGTGTTGGCCTATTTTTCAGGATGGTTTCAAATATTTGAAATACGTGAACGTGCATTAACGTAGGAATATGAATAAAGCAATAAAACAGACAATGCACGACGATATATAGTGGTTCGGCTTCCCAATAAGCCTACCTCCACTACCTAGTCTCCCCCACTAGGATTTCCAAGACTCTTCACTAAACTGATCCTACTTCACGGGTGAGGATCAAATCGAATACAAACATCGATTCTCCGTAGGAGAATCTTCCCAACTAGCACACTTGCTACATTTCAGTAATACATCAATTTGTCAATAGGAAATTTTCTCAACAAGGGAACAAACTCCAAGAAAAAATAAAATGCAACTTTAATGATTTCCTGCAAGATTTCTCAGCCAATATAGTAAGAAAAGCATGCACAACATTAAATTAAGAAATCAAAATAATATTACCTCGAAACAAACTAGAAACGATATATGTAATAGAGTTCAAGATGATGAACAATTTTTGTTAAGAAAGAAATACCAGAAACTCAGTGCATCAGCATATATTTTCAAATCTTCAATGGAGGCTGCCTTTAGTTGCAGAGCAAAATCAGTTTTTGAATGATATTAAAAGTTCTTTATTCTAAAACAAGAGTTAATGATTGTTTTTATAGCAAAACATGTTTCATAACCCTAAACTTATTATGAATGGCTAGGATTAGAAGTTTAAATCATCTTGCATTAGTGAAATCAATGGCCCACATTGGTTACTTAAGTTCAAAACTCAAACATGAGGAAGAAGGGAGGCTGGAGTGCATTTCAGAAACCTGGAGTGTGTTTTAGGAAGCCTGAGAGAAAACAACACATTTCCACACACCAGCTGAAACATGTTTCAATTTGCTGGAACGCATTTTAGGGAACCCAAGACAAAAACACACTAAAATGGGTTTTGAGTAGCTGGAACGCATTTCACTTAATTGAAACGCATTTCACCAGACCCGAGAGTTATGCACACTCTTTGCCATGTACCTGAAATGTGTTTCTCCTTGCTGGAGTGCGTTTCAGCTTGTTCGACGCAAATGGGACTTTTTTTTGCTACAGGAGTGCGTTCCACAGAGTGGGAATGCATTCCACAGGTTATTGGGAATCATGTACATATCTGAAATATCGCTTAAGTTCTATGAGCGGTAAAATGATAGAAACCAAGTTAAACCACGGTTAAATCTTTAAATAAGATTGAATGGTTAATAACCATTGAGAAACAAAATTCGATTCGGTTAAACATACGACAAAGAGAAGTGGCTGATCAATCACTGAAAGACACTTACATCCTAAGAAGATCTAAAGCAGCTACAGCATTTTGAATCGTTCCATTCCTGTGTTTTGATCTTTGGTTGACTTTAGTTGAGCTTTATCTTGACTTCAGTTGACTTGCTTTACTTACACGTTAGAGTTCCTTGGTGGTTGTACTTCAGGTCTTGCTTTTGGAACTTCTATGAGATGAGTGTATTGTTTATGTTTCTAACTTTAAAACTTATAACATATTAATCTGAAACATGCTCAACACATATGTTAGATAACATAAAATATCGTTTGAAATCATCAAAAGTGCAAAGGGTGAAGGTCATTAAGCCAACAGAGACCATATGGAGCAGGATTACTAGGTGCTTGAGGAGGAGGATTGGCACTTGGGCCATCTCTCCAACTAAATTTTTTGTGATTTCTACAATTATAACTGTTGGCATTTTGAACAGATGGAGTTAAAGGCCTTTGATAAGCGTTCATGGCATTTGCTTATTCATGTAACACTTCTTTAAAAGCAGGGATTGCAAGGCAATCCTTAGTAGTATGTTCATGAGCGTCACGAATCCCACAAACCTCTTATGGAAGAGTATTAGCCTTAGCAGTGTCCTTCCTAAGTTCTATGGCTTCAACTTTTCTAGTCAGATTGACTAGTTTGACATTTATATCATCATCCTCCTTAAGAAGATAAATTCTGCCTTTGGCATTGGGCTTATTTTTATCATTTTTATTAGTTTTTTTAGTTTTTTCCCAAGATTGGACATTTTCTGCTAACTGATCAAAATACTCCCAAGCCTCCTCCGGGTCTTTATTGAGAAATTCCCCATTACTCATCATTTCCACAAATTGGCGTGTTTGAGATGTCAAACCATCATAGAAGAAGCTTATAGTACACCATATTTCGTAGCCAGGATGAGGACAACTTAATAACAGCTCTTTAAAGCGCTCCCAACATCGAAAAAATGTCTCATTTAGTACAAATGTTCCTATTGAAGATAGAAGGAAAATCAGTGAATTTCTACAAGTCCCAGTTGTTGACTGCCACGAGAAGTATTGGGTATGCCATCTATAATTGCAAGGAATAAAATCCGATCCTTTGAATCAATCATAGACATAAGCTGGAAGAAATTAAATGGATGGAAAAAGGGATTATTCTCCATTGGTGGTAAAGAGGTTCTCCTCAATTCTATAATCCAAGCAATACCCACATATGTTATGAGTTGTTTCAAACTCCCTAATAGCATATGGCACAAACTGGAGCAAATTATGGACAAATTTTGGTGGGGTGATTCCGAAAAGGAACAGAAGATCCATTGCAAAAAATGGAGTTTCTTGTGTCAACCAAAAGTAGTGGAGGTTTGGGTTTCAAAAATATGAAGATCTTCAACCAAGCCTTGGATGCCAAGCAAGGGTGGAGGTTGCTCACAATGCAGAGATCATTCGTGGAGAAGATATTGAAAGCTAAATATTACCCAAACTCTTCTTTCCTATAAGCAAAGTACGGAGCTCGGCCGTCCTATATATGGAGGAGTATCTTTTGGGGGGGGGCGATCTACTAAGGAAGGGAGTTCGATGGGGTATAGGTGATGGAGAAAAAGTAAGAATCTTACATGACCCATGGATTCTTATATAATCTACATTTAGACCCATCTCATATTTGCAACAGTTACATGAATGCACAGTATCTACACTGATGGATGCTAACCAGAATTGGGATATAAACAAGATCCAAACCCATTTCAGCCCTGAAGATGTCTCAACTATCCTAGCCATCCCCATAAGCCACAGGTAGCTGAAAAATGGCATAGCATGGCACTATGATAAGCACGGGCAGTACTCAGCCAAGAGCGGATATCAACTGGGAATAACAGTACCAGTCCATGCTCGTCCTCAAACCCAACAGCAATATCAAAGTGGTGGAAAGGTATGTGGTCCTTCCAACTTCCTCCCAAGATTAAGTTATTTTATTGGAAGGTTATACATCATTATTGTCTTCCATCTGGGGAGAACTTAGCCAAGCATCATATAACTAGTATTGGAAGATGTTACACAATTACACATTTGGGAAAGGTGCATACACTTTGGATCATGTTCTATTCTCATGTGAGGTAACAAAAATGACATGGTACGATGATTTTTCATGCAAACATGGCCTCTCAAAAATCAGCACAGGCAATCTACCTCCCTTTTTTTTTCAACAGGGGAAACATCTTATTGTGAAGAATGAGACAAGGCTATAGTTATGATGTGGGCTTTGTGGACTAACCTGAATCAAATCCTGCATGGCGAGAAGGGTAAAACGAGAGCTGATATGGCCATATGGGCCGACCCGTATTTGCAATCATATAAAGAAGCTCAAGCTAATGGTCAGTCGGATAGTAGCAACAATAATCCTCGCATAGATACAAAGTCCCAAAGCTGGAATCCACCACCACCAGGCACATATAAACTTAATGTTGATGTAGCAGTATGTGAAGCACAATGTGCAATAAGCTTAGGGGCTATTATCCGAAATGATAAAGGAGAGGTATGGTTTGTTGGAAACGTGGTGAGCACACAAACTCTAAACAAGAAAAAAATATTGAAGAAGGATGAGGACTTGAGCTTGCACTTGAACTTGTGCACTTTGCTTGATTTGAAAATGAGAAATACATGAGGTATTTATAGGACCCTACCTAGGCAAATACAATAAATGCATACATGAACCACTAAGTTCATGGATCACACTATCCTAGTTACATGCATGTATTCATTAACTTCTAGATATATTCATGAACCTATTAAATATGTTCACATTAAGATACATTCACCATAAAGTTTCCAAATGAATTCTTCAGTTTTGGAATTTGAACGGATGCCAACATTCGCCCCCTCAAATCAAAACTGCTTCATGCCTAGCATGTCTCTTAGCTTCATGAAAATTTCACCTGATAATGGTTTAGTGAATATATCTGCTACTTGTTCAGTAGTGTGACAATATTGGAGCTCTACAGTCTTCTGCTTCACATGATTAAGAAGAAAATGAAATCGAGTATCAATGTGCTTGCTCCTTTCATGATGGACTGGATTCTTTGGAAGCTGGATAGCTGACATGTTGTCCACAAATATCACAGTTGGCTCCTCCTGTGGATGATCCTGCTCCTTCAAAATATTTTGTACCCATATTGCTTCACAAACAGTAGATGAAGCTGTTATATACTCTGTTTCACAAGAAGATATAGCCACTATTTTTTGTTTCTTGGTGGTCCAAGAAAATGCAGTTGTGCCAAGATAGAAGACATAGCCAGTGGTGTTTTTTCTCTCATCTTGGTCCCCTCCCCAATCACTATCTGAATAGCCTACTAATTTTGCATTTTCACCATAATTATAAAATAGACCAAGATTAAGTGAGCCTTTGATATACCTTAGTATTCTCTCTTGCAGCTAGCCAATGTGACTCCTTTGGTGTCTCCATGTAACGACTCACAAGTCCAACGCCATACATAATATCGGGCCTTGTGATTGTCAAGTACCTCAGGCTTCCAACCAGACTCTTGAAAAAAGTTGAGTCCACAAATCCTCCATTTCCTTCTCTTGATAGTTTCATACTTGTAACAACTTGAGTGTTCACAGTGTTGCAATTACTCATCTTGAATTTCTCCAAAATTTCCTTCATGTACTTTGTTTGAGATATAAATATCCCATCTTGTTGTTGCTTCACTTCAATCCCAAGGAAATAGGTCATCAGTCCGTTGTTTGTCATCTTAAACTCTTTAAACATTGACAGCTTGAATTCCATAAGCATTTCACTGCTAGTTCCTGTGTACAACAGGTCATCAACATATAGGCAAATAATCAAAAACTCACCTTGATGATTTTTCTTCATGTAGACTGCATGCTCATATGGACATTTGGTGAAACCATTATGTTGAAGATGGCTATCAATGCGTGCATTCCAAGCTCTTGGCGCTTGCTTTAAACCATATAATGCCTTTTTCAGGCGATATACCTTGTTTTCTTCTTCGTCAAATTCAAAACCTTCTGGCTGGTGAATATACACTTATTCTTCGAGAATGCCATTGAGAAAGGCTGATTTGACATCAAGCTGATATATCTTCAAATTATGATGAGCGGCAAGTGCAATCAATAATTTTACCGTGTCAAGTCTTGCAAACTGGTGCAAAAACCTCTTCGTAGTCGATACCGTACTTCTGCTTGTAGCCTTTAACAACTAGTCTCGCTTTGTAACGAGAAACTTCACCCTCAGCAGTACGTTTGATTTTGTACACCCACTTGACGCCAATAGCCTTTTGATTTGTTGGAAGTGTTGTCATCTCCCAAGTGTCATTCTTCTTAATAGCATGAATCTCCTCCTCCATTGCCGATCGCCAACATTCTTCTTCTATAGCTTCTTGGAAGGTCAGTGGCTCGTGATCAGCATATAAACAGAAGAGGTTGGTCTCTTCGTCTTCTTCTCTTTGATTATAAATCTCCGTGAGACTTCTCATTTTGATGGGACTTTGGTGTATGGGAGATCTGTTTCTACTACTTTCTGCTGAAGATGGTGAGTTTCTTCTCGAAGAAGGTGTGTCATGTTGAGGAGATGGTGGTATACCTGGTGGAACTTGTGCTGGGGGTTCTTCAAGTTCTTCAAACACTTGCTGCTCTTTGGCCTTCTCATCATCATTCCAGCTCCATGTTTTATCTTCATCAAAGATAACATCTCTACTAACCACTAATTTCTTTGTTAGTGGATTATAGAGCTTGTATGCTTTCGATTCTTCACTATAGCCGAGAAAGATGCATTTCTCACCACGATCATCCAGCTTCTTTCTGTTGGGCTTGGGAACTTCAGAATATGCAACACACCCAAAGATTCTTAGGTGTGCAACAGTTGGTTTGTAGCCGCTCCACGCCTCTTGAGGTGTCATGTGCTTTACACTTTTGGTAGGACATCGGTTCAGCACATATGAAGAGCACGCCACAGCTTCCGCCCAGAATTTCTTTGGCAATCCTTTATCCTTGAGCATAGTTCTTGTCATGTTAAGAATCATGCGATTATTTCTTTCAGCGATCCCATTTTGCTGTGGGGTGTAAGCCGCAGTATATTGATGTTTTATGCCTTCTTCCCTGCAATACTCATCAAATATTTTTGAGGTGTATTCTCCACCTCGATCAGAGCGGAGAGTTACAATTTTGTGACCACTTTCTTTTTCTACGTGGGGTTTATAGTTTTTGAATACAACAAAAGCAGCTGACTTTTCTTTAAGAAAATAAACCCATAATTTTCTGTTGAAGTCGTCAATGAAAGTAATAAAGTATTTATTACCTCCTAGCGACTCATGTTCAATAGGTCCACATATGTCAGTGTGGATCAGTTGAAGTAGTGTCGTTGCTCTCCATGATTTGCCGCTGGGAAAAGGAAGCCGTGCTTGTTTGCCAAGTATACAAACATCACAAGTGTTACTTGGCGGCTCGATCATTGGTAACCCATGCACCATGCTTGATGAAGATAGTAGTTTTAGCCCGCTAAAGTGGAGATGCCCAAGGCGATGATGCCACTTCCATGACTCACTTTCTTTGACTCCATAGAAGCATTTCTCTGATTTTGTGCTAAGATGAAGTGGGAACATTCGATTTTGGGTCATCGGAACATGTGCGATGATTCTTCCACTTGTATCTCTCAAAATGAGAGAGTTGTCTCTCATTTGTATGTTATATCTTTTTTCTACAAGCTGCCCAATGCTAAGAATATTGCTTTTCATATTAGGTAAATAATACACATCAGAGATATACCCATTCTTACCATCCTTCTGATAGATTTTTACTTTCCCTTTGCCTTCAATTGATAGTTTGGAGGAATCTCCCAAGTTCACTTTTCCGTGGACTTCTTCCGTGAGTTCTACAAACAATTCTTTCTCTCCACACATATGATTGCTTGCCCCAGAATCAAGATACCAATTTTTATATGAAGTATGTGAATCATCATTTGCAAGAAGTAGGATAGATTCATTACCTACATCATGTGATGTTTATGCAACATTGGCTTGTTCATCAATTTTTAACCAACAGTCGGAGGCGTAGTGTCCAAATTTATTGCAGTTAAAACATTGGACATTCCTATTGGCTCCATGTCCATAGGATCTTCCTATACCTCGGTTACCTCCTCGTCCTCTGAAGCTTTGATTCTTGTGCTGACTTTGGCTTGATTGTTGAGTTGTACCTCGCCCTCAGCCTCTGCCTCGACCACGGTTGGAGGTAGATTTTCTTTGATCATTTAGAGTCAGTTTTGACTCTAATGCTTGTTCCAATACAACTGGATTAGATTTCTTCTGCATCATTTGCTCATGTACTTGTAGTGAACCCTATAAGTCCTCAATTGTAAGTATCTCCAAGTCCTTAGACTCTTCGATAGCTACAACTACATGCTCAAATTTAGAGGAAAGGGATCGGAGTACCTTCTCGACGACACCGATGTCATCTAACTTCTCACCATTTCTCTTCAAGCCATTCACGATTATTAGCAACCGTGAAAAATAATCGGACACTGATTCACCATCCTTCATGTGGAGAGTTTCAAACTCGCCTCGCAGTGCTTGAAGACGAACCTGCTTCACACGATTATCTCCTTTGAAGATGGAAACAAGAATATCCCATGCTTTTTTGCTTGTTGTTGCTTCAGCAACCTTTTCGAAGGTAGCTTCGTCCAACCCTTGATAGAGTATAAACAAAGCTTTTTTATCCTTCTTCCTTTGCTCCCTAATAGCCTTCTTCTCATCTGCTGTACATGCAGCCTCTTGCTCGCCAGTGGGTTCCACAAAACCATCGTTAATGGTTTCCCAAAGATCTTGAGATCCAAACAAGGCTTTCATTTGGATACACCATGAACCATAGTTATCCTTTGATAACTTAGGAACTTGCTGCTGGACAGAATTCATCCTAGCTCTTACCACTTTGTTGGAAACGTAGTGAGCACACAAACTCTAAACAAGAAAAAAATATTTAAGAAGGATGAGGACTTGAGCTTGCACTTGAACTTGTGCACTTTGCTTGATTTGAAAATGAGAAATACATGAGGTATTTATAGGACCCTACCTAGGCAAATACAATAAATGCATACGTGAATCTTCACATACATGAACCACTAAGTTCATGGATCACACTATCCTAGGTACATTCATGTATTCATTAACTTCTAGATATATTCATGAACCTATTAAATATGTTCACATTAAGATACATTCACTATGAAGTTTCCAAATGAATTCTTCAGTTTTGGAATTTGAATGGATGCCAACATGTTGGGTAGCAGCTAGGAAACTCATGATATGGGTTTTAGTGGATGAAGAAAAAAGTTTAGCAATCATGGAAGGAATTACATTGTCTCAGGAAAAGAGATTTTTCCCTCTCTGGGTAGAATCAGATTCAACAACAACAATCAGACTCCTCAATGATAAATACACATCCCGGCCTGAGATTGGCACGATCATTCAAGACATATGAACTAGCTCGTAGCTCGGATTTGCCCACCTCCCCAGAACTTGTAATGGTGCAGCTCATAGAATTGCAAGATATGACCTTTCGATGTAGTCCATAAGGACAGAATCCTTTCTTTTTCCTAATCAAGCTTCTTTTCCTTTGAAAAAAAAAAGGTCCTGTGACACCCCGATTTTTCAAAACTTAATTTTCAAGTAAAATAATGAATATTTTGATTTTATATAAAAATATCACTGAAAATTGAGATGTTACACGTATCCGTCTATCTTAACCCATAACCATTATATAGATAATAAAATTTACAAAACTATGAATTTATATTCTTCCAACCAACTTACTGGTTAAGATAAACGAATACCTTTAATTCTTCATACGATCTTCATCTTCATACGAGGTACTTACCCTTGTCCATTCATTATGGACACAAAATTTAAATATATTCATCAAATAGAATTAATGAATTTTATTCCAAGGCATTCACACGTGAAATAAATCACAGGGTCTTTACTAACCGTAATAATATTCATTGAATTTCGATTATCAATACAATTCGTTCAAATAATAAACCTTTAAAAATTAAATAAAAATATTCAGTCCTATCACCATAATATTAATTAATTAACCCACCCCTACTACTCTGAACTATGTCACGAACTCGCGATTTTATTCTCCTAAGCACCTGCATATGAAAAATAGGGGTGAGCTTGAAAGCCCAGTGGGTCATCTAAACAATTCATAATATTTTATTATGGTACATACACAAGAACATTACAAACAAGTTTCACACATTAATCGTTGCAACATTAGATTGTTTGAGTCGAGAATTTCATCACGTTCTAAATCACGTACCATTAGGAAATCAAACTCAGGGTGGCACAGCCCAAAAATTAGAACTCGTTGGCGATATTCATCATGAATAACTGTCTCATAATAAACATTGGCGATATTCCTTAGAATAACTGCCCCATATGTGTGATTCTTATCTTAATCGTATTCTTTAGTGATGTCACACCATACGTACGGTATAAATACGATATTAAGTGCATTCATCAAACATATTCAAACTCTATTACACATGGTATCATGTCACAAAGTCAATTATAATAATATTCACGCATGAATTTTACTATGCCAATATTCCAAGTCATACATTTCATTATCAGGCATTATAATTTATAAATGAATTCAACTACTACATGAATTTCATGCATCCAATTATCATTTGATCAGAATAAAAATCATGTTGACACACATATCATCATGGTTAAACAATCACAACATTATGTATATAAAATCATGTACAATAGGCATGCATAAGCAATCTAATAATACTATAGACCTAATTAATTTAACGTTCCTATCTATATATCAAAATAAAATATTATGAAAGCCTAGAATCATCCCCACCTGAATCGCTAAATTCCAAATCACTTAAATTCCTCGTCACGCGTAGTACTCAACCTGTACACGTATATTACGTTTGTTAATATAATTACTCATAAGAACGATTATGAGTGTAGAGATATATACATATATATAGTGGTGGGATGTTTAAACTAAGTATATGTATAAAATAACATATGATAGTGCCTTGTGATATGATATAATGATGTGTATGGTATAACATGATATAATACAATATGTGGTATATATAAGGTGTGGTGGTTTTGAAAATGTGTGATATATATAATATAATATATAATAGATGATAACATGATATAATACAATATAAGGTGTAGTGGTTTTGAAAAGTGTGATATATAATATAATATATAATATGTGTGTGCTGTTGGAGGTTTAAAAAAAAAATTGAAATAGTGAAATAAAGAAGAAGGGGTGTGCTGTTGGATGTTTTAAAAAAAAATAAAACCGAAATGGATTAGGGAAATAAAGAAGAAGGGGCATTGATGGTGGTGGTCACATTATACATATAATATAACTTAACTAATAAAATTCCACCTGATATAATATGATGATCTAGATAGTAAAAACGTAAAATATGATATACCATAATCTAATATATTATATGTTGTATTGTATGTATGATATATATATATATATATATATATATATATATATATATATATTATATAACATTTCGGTTCCTTAAAAAAAATAATAAACTTGAGTTGCAATGTTTAAAAAAAATAATAATAACACTTGGTTAAAAAAAAAACAAAACAGGGGAGGGAGAGAGAAAAAGAAAGAGAGTGGCGAGATGCAGAGAGCAGAGGGAGATGGCGGAGCTCAAAGCGACGTTACTGGCGATGGTGGTGGCGCCGGTGGCTGTGGAAGTGGAGGCGGAACCGCAGTAGTGGAAGTTCAGATGAAGCAGAGTGAGAGGGGTTTGGGTTTCCGACGACGGAAGCAGAGAGAAGCGAGAGGGGTTTTGCGCGATTCGCGCAGTTGAGTTTCTAGAGAGAGGTTCAGAGTGAGAGAACGAGAGCGAGAGATCGAGAGAAAGAGATCGGAGTGTGGCGAGGGCAGTGGAATGGCGGAATGGCAGAGAAGAGAATGGCGGGGGTTGCAGCGGTAAGATGAGAAGAGAAGAGAAGAAAGAGAGCGGCGGCGGCGAGATCAGTGGTGGAGATGAGAAGAGAGGGCGGCGGCGACGAGATCCGTGGCGGAGAAGAGAAGAGAGAGCGGCGGCGGCAAGATCCATGGCGAGATGGGGTTTCAGGTTTTGAGCAGAGGGTTGAGAGAGAAACCTGGTGAGAGCGAGAGAGCAGAGGCGGTGATGAGTTGCAACGGCGATGAGTCGCAGCGGTGATGCGCGGCGATGATAAGTGGCGGTGTGCGCTGACAGAAAAAGGAAGAGAGAGGGTTTTGAGAGGAAGATGAGGCTTGTGTGTTGGTTTCGAAAGAGCGAGGCTTGTGCGATTGGGTTTAGAGAGAGCGAGACGCGATTTCAGCCAAGATGTCGGCGAGATTTTCGTCGAGATTCCAGGCAAGATGTCGGCGAGATTTCCGGCGTGATTTCAGGATTATGTTTGAAATCTTTTTTTTTTTTTTTTGCAAGGGGTTACATTCTTCTTGTCTTAAAAGAAATTTCGTCCCGAAATTAAATTATAAGCTTACTTACTTGCCGACGTTCAACTTTTTCCACTGTTGACCAGTTGTATCTCGAAACCTAGAGTGTTCTTTGGAATAAGTCGGCGTATTTGGCCTTCATTTCACTTTCAGGTTCCCAAGTGGCTTCGTTAACTCCATGATGCTTCCACAATACTTTAACTAATGGAATGTCTTTGTTCGTCAAGCTATGAACTTTCCAATCTAGGATCTGTAAGGGTCCTTCTTCATAGGTGGCATCAGCTTGTACTTTTACGTCTTTCCAATCGATGGTGTGGGAAGGGTCTGGTTCATATTTTCGCAACATCGATACATGGAATACGTTGTGAATGGCTGATAAACTAGTTGGTAATTCTAGTTTGTAAGCATTGTCACCAATTCGATCACTGATCTTGAACGGACCGATGAATCGCGGCGATAACTTCCTTTTCTTACCAAACCTCATGATGCCTTTTTGAGGGCTTATTCTCAGAAATACCTTATCACCTTTTTGGAACTCTAGAGGTCGGCGCCTCTTATCTGCGTAGCTCTTCTGCCTACTCTGTGTAGTAACTAGCCTTTTCTGGATCAACTTCACTTTTTCGTTCATTTCCATTATCATATCAGGTCTTGTAAGTACCTT
The DNA here is from genome assembly GCA_035771175.1 of Paratinospora sagittata. Lineage (NCBI taxonomy): Eukaryota > Viridiplantae > Streptophyta > Magnoliopsida > Ranunculales > Menispermaceae > Paratinospora > Paratinospora sagittata. The sequence goes on from CM069589.1 coordinate 37,837,941, forward strand.
ATCTTCCCAATCGGCCCAACACAGTGGTGACCTACATGGTCGTCCATATAGAGCTTCATATGGAGCCATTTGTATGCTTGCCTGGTAACTATTGTTATAAGCAAACTCTGCTAGGTGTAAGTATTTACTCCAATTTCTCTTGAAATCTAGTACACAAGCTCTCAACATGTCTTCTAAGATCTGAATAACCCTTTCGGATTGACCATCTGTCTGAGGATGATAGGCGGTGCTCATGGTTAATTTGGTTCCCAATTCCCGCTGTAAGCTCTGCTAGAACTGATATGTGAATAACGAATCTCTATCTGACACTATCGATTTGGGTACTCCGTGTAGCTTCACAATCTCTTTAACATACAATTCACCCAGTTTACTAATCGGATCTGTGGATTTAATAAGTAAGAAGTGCGCCACTTTAGTAAGTCGATCCACAATTACCCAAACTTTATCCTCACCTTTCTGATTTCTAGGAAGAGCTTCGACGAGATCCATTGCTATGTTATCCCATTTCCATTCAGGGATTTCTAAAGGTTGTAACAATCCAGACGGTCTTTTATGTTCGGCTTTAACTTGCTGACATGTAAGGCATTTAGACACATATTTGGCCACATCTCTTTTCATACCTTTCCACCAGTAGTTTTTCTTCAAATTTTGGTACATCTTATCTCCACCAGGATGTAACGTGTATTTAGTCTGATGTGCCTCATCAAATAAGATCTTTTTAATTTCTTCAATTCTGGGTACACAAATTCGATCTCTGAACCTTAATAACCCTTCTGAATCGATCTTGAAATTTGCATTTCCATTATTGGCTCTTGCATCTGCCACCCATTTTATCAGTTTTCTATCTTGAGCTTGACCTTCCTTAATTTGATGTAGTAGGTCTGGCTTGCAGCTCATATTATATAAGAAAATCTGATTTTCACCTTTTTGGACGCCCAAATTATAATCTTCAATCAATTGGTACATCTGGGCTTTTTTTGCATCGTTCATATAGGATTTTCGACTTAAAGCATCGGCAACTACGTTGGCTTTCCCAGGGTGATAATGCAGCTGAAAATCATAATCATTCAGCAATTCCATCCATCTCCTTTGCCTCAAATTTAACTCATTTTGCGTATAGATGTACTTCAAACTCTTATGATCAGAGTATAGATCAAATTTCTCTCCACAATACCAACCAATTCTAAATCATGAGTCGGGTAATTCTGTTCATGAGTCTTCAGTTGCCTAGAAGCATAAGCAACCATTTTACCTTCCTGCATCAGAACAGCGCCAAGGCCATTCTTAGAAGCATCGGTATAAATAACATAACAGACTCCGCTTGCAGGAGTGATCAATATTGGGGTTGTGGTTAATCGTCTCTTCATCTCCTGAAAGGACTTCTCACATTTCTCATCGCAACTAAATTTGACATCCTTCCTTGTTAGCTTTTTCATAGGCTCAGCTAGTCTCGAAAAATTTAGAATAAATCTTCTATAGTAACCAGCTAGTCCCAAAAAGCTTCTAATTTCTGTCACTGACTTTGGCTTTTCCCAGTTCATTACTGCTTCAACTTTTGTTGGATCTACCGATATCCCTTCTGATGATACTACATGGACCAAAAATTTGACTGACTTTATCCAAAATTCACATTTTTCAAATTTGGCATACAATTCATTTTGCCTCAATGTTTCCAAAACTACCATAAGGTGTTCCTGATGTTCCTCATTGGTCTTCGAATAAACCAAAATATCATCAACAAATACCACTATAAATTTGTCTAGGTGAGGCCGAAACATCCTATTCATTAGATCCATAAATGTTGCTGGTGCATTAGTGAGTCCAAATGGCATGACTCTGAATTCAAAGTGTCCATACGTAGTCCTGAATGCTGTCTTCGGTATGTCTGACTCTTTTATTCTAAGTTGGTGATAACCGGACCTTAGGTCGATCTTGGAAAAATAAGTTGCTCCCTTCAGTTGATCGAACAAATCATCTATTCTGGGAAGGGGGTACTTAATCTTGACTGTAACTTGATTTAATTTTCTGTAGTCAATACACAGTCTCATCGACCCATCTTTCTTTTTGACAAACAATATTGGTGCTCCCTAGGGTGATTCGCTCGACTGGATAAATTCCTTCGCACTAAGATCATCAAGCTAAGTCTTTAGTTCTATTAATTCGCCAGGGGCCATTTTGTAGGGTGACATGGCTATGGGGTCTGTTCCAAGGTACAGTTCTATCTTGAACTCTACTTCCCGCTTAGGAGGTAATCCTGGTAATTCTTCGGAAAACACTTCAGGGAAGTCTCTAACCACCAAGTACTCTTCTAAGTTCCTCAAGGACTTTAGAGACTCGGCTTCTGTTAGGGTTTTGAATTCCTCTTTTTGATTCACAGACTCGAGAAGTGTGGACATGATATTCCTCGGGATTTTGTTTCTATCCCCATAGATTTTCAACAGCTATCCCGAAGGTAACCGCAAAGTAATCTTCTTTCGAAGGCAATCGATCTGAGCTTGGTACTCAGATAACCAATCCATACCCAAGATTACATCATAATCATTAATGGGTAAGAGTATTAATTCAGCTGAAATCAGCTTATCATTAATTATAAGGTCACAACTACATTTTTCAGTTGTTGGGACGTTTACTCCTACTGGTGTTGAAATCTTCATAACGACAGAAAAAAGTACACTGGAAAGTTGTAGTTTTCTGGCTAAGTTTTCAGAAATAAAAGACCTTGATGCTCCAGAATCAAACAAGATTTTAACTGTAACATGAAATAAAATGAAAGTACCTTCTACCACTTCGTTTGCACCAACTTCTTGTTCAGGATTTCCTTCTGTCATTGCAAAGACTCTGCCTTGATTTTGATTTTGAATTTGATTTTGATTGTAGTTTGGACGATTGGCTTGATTTCTTCCTTAGACATTGTTGTTGTTCTGCCAATTGCTCGGATGAAAATTTTGTCGAACTCCTTGCATAGTGCAGTTTCATGCCAAATGACCCGGTCGGTTGCATTTTAAGCAAAGTCTCGTATCTACTACTTGATTTTTATTTTGTTGGGGTGCACGAATATTATTTTGCTGCATCTGTTGTCCACCATTATGCCTAGACCCTCCTGATCCGTTGTTGTGATTCTGTCCCCTGTTCGACTGGTTCCCATTGTTGAACTTGTTTCTGTTCCAATTATTACTATTGCCACCGAAGTTATTCAGATTCTGCCTCTTGTTGTGATTACCCCTGTAATCAAAATTCTGTCCTTGAGGCCTTTTGTTCCTGTTCCATATTGTTTCTTGTAGGTTTAGTTCTCTTTCGACCAACAAAGCTCGTTCAACCACCTCTTTATAAGTCTCCAGATTCATCGGAACAACCACCTTTCTAATCTCCATTTTGAGACCTTCTGCAAATCTACTAGCTTTCATTTGTTCATTGACAACCAGTTCACGAGCAAATCTGGAAAGTTTGATAAACTTAGCCTCATATTCTGCCACTGTTATGTTCCTCTGTATCAGCCTCACAAATTTAGATTGTAGTTCTTTTCTGTTCGCCTTGGGGAAGAATTTATCATAAAAGATTTCTTCAAAAGTCGCCCAGGTCATAGTGTTCACGTCCACTGTAGGGCTTTCTTTAACCATTCTCCACCAATGTTTGGCCTCACCTATGAATTGGTGAGTCGCAATTGCCACCATTCTTGGACCAGTCACTCCAAGAACTTCCAAGTGTTCCTGAACCTCCTGGAACCACTTGTCCGCTTCCCTTGAATCTGGTTTTCCTTCAAATTTTGAAGGATGCATACGTTGGAAGTCTTTCAATTGATCTGCCCATTCCTTTTTTTCAAGTCTCCTGATGTTTCGAGCTCCTGGTTCATTCTACATCACAATTGTTGGATTCAGTTGAGGTTGAGGCATCTGTCTAGTCACCTGTTCCAGGCGCGAGACGCGATTTCAGCCAAGATTCCATGCGAGATGTCGGCGAGATTCTAGGCGAGATGTCGGCAAGATGTCGGCGAGATTTCAGAATTATGTTTGAAATCTTTTTTTTTTTTTTCAAGGGTTACAGGTCTGCTCTAATAACTTTTAAACATTTTATTCTTCCATATATACCCTCCATTTTAATATTATTAATAAAAGTAAAAAAAAAGACAATTTTCTTATCTACAATACATTAAACTTTTCAGGGATAAACCTTTTTGCAACCCTAAAATATTCTTGAAAAGCTTATCTTAAGTTTTTTTATTAAAAGAATTACTTCTACCCCAGCTTTTTTTTTTCTTTTCTTTTTTTGAGTTAATCATGAAAACAAATCTTTGAAATAAGATTTTAACAAATTTTGTTAATAAATTTTTTATTTTATTTTAAAAAAAAACTAGATCACAAAAAGGACTTTACTCAACATATCTCCACTTTCTCCGTCTCTTAGTCAATTCACACCTATCTATTTATTCATAAAAAATTAAATTTGAATACAAATAATAAAGGCCAAAATGTTCAAATTACAAATTCAAATCGCATTCCATGGTAGGACTGTAAGTCAAGCTGGGTCGGGTTTAAACCGAAAAAGGGCCCGACCCGACATTGTCGAGTGAAGGTTACCTTCACCCAATTCTGACGTGACACAAAAACCTATATTGTATCATACCCAATCGACCTATTGACCGAGTGCGCTGGGGTTGGACCAATCCCAAAAAGAAAATAATACTAAACAAAATAACAACACCTTAAAAATCTTTAAAAAAAATTGTAAATAAAAAAAGTCATTGAGAATCATATGAAAAACTTAATAGAAAAAATAGATAATTCAAAAAATATTATAAAAATCAAATAAAGATAAAAATTCAAAAGAAAAAAGAGAAAAAAAAAAAGAAAGTAAAAAACACCTAAAAGCAAAGAAAAATGTAAAACAACAAAAACATAAACCAAAAAATATATATATATATAGTTGTATATTATGTATATATATGTTAAATAAATATTTGTTGGGTGGGTTGGGTTATGATCGAGTTTAAATTTTGAAACCCGACCTATTAGGTCATTGTCGTTGTGACCTGAGAAAATGGTGAAAACCTAACCAAACCTTACTTTTTTTGGTTGGGTCGGTCAGGTTGAGCTGGTCAACGGATTGAGCTTACAACCCTAGAATCACCCTACAAAGAAAGAAAGATTGATGGGAAATGATGTTGATCCGAGTTTCACTAGTTCATACACACAATGATGTTATGCACTGAAAGACTCATTTTAGCTCTTGTGATCTCGTAAATTTGATCCATGTATACATGACAATCATTTCTTCATTAATTCTTCTTAACATCCGCTTCTTGGTATTACCAAATCAAGTGAGGGTGCCCTCGCGTAATTTGCGGCTGAAATTGACTTGAAAATCTATAACTTTGATTTCTCCTGTTAATGTCAAGTCAATCCCTATATATATATTTGCTTAATTTTCAGTATTGAAACATCTTGCATTTACGTGTATCTTTGACCATTTCAATATATACATTGGATTTGTGAAGGTCGGACTTGATTATACGACGGCCATGTAACATGTGATTTAAAAATAGTTTTCAAAAAATTGGATTATAAAATCACTTTTAGTTGATTTAAAGTTTTTAAAAATATGTTTGACATCATATTTTCAAATTGTTTTCAAAATTTAAAAATATGAAAAACTTGTTTAGTTTTGTTGGACGTTTCATACCAATTAAGTAAAAAAGTTTATGTGGATTCCGTTATTACAAAAGAAAAACTCAAAAAATAACTTTTATATATATTTTCTAAAAATAAACATTTTTCTTAATTTTTTTTTTTTCTAAAAACAGTTTTTAAATCTTACTAAAACAAACAAGTTTTTTTATAACTTTTTTGATTTTTTATTTTTAAATACAAAAAACTGAATTTAAATTAGATACTAAACACTACCTAAATAATCTGGGCCAAATGGCATATATATCGATCACTAGTTTGATTGTGATGGTTAATTATGGGTATATCTCCACAAAAAATAACAAAAAAAAAAAATTAAAAGAAATATAAGCCATGAGACATTTTTTCCTATTTCTCTTTTATCATTTAAGGGATTCAACAACAAATGGATGAAGTGTGCTAAAAAGATAAGCTAAAACGATAAAACAAAATAAACCCAAATTTATACGTATACGGGGGTAGTGAATCACTACATCTTCGTATTACATATCAAAGAGGAAAAACTACATAGAATTAAAATTAAAATAAATAAACACTCGCTGCTCATCACATCAGCTTTTATTGTAAAACTAATTAATAACATAAGTACTCGTGATTCCTCCAACCAGGCCATGTATGACCACTTTTAACATTTACTTATGCTTTAGATGGTATAAAGATGGGATGCTTTGTTCATATCTGAAGAAGTCATCTGGATCAACCTTGCTCTTCACTTGTACTAATTTCGCAAAGTTTCTCTTGAAGTACTTGTGACCCCAACGCTTTGCTTGTGAGTATGTTGTGGTGCCATTAAACTTGTTATGTCCCAAATCAAGATCCCTATAGTTCAAGAAAGCAGTTCTTGGTTTCTTTGAAACATAACGACTCATGTACCTATATAACTCTCTTATCCACCTTAAGTGTTTTTCTTTCACTTCTTCTTTATCATTTGTATTCCAGTAAGTATTATAGTTGATCAGATACAAGTTCCCAGCTCTATGTGGGAATGCGATTTTGTGCTCCGAAACCTCGTTCATTACCCCGCCCCAAGGAGCGATCAACATCTCGGGCGTTTCTTCTTCTAAGAACCTCTTCCAAATCCCTTCCAATGCAGCTTTCGGAAGTGGTTTCTTCACAAAATCTGATTTTCCTTTGAAGGTAGACTTGTAGAATTGGATGGTCCTGTTTAGTAAAATTTCCTTTGGTGTTCCGCTTGGGAAACCAGAGAAGCTTACCACCGATTCAATCCAACTAACTTCCTTGCAGTCCTCCTTCTTCAGTCCAAGTTCGGGGAAGTTTTCTTGCATCAACTGAAGTAACTGCTCAGCATGTCCTAGGAACATGATTTGGAAAGCAACTTGCACAGTTTTTCCTTTTCCTGGAGTTGTGCTATTCACCAAAGTGACGCGAAGCGCAATGTAAAGTTCTTTAGGAACCTTATTACTAGCAATGGTTTGCCACTTGTGAACAAGCTCAGTTGCATTTTGTTCTAAGGTTTTAAAAATGAAGGAAGTAGTCACAATACTTGGAACAGGAAGCAACTCGATCTTATATGCAAGAATTACACCAAAACTAGCTGCTCCACCTCCTCTAATGGCCCAAAAAAGATCTTCTCCCATGGCTTTTCTATCAAGAATCTCGCCTTTGGCGTTTAGTAATCGGGCGTCCACAACGTGATCTGCCGCCACGCCATATTTCCTGGTCATCCGGCCGTACCCAGCTCCACTAATATGCCCGCCGGCGCCAACAGTAGGGCAAATCCCCGCTGTAAAGCCATAGACTGGACTTTTCGCTGCGATTCCATAATAAAGTTCCCCGAGCGTTGCACCGGCTTGAACCCATGCAGTTGCACTATTATTTGTTATATCGACGGTGATGGTTCGAAGGTTGACGAGGTCAATGATGACAAATGGAACGTCTGCTGTGTAGGAGAGGCCTTCGAAGTCATGGCCACCGCTTCGGACTCGGATTTGGAGGCCAGTTTTCTTTGCACAAAGAGCTGCAGCTTGAACTTGGGATTCTTGGGAGGGAGTGAGGATGAAGTGAGGTTTTGGGGTGGTGGGTGATGTGAATCTTAGGTTTTGTATGGCAGATAGGAGAATTGATGTGTAGGAAGAAGTTTGTGGTGTGTGTACCAGAAGTTCTGAATTGGAATTATTGTTCAAGGCAAGGCATTGAAGGAAATCCTCGTGAATGGATGAATTTGATGAAGAAGCAGCTGTAGTAGTAGTAATTGTGAAGAGAAGAATAGAAAGAAAAAGGATTAAACACCTAAAACTCTCCATTTGATGTCTCTATGTATTGCAAGATGAAAGTCACCTTGGCTTCACTTATTATATATAGTGATCTGATAAGCAATGATTAAGCACTGTTTCTTGTAAACATTAATTGGACTTTGTGGATGTTTGATGGACTAAAATGGGCAAATTTGAAAATAGTTTTTTCAATTCAATGGTCAAATTTTTGTTGATTCCACCCTTCTAGATATCTCAGCCAATGTCATGTTGACATCTCCTAGAATCTTAACCACCAATGATCCTCGAGATCATAGTCATATTAACCAGACGGTGGGGATGATTTTCACTGTTAATTACTTGTGGGTGATGAGCAACTTCCTAATATATATATATATATATAGTTTTCTCCTATAAAAAGACCAGATGACGAAGAGAGTCACGTTATATATATATATATATATTGATTTTAGAATGTCATTCAAGTCATTATTTTAAAAAACTTTTATTGACCAGCATTTTTTAATTCAATTTTGTTTGAAATGGTCGTCATCAACTGATTGTGGAAAACTGTACGCGTAGTTTAGTCATCAACAGATATAAAATAAAAATAATAATAATTTGATGGCCCGCCCTCTCTAGAAGTTGACTTTTGTTACACCTATGTTTCTTCATTTAAGAAATTCAAAGTGACGACTACAAATTCCACTCGAACTTCTCGACGCCAATTCATTCCCATAAATATCGTCTAAATCCACCGGACGACTCCAATTAGTTTTATACTTTTATGTATACATATACGTCTATGTATATATATACATACACACAGAGGGGCGTGCATGGTTCGGTTATGACCTAAAATTAAAACTGAACCAATAATTAATAGGCATACTTTATAAGCCTAAATCGAACCAATCATAATACAAAATTGGGCCTAACTAAATACATATTAACACTATATATATCATGTCATAAACCACACAACCCTAAAGTTATATAGTCATCAGATAAGTGCCTAATTATATATATCAAGCGAAGATAGATAGATATTAACACTCTCTTTCATATACATGATGACACATTGACTTGATTTATAATGCAGAGTAAAGATATGATTAATAAATGAGATAAACAATTCTTTAAAAAAAAATAAAAAAATGAGATAAACAAACAAATATACTTAAAAGGAGGATTGAGCATGCGACCTTTACAATAAAATTGCTCCGTACCATAATAGATTAAGACGAAGAAAGAAACATATAGAGAAAAGATCAAAGAAGAGATAATAATTTATGTGGTTCAGCTTTGGCCTACATCCACGACCGGTGATAACTAGTTCTTGCTCTTTCCATTGATTTTGTACATATACACTCTTTGTTTTTGTATACAAGTCCAACCAACAAGAAGGAAACCACCAAATAAGGCAACAGAAGAGTAAAGAAAAGAAAGTTATAAGGAAATGTGTACCTAACCCAAGTATTCTAGGGACAAAAAATGGGGATTGAGAATGAGATACCAATCCCAATTATCTAGGACGCCAATAATAAAAAATTTGTAATATACAATCATATTAAAAGCATTAACATCTTCCTATTTAATAAATATATATATAAAAAATATGTTGCACACAAATTTAATAAATGAAAGCCTTCATTTACAATAGGAAAAATGTTAATCTAATTATAAAAAAATGTAATTATACATTTATGTTTATTGAATGCATATGCTATCGAAATCTCAAGGTATATATGTAATAGATGACCTAATAAATATGAATATGTAGTTGTATTGTAATTATACTTTTTGTAATTAGATTAATATTTTTTTTTTTAAATTAGTTAATAATTATGCATCTACACATCTAATAAATAAATAAAAGAAACAAAAATTAAAAATAAGTTGCAAGCATACTTTATAATCATGCTCGTCTTAATTTAATTAATTCATATCATCGTCAAAGTATTATTATTGAAATACAATAACCATTAATAACAAAAAAATATATTAATAATTACAAATAGTTAAAAAGAAAAAGAAAGAAACGTTTTTTAAATAATACCCATACATGCTGATGTAACAAGTTTCCTTATCACCACGTCATCAAATAGAAAAAGGAAAATAAACAAGTACCGGATACACTCACCAGACATGAGTGATTCAATTTTTAGTTAAAAACTAAAAATACAAATAAGTTTTATTAACAATTTTAATATAATAAAATACTAGATATGCAAGGAAGCGGAAATCTTTAGTTAAAAACTAAAAATACTAATTTACCCTTGTCATCATTTGAAAAATAAGTTTTTCCAATAAAACATAGCATTTGTTGTAAAATGAAAGGGAAATTACTATAAATCATCAAATAAAAAAAGACAAGCTAAGTACAGGAAATGAAGAAATGGAGAAAAATTTTATTATCATATTTTATCTAAATTATGTGTAAATCTTGTATACCTTGTTTACAATTCAAGTACCCCTTTATATATAGGGCTCTTGGCCATAATCGGGGGATTAATTGCATTTACATCAAGTACATAAATTCAATAGTCACAAAATTAATTTTATTCGTTACAAAGTTAATTTCATGTACATAAATTCAATAGTTACAAAATTAATTTTATTCATTACAAAGTTAATTCCATCACCAATTTTAAAGTTACAAAACTCATAACAAATAGGAGGTTATAACATATCAATAAGTGGTATTCAAATATATTTACAACAGTTTTTCTGGGTAATTTACAAACAAAGTCTTCACCATCAATTGTCAAAGTATTCTTATTATTATGACATATATTTTATATGAATTGATTATATATATATATATATATATATATATATATATATATTGTTGGATACGAGCTGACCTGGACATCAGCAGAGCTGACCTGGCGTTATAAAAAGCGTATGCCACGTGAATGAGCTGGCGAGTTGAGGTGGCGGAGTAAAAATTGCGTACGATGATACGACCGACAGATCAGCTCGGCCGGACCAGATCTGATCCGATCAGGAAAAATCGTCTGAGTCAATCTAGCGAGATGATGTCTACAAAAATCCTGAAAACACGATGGTAATGATAGCTAGGCCCAGCTTAGCTCGGCGCGATACTGCTCAATGTTGGCAGCTTGGCCTTGAGCCGAGCTAATTATTCCAGAAGAGATAGAGAGGATAAGGGAGTCCTTCCTAACACGCTGAATTAAAGCTTTTTCTGGGGTGACCTCTGCCGGAGAAGTCGCTGCCATTGGGGGCCGAACAGAAGAACTGCCAACCGGGGTAGTCCGCCAAGACCGAACCTCCTGCTCGGCGGGTGAGTTGGCCTTCTGAGCAGACTACTGGGCCTGTTCGAAAGCCCGCATTCGCTCAATGTTAAAAAAGTGAGTGCTCGTCTTCCTAGAAGACATGATCCCAGTCGGATAATCTGTAAACAAATAATAGTAAAAAGTCAGCTTAAAAACCCAGAAAGTTATTGAAATCAACAAGTATCACTTACCAATGAAAAGTTCTTGCTTGTTAATAAGACCTTCATTGAAAAGACGAGCTAGAGTCAAGATGACCTCATAAGAGAAATCCCAGTAACTCGTGTGGTAAATCTCCTTCAATTTAGAGAGGTCGGGCCTAGTTGTCTTTGTCGGACTGTCCCAATGAACTATAAGGAAGAGCAGAGTAGAAGTTAGGCCGAGCTGAACTAAAATACACACAAGGAAATAAAGAAAGAAGGACAGAGGTTTTCGCTCGGTACCTAGGTATTTAAACCCGATCGACATGCCAACCTCCTTAGCCCAGTCCCCTAAGACAAGGAACCAAGTGTCCTTCTACCCTTTGTTAGTAGTTGGGTTCTTGGTGATTAAGAAGGCATGCTTGTCCCCGTCCTCCCACGTGCTCACGTAGTACTAACCAGAGCAACTTGTGTGGAGTTTGAGCTGGTAGTCGAGCTCGAACTCTGTCAAACTGAACTCTGGCCAACCACGCTCCTTTCACAACGCCATCAAGCCGAGGAAGGCCCGCCAAACATGGGGACTGAGCTGAGCTGAGCTGGGGCAACACTCATGTCGGCCAATAGACGATAAACGACCTTGGGTAGAGGTCGCTCCGTACTTAAATAAGCTAGTGTAAAAGGTTACCCAACCACTTTAGGGCAGCTCCGTCTGTTGTTGCGTCAGGGAATGCGCATACAAACAGATGATGGGATGCTGAGCAGAGCCTTCAGGTACGTAAGCTGGTCCTCGATAACAGAAAAAGAGAACTCGTCAATCGAAAAAGAAGGACCCGTCATCACTACAACCTTGTCTGACTTGGTCTCAGACTCAGACTAAACCTTGATCATTTTATCTCCCGATGAGGCCTCCTCAGCTCGAAGACCGGATGTCCTTGACTCGTCTTGAACCCTATAACTTTGAAATTAGTCTCGAGCATAGCAGCAGTTGAGGGTGGCACCACCTTAGCTAAATATCTCAACGCCCTCAAACTCTCTCTCCTCTAATGGTCGAGTAGCTTCTGCCTCATCTCGAAAAACAGCTACTCGGCGTCATCTCCACTTCGTGGAGAATCCGCCAAGTAAGCTAGAAAGCCTTCCATGAAAGCCATAAATACTAGATAAATTAGAACGAAAGGAGAGCAGGAAAACTACCAAGTAGGAAACAAGGTCCAGAAGTTGGAAAGTCCGAGCTGGAATGAGGACGAGTTGGTAAAATTCTGAGTTAGGAGAGAAACTGTGGAAAGGTAACGTCAAATGAGTGGGAACCACTATATATAAAGGGACCCGAATGACTCAAAGTCGTTTGATGCAAAATGACACACATCTCGAGGAACATCCGACGACCCTGACCCGAGCAGACGAACCAACGTAAGGCTTGACAGGAGATGCTCTAGAAGGTACAAATCTCGAGAAAATCCAACGGCTCTGAGGACATCAAAATTGATACGAATCTCGAGGAAATCGAAGATGAAGGTAAGCCTTTCACCCCAACTAGGGCTAAAAGGCTTGGGGGGTAAATGTTGGATGGTTAGCTCGTGCCGAGCTGACCTGGACATCAACAGAGCTGACGTGACGTTATAGAAAGCGTATGCCACGTGAATGAGCTAGTGAGTCGAGGTGGAGGAGTAAAAGTCACGTACGATGATACGACCGACAGATCAGCTCAGTCGGACCAGATCTGACCCGATCAGGGAAAACCGTCCAAGCGGATCTAGCGAGATGATGTCTACAAAAACTCTAAAAACATGATGGTGACGATAGCTCGGCACGGTACTGCTCAATGTTGGCAGCTCGGCCTTGAGCCGAGTTGATCATTCCCGACGAGATAAAGAGAATAAGGGAGTCATTCCTAGCACACCGCATCCCGAGGAATCCAGAATAGCTGTAAGTATCAAACACGGACTTCGCCATAGAGATGAAATGAGACTCCTTCTCCAAAACAAACCAGGAAGATCTCTTTATCCTAGACGAACCAAGAAGATATCCTTCTCCAAAATGACCCAGGAAGATGAGGATCATTTGATCTGACCAACCCCGAATAAATGAGCTCATCCAACTCATCTCAACTAACAATGAGATGACATGTGGCACATGTCTACTGGGCAGCTAGCCACTCCGCCCAGAGGACCTCTTATATAAATAAAACCTACAATCCTCCTCATAAGGTACGAACAATTTTCTACAAGAGTTATTGTTATAGTCTTGAACAAGCTCTAACTTAGGTATCGGAATGTCTTTTGCCAGCACCACATCGGTGTTCCATACGATAGCCCTATTACTTTATCTCTTCTTCTCAGATCTAACTGATAAACACTCACCGGAGCCGGAGAGTTCACGCTTCCCGTTCTGATCATCCCTTACACGTGTTCATCTATTTGATATGGATCAGATTCTACACCAACATATATACATATATATATATATATATATATATATATATATATATATATATATAAAGAGATTCTATATAAATATAGTTCACAATAATATTATAATGGGTTGCTAGAATATATCTTGATAAATGAGCAACTCGTTAATTAATAAAGCATAGAAATTAAGTTGGGAGTATATTATAAGAGATCTATAGCATATGTTCAAACTTCAAAAATTCCAAATGATTCATTAATTCGAGTTACATAATTACTTAATTGGTTGTTGAGGTAATCAATCATTAAACAAATAAATAAATTATCTTACCTTAATTGTACGTTAGCATGTTCAAACTTCAAAAATTCCAAATGATTCATTATTTCGAGTTACATAATTACTTAATTGGTTGTTGAGGTAATCAATCATTAAACAAATAAATAAATAATCTTACCTTAATTGTACGTTAGCATGTTCAAACTTCAAAAATTCCAAATGATTCATTAATTCGAGTTACATATATAACTTAATTGGTTGTTGAGGTAATCAGTCATTAAACAAATAAACAAATAATCTTATCTTAATATATATAGAATAACATATAGAATAACATAATTTGAATTATTACCGTGTTATGGTCATATATAGTCTTTGACTACATAATATCCAAAACTTTATTTATATTATTATTATTTTTTTTGTTTTGACCCTTGACCTCGAAGTTTCCTTGGGCGTATATATGTGAATTTTAATTGGTTTGAATATATGAGAGCAGCTTATAATAATAGTGAAAAAGTAGATTGAAGAAATTAAAGCACGCTCTCTCCAAAGTCTAGTCTAACTTAGTTTGAACGGTACTAGAGCTATATGTATCTTTTTTTTCTATATATTTCCTTATTTTCTGTTTGACTTGACCTAAAGCCAGCCCATAAAAGAAGAATTTCACACAAAACAACTTTTTATTATTTCTTAAAATGTATTATATTTGGTTAGTGATTAAAAAATAAGAGTACAATTTGAATAAAAAAAATTCAGAAATCGACTTTATAAAGTTTTCTGGAAACATGTTGCTTTTTAAATAAAATTTTTAAAAACTGTTTTCGGTTATGAATAAATTAACATATACATTATTTGAATACAAAAAATTATATCTGAATCATGAACCAAACGTCCTCCGAGTATTTCAAGAGTTACTTTAAAAAGCTTCTTTTTTATTTTTATTTTTTAATATTTATGCCCCTCGTTATTTGGTGCCTACTAGGGGCATTAATAAGATGAGTATCAATTGAAATAATACTTACATTAGGAATTAAAGAGTTAATCTTGAAGTATAAATATATATGAATCGCTGTCCTCGTTAATCCTAAGAACTTTTAAAATAAAATTTCACACCTTGAAGTGAGCCTACATAGGTGATTAAATGGAAACAATTTGAGTACTAATTGAGCTTGAAGCATACCAAGGACCTAAGAAAGTTTGTTTGTTTATTTATTTATTTATTTTTTGAAACCTAATTATTCGGGCTAGCTTACGTGCATCTGACTAATTTTAAGGGATGCAAGCCCCTAACATACAAAAAGGGCACCCCCTGAAACCTTGAAAAAAATTTCAATTCGGGCTCATATCTTTGAGGGGGCACTTGTGGATGGAGTTTAAACCCGTAAACTCTTGATTATTTGCCCCTCTACCCAACCAATTGGTCGACGCCTCTTTGGTCACAAGAAAGGTTTTTTAGTTGGTCATGATCATTCTTCCCTTGATTTAAGAATAATTAAACTTGTTTAGTGTCAAATTATAAATTTCAACAGAAAATTTTAAGTTATCTTCTTTTGAGTTGTTAGTTGTTTGTGTCATGAAGTGATTATTAAAAAAAATTAAAAACTATGATTTGTTATGACCTCCACTATTGGGTTTCTAGTCTTGACCGTCGTTGACCCTAACCAAGCACGTCCCTAGTGATCGGTCAAGTTTTTATTTGACCAAAAGACCAATCTTGTAAATAAAAAATATGTATAATTGAAATCAATTAACAACTCTGATGTGACATAAGAGCATCTTAAGAATAAACGGAAATGCGAGTGCCTTAGTTGCCAAATTAACTTATATCCATGTCTCTTACCTGCAATTTTTCTACTGAAGGGTTCTTTAGTTAATATGAGACATCCTTTTGCTCTGTTATCGATCTTCTTATCTTTGAGCTCTTAGATCTCTTCATCTCCTCTTCTTTCACGTCTCTTTATCTGCCATCAACCAAAACTCTCTCTTTTGGTTTATGATGATTCTCATGCCTTTCTCGCAAGCCTGTTTCCTTAAAAACAACAAAGGTCCTGACTGTTTAGAAGTTCGGGATAAGGTACATAAAATGAAGCCCTTTTATATATTAATAAATAAATATTTTTTTATAAAAATCTTGAATACATTAAAAGTCACAAAATCAATATAATAAAACTATAAAATCATCATACATAAAAAATTATTTCAAATCTCACACAAATATCCAATAGTAACAAGTTTTTAAAAACACCAGTCTATTATTTTAACAACTTTAAATTTGTGCTTATTGATAAAATTATTATACCTGATTCAAATACAAAATTATACAAAATTACAAATAAAAAAATATTATTGAATTAGACGAGTATTTTAAAAAAAAAAGAAGAAAGGGGTTGGCAAACAAAGCCAGTGGTTGGCGGATAAGGCAAAAAAAATGATTGATTGTAATGTAGTAGTTAAAAAAAAAAAAAAAAAAAAAAACAACGGATAGCACAGAACAAGAACTGGAAGAAGAAGAAGAAGAAGAAGAAGAAAAAAAAAAGAAGTTGTAGGTTGGACAGGGCAGAAGAAAAAAGAGAGGAATAAGATGAAGAAAAAAAAAATTGTAGGCTGGACAGGGCAGAAGAAGAAGAAGAAGAAGAAGAAGAAGAAGAGAGAGAGTCATCGATCACGGGATCGCCGTTGTCAAATTTCTTATTTAAAATCGCAGTTCTCTCGACACTTTAAGCTTTGGATTGCAATAAGATTTAAGGGGATCGTTGTCATCATTGGTCAGGATTGTCGTCTCCAGATTTCTTGTCACAGCCCACTATCTGTGACGTTATGACCGACACGGAACCTCAGGTATATCCTCCTTTGATATCCCCTGTCACGACGCCCCTGACGTAGGCTGACGTCATGACCGGCACAATATACTATCAACTGTACATACCCATATACAGTAGATAACGTACTATCAGCCTTCAACTGACATCACAATAATTCTCGAAATTTTTAGAAATTTCGGCGTCATTTCCCCATATAATGGACATTTCACAAAACCTGATATACCACAAATCAAATCAAATATATATATATAATCATCTCATTCATTCCATTCATTCACACATTGTAGAACTAAAATATTTAACTATAATTTACATTACCACACAACTCATCTAGGTGATATTATATATATAGTATGTGATAATGATACTTATCAAAATAAATAAAAGTAACTCATATCCTCCAATGCAGACATACATATATCAGACGAATGCAATCACCTGATTATCTCTCACGGATTTTTCTTTTTCCCTTCGACTCGATACCTGAATTATTAGAGAAAATATAGTGAGCAATCAACAGCTCAGTGAATATATTTCTTGATATGACAATTATATGCATTTAGGAAAATATGACATTTAAAATCATTTCAAACAATTATTAAACACATGCTTCATTCAACGCATATATATTATACATGTCAACAACATAAATTTCATGAGTTTTCAAGAAAACAATGCATTCTTTTCCACGAAATCCACAATCTCCCTCTTTCAAGGCAAGAGAGCGGGTCTAACCCTTGTATGGCCGTTACCAGGTAGCTACAACCTCTCATTAGCCAATTCATAGTTATTTCAAGGAGCATGTGAGATGATTTTAAAATACATGCTCCAATGCTTATAAACACATAGCATCTTATTTATGAATGCAAAGTAAAACGCAATGCAACAATATATGCATAGCATATTTACATAATTTTTTTTAAGCATTGGAGCATGTGAGACTTGCAAAGGCAAGTTGATGTCATTTCGTTAGGAATTAGATCCGGATGAGTGTTATGCGTAACCTCATTGTCAGTAGGTCAGTCCTAACAAGGATTGGAGATCCTTGAAATGACTGTGAATTGGGTAATGAGAGGTTGTGGCTACCTTGTAACGGCCATACAAGGGTTAGACCCGCTCTCTTGCCTTAAAAGAGGGAGATTGTGGATTTCGTGGAAAAGAATGTATTGTTTTCTTGAAAACTCATGAAATTTATGTTGTTGACATGTATAATATATGCGTTGAATGAAGCATGTGTTTAATAATTGTTTGAAATGATTTTAAATGTCATATTTTCCTAAATGCATATAATTACCATATCAAGAAATATATTCACTGAGCTGTTGATTGCTCCCTCTATTTCCTCCAATATTTCAGGTATCGAGTCGAAGGGAAAAAGAAAAATTCGTGAGAGATAATCATAATTGCATTTGTCTGATATATGTATGTTTGCATTGGAGGATATGAGTTACTTTTATTTATTTTTATAAGTATCATTATCACATACTATATATATAATATCACCTAGATGGGTTGTGTGGTAATGGAAATTATAGTTAAATATTTTAGTACGTTTAACTCCTACATACGTTAAATAATATCATCTTATAATCTAATGATAGTATGCCATTTAATAATACAATCTACTTAATTTATGTATGTTTATACATATATACATTTAACTCCTACGTACGTATACGTGTACATATACGTATCCATCAACATAGGTGTATGATTAAAACTACAGGGTGTTACATCCCCAGCATCTCGTCAGCCTTCATCATAATCCCGATAATCAACATCAAAACACATGGACAATAATAGATCATCAATGTAAAAGCATACCCAAATGACAACCATAATTTTTTTTTTCTTAGTTCATAATGTTCAAAATATACAAAATCCTACTTAACTATAAATTACAACCCATTTATGTGTTAAGTATAAGCATTAGGTGTTATATAGTACAATTTATCAAAATAAATGCAAAAAAGTACTAAACACCTAAGTCACAAAAGTGTAGGAAAAATGCTTGCAACTAAGCTTCTCCCTTCCCCTTCCTATTCGAACTTGAATGGATAAGAGTGAGGAAAGAGCTACAACAAGCTCACTGAATGTTTTCTACAAGTGGCAACATATATATGCATTTATGTAAAACATTGCAGGATCATGAAAACCATTTAAATATCATGAATACAAATAAGATTACATACATGCTCAATATAATGCATCATGTTATATACAAGACAATACATA
Source organism: Paratinospora sagittata (assembly GCA_035771175.1). Classification (NCBI taxonomy): domain Eukaryota; kingdom Viridiplantae; phylum Streptophyta; class Magnoliopsida; order Ranunculales; family Menispermaceae; genus Paratinospora; species Paratinospora sagittata. The sequence goes on from CM069589.1 coordinate 37,857,013, forward strand.
TCATTTATAAACATGCTCATGCAATCCTAATACCTTATGAGTAAGAATCAATATAAGGGCCTGAGTGCGCGACATCCATCGCCCGATTGACCTCTTACCCGTATTCTACTAGAATTCCTAGGATTGTATGAACCATAGGATCCGCCCACTAAGACAAGTACCATACCTAGGTGAATCCTAACATACACAACCCATAAAAATCCTTTGTCAGGTCCACAATTATGGATCACCACTAGACTTACGAGATTCTCCGAAGAAAATCCCAACTATGAGACTTTTACCCAATTGTTAACCCTATTAGACTATGCACAAATACATTTCATAAGACATTAAATCATGCATACTACAATAAATAAGCGATTAAAACATTTCTATACTACAATGCCACATATAGAAACCAACAAGTAAGGAAACACTCACAACTTGATTGGCTAGACTTAGTCAATCCAATCCAATCTAGAAGAGAGCACTAGAATGACAACCATCACCCCAAGCACCTCAATCCCCAATTGGCCTATTTCGGTTACTTAAATTAACCAAAATCTCCGCATGAAACATCATTTATACATTACTGAAAATCAGTCTACTAGTGTGCCAAACAACCATGATTAAATCCAATTTCATAGCCAATTAAGATTCTAAAATGATTATACACATGAGCCAATCCCATATTGCTCAATTCAACCATTTAAAATCAAATTAAACCATACACAACCCAATTGAATGCAATAGGTTGATCTCAATGATCTAACCACTACAATACAAGGCATTCAATCATAATTAGGGTCAATTAGATTATTTATCAAGTCAATTTCATCAATTGACTAAGTCTAAGTCAAAATCCCCAAATTTGGGCAAATCCTCAAATTCATTGAAATTTCTCAAATTACATGGCCTAGGCCAAAATTACATTACACTAGGGTTATCCACTAATCAAAATCAGTAAATTGGACTACTATACATCCACATTTACCCATGTATTCAGCATAAATCACATACAAATTGAATAGGAACCTCTAAGTCTAAAAACCTAGTTTAAGTCAAATACTTATAACCCTACCAATTTCTTGTTAAAAATTGGGGGTTTAACTAATTCCAAAATGTATTTTCTACCACCCTCCTTAAATTTCGGGATTCATGAGTGGAAAAGGCCCATTAGGTCAAAAGAAAGCATGCATTCATGAATGAAAGTGATAGAAGGAAAAAAAATGAGAAAGAATGAGGAAGAAATGATTACCTTGGGGATTCTTGAGCAAGAATGCACCTAAAACCCCAACTTTTCCCTCCCTTTTCTCCTCTCCCCTTCTTTCTCTTCTCCAAGCTCCTTAGCCTCTTTTAGAAGTGAAAAATGAGAGAAATCACGTCTCAATGGCTTATATAGAGGTTAAGTGGCATTTTGGGCCCACACTTAAAAAAACACATTTTAATAAAAAAAATAGTTTTCCTGTTGTAATTACTTACACTTAGATAATCAATATCTTGAAAATGACTAATAAATTTAACATCTTAACCGTTCAAATTTTTTATGAGGCAGTTACCAACCTTATAGTAAAATTTCAGCTCAATCAAAAGATGGTATTCCGAGATCTAACCGTTTGATCAAAGCTGTGCAAGAAAATTCGTAAATCCGAGAAACAGTGTTTGGAGTCTTATACCTCATAGTAGACAACTCCGATCAAGATCTTCACCGTCCATAATGAAGACCTATCAGAGAAGAATAATTGGAAAAACTTTCAGCTCAATCAGACCACAGATATAGGAGATCAAGGCAATAATGCAATTGGTGATAGAAATTTCTTCATCCATGGAGCGAGCTCCACTAATCCAAAATACCATTTTCGACATGTTTTGACATTGAACGGGTTTCCGATCATTCCGAAACTTCACACGCACTCTAAACGACGTAAAATCATGCAAAGACACTCGAACCAACATGCGTCGAGAATTATATACGTACACGTACACGTATACGGGTACTCTACTGGTCAAAATGACGTCATCCTAAGGTAAGAGAATTACATTTCTTATTTGTAATTGTAGTTGTCTATACATTTTAGGGTTTTAGATTGCGATAAGATTTTGTACATGAACAATAAGTAAAAAAGTAATTTAATTAAAAACAATTTAAAAATGATATTAGAAATAAATGAAAACTCTCTCTCTCTCTATGTATATATATGGCCCACACAAACACAAACATATATATATATATATGATCCACGAGCATAAAAGAAGAAGTAAAAGAAGAAAAAGAAAAAGAAGAAGTAAAAGTAGAAAAAGAAAAAGAGGAAGAAGAAGAAAAAGAAGAGGGAGTCGCCGTCGCCGAATTTCTTATTTAAAATTGCAATTTTCTCGACACTTTAAGCTTTGGATTGCAATAAGATTTAGGGGATCGGCGGCGGCGCTTTTATCTTTGGTCACGGGATTGTTGTCGCCAGATTTCTTATTTGAAATCACAATTGTCTCTACATTTTAGGGTTTTAAATTGCGATAAGATTTTGGACATGAACAGTAAGTAAAAAAGTAATTTAATTAAAAAAAATTTAAAAATGATATTAAAAATAAATGAAAAAATTATAAATAAAATTAGTCCCCCTCTCTCTATGTGTATATATATGGTCCACGTATATATATGATCCACGGGCACGTGCAATTTTTTTTTCTGAGAAAAAAAAGCCATTTCATTAATCATCAGAGGAAAAAAAAAACAAGGTTCATTTCTCACAATCGCATAAGTCAAAGAGGGACATCTTCAATTCATACCATATCTTCATCTGCCAAGCGACCAAGCTTTGTTAGTGAATGGGCTACTACATTACACGTTCTAGGAATATGTTCAAATTCCCTAACACGATTTCCAATTGCAATTTAATTTGATAACGTCCTGCACTATTAACTCCATGATGCAAGATGCCCGTGATCATCGTGTTCCCCTCGATGTTATTGATTACAACAATATTCGATTGATTTATTTCCTTTTTATTATTTAGATTTATTTCCTTTATTAGTATTTCCATATTCATTGTATTTTGATTATAGTAATTTTTGGAATACCTAGTTTCCTATTTTAGGTGATAGATGAGTTTTTATTTTTGAGTAGGTTAGATTATTATATATTGAGAAGATTGTAATGTAAAAGACACATTTGATGAATTGAATAATATTGCTTCCTACTTTCTTGGCTTTCTCTTCCTTCTCGCCATTACTTCATCGCTGGACTTGTTTCTGTGTGGGAGTTAGATGCTTTGATGGATTCTAATGAATTTGATTCCACCCATAGAGGCAAGTAAAACGACTCTACCGCCATTGAGATGCCTTCTCTTATTGCCACACATTCAGCCAGCTTTGCTGCCACAGACATTACTATCTTCTATGTTGTTGCTATCATTATCTCCCCTCTCTCATTGCGGACTATCATTCCCACCCCAATCGTGCCATTTTCTCTGTCAATTGCAACATCAGTATTTAGCTTGAACGCACCATATGGGAGGGGGGATCTAATGGTGAGCAGTTTGCGGGGACTACTAGCCTAGTAAGGCGGCTCCATCTATCACAAATTCATATCATATAACATCCTTCTATTTATATATCATGTGTGGGGTGTTATATGCACATCTTTACATAACCAAAACATCAAAATACCTATATACATCCATAATTATCAATCTACATCAAGTAAATTTCTCGTAGGGACACTAATCTCTCATTGTGGTACTATTCCCTTGACCTTATCAATAGCTGAAGAACCTGACAAATGGAAATAGGGTGAGCTAATAGTGCCTAGTGAGTAGAATCCATATATACCATCACTCATACATCCACATCACTATATATGCATGAGCATGTTATGCCAAATCAATATGCAATTATATACATATCATAACAACATTCTATAAATATAATGTAAATCAAAACCATATGCAATGCATACCATTCAGCCTTATTCAAGTTTGTGACAAACTTTCCCAAGACGTATATGAAAGCATATAGTCGATAGGCACTAGTTTTACAGCCTAAAGTCACATTCCAGCCTTACTCGAATAATTCAGCCAAAAGTACTCATGGTCATGTTCTTGTATTATCCAGTAGTCACTAATTACAATCTATTAAGGGAATGTGATTGTACTCATTACTGAGCAAACATTCTTCATTTAGAACATAATTAGCTTTCCTCGAAAATAATAACTGAACAATTTTCAACTAATAGATTTCTACATAACTCTTTTAAATTTAACTAGGATCACTAGACTCGATTATCCTCATAGGGAGTATACTCGACCCCCTCGGTTATATCTAAAGATCTAGTTCTAATAGACTTATTAAGTCCATGTAGAAAATCTTTGTCTTACATCCATGCCACAAGCACATCATTATAAATACATATGATGATGTAAATGAAAGTATAAATGAAATTCTACTCACAAACATTGTCAGAATGAAGTTTCCACACTATTAACTGTCTCAACCTCTTATACTAGAACCTACACACATCATTGCATTCATATCAATACAAATTACCCACTTTTATGCCAACACCCTAGCATTTTTACTATTTCCACTAAATCTACCAACTCCACTCTTAAACCCAATCTCAATACATACAATATTAAGAACAATAGCAATTTTGCACCATAATCTAATTCCCACAAGTTCCTAATTTCATTTCTATCTATTTTTAGTTGATTTTACACTTCTAATTAGGTTACCGGCCTGTATAACCAACATTCCGAAGTGTAAACCCTAACAAAACACTATTTTAGCATGATCATTTGGGTGTTAAAACACCACCTATACTATTTCTAACCCATTCCAGTCAAGAACACCAAAACCCTAGGTTAGGAAACACCTAAATCATCGTATATTACGAAAATTACACCAAGGGAAAGGTTACTTTCAACACAAATAGCAATTTTGTGGGAGAATTTGTGGAAAAACCACTTACCTGGCTTTGATTTGGCAAATAATAGCCTCGAAACCCCTTCTTCCCTCTTTTCCCCTTCGTTCTTAGCTGAAATGAATGAAAGAATGGGTTTTGGGACTTTTATTTCATGCACACTACCTCACTGACATTGAAAAAAAAAATTGAATTTTACCGTGGGAAGTGCGCTTCTCCCATTCAGAAGCGTTCTCCTCCTTGCTCTGAGAAATTCTAGCTATCTGTTTGTCGTAAGAAACAGGCTCCTCCCTATCCAAAAACCCAAATTGATCTCTATCTTCCTCTCTGGAAGCAAGCTCCTAGGCTCAATTCACAATTTTTACCCTATTTTTCACCAATTTCTTCCTCGATTGGTTTCCCAATCAATTCTACACTAAACACATACAATTTACATTTCAAAAACATACAACACACATCTATGGGTCACAATTCTAAAATTCTTGGGGTCCCATTTTATGAAATTGAGGGTCGTTATACCATTGTTATCCTCCTATTAGCTCGTACCTCTCCTATTGGTAAGCAATTATGTTGTTGCCTCCAATAAAAAAGTTTGATCTTATTAGGAATTGCTAGATTCCACATTGATTTCCATTTAGCGTCTAATGAAGATTGATTTGAAGATGCATGTACTTGTTGAATGGTAACCTCTTGCTAGAATATAGCCATTTTTTACTTAATATTCTCCTCGTTTCTCACAACATGAGGGACGTGCGTTGTAGGTGAATAAAATGAGGCTGAAAGTTATCAAAAAAAGAAATAATAATAAAATGAGAAGTTAAAGTTACCCAAAAATAATAAAAAGAGGCTAAAAGTTATATATTACCTAATTACCCATATATATATATTAATTTTGAAGCAAAACTTGAGGCCCCAATAATTTAATTAAATAAAGTTTACAAATGAGTTAATATATATTGATGAAAAATGTGGGGCCCGGGGTCGTCGCCCTGTGGGCCCTATCCCAAGGCCAGCCCTGCGTTGGATCATAATAATTTTAATAAATTACATATTTTTTAGAAGAAACAAATTTTATTAAGTATAAAGTATAGTGTAAAATTTACAGCCAAAATGGAGCATTTTAAAGCTTATCTATAAGGGAACATAACACAAATTACAACAAACAATATTGCTGTCACGACGCCCCTGACGTAGGCTGACGTCATGACCGACACAGTGTATTATACACTGTATATACCCATATACAGTATACAATACACTGTCAGCCTCAACGGATATTCACAAAAATTCTCAATATACCACAAATCAAATCCAATATAGATATCTATACTCATTCCATTCATTTACACATCATATTTTCATTTCATCATCCAATATATTAAGCTATATATATGCCCACACATCCCATCTAGATGATAATACATATATATATATATATATATATATATATATATATATATATATATATATATAATGTGTAATAAGTATACATATCAAAATAACAAAAATATAATATATTTCCTCCAAGCATACATACACATACCAGACGAAGGCTCACGTGATTATCACTCACGGATTTTTCATTTTCCCTTCGACTTAATACCTGAAATATTGGAGGAAATGGGGTGAGCAAACAACAGCTCAGTGGATATAGTTCTTGAAATGACAATTATATACATTTAGAGAAATATGACATTGAAAATCATTTCAAACACTTATTCAACACATGCATCATTCAACGAATATATTATACATGTCAACAACATAAATTGCATGAGTTTTCAATAACACAATGCACAATTTTCCTCCTTCAAGGCAAGAGAGCGAGTCTAACACTTGTATGGCCATTAAAAGGTAGCTACAGCCTCACATTACCCAATTCACAGTCATTTCAAGGATCGCAACCCTTGTTAGGACAGGCCTACTTATAATGAGGACTCGCAAAACCTCATCCGGGTCTAATTCCTAACAAAATGACATCATTCCAAACTCCAATTGCTAAAATCAGTTTGAATGATCCATAAAACTCAATGCATTATATATAAATATAACATGCATACAATCAAACAGTTTAGCTGTGTACAATGTCATACAAGAACCAAATCAAGGAAACTATACTCATAGTGGTTACACGAGGTTTCTACGCCAAATCGAGCAACAATAAACGTCCCTCATAATTGCTTCCTCAAGAACATTTATCCATGCACAACTCTCACTTTAAACACTGAAATGAACCATAGACTATCATGAGAATCACCATTTATCATATCTTTAGCTACTAAAAATATCAAATCATATCCAACAATCACGATCTTAGTAACGAAACGTCCGTAATTCAGTTCTCTACGATTCTATGATCTCAAACCGGAGTTTCATTGGATTCATATCACTGTTCACTTCACTATTCATAGTACTATTCATATCACTGTTCACGTAGTCACTATTTATTCGAAAGATGTGAATTGTACTAAAATTGTCAAACGGTCTCCAAAAATCATGAAATTAGCATCGATGCACTCGCAACAGTGCATTCTACCATTCTATAGCCTTAAACTGACGTTTCATCGGGAATGGTCTCCAATAGACACTCTAACTTCCAAAAGCCATACAAGTTCCAAATGAACACATAAATGGAATCTAACAACATATTCGGGGTCCCTACAGTCTAGGGAGTGTTTTTCTACCTTTCTAGCGGATTTTCATTCACATTTGGTCAAAACCCCAATTGGTGAAAACGCCATAAAACGGCTCTCACAGCAAAAATTACTCCGCTAGAAAGTTTACACCTACCTTAGATATCAATTTTTCGAAGAACTAGAGTGGAAATTACTTACCACGAGTGTAACACCCCGATTTTCAAGACTAAATTTTTTTTTTGTAAAATAATGAATATTTTGATTTTATATAAAATATCACCGAAAATCGAGACGTTACTCGTATCCGTTTATCTTAACCCATAAACATTTTATAATTAATAAAATTTGGAAAACTATGAGTTTATATTCTTCCAACCTACTTACTGGTTAAGGTAAACGAATACATTTAATTCTTCATAAAATCTTTATTTTCATACGAGGGTACTTGCCCTTGTCCATCCATTATGGACACAACATTAAGTACAATCATCAAATAGAATTAAGGAATTCTATTCCAAGGCATTCACACGTGAAATAATCACACGGTCTTTACTAACCGTAATAATATTCATTGAATTTTGCTTATCAATACAAATCGTTCAAATAATAAACCTTTAAAAATTAAATAAAAATATTCAGTCCCATAATACTAATTAATTAACCCACCCCTACTACTCTGAACTACGTCACGACTCGCGATTTTATTCTCTTAAGTACCTGCAAAAAAAAAAAAGGGGTGAGCTTGAAAGCCCAGTGGGTCATCTAAACAATTTACAATATTTTATTATGATACATACACAAGAACATTACAAACAAGTTTCACACATTAATCGTTGCAACATTAGATTGTTTGAGTCTATAGTTTCATCACGTTCCAAATCACGTACCGTTCAGGGTGGCACAGCCCAAAAATAAAAATTAGAACCTTGGCGATATTCCTTAGAATAACTGCCCCATATGTGTGATTCTTATCTTAATCGCGTTCTTTAGTGATGTCACGCCATACGTACGATATAAACACGATCTTAAGTGTATTCGTAAAACATATTCAACTTCACTACAAATGGCATAATGTCACAAAATTAATTATAACAGTATTCACACATTCACTATGCCAATATTCTAAATCATACATTTCATTATCAGGCATTTTATAAATAAATTTAACTACCACATGAATTTCGTGCATCCAATTATCATCTGATCAGAATAAAAATTATGTTAACACACACATCATCATGGCTAAACAATCACAACATTGTATAAATATAATCATGTACAATAGGCATGTATAAGCAATTTAATAATACTATGGACCTAATTAATTTAACATTCCTATCTATATATCAAATAAAATATTATAAAGGCCTAGAATCATTCCCACCTGAATCGCTAAATTCCAAATCACTTAAATTCTTCGTCGCATGTGGTAATCAACCTGTACACGTATATTATGTTTGTTAATATAATTATTCGATTATAAGTGTGTGTATATATATATATATATAAATACATTATATAACATTTTGGTTGCTAAAATAATAATAATAATAATAATAACACTTGGTTAAAAAAATGTATGATACAGATAAATATATTATATAATATCTTGATTTCAAAAAAATAAATAATTGAGTTGCAATGGTTAAAAATAATAATAATAACGTATTGTATGTATGATATACATATAAATATATTATATAATATTTTGGTTGCCAAAATAATGAAAATAATAGAATACACTTGTATGTGTGATATTATATGTATGATATATATATATATATATAAATATATTATACAACATTTTAGTTGCTCAAAAATAAGGAATATATATTATATAACATTGATAGTTGTGTAAAAGAAAAGAAAAAAAGAAAAAGAAAATAAAAGAAAATAAAAAAAATCAAATCAGTTGCAGGAAAGAAGAGAAAAGAAGAAGAAAAAAAAGAAAAAAGAAAACATAAAAAAAAAACAAATGGGTTGCAGGCGGAAGGGAAGAAAAACAGGGGAGGAAAAGAGAAGAAGAGAAGGAGAAGAGGAAGAGGAAGAAGAAGAAGAAGAAGAAGAAGAAGTGAGTGAGGGCGAGATGCAGAGATCGAGAGTGAGAGACCGTGAGCAAGAGATCGGGAGTGAGAGATCGGAAGATCAGCGGCGGAGATGAGTGCGGCGGCGAGATCCGCGGCGGAGAAGAGGAGAGGAAGGCGGCGGCGGCGAGATCTGGAGGAGTTGCAGTGGTAAGATGAGAAACAAAGAGAAGAGAAGAGGGTTTCGAGTGGGCGAGGTTGTGTGCTTTGGTTTAAAGAGAGCGAGATCCGAAAATTTCGGCGAGATCCGAAAATTTCGGCGAGACCTCGGCGAGGTTCCGGTGACATGTCGGCGAGATCTCGTCGAGATTCCCGGCGACATGTCGGCGAAATTCCCAGATCTTGTTTGACATTTTTTTTTTTCTTGGTGAATCTTAGTAATTTCTTGCTATGTGATCGATTCTGTTTTATCAGCCCTGCAATTGAAATAGGGTATTACATTTTGAGAAGATGGGTATCGATCCATTAATTACAGTTTCATCAAAGTTACCTTTATGCTTGATGTTTAATTAATTATGCAAGTACTGATGATGAAAATCATGCATGATCTTCTTGGTTGGGTTTCTTATTTGGTGTTTGATTTTAGTGCTTGTGGGTTTCTGGGATCTATGAGATGAGGTGTAAAGAGGTAAATGAGGAGAATAGGATCATTCTGCAAACTATGCATATTGTTTGTACCCTTTTGAGTGTCTCTCACGCCTGCTACATCCTTAAAGGTGGTATTAACATGTACACAATACTTGAAGAGAACACAGATTAGTGAACTCAAGAGTTCAATGATGTAATTAATATGGCATTGAAACAGGGTATTACATTCTTCCCCCCTTAAAAGAAATTTTGTCCCAAAATTAAAGTATAAGGTTACTTACTTGATGATGTTCAACTATTTCCACTGTTGACCAGTTGTATCTGAAAACCTAGAGTGTTCTTTGGAATAAGTCGGCGTATTTGGCTTTCATTTCACTTTCAGGTTCCCAAGTGGCTTCTTCAACTCCATGATGTTTCCACAATACTTTAACTAATGGAATGTCTTTGTTCCTCAAGCTATGAACTTTCCAATCGAGGATCTGTAAAGGTCCTTCTTCATAAGTGGCATTAGCTTGCACTTTCACGTCTTTCCAATCGATGGTGTGGGAAGGGTCTAGTTCATATTTTCGCAACATCGACACATGGAATACGTCGTGGATGGCGGATAAACTAGTTGGTAAGTCTAGTTTGTAAGCATTCTCACCAATTCTATCACTGATCTTGAACGGACCGATGAACCGAGGCGATAATTTCCCTTTCTTACCAAACCTCATGATGCCTTTTTGAGGGCTTATTCTCAGAAATACCTTATCACCTTTTTGGAATTCTAGAGGTCGGCGCCTCTTATCTGCGTAGCTCTTCTGCCTGCTCTGTGCAGTAACTAGCCTTTTCTGGATCAACTTCACTTTTTCGTTCATTTCCATTATCATATCAGGTCCTGTAAGTACCTTATCTTCCCAATCGGCCCAACACAGTGGTGACCTACATGGTCGTCCATATAGAGCTTCATATGGAGCCATTTGTATGCTTGCCTGGTAACTGTTGTTATATGCAAACTCTGCTAGGTGTAAGTATTTACTCCAATTTCCCTTGAAATCTAGCACACAAGCTCTCAACATGTCTTCTAAGATCTGAATAACCCTTTTGGATTGACCATCTGTCTGAGGATGATAGGCGGTGCTCATGGTTAATTTGGTTCCCAATTCCCGCTGTAAGCTCTGCCAGAACTGAGATGTGAATAAGGAATCTCTATCTGACACTATCGATTTGGGTACTCCGTGTAGCTTCACAATCTCTTTTACATACAGCTCACCAAGTTTACTAATTGTATCTGTGGATTTAATAGGTAAGAAGTGTGCCACTTTAGTAAGTCGATCCACTATTACCCAAACCTTATCTTCACCTTTCTGATTTCTAGGAAGTGCTCCGACGAAATCCATTGCTATGTTATCCCATTTCCATTCAGGGATTTCTAAAGGTTGTAACAATCCAGACGGTCTTTTATGTTCGGCCTTAACTTGCTGACATGTAAGGCATTTAGACACATATTTGGCGACATCTCTTTTCATACCTTTCCACCAGTAGTTTTTCTTCAAATTTTGGTACATCTTATCTCCACCAGGATGTAAAGTGTATTTAGTTTGATGTGCTTCATCAAATAAGGTCTTTTTAATTTCTTCAATTCTGGGTACACAAATTCGATCTCTGAACCTTAATAACCCTTCTGAATCGATCTTGAAATTTGCATTTCCCTTATTGGCTCTTGCATCTGCCACCCATTTTATCAGTTTTCTATCCTGAGCTTGACCTTCCTTAATTTGATGTAGTAGGTCTGGCTTGCAGCTCATATTATATAAGAAAATCTGATTTTCACATTTTTGTACGCCCAAATTATAATCTTCAATCAATTGGTACATTTGGGCTTTTTCTGCATCGTTCTTATACGATTTTCGACTTAAAGCATCTGCGACTACGTTGGCTTTCCCTGGGTGATAATGCAATTGAAAATCATAATCATTCAATAATTCCATCCATATCATTTGCCTCAAATTTAACTCCTTTTGCGTATAGATGTATTTCAAACTCTTATGATCAGAGTACAGATCAAATTTCTCTCCATAAAGATAATGTCTCCATATCTTCAAGGAAAATACAATAGCAGCCAATTCTAAATCATGAGTCGGATAGTTCTGTTCATGAGTCTTCAGTTGTCTAGAAGCATAAGCAACTACTTTACCTTCCTGCATCAAAACAGCGCCAAGGCCATTCTTAGAAGCATCAGTGTAAATAACATAACCGACTCCGCTTGCAGGAGTGATCAATATTGGGGCTGTGGTTAATCGTCTCTTCAACTCCTGAAATGAATTCTCACATTTCTCATCCCAATTAAATTTGGCCTCCTTCCTGGTTAGCTTTGTCATAGGCTCAGCTAGTCTCGAAAAATTTAGAATAAATCTTCTATAGTAACCAGCGAGTCCCAAGAAGCTTCTAATTTCTGTCACTGATTTTGGCTTTTCCCAGTTCATTACTGCTTCAACTTTGGTTGGATCTACGGATATCCCTTCTGATGACACTACATGGCCCCAAAATTTGACTGACTTCATCCAAAATTCACATTTTTCAAATTTGGCATACAATTCATTTCACCTCAATGTTTCCAAAACTACTGTAAGGTGTTCCTGATGTTCATCACGGGTCTTCGAATAAACCAAAATATCATCAACAAATACCACCACAAATTTGTCTAGATAAGGCCTAAACGTCCTATTCATTAGATCCATAAATGCTGCTGGTGCATTAGTGAGTCCAAATGACATGACTCTGAATTCAAAGTGTCCATACCTAGTCCTGAATGCTGTCTTCGGTATATCTGACTCTTTGATTCTAAGTTGGTGATAACCGGACCTTAGGTCGATCTTGGAAAAACAAGTTGCGCCCTTCAGTTGATCGAACAAATCATCTATTCTGGGAAGGGGGTACTTGTTCTTGACTGTGACTTGATTTAATTTTCTATAGTCAATACACAGTCTCATCGACCCATCTTTCTTTTTGGCAAACAATACTGGTGCGCCCCAAGGTGATTCGCTCGGCTGGATAAATTCCTTCGCACTAAGATCATCAAGTTGGGTCCTTAGTTCGATTAGTTCACCAGGGGCCATTCTGTAGGGTGACATGGCTATGGGGGCTGTCCCAGGGTACAGTTCTATCTTGAACTCTACTTCCCGCTTAGGAGGTAATCTTGGTAATTCTTCGGGAAACACTTCAGGGAAGTCTCTAACCACCGAGTACTCTTCTAAATTTCTCAAGGTCTTTAGAGGCTCGACTTCTGTTAGGGTTTTGAATTCCTCTTTTTGATTCACAGAGTCGAGAAGTGCGGACATGACATTCCTTGGGATTTTGTTTCTATCCCCATAGATTTTCAACAGTTCTTCTGAAGGTGATCGCAAGGTAATCTTCTTTTGAAGGCAGTCGATCTGGGCTTGGTATTCAGATAACCAATCCATACCCAAGATTACATCGTAATCATTAATGGGTAAGAGTATCAATTCAGCTGAAATCAGCTTATCATTAATTCTAAGGTCACAACTACATTTTTCAGTTGTTAGGACGTTTACTCCTACTGGAGTTGAAATCTTCATAACGACAGATAAAGGTACAGTGGAAAGTAGAAGTTTCCTGGCTAAGTTTTCATAAATAAAAGACCTTGATGCTCCAGAATGAAACAAGACTTTAACTGTAACATGAAATAAAATGAATGTACCGTCCACCACTTCGTTTGCATTAACTTCTTGTTCAGGATTTCCTTCTGTCATTGCAAAGACTCTGCCTTGATTTTGATTTTGGATTTGGTTCTGATTATAACTTGGACGATTGGCTTGATTTCATCCTTGCCCATTGTTGTTGTTCTGCCAGTTGCCCGGACGAAAATTTTGTCGAACTCCTTGCGCAGTGCAGTTTCGTGCCAAATGACCCGGTCGGTTGCACTTGTAGCAAAGTCTCGTATCTACTACTTGATTTCTATTTTGTTGGGGTGCACGAATATTATTTTGTTGCATCTGTTGTCCACCATTATGCCTAGACCCTCCTGATCCGTTGTTGGGATTCTGTCCCCTGTTCCACTGGTTCCCATTGTTGAAAATGTTTCTGTTCCACATATTACCATTGCCACCGAAATTATTCAGATTCTGCCTCTTGTTGTGATTGCTCTGGTAATCAGAATTTTGTCCTTGCGGCCTTTTGTTCCTGTTCAGTATTGTTTCTTGTACATTCAGTTCTCTTTCTACTAACAGGGCTCGTTCAACTACCTCTTTGTAAGTTTCCAGATTTATCGGAATAACCACCTTTCTAATCTCCAATTTGAGACCTTCTGCAAATCTACTAGCTTTCATCTGTTCATTGGCGACCTTCTGCAAATCTGGAAAGTTCGATAAACTTTGCCTCATATTCTGCCACTGTCATGTTTCTCTGTATCAGTCTCACGAATTCAGATTGTAGTTCTTTTCTGTTTGCTTTGGGAAAGAATTTATCATAAAATATTTCTTCAAAAGTCGCCCAGGTCATAGTGCTTACGTCCACTGTAGGACTTTCTTTAACCATTCTCCACCAATGTCTGGCTTCACCTATGAATTGGTGAGCCGCAATTGCCACCATTCTTGGACCAGTTACTCCCAGAACTTCCAAGTGTTCCTGAACCTCTTGGAACCACTTGTCGGCTTCCTTTGGATCCGGTTTTCCTTCAAATTTCGAAGGATGCATACGTTGGAAGTCTTTCAGTTGATCTGCCCATTCCTTTTCTTCAGGTCTCCTGATGTTTTGAGTTCCTGTTTCATTCTGCACCACAATTGTTGGATTCAGTTGTGGTTGAGGCATCTGTCTGGTCACATGTTCTACTACTTGCCTCACAAATTCTGCCATCATCTCTGGTGCCAAAATAATTCTAGGGGTTGGAACTGTTGTAGGTTGGACGTTCTCTGTTCCAGCAGAGTCAACATTCACGGTTTGATTTTCATGTTCTTGTTGCGTCGGCTGAGATTCGGATGTCGATTGTGTCTGCTCAGCAGGTTCAGTGTCCCTTATGAGATCACTCACAGACCTGGTGTTCATTCTTCGAGGTGGAGCCATCTATAAAATTTCAACTCATCTTTAGTACTACAGGAGATAATTATATCCGGTTAGGGTGACTCTAGATTCAGAATTCTAAGTTCTCGAAAATAAAATGATCCTATTGATTCAGTTTCTAGGTTTCATAAAATTTTGACAATCCATGATTGTCACAGGGTACATGATTTGGTTTTGATACATGTAAACAAAACAAGCAAACAAACAAACAACATATCACACAACAATGGTATAAAGAAAATTCCCAAGCTTTCACTTATACCCTCCGTATTCATGTGTCCCATACCACTCTAGCCCGGTGATATAAACTTCCACAAAGAAACTTCAATACACCCAAACAATGCGCAAATGTCCTACCAACTAAGGCTTCCCAGGTATCCTCTATGTTCAAGCTGTCCCATACCAGTTGAACGTAGCGATACAAGCTCGTCCAGAGTTGTTAGTCACTCACCAAACATGGCCTGCTAGTCTCCAAGATCAAGACTCCTCAAATACCCTTAAATTCCTCCACGTCCCATACCACTTTGGAACCAAGAATAAAAGATTCATCCTGATATCAGATTCTAACCAAGCAGTTTTCAAACAAGTTCTCGTCTCTAACCGATGTCCTAAAAGCTTTGAGTTTGTTAGACGCACTGTACTTTCATTCTCAATATCATGTTATAAAGTTTATAATTGACATATTTCTCTAGTTCAAGTTGACCCCTAATCTCATATAGATTTGATACCTACTCACTGATACTAAGGTTCTCAAAATTTGTTGTAACACTTCCCATGATCTGAAGCCTAAAGCTCTGATACCAAACTGTAACACCCCGATTTTCAAGACTAATTTTTTTTTTTGTAAAACAATGAATATTTTGATTTTATATACAATATCACCGAAAATCGAGACGTTACTCGTATCCGTCTATCTTAACCCATAAACATTTTATAATTAATAATATTTGGAAAACTATGAGTTTATATTCTTCCAACCTACTTACTGGTTAAGGTAAACGAATACATTTAATTCTTCATAAAATCTTTATTTTCATACGAGGGTACTTGCCCTTGTCCATCCATTATGGACACAACATTAAGTACAATCATCAAATAGAATTAAGGAATTCTATTCCAAGGCATTCACACGTGAAATAAATCACACGGTCTTTACTAACCGTAATAATATTCATTGAATTTTGCTTATCAATACAAATCGTTCAAATAATAAACCTTTAAAAATTAAATAAAAATATTCAGTCTCATAATACTAATTAATTAACCCACCCCTACTACTCTGAACTATGTCACGACTCGCGATTTTATTCTCTTAAGTACCTGCATAAAAAAAAATGGGGTGAGCTTGAAAGCCCAGTGGGTCATCTAAACAATTTACAATATTTTATTATGATACATACACAAGAACATTACAAACAAGTTTCACACATTAATCGTTGCAACATTAGATTGTTTGAGTCTATAGTTTCATCACGTTCCAAATCACGTACCGTTCAGGGTGGCACAGCCCAAAAATAAAAATTAGAACCTTAGCGATATTCCTTAGAATAACTGCCCCATATGTGTGATTCTTATCTTAATCGCGTTCTTTAGTGATGTCACGCCATAAGTACGATATAAACACGATCTTAAGTGTATTCGTAAAACATATTCAACTTCACTACATATGGCATAATGTCACAAAATTAATTATAACAGTATTCACGCATTCACTATGCCAATATTCTAAATCATACATTTCATTATCAGGCATTTTATAAATAAATTTAACTACCACATGAATTTCGTGCATCCAATTATCATCTGATCAGAATAAAAATTATGTTAACACACACATCATCATGGCTAAACAATCACAACATTGTATAAATATAATCATGTACAATAGGCATGTATAAGCAATTTAATAACACTATGGACCTAATTAATTTAACATTCTTATCTATATATCAAATAAAATATTATAAAGGCCTTAAAATATTATAAAGGCCTAGAATCATTCCCACCTGAATCGCTAAATTCCAAATCACTTAAATTCTTCGTCGCATGTGGTAATCAACCTGTACACGTATATTACGTTTGTTAATATAATTATTCGATTATAAGTGTGTGTGTATATATATATATATATATATATATATAAATACATTATATAACATTTTGGTTGCTAAAATAATAATAATAATAATAATAACACTTGGTTAAAAAAATGTATGATACATATAAATATATTATATAATATCTTGATTTCAAAAAAATAAATAATTGAGTTGCAATGGTTAAAAATAATAATAATAACGTATTGTATGTATGATATACATATAAATATATTATATAATATTTTGGTTGCCAAAATAATGAAAATAATAGAATACACTTGTATGTGTGATATTATATGTATGATATATATATATATATATATATATATAAATATATTATACAACATTTTAGTTGCTCAAAAATAAGGAATATATATTATATAACATTGATAGTTGTGTAAAAGAAAAGAAAATAAAAGAAAATAAAAGAAAATAAAAAAAAATCAAATCAGTTGCAGGAAAGAAGTGAAAAGAAGAAGAAAAAAAAGAAAAAAGAAAACATAAAAAAAAAAAAACAAATGGGTTGCAGGCGGAAGGGAAGAAAAACAGGGGAGGAAAAGAGAAGAAGAGAAGGAGAAGAGGAAGAAGAAGAAGAAGAAGAAGAAGAAGATGAAGAAGAAGAAGAAGAAGAAGAAGAAGAAGAAGAAGAAGAAGAAGAAGAAGAAGAGAGTGAGGGCGAGATGCAGAGATCGAGAGTGAGAGACCGTGAGCAAGAGATCGGGAGTGAGAGATCGGAAGATCAGCGGCGGAGATGAGTGCGGCGGCGAGATCCGCGGCGGAGAAGAGGAGAGGAAGGCGGCGGCGGCGAGATCTGGAGGAGTTGCAGTGGTAAGATGAGAAACGAAGAGAAGAGAAGAGGGTTTCGAGTGGGCGAGGTTGTGTGCTTTGGTTTAAAGAGAGCGAGATCCGAAAATTTCGGCGAGGTTCCGGTGACAAGTCGGCGAGATCTCGGCGAGATTCCCGGCGACATGTTGGCGAGATTCCCGGATCTTGTTTGACATTTTTTTTTCTTGGTGAATCTTAGTAATTTCTTGCTATGTGATCGATTCTGTTTTATCAGCCCTGCAATTGAAACAGGGTATTACATTTTGAGAAGATGGGTATCGATCCATTAGTTACAGTTTCATCAAAGTTACCTTTATGCTTGATGTTTAATTAATTATGCAAGTACTGATGATGAGAATCATGCATGATCTTCTTGGTTGGGTTTCTTATTTGGTGTTTGATTTTAGTACTTGTGGGTTTCTGGGATCTATGAGATGAGGTGTAAAGAGGTCAATGAGGAGAATAGGATCATTCTGCAAACTATGCATATTGTTTGTACCCTTTTGAGTGTCTCTCACGCCTGCTACATCCTTAAAGGTGTTATTAACATGTACACAATACTTGAAGAGAGCACACAGATTAGTGAACTCAAGAGTTCAATGATGTAATTAATATGGCATTGAAACAGGGTATTACAACGAGTCCCGATTTCGGGCGAATCCCGCGTTCTCCCTTTTTCCTCTTCTCCTTCTTCTTGGTTCTCTTTCTTCTCTCTGTTTTTTTTTTTCTTTCATTCAGCAACTCATTTAATGTATTGATTTACTGTTCATTATTTTATTTTCTTTTATATTTTTTTATTCGTTCTTCTTCTTCACACACTCAATCTACATGAGGAATATACGTGTGAGAAATCAATTTCTATGTCAAATCACGTTCCGAACTCACTTTTGACATTTTCAAGTTCATTTGTCACATGTACACATGACTTTAAAGGTACTTATACGTGTATTATACTTTTCAGTATACGTATAAGTCAACCAAATATATTGATTAAAAGTACGGGGTGTTACAATTGCGTTCTGATACCAATACGCTACCGTGAAACCACTAGAAAAGCTATAACTTAAAAGGGTAGTAGAATACGTAATTTATTTATTTTATTATTTATTTAAGAAATTTAAGAACAAATACATTAGGTATGCTACAACGATCCAAAAAAATAAACCCAAATTTATATGTGCACCGGCACGGTGAATCACTATATAATATATATCATCACATTAAATAGTAAAAAGAAAAAACTATAAAAAGAAAACAAACCACTCGGCTCGCTGCTCATAAAATCAGCTTTTATTGTGAAACTAATAACACAAGTTATTGACGTAAGAAATGAAGTAGCTCATGATTCCTTTTATTTGTGCTTGAGATGGTATAAAGATGGGATGCTTTGTTCATATCTGAAGAAGTCATTTGGATCAACCTTGCTCTTCACTTGTACTAATTTCTCAAAGTTCAACTTGAAGTACTTTCGACCCCAACGCTTTGCTTGTGAGTAAGTTGTAGTGCCATTAAAACTGTTATGTCCCAAATCAAGATCCCTATAGTTCAAGAAAGCAGTTCTTGGAAACTTTGAAACATAAGGAGTCATATACATATACAACTCTCCTATCCACCTTAAGTGTTTCTCTTTCACTTCATCTGAATCATTTGGATTCCAGTAAGTATTATAGTTGATCAGATATAAGTTCCCAGCTCTATGTGGGAATGCAATTTGATTCTCCGAAACCTCGTTCATTATCCCGCCCCAAGGAGCGATCAACATCTCGGGCGTTTCTTCTTCTAAGAACCTCTTCCAAATCCCTTCCAACGCAGCTCTCGGAAGCGGTTTCTTCACGAAATCCGATTTCCCTTTGAAGGTAGACTTGTAGAATTGGATGGTCCTGTTTAGTAAAATTTCCTTTGGTGTTCCGCTTGGGAAACCGGCGAAGCTTACCACCGATTCAATCCAACTTACTTCCTTGCAGTCCTCCTTCTTCATTCCAAGTTCGGGGAAGTTTTCTTGCATCAACTGAAGTAATTGATCAGCATGTCCTAGGAACATGATTTGGAAAGCAACCTGCACAGTTTTTCCTTTTCCAGGAGTTGTGCTATTCACCAAAGTGACGCGAAGCGCAATGTAAAGTTCTTTAGGAACCTTATTACTAGCAATGACTTGCCACTTGTGAACAAGCTCAGTTGCATTTTGTTCTAAGGTCTTAAAAATGAAGGAAGTAGTCACAATACTTGGAACAGGAAGCAACTCGATCTTATATGCAAGAATTACACCAAAACTAGCTGCTCCACCTCCTCTAATGGCCCAAAAATGATCTTCTCCCATGGCTTTTCTATCAAGAATCTCACCTTTGGCGTTTAGTAATCTGGCGTCCACAACGTGATCTGCCGCCACGCCATATTTCCTCGTCATCCGGCCATACCCAGCTCCACTAATATGCCCGCCGGTGCCAACAGTAGGGCAAATTCCCGCTGTAAAGCCATAAACTGGACTTTTCGCTGCGATTCCATAATAAAGTTCCCCAAGCGTTGCACCGGCTTGAACCCATGCAGTTGCACTATTATTTGTTACATCGACGGTGATGGTTCGAAGGTTGACGAGGTCGATGATGACGAACGGGACATCCGCTGTGTAGGAGAGGCCTTCGAAGTCATGGCCACCACTTCGGACTCGGATTTGGAGGCCAGTTTTCTTTGCACAAAGAGCTGCAGCTTGAACTTGGGATTCTTGGGAGGGAGTGAGGATGAATTGAGGTTTTGGGGTGGTGGGAGATGTGAATCTTAGGTTTTGTATGGCAGAAAGGAGAATTGATGTGTATGAAGCAGTTTGTGGTGTGTATACCAGAAGGTTTGAATTGGAACTATTGTTCAAGGCAAGGCATTGAAGGAAATCCTCATGAATTGATGAATTTGATGTAGTAGCTGTAGTAGTAGTAATTATGAAGAGAAGAATAGAAAGAAGTGAAAGGATTGTAAACCTTGGACTCTCCATTTGATATCTCTTTGTTTTTCTCAAGATGAAACTCACCTTGGTTTCACTTATTATATATAGTGATCAACAATGATTAGGAACCTGTATCTTGTGAACATTAATTGGACTTTATGGATATTTGTTGGACTAAAATTGGCAAATTTTAAAATAGTTTTTTCAGTGCAAGCTCATATATGGTCAAATTTCCGTTGATTCCACCCTTCTAGATCCCTCGGCAAATACCGTGTTGACACATTCTTCCTTGGTTTTTAACCATTGATGATCCTCGAGATCATAGTCGATTGTGATCAATTAGTTTTGTTAATTACTTGTGAGGAATGAATAATTTCCTAGTAGTTTCTCATATGGATAGACTATTTGAATAGACCGGCTTGAACCCATGCAGTTGCACTATTATTTCCTAGTAGTTTCTTCTTCTTTCTCTATTTATTAACAATAGATATATGTTTTAATTCAATGTAAACCATATTAATAAAAATATATTAACAATTCCCTAAAATATATATATATATATTAACAAAATAAATATAATTAAAATATTAATTATAATTTCATTAAAATTTTAACTAATAAAAAAAATATGTATAGCGCACTGCACATCAACTAGTATTTGTATATATATAATACACATACGAGGATAAGGGTAAAGTTTTTTTATATGATTAAAAATATAGAATTAAAAATTTTGAATTTAAAATGGTTAAAGAATAGTAGATGCTCCGGGAAGTAAAAAAATTAGTTAAAAGCTAAAATTACTAATCTACCCTTATCAATTTTTTTTATTTTTATTTTTTCTCGTTAGACCATAACATTAGCTTAGCTTTCAAGGTTAATTTTAGAAGCAAAAAGCTTCACCATAAATTATACAAAGTATTGCTATATATATATATATTGAGCAACTGATTAAACAAAGCATTAAGCTGGGAGTGGAGCATAACTTAATAGGTTGTTGATTGTTAAGTAAATCAATCATTAAATTAATAAATAAATAACAATATCTTAGGTCAATCACGCCAATCTTTCGATAATATATATATATATATATATATATTGAAGAGTACTGAAAATTGAAATAAGTCAAATGAAACATCTTTTCATTATAAAGATTAGTGCTAATGCCGGTCATGACTTTCATTTTACTATTTCGTTCTAAGCTAATATCTATAATCAAATTAACAGATTGTTAATTTCCTATTAATGTTCATGTGTGTGATTGGGACAATACAACTAACTGGTTGAATTAATGCAAAACACAAAGGAAAAAAAAAGCTCTATCACTACATAAAATATAATATATATCCAAATCTTTATATTATTTTCTTTGTTTCTTTTACCCTTGACCTCAAAGTTTGCTTGCGCGTATATAAATTTTAATTGGTTTGAACAAAGAGCAACTTATAATGTGAAACGGATCTCAAAATTGAATTGAATTCAGACTTGCAGGTGCCTATATATATGCTTAAATATAAATTTAAATACATATCTTGAGTTATTTTAACACTTTTAAAAATTTCAAATGAGGACCACAATTCCACTTAAATTTCACGAAACCTTTATTTCCGTCATCTAAATCCATGGACTCCCAAAGTTTTATTATATACATGAAAGGGTTCCGTCAATTATAAAATTAAGTTGGGGGCTTTGGATTTATCACAAATATATATATTCCAACAAAATATAATATTACTTTCTAAAAAATATATATATATAATATTATAGTAAAAATACTTGAAAGAGTTTATCTTATAGTCATTTTTGTCAAACTTTTAAAATTAACCCTTTAAACTTGTATTTATCATTTAATTTAAAAATTGTTGTAGGGCTACTATAGTGATTTACGTAATTCCTCACTCCCTCCACTCCATCTGTACTCTTTCTCTATTTATTAACAATAGATATATGTTTTAATTCAATGTAAACCATATTAATAAAAATTTATTAATAATTCCCTAAAATATATATATATATATATATATATATATATATTAACAAAATAAATATAAATAAAAAATTAATTATAATTTCATTAAAATTTTAACTAATAAAAAAACGTGTGTAGCGCACGTGCACATCAACTAGTATATGTAATTGCGATAAGGTTTTGGACATGAACAGTATGTAAAAAAAGTAATTTAATTAAAAACAATTTAAAAATGATATTAAAAATAAATGAAAAAATTATAAATAAAATTAGTTCCATTCTCTTTATGTGTATATATATGGTCCACATATATGCATGAGCATGTTGTGCCAAATCAATATGCAATTATGTACAAATCATAACAACATAACAACATTCTATAAACATTCTATGTACATATCGTAACACCCCGATTTTCAAAACTTAGTTTTTTTTGTAAAATAATGAATATTTTAATTTTATCCAGAAAATATCTGAAAATCGAGATGTTATTCGTATCCGTCTATCTTAACCCATAATCATTATATAGATAGTAAAATTTGCAACACTATGAATTTATATTCTTTTCTAACCAACTTACGGGTTAAAATAAAAGAATACCCTTACATCTTCATACCAAGGACCACATAATTCCACTATACAAATTTCTATAGTGAATTATAAGGGTACTTGCCCTTGTCCATCCATCATGGGCACAATATTTTAAATACATTCATCAAATAGAATTTCAGTCCAAGGCATTCACACGTGAAATAAATCACAGGGTCTTTACTAACCGTAATAATGTTCATTGAATTTCGATTGTCAATAAAATCCGTTCAAATAATAAACTTTTAAAAATTAAATAAAAATATTCAGTCATATCACCACAATACTAATTAATTAACCCACCCTTACTACTCTGAACTATGTCACGAACTCACGATTTTATTCTCTTAAGCACCAGCATATGAAAAATAGGGGTGAGCTTGAAAGCCCAGTGGGTCATCTAAAAATTCACAATATTTTATTATGATACATACACAAGAACATTACAAACAAGCTTCACACATTAATTGTTGCAACATTAGATTGTTTGAGTCAAGAATTTCATCACGTTCTAAATCACGTACCTTTAGGAAATCAAACTCAGGGTGGCACTACCCAAAAATTAGAACTCGTTGGCGATATTCATCATGAATAACTGCCCCATAATAAACATTGGTGATATTCCTTAGAATAACTGCCCCATAATAATCAATGGCGATATTCCTTAGAATAACTGCCCCATATGTGTGATTTTTATCTTAATCGTGTTTTTTAGTGATGTCACACCATACATACAACCTAAGTATGATATTAATTGTATTCACAAAACCATATTCAAATTCTACTACACATAGTATTATGTCACAGTGCCAAATATAATAATATTAACGCATAAATGTTTCTATGCCAATATTCTCATGTCATGTATTTCATCATCAGGCATTATAATATACAACTGAATTCAATTACCACATGAATTGCATGCATCTAATTATCATTTGATCAGAACAAAAATCATGCTGACACACATATCATCATAGTTAATAATCACAACATGGTATATATAAAATCATGTAAAATAGACATGGAAGAGCAATCTAATAATACTATAGACCTAATTAATTTAACATTCCTATCTATATATCAAAATAAAATATTATGAAGGCCTAGAATCATCCCCACCTGAATCGCTAAATTTCAAAGTGTCCAGATTTCTTGACACTTGATAATATCAACCTATACACATAAAGATTGTACATAAATTAGTAATTTGTACTACTCTCCCGGATTTCAAAATTATTGTATGTCTATATAATTAAAAGTAAGTCGTGACTTTAGGATTACACTTGGTTACTTATATATAAACCAACATAGGTATACCGACACCATAGTATCTTAAGTATACTATATGACAGATGATATAAAGCATAATAGATATAACAATATATATATAATGCGATAGTATAATACATATCATCTAATGTTAAAGCATAATAGATATAACAATATATATATATATATATATATATATATATATATATATATATATATATATATATATATATATATAATGAGATACTATAATACATATCATCTAATGTTAAATATGAGATGACGTGTGTTCATTATATAAAATGCATAATATATATATATGTAATATAATATGATATTATAATATGATATTGGGTGCTTTGATGGGTGACGGTGTGCATGTTCAGAACATATAATATAATATGATATTGGACGAGTAGTGAGGTGGCACTTAAATGTATATTGAATTATATAACATTGTGTGCAACCTGCTCTCGGTTTCCAATTTCATAAACCATGATGCAGTGAAACCCAGAGAGCATAAGCGAAACAGAGTAGAGAGAGATAGAGAAAGAGAGAGAGAGAGAGTCACGGCGAGTTGCAGCGGCGACAGACGGTGGCTCAAGAGTGGTGATGAACCAGATGGAAGTTGCAGCGTGCGATGACGGAGAAGAGAGAAAAGGCGGAACGGCGGCAGTTCACCGACGTTCGTGAATCGGGCGGCGATTTCTTGTGAATATCAGATAGGGGTTTCGTTTGGCGATTTTGGAGTTGAAGCGGAGATAGAAGTTTGACGGTTTTGAAGAAGGCGGCGGCGAGTTGCAGTTGCTGGGTTTCGAAAAAGAGAGTTGGGTCTTTTTGCGATTGGGTTTCGAGAGAAAGGGTTGGGTTTTTGTGCGATTGGGTTTCGAGAGAGAGAAGCGATTCGGTTTTTGTGATTGGGGTTTGGAGTCCGAGGGTTTAGCGCTATTGGGGTTTTGAAAGAGAGAGGCGCGATTGCAGGGCGAGATTTCAGGCGAGAATAATTTCGAAATTGGAAGGTAGATATTTTTTTTCGAATTTTCAAGGATTACGTTTGAAATTGGAAAGTAGATTTTTTTATTATTATTTTTTTTCAGGGAATTACATTCTTCCCGCCGCCTTAAAAGAAATTTTGCCCCGAAATTAAAGTAGAAGCTTACTTACTTGATGATGTTCAACTTTTTCCACTGTTGACCAGTTGTATCTCGAAACCTAGAGTGTTCTTTGAAATAAGTCGGCGTATTTGGCCTTCATTTCACTTTCAGGTTCCCAAGTGGCTTTTTCAACTCCATGATGCTTCCACAACACTTTAACTAATGGAATGTTTTTGTTCCTCAAACTATGAACTTTCCAATCTAGGATCTTCAAAGGTCCTTTTTCATAGGTGGCATCAGTTTGTACTTTTACGTCTTTCCAATCGATGGTGTGGGAAGGGTCTGGTTCATATTTTCGCAACATCGACACATGGAATACGTTGTGGATGGCGGATAAACTAGTTGGTAAGTCTAGTTTGTAAGCATTCTCGCCAATTCGATCATTGATCTTGAACGGACCGATGAACCGAGGCGATAATTTTCCTTTCTTACCAAACCTCATGATGCCTTTTTGAGGGCTTATTCTCAGAATACCTTATCACCTTTTTGGAACTCTAAAGGTCGGTGCCTCTTATCTGCGTAGCTCTTCTGCCTACTCTGTGCAGTAACTAGCCTTTCCTGGATCAACTTCACTTTTTCGTTCATTTTCATTATCATATCAGGTCCTGTAAGTACCTTATCTTCCCAATCGGCCTAACACAGTGGTAACCTACATGGTCGTCCATATGGAGCTTCATATGGAGCCATTTGTGTGCTTGCCTGGTAACTATTGTTATAAGCAAACTCTGCTAGGTGTAAGTATTTACTCCAATTTCCCTTGAAATCTAGTACACAAGCTCTCAACATGTCTTCTAAGATCTGAATAACCCTTTCGGATTGACCATCTGTCTGAGGATGATAGGCGATGCTCATGGTTAATTTGGTTCCCAATTCTCGCTATAAGCTCTGCCAGAACTGAGATGTGAATAAGGAATCTCTATCTGACACTATCGATTTGGGTACTCAGTGTAGCTTCACGATCTCTTTAACAAACAGCTCGCCCAGTTTACTAATCGGATCTATGGATTTAATAGGTAAGAAGTGTGCCACTTTAGTAAGTCGATCCACAATTACCCAAACCTTATCCTCACCTTTCTGATTTCTAGGAAGCGCTCCGACGAAATCCATTGCTATGTTATCCCATTTCCATTCAGGGATTTCTAAAGGTTGTAACAATCCAGACGGTCTTTTATGTTCGGCCTTAACTTGCTGACATGTAAGGCATTTAGACACATATTTAGCCACATCTCTCTTCATACCTTTCCACCAGTAGTTTTTCTTCAAATTTTGGTACATCTTATCTCCACCAGGATGTAAAGTGTATTTAGTCTGATGAGCCTCATCAAATAAGATCTTTTTAATTTCCTCAATTCTGGGTATACAAATTCGATCTCTGAATCTCAATAATCCCTCTGAATCGATCTTGAAATTTGCATTTCCATTATTGGCTCTTGCACCTGCCACCCATTTTATCAATTTTCTATCCTGAGCTAGACCTTCCTTAATTTGATGTAGTAGGTCTGGCTTGCAGCTCATATTATATAAGAAAATCTGATTTTCACCTTTTTGTACGCCCAAATTATTATCTTCAATCAATTGGTACATCTGGGCTTTTTCTACATCGTTCTTATAAGATTTTTGACTTAAAGCATCGACGACTACGTTGGCCTTCCCTGGGTGATAATGCAACTGAAAATCATAATCATTCAGCAATTCCATCCATCTCCTTTGCCTCAAATTTAACTCCTTTTGTGTATAGATGTACTTCAAATTCTTATGATCAGAATATAGATCAAATTTCTCTCCATAAAGATAGTGTCTCCATATCTTCAAGGAGAATACAATAGCAGCCAATTCTAAATCATGAGTCAGGTAATTCTGTTCATGAGTCTTCAGTTGCCTAGAAGTATATGCAACCACTTTTCCTTCCTGCATCAGAACAGCGCCAAGACCATTCTTAGAAGCATCCGTGTAAATAACATAACCGACTTCGCTTGCAGGAGTGATCAATATTGGGGCTGTGGTTAATCGTCTCTTCAACTCCTGAAAGGAATTCTCACATTTCTCATCCCAACTAAATTTGGCATCCTTCCTTGTTAGCTTTGTCATAGGCTCAGCTAGTCTCGAAAAATTTAGAATAAATCTTCTATAGCAACCAACTAGTCCCAAAAAGCTTCTAATTTCTGTCACTGATTTTGGTTTTTCCCAGTTCATTACTGCTTCAACTTTTGTTGGATCTACCGATATCCCTTCTGATGACACTACATGGCCCAAAACTTTTACTGACTTCATCCAAAATTCACATTTTTCAAATTTGGCATACAATTGATTTCGTCTCAATGTTTCCAAAACTACTATAAGGTGTTCCTGATGTTCCTCATTGGTCTTCGAATAAACCAAAAATATCATCAACAAATACCACTACAAATTTGTCTAGATAAGGCCTAAACGTCCTATTCATTAGGTCCATAAATGTTGCTGGTGCATTAGTGAGTCCAAATGGCATGATTCTGAATTCAAAGTGTCCATACCTAATCTTGAATGTTGTCTTCGGTATATCTGACTCTTTGATTCTAAGTTGGTGATAACCGGACCTTAGGTCGATCTTGGAAAAACAAGTTGTTCCCTTCAGTTGATCGAACAAATCATCTATTCTGGGTATGGGGTATTTGTTCTTGACTGTGACTTGATTTAATTTTCTGTAGTCAATACACAGTCTCATCGACCCATCTTTTTTTTTGACAAACAATACTGGTGCTCCCCAGGGTGATTCGCTCGGCTGGATAAATTTCTTCGCACTAAGATCATCAAGCTGAGTCCTTAGTTCTATTAATTTGCCAGGGGCCATTCTGTAGGGTGACATGGCTATGGGGTCTGTTCAAGGGTACAGTTCTATCTTGAACTCTACTTCCCGCTTAGGAGGTAATCCTGGTAATTCTTCGGGAAACACCTCAGGGAAGACTCTAACCACCAAGTGCTCTTCTAAATTCCTCAAGGTCTTTAGAGGTTCAGCTTCTGTTAGGGTTTTGAATTCCTCTTTGTGATTCACAAATTCGAGAAGTGCGGACATGATATTCCTCGGGATTTTGTTTCTATCCCCATAGATTTTAACCAACTCTCCCGAAGGTAACCTCAAAGTAATCTTCTTTCGAAGGCAATCGATCTGGGCTTGGTACTCAGATAACCAATCCATTCCCAAGATCACATCATAATCATTAATGGGTAGGAGTATCAAGTCAGCTGAAATCAGCTTATCATTAATTCAAAGGTCACAACTACATTTTTCGGTCGTTGGGACTTTTACTCCTACTGGTGTTGAAATTTTCATAACAACAGATAAAGGTACAGTGGAAAGTTGTAGTTTCCTGGCTAAGTTTTCAGAAATGAAAGACCTTGATGCTCCAGAATCAAACAAGATTTTAACTATAACATGAAATAAAATGAAAGTACCTTCCACTACTTCGTTTGCACCAACTTCTAGTTCAGGATTTCCTTCTGTCATTGCAAAGACCTTTCATTGATTTTGATTTTGATTATAGCTTGGACGATTGACTTGATTTCGTCCTAGCACATTGTTGTTGTTCTGCCAGTTGCCCGGACGAAAATTTTGTTGAACTCCTTGTATAGTGCAGTTTCGTGCCACATGACCCGATCGGTTGCATTTGGAGCAAAGTCTCGTAGTTACTACTTGATATTTAATTTGTTGGGGTGCACGAATATCGTTTTGTTGCATCTGTTGTCCACCATTATGCCTAGACCATCCTGGTCCGTTGTTGTGATTCTGCCCCCTGTTCCACTGGTTCCCATTGTTGAACTTGTTTCTGTTCCAAGTATTACCATTGCCGCCAAAGTTATTCAGATTCTGCTTCTTGTTGTGATTACTCTGGTAATCAAAATTATGTCCTTGATGCCTTTTGTTTCTGTTCCATATTGTTTCTTGCAGGTTCAGTTCTCTCTCGACCAACAAATTAAGCTCGTTCAACCACCTCTTTATAAGTCTCCAGATTCATAGGAACAACCACCTTTCTAATCTCCATTATGAGACCCTCTGCGAATCTACTAGATTTCATATGTTCATTGACTACCAGTTCATGAGAAAATCTGGAAAGTTCAATAAACTTAGCCTCATACTCTGTCACTGTCATGTTCCTCTGTGTAAGCCTCACAAATTCAGATTGTAATTCTTTTCTATTCGCTTTGGGAAAGAATTTATCATAAAATATTTCCTCAAAAGTTGTCCAGGTCATAGCGTTCACGTCTACTATAGGACTTTCTTTAACCATTCTCCACCAATGTTTAGCCTCACCTATGAATTGGTGAGCCGCAATCACCACCATTCTTGGACCAGTCACTCCAAGGACTTACAAGTGTTCCTTAACCTCCTGGAACCACTTGTCAGCTTCCCTTGGATCTGGTTTTCCTTCAAATTTCGAAGGATGCATACGTTGGAAGTCTCTCAATTGATCCGCCCATTCCTTTTCTTCAGGTCTCCTGATGTTTCGAGCTCCTGGTTCATTCTGTACTACAATTGTTGGATTCAGTTGAGGTTGAGGCAACTGTCTGGTCACCTGTTCCACTACTTGTCTCACAAATTCTGCCATCATCTCTGGTCCCAAAACAATTCCAGGGGTTGGAACTGTTGTAGGTCGGACGTTCTCTGTTCCAGTAGAGTCAACATTCGCTGTTAGATTTGCATGTTCTTGCTCCGTCGGCTGAGGTTCGAATTTCGGTTGTGTCTGCACAGCTGGTTCAGTGTCCCTTATGAGATCACTCACAGACCTTGTGTTTCTTCTTCGAGGTGCAGCCATCTATAAAATTTCAACTCATCTTTAGTACTACAGGAGATAATGATTTTCGTTTAGGGTGACTGTAGATTCAGAATTCTAAGTTTTCGAAAATATAATGATCCTATTGTTTCAGTTTTTAGGTTTAACAAAATTTTCCCAATCCATGATTGTCATAGGGTACAGGATTTGGTTTTGATACATGTAAACAAGACAAGCAAACAAACAAACAACATACCACACAACAATGGTATAAAGAAAATTCCCAAACTTTCACTTATACCCTCCGTATTCAAGTGTCCCATACCACTCTAGCCCGATGATATAAGCTTCCATAAAGAAACTTCAATACACCCAAACAATGCGCAAATGTCCTACCAACTAAGGCTTCCCAGGTACCCACTATGTCCATGCTGTCCCATACCAGTTGAATGTAGCGATACCAGTTGAATGTTAGTCATTCACCAAACATGGCCTGCTAGTCTCCAAGTTCAAGACTCCTCAAATACCCTTAAATTCCTCCACGTCCCATACCGCTTTGGAACCAAGAATAAAAGATTCATCCTGATCTCAGATTCTAACCAAACAGTTCCATACAAGTTCTCGTCTATAACCGATGTCGTAAAAGCTTTGAGTTTGTTAGACCCACTGTACTTTCATTCTCGAGGTTATGTTATAAAGTCTATAATTGACATATTTATCTAGTTCAAGTTGGACCTTAATCTTATAAAGATTTGATACCTACCCTTTGATACTAAGCTTCTTAAAATTTGTTGTAACACTTCCCATGATCTGAAGCCAAAGCTCTGATACCAATCTGTAACACCCCGATTTTCAAAACTTAGTTTTTTTGTAAAATAATGAATGTTTTAATTTTATCGAGAAAATATCTGAAAATCGAGATGTTATTCGTATCCGTCTATATTAACCCATAATCAATATATAGATAGTAAAATTTGCAACACTATGAATTTATATTCTTTTCTAACCAACTTACAGGTTAAGATAAATGAATACCCTTACATCCTCATACCAAGGACCACATAATTCCACTATACAAATTTGGGCACAATATTTTAAATACATTCATCAAATAAAATTTCAGTCCAAGGCATTCACACGTGAAATAAATCACAGGGTCTTTACTAACCGTAATAATGTTCATTGAATTTCGATTGTCAATAAAATCCGTTCAAATAATAAACTTTTAAAAATCAAATAAAAATATTCAGTCCTATCACCACAATACTAATTAATTAACCCACCCCTACTACTCTGAACTATATCACGAACTCGCGATTTTATTCTCTTAAGCACCTGCATATGAAAAATAGGGGTGAGCTTGAAAGCCCAGTGGGTCATCTAAACAATTCACAATATTTTATTATGATACATACACAACAACATTACAAACAAGTTTCACACATTAATCGTTGCAACATTAAATTGTTTGTGTCGAGAATTTCATCACGTTCTAAATCACGTACTTTTAGGAAATCAAACTCAGGGTGGCACTACCCAAAAATTAGAACTCGTTGGCGATATTCATCATGAATAACTGCCCGATAATAAACATTGACGATATTCCTTAGAATAACTGCCCCATATGTGTGATTCTTATCTTAATCGTGTTTTTTAGTGATGTCACACCATACATACAACCTAAGTATGATATTAATTGTATTCACAAACCATATTCAAATTCTACTACACATAGTATCATGCCACAATGCCAAATATAATAATATTAACGCATAAATTTTTCTATGCCAATATTCTCATGTCATGTCTTTCATCATCAGACATTATAATATACAATTGAATTCAATTACCACATGAATTGCATTCATCTAATTATCATTTGATCAGAACAAAAATCATGTTGACACACATATCATCATAGTTAACAATCACAACATGGTATATATAAAATCATGTAAAATAGACATGCAAGAGCAATCTAATAATACTATAGACCTAATTAATTTAACATTCCTATCTATATATCAAAATAAAATATTATGACGGCCTAGAATCATCCCCACCTGAATCGCTAAATTTCAAAGTGTCCAGATTTCTTGACACTCGACAATATCAATCTATACATATTTGTACTACTCTCCCTGATTTCAAAATTATTGTATGTCTGTATAATTAAAAGTAAGTCGTGACTTTAGGATTACACTTGGTTACTTATATATAAACCATCATAGGTATACCGACACCATAGTGTCTTAAGTATACTATATGACAGATGATATAAAGCATAATAGATATAACAATATATATATAATGAGATAGTAGAATACATATCACCTAATGTTAAATATGATATGAGATGACGTGTGTTCATTATATAGAATGCATAATATATATATATGTAATATAATATGATATTATAATATGATATTGGGTGCTTAGATGGGTGACGTGTGCATGTTCAGAACATATAATATAATATGATATTGGGTGCTTAGATGGGTGACGGTGTGCATGTTCAGAACATATAATATAATATGATATTGGAGGAGTAGTGAGGTGGCTCTTAAATGTATATTGAATTATATAACATTGTGTCCAACCTGCTCTCGGTTTCCAATTTCATAAACCATGATGTAGTGAAACCCAGAGAGCATAAGCAAAACAGAGTAGAGAGAGAGAGAGAGAGAGTCACGGCGAGTTGCAGCGAAGAGAGGAGCTTGGCCGTTTTGAAGAAAACAGCGGCGAGTTGCAGCGGCGACAGACGGTGGCTCAACAGTGGCGATGAACCAGATGAAAGTTGCAGCGTGCGATGGCGGAGAAGAGAAGAGAGAAGAGAGAAAAGGGGGAACGGCGGCAGCTCACTGACGTTCGTGAATCGGGCGGCGATTTTTTGTGAATATCAGATAGGGGTTTCGTTTGGCGATTTTGGAGTTGCAGCAGAGATAGAAGTTTGGCGGTTTTGAAGAAGGCGGCGGCGAGTTGCAGTGGTTGGATTTCGAAAGAGAGAGTTGGGTTTTTGTGCGATTGGGTTTCGAGAGAGAGGGTTGGGTTTTTGTGCGAATGGGTTTCGAGAGAGAGAGGCGATTCAATTTTTTTTGTTGGGGTTTGGAGTCAGAGGGTTTAGCGCGATTGGGGTTTTGAAAGAGAGGTGCGATTGTAGGGCGAGATTTCAGGCGAGAATAATTTCGAAATTGGAAGGTAAATATTTTTTTTCCGAATTTTCAGGGATTACGTTTGAAATTGGAAAGTAGATTTTTTTTTTTTTTTTTTTTTCAGGATATTACAATTACCTATACATCCACATCATTATATATGCATGAGCATGTTGTGCCCAATCAATATGCAATTATGTACATATCATAACAACATTCTATAAATATAATGCAAATCAAAACCTTATGCAATGCATGCCATTCAACCTTATTCAAGTTTGTGACAAACTTTCCTAAGACGTATATGAAAGCATATAGTCGATTGGTACTAGTTTTACAACCTAAAGTCACATTGCAGCCTTACTCTAATAATTCAGCCAAAAATACTTATGGAATGTAATTGTACTCATTACTGAGCATACATTCCTCATTTAGAACATAATTAGCTTTCCTCAAAAATAATAACTGAACAATTTTCAACTAATAGATTTCTACATAAATCTTTTAAATTTAACTAGGATCACTAGACTCGATTATCCTCATTGGGAGTATACTCGACCCACTCGGTTATATCTAAAGATCTAGTTCTAACAGACTTATTAAGTCCATGTAGAAAATCTTTGTCTTTCATCCATGCCACAAACAATCACATATGAACAAGCACATCATTATAAATACATATGATGATGTAAATGAAAGTATAAATGAAAT
Source organism: Paratinospora sagittata (assembly GCA_035771175.1). Classification (NCBI taxonomy): domain Eukaryota; kingdom Viridiplantae; phylum Streptophyta; class Magnoliopsida; order Ranunculales; family Menispermaceae; genus Paratinospora; species Paratinospora sagittata. Next base: position 37,891,723 of record CM069589.1, read on the forward strand.
TCTACTCACAAACATTGTCAGAATTAAGTTTCCACACTATTAACTGTCTCAACCTCTTATACTAGAACCTCCACACCTCATTGCATTCATATCAATACAAATTACCCACTATTATGCCAGCACCCTAGCATTTTTACCATTTCCACAATTGTAAATCTACCAACTTCACTCTTAAACCCAATCTCAATACATACAATATTAAGAACAATAGCAATTTTGCACCATAATATAATTCCCACAAGTTCCTAATTTCATTTCTATCTATTTTCAATTGATTTTACACTTCTAATTAGGTTACCGGCCTATATATCCAACAATTCGAAGTGTAAACCCTAACAAAACACTATTTTAGCATGATCATTTGGGTGTCAGAACACCACGTATACTATTTCTAACCCATTCCCAGTTAAGAACACCAAAACCTAGGTTAGGAAACGCCCAAATCATCGTCTATTACAAAAATTACACCAAGGGAAAAGTTACTTTCAACACAAATAGCAATTTTATGGGGGAATTTGTGGAAAAACCACTTACCTGGCTTTGATTTGGCAAAGAATAGCCTTGAAACCCCTTCTTCCCTCTTTCCCCCTTCGTTCTTAGCTGAAATGAACGAAAAAATGGGTTTTGGGACTTTTATTTCATGCACACCGCCTCATCAACATTTAAAAAAAAAATTGAATTTTATCGTGAGGAGTGCGCTTCTCTCATTTAGAAGTGTTCTCCTCCTCGCTCTGAGAAATTCCAGCTATCTATCTGTCGTAAAAAACACGCTCCTCCCTATCCAAAACCCAAATTGGTCTCTATCTCAGGGGAGCGCGCTCTTTCTCTATGAAAGCAAGCTCCTAGGCTCAATTCACAATTTTTACCCTATTTTTCACCAATTTCTTTCTTTATTGGTTTCCCAATCAATTCTACACTAAACACATACAATTTACATTTTAAAAACATACAACACACATCTATGGGTCACAATTCTAAGATTCTTGGGGTCCCATTTTATGAAATTGAGGGTCGTTATACCATTGCTATCCTCCTATTGGCCAGTACCTCTCCTATTGGTAAGCAATTGTGTTGTTGCCTCCAATAAAAAAGTTTGATCTTATTTGGAATTGTTAGATTCCACATTGATTTCCATTTAGCATCTAATGAGGATTGATTTGAAGATGCATGTACCTGTTGAATGGTAACCTCTTGCTAGAATATAGCGTTTTTTACTAAATATTCTCCCCGTTTCTCACAACATGAGGGACGTGCGTTGCAGTTGAATAAAATGAGGTTGAAAGTTACCAAAAAAGAAATAATAATAAAATGAGAAGTTAAAGTTACCAAAAAATAATAAAAAGAGGCTAAAAGTTATATATTACCTAATTACCCATATATATATATATTAATTTTGAAGCAAAAATTTGAGGCCCCAATAATTTAATTAAATAGAGTTTACAAATGAGTTAATATATATATTGATGAAAAATGTGGGGCTTGGGGTCGTCGCCCTGTGGGCCCTACGCCAAGGTCAGCCCTGCGTTGGATCATAATAATTTTAATAAATTATATATTTTTTAGAAGAAACAAATTTTATTAAGTATAAAGTATAGTGTAAAATTTACAGCCAAAATGGAGCATTTTAAAGCTTATCTATAAGGGAACATAACACAAATTACAACAAACAATATTGCTACCAATCCGCTACCGCGAAACCACTAGAAAATTTTGAAGAAGCAGCCCAACCTGCTGCAAGTAGTCCAGCTACTGCCCGCCTCTTCTTTTCTCTTTTTTTTTTTTGCTTTTTTTTTTTTCTCTCTCTGTCTCTTGCTTCAACTATCCAAGTTCTCAACTTATATATTTTAATTTTATGTTTGTAATACTAAGACTACACTTACAAGACAAAAATTCTAAAAAACAAGTAGTGTAATATTTTCACAATTTATATTTTTAGTTAAAAATTTGTATTCTTAATTTAGCTATTTTAATACAATTAAAAATATTTTTTATATTTTAATTTTCTTAATTATTTTCAAGTTATATTAACATAAAATATTTGCGCATCGTGTGGGATAGAAACTTGTATACCTAAAAATATTGAAATAGAGACTTTTGTTGGGCAAGCCTGAATCTTTATTAGTATCGATATTGTCTCAGACTTAACTATTTTTGGGCCTAGGTGTGAAATTTTACTCTAAAAAGCTTTGGTAATAATGAGGGTGAGATCTCAACTTATATTTCATGTAATGATCATGATCATATTCGACGTGAGACTATTATTTCGCTCCACATATATCCAAAAATTTTAACAAGGGAATCTCTACTTTTTTTCAGAAGTTTTCAGTGGAGTTAAGCACCACATCAAAATCATGTCAACTAATTACTAACCACAAGGCTTTTTTTTTAAATACCATAAGGTACTTTTTAGACAACAATACAAATTATACAAAGAGAATAACTTGTCCACTTAAAGACTTCATTTAAGGTCTAGTAATTTGATCTATACATTACAGGGCAGTCGTTTCTTCATTAATTCTTCTAAACATCCGTTCTCTTGGTATTACCAAATCGAGTGAGGGTGGGCCACCATAGATTTTCGATGAAGAAGATTGAAAATCTGTAACGTAATACATTAATAGCTTTGATTTCTCCTTTATTGAAACAATTTGGATTTTAGTGTATTTTTTATCCTTTCAATCTATTCATTTTTTTATTTTTATTTTTCGAAAAGTCAGTCTATTCATTGGAATTGTAAAACCGGACTATTTGTTATATAACTAATGGCCATGAAATCATTTAAAACTCTTCGCATAGATATCACTACACACACACACACACACACACAAAGAAAAGCTATAACTTAAAAGGGTAGTAGAATACGTAATTTATTTATTTTATTATTTATTTAAGAAATTTAAGAACAAATACATTAGGTATGCTACAACGATCCAAAAAAATAAACCCAAATTTATATGTGCACCGGCACGGTGAATCACTATATAATATATATCATCACATTAAATAGTAAAAAGAAAAAACTATAAAAAGAAAACAAACCACTCGGCTCGCTGCTCATAAAATCAGCTTTTATTGTGAAACTAATAACCCAAGTTATTGACGTAAGAAATGAAGTAGCTCATGATTCCTTTTATTTGTGCTTGAGATGGTATAAAGATGGGATGCTTTGTTCATATCTGAAGAAGTCATTTGGATCAACCTTGCTCTTCACTTGTACTAATTTCTCAAAGTTCAACTTGAAGTACTTTCGACCCCAACGCTTTGCTTGTGAGTAAGTTGTAGTGCCATTAAAACTGTTATGTCCCAAATCAAGATCCCTATAGTTCAAGAAAGCAGTTCTTGGAAACTTTGAAACATAAGGAGTCATATACATATACAACTCTCCTATCCACCTTAAGTGTTTCTCTTTCACTTCATCTGAATCATTTGGATTCCAGTAAGTATTATAGTTGATCAGATATAAGTTCCCAGCTCTATGTGGGAATGCAATTTGATTCTCCGAAACCTCGTTCATTATCCCGCCCCAAGGAGCGATCAACATCTCGGGCGTTTCTTCTTCTAAGAACCTCTTCCAAATCCCTTCCAACGCAGCTCTCGGAAGCGGTTTCTTCACGAAATCCGATTTCCCTTTGAAGGTAGACTTGTAGAATTGGATGGTCCTGTTTAGTAAAATTTCCTTTGGTGTTCCGCTTGGGAAACCGGCGAAGCTTACCACCGATTCAATCCAACTTACTTCCTTGCAGTCCTCCTCCTTCATTCCAAGTTCGGGGAAGTTTTCTTGCATCAACTGAAGTAATTGATCAGCATGTCCTAGGAACATGATTTGGAAAGCAACCTGCACAGTTTTTCCTTTTCCAGGAGTTGTGCTATTCACCAAAGTGACGCGAAGCGCAATGTAAAGTTCTTTAGGAACCTTATTACTAGCAATGACTTGCCACTTGTGAACAAGCTCAGTTGCATTTTGTTCTAAGGTCTTAAAAATGAAGGAAGTAGTCACAATACTTGGAACAGGAAGCAACTCGATCTTATATGCAAGAATTACACCAAAACTAGCTGCTCCACCTCCTCTAATGGCCCAAAAATGATCTTCTCCCATGGCTTTTCTATCAAGAATCTCACCTTTGGCGTTTAGTAATCTGGCGTCCACAACGTGATCTGCCGCCACGCCATATTTCCTCGTCATCCGGCCATACCCAGCTCCACTAATATGCCCGCCGGTGCCAACAGTAGGGCAAATTCCCGCTGTAAAGCCATAAACTGGACTTTTCGCTGCGATTCCATAATAAAGTTCCCCAAGCGTTGCACCGGCTTGAACCCATGCAGTTGCACTATTATTTGTTACATCGACGGTGATGGTTCGAAGGTTGACGAGGTCGATGATGACGAACGGGACATCCGCTGTGTAGGAGAGGCCTTCGAAGTCATGGCCACCACTTCGGACTCGGATTTGGAGGCCAGTTTTCTTTGCACAAAGAGCTGCAGCTTGAACTTGGGATTCTTGGGAGGGAGTGAGGATGAATTGAGGTTTTGGGGTGGTGGGAGATGTGAATCTTAGGTTTTGTATGGCAGAAAGGAGAATTGATGTGTATGAAGCAGTTTGTGGTGTGTATACCAGAAGGTTTGAATTGGAATTATTGTTCAAGGCAAGGCATTGAAGGAAATCCTCATGAATTGATGAATTTGATGTAGTAGCTGTAGTAGTAGTAATTATGAAGAGAAGAATAGAAAGAAGTGAAAGGATTGTAAACCTTGGACTCTCCATTTGATATCTCTTTGTTTTTCTCAAGATGAAACTCACCTTGGTTTCACTTATTATATATAGTGATCAACAATGATTAGGAACCTGTATCTTGTGAACATTAATTGGACTTTATGGATATTTGTTGGACTAAAATTGGCAAATTTTACAATAGTTTTTTCAGTGCAAGCTCATATATGGTCAAATTTCCGTTGATTCCACCCTTCTAGATCCCTCAGCAAATACCGTGTTGACACATTCTTCCTTGGTTTTTAACCATTGATGATCCTCGAGATCATAGTCGATTGTGATCAATTAGTTTTGTTAATTACTTGTGAGGAATGAATAATTTCCTAGTAGTTTCTCATATGGATAGACTATTTGAATAGACCGGCTTGAACCCATGCAGTTGCACTATTATTTCCTAGTAGTTTCTTCTTCTTTCTCTATTTATTAACAATAGATATATGTTTTAATTCAATGTAAACCATATTAATAAAAATATATTAACAATTCCCTAAAATATATATATATATATATTAACAAAATAAATATAAATAAAATATTAATTATAATTTCATTAAAATTTTAACTAATAAAAAAAATATGTATAGCGCACTGCACATCAACTAGTATTTGTATATATATAATACACATACGAGGATAAGGGTAAAGTTTTTTTATATGATTAAAAATATAGAATTAAAAATTTTGAATTTAAAATGGTTAAAGAATAGTAGATGCTCCGGGAAGTAAAAAAATTAGTTAAAAGCTAAAATTACTAATCTACCCTTATCAATTTTTTTTATTTTTATTTTTTCTCGTTAGACCATAACATTAGCTTAGCTTTCAAGGTTAATTTTAGAAGCAAAAAGCTTCACCATAAATTATACAAAGTATTGCTATATATATATATATTGAGCAACTGATTAAACAAAGCATTAAGCTGGGAGTGGAGCATAACTTAATAGGTTGTTGATTGTTAAGTAAATCAATCATTAAATTAATAAATAAATAACAATATCTTAGGTCAATCACGCCAATCTTTCGATAATATATATATATATATATATATATATATATATATTGAAGAGTACTGAAAATTGAAATAAGTCAAATGAAACATCTTTTCATTATAAAGATTAGTGCTAATGCCGGTCATGACTTTCATTTTACTATTTCGTTCTAAGCTAATATCTATAATCAAATTAACTGATTGTTAATTTCCTATTAATGTTCATGTGTGTGATTGGGACAATATAACTAACTGGTTGAATTAATGCAAAACACAAAGGAAAAAAAAAGCTCTATCACTACATAAAATATAATATATATCCAAATCTTTATATTATTTTCTTTGTTTCTTTTACCCTTGACCTCAAAGTTTGCTTGCGCGTATATAAATTTTAATTGGTTTGAACAAAGAGCAACTTATAATGTGAATCGGATCTCAAAATTGAATTGAATTCAGACTTGCAGGTGCCTATATATGTATTAAAGCCAGCAAGGCTTGGCGAAAACGTTGAATAATTCAAAGAAAGCTGCTCTCTGCACAGTCTAGTCTATATATGCTAATATATCTTTTTCTATGTATTTCTTTCTTTTCTGTTTGACTTAAATTCATGGAAAGTTCTTAAAATCCTCCAAGTGTTTCAAGAGTTAATTAAAAGAAAACTTTTTTAATTATTTAAATTCCTGGTTATTAATTTGGTGCTTATGTATTAATTAGTTGTGGGTGTCGACGGTTTAGTTTAGGTTGATTTGATGCTCAAACCTAACATAATTAATCCAAACTTGATTAAGTTTTGTTCAATTCGATTTAGGTTGATTGATTTAATTTAGAATTACCAACTCGAATCAAATATAATTTGTTGAAAATCTAAATACACATACATTAAATAAAATAAAATAATTAATTATGCACGCTTAGTTGAAGTAATACTAAATTTTCTAATGCATATTTAATAAATTTTAAAACATTATGCACTATATAAGATGATGATTAATCTAACTAACTTTTAAAGAGTCTTAGATATTAAAAATAATTATTCGCACTTTTACTTTTATGGTTCATGGTTAATTAATATGTATGAATCTCCCTTTAAAGTGAGCCTAGAAGTAGTTAAGTGGGTTGAGATCTAGGCACGTCACCGACCCAAGAAGAAAGTTTTTTATTTCATCATGATCTCTCTTTCATTACTTTATGGTTAATTATCATAAAAGGGTCTTGGATATTACAAAAAGATGATGTTGCACCAATTCGGTTCTATGGTTCATGACTTGAACCAATCTATTGACACTTATATTAATTAAATGTGTTTAAACTGAAATTAATAATAGTCTTACATCAAAAACTAAACAGTGCACTATGGAATATACAAATATGTATGAATCTCCCTTGAACATTAATGTGAGCGTAGAAGTAGTTAAGTGGGTTAAGATCTAGGCACGTCACCGACCCAAGAAGAAGAAAGTTTTTTTATTTCATCATGATCTCTCTTTCATTACTTCAAGATTAATTAAACCTGTTTAATTAGTGTCAAATTATAAATTTCAATCCAAGTTATCTTAAGTTTTTTCGAGTTGTTTTGTGTCATCAAGTGATTATAAAAACTATGGTTTGTTATGAGCTCTATTATTGGGCTTCTAGTCTCGACCCTAGTTGACCCTAGCCAAGCGCGTCCCTATGAATGGGTCAAGTAGTTTTAATTTGACAAACGGATCGGACCAATATTCTTGTAAAGAAAATATATACAAGTTGTAACCAATTAACAACTTGAATAAGTGATATAATAACAGCATATATGGGAATAAACGAACGAAACTGCAAGTGCCTTGTGTCCCAAGTCACCATGAAACCACGTGTGTTACGTGGCTCGGTCTTAATATATATAAGTAATGCGGACATTCTTGCTGACATATAAAATAGAATAATCTTATAGAATATATAGAATGATCTTATCTTAATTGTAGGTCAATCATGCCAATCTTTATATATATATGTATGTATGTATATATTATAAGGAAAAAGAAATCAATGTAATGTGTGGCAGAAGAATTCGTTTCCATTGTTGGAACTCATTACGACTTCCTGCCATTTTATGAAGTCAAAGAAAGGCCAAAAATATTGAGAGTATACTACCTTTGGGACTTGAGTAAATCAACTGAGGATCAGGAAATTTATCATTTCCATATTTAAATATTACTTCTTGAATATTCTGACCCAGATAATTTCAATGGACTCGTTTGGAAGAGCTCTTTTAAAGTAAAAATACTTTTAGAGATATTTGACATCTACTTTTAGTAAAATTACAGTAAGAAAAAATAGTTGTGTTGTTAAAAGAAAGTGAGAGGGACCGACTTTTTTCAGGAACATTTTTTGAAAAAACGTTTTTGAAAAAGCTCTCTCAAACGGGACCAATGGGCCTAATCATAAATGTATGTTGCGTTCTACGAATGCGAACAACCACCACCAATTAATTGGCTTGAAAGCTTTTTTTGTTTTGTTTTGTTTTTTTTTTTTTTTAAGATATGTTTCCATTTTTAAGGGAGTACTGTAATCCCCAGGAAATTCAAAATAATAATAATAATAATTTGCCGGCCATGTCGCCGCAAGAAATTTCCATTAAAGAAAGTCGCAAATGCTTCGTCAATTGTCTTCGCTTCGATCAACAACTCGATCTACGCTTGCCATCGCCGCCTCATCCAAATCTTCGCCAAGATCATCGCAATCGAGAACATCCCTTGTTCTTCGGAGTCGCGATCTATTTCCGCGCGCACATCCCGGACTCTCCTTCCTTATCAAGGAAACAAATCGCCAAACTTCTCTCTCTCCACTGCAATCTCGCCCTGCGATCCTGCAATCTCGCTCGCCCTGCAAAATTGCCTCTCTCGCCCTGCAATCTCGATCTACAATCTGCAATCTTGCCCTCTCCGCTGCAATCCTTACGCTCTCGCTGAAATCTCGCCCTGCAATCCTTACGCTCTCGCTAAAATCTCGCCCTGCAACCTGCAATCTCGCTACAATCTCGCCCCTCTATCTCAATACCTCAATCGCACAAGCCTCTCTCTCTCAAAACCAATCGCACAAAACCCAACTCTCTCTTTCAAAACCCAATCGTGCCTCGTCTGAAACCTCAAAACTCAATCGCACAAACCCCCTATTTTTCTCGAAACCCTCTTGCTTCTCTCTTCTTTTCTCCTCCATCGCACGCTGCAACTCCCATCTGGTTCTTCGCCACTGTTGAGCCACCGTCTGTAGCCGCTGCTACTCATCACTGTCGCTCATCACTGTTGCTGCTCATCGCCGCTGCAACTTCGATTTTTCTTCTTCTCTCTCACTCTGCTTCATCTGAACTTCCGCTACGGTGGTTCTGCCTCCACTTCCACAGCCACCGGCGCCACCACCACTGCTAGTAACGTCGCTTTGAGCTCCGCCTTCACTTCCGCTCATGGATCTGAAACTCGTAATCTTTGCTTCGAATCTTGAAGAAGAATAAGAATAAGAAGATTAGGTTTTATCCGATTAACGGTTGACATAACCGCTCGGGAGATCTAGATTCTAAGTTGAAAGGAATTGAGCTGAGAGAAGGACTCTGTGATTGATGCGTGCGTGTGGAGCAGAGACGCTTGAAATTTCTCTCTCTCTCTCTCTCTTCCTCTTCTGACTCTTGAAATTGCCGTCGTGAAAAATCCTTCTCTGATCTCTCTCTATACATTTAGCAATCCTTAATCTCGCCGCTCTCTTTTCTCTTACTCAAAACCCTCTCTCTTTCTCTCTGTTGGTTTGTCGGAAACCCAACGTGCCTCAAAACCCCAATCGCCAAATCTCTTTTTCTCTTTGCTCGTTTTATTCCTGCGGCACATCACCTCTGCAACTCAAGTTTTATTTTTCTTTTAAGCAGAGCAACCGGTATGTTATATAATATATTTATATATATCATACATACAATATCACATATAATATATTAGATTATGGTATATCATATTTTAAGTTTTTACTATATAGATCATCATATTATATTATGTGGAAGTTTATTAGCTAAGTTATATTATATGTATAATGTGACCACAACCATACAACATAGACATGTATGCACATTATATTGATATAATATAATACAAAACAATTGATTAACGTGTGATTTATGCGTGGATAGGTTGATAACGCCCAACGTCGAGGAATCTCAACACTTTTGGAATTTTGCGATTCAGGTGGGGATGATTCTAGGCCTTCATAATATTTTATTTTGATATATAGATAGGAATGTTAAATTAATTAGGTTTATAGTATTATTAGATTGCTTATGCATGCCTATTGTACATGATTTTATATATACCATGTTGTGATTGTTAGCTATGATGATATGTGTGTCAGCATGATTTTTGTTCTGATCAAATGATAATTGGATGCATGCAATTCATGTGGTAATTGAATTCAGTTGTATATTATAATGCCTGATGATCAAATACATGACTTGAGAATATTGGCATAGAAACATTTATGCGTTAATACTATTATATTTGGCATTGTGACATGATACTATGTGTAGTGGAATTTGAATATGGCTTGTGAATACAATTAATATCATACTTAGGTTGTACGTATGGTGTGACATCACTAAAGAACACAATTAAGATAAGAATCACACATATGGGGCAGTTTTTCTAAGGAATATCGCCAATTTTTATTATGAGGCAGTTATTCATGATGAATATCGCCAACGAGTTTCTAATTTTTGGGTAGTGCCACCCTGTGTTTGATTTCCTAAAGGTACGTGATTTGAAACGTGATAAAATTCTAGACTCAAACAATCTAATGTTGCAACGATTAATGTGTGAAACTTGTCTGTAATGTTCTTGTGCATATATTATGATAAAATGTTGTGAATTGTTTAGATGACCCACTGGGCTTTCAAGCTCACCCCTATTTTTCATATGTAGGTGCTTAGGAGAATAAAATCGCGAGTTCGTGACATAATTCAGTAGTTCAAAGTAGTAGGGGTGGATTAATTAATTTGTTAGTATTATGGTGATAGGACTGAATATTTTTATTTAATTTTTTAAAAGTTTATTATTTGAACGGATTGTATTGGCAATCGAAATTCAATGAACATTATTACAGTCAGTAAAGACCCTATGATTTATTTCACGTGTGAATGCCTTGGACTTGAATTCTATTTGATGGATGTATTTAAAATATTGTGTCCATGATGGATGGACAATGGCAAGTACCCTCATAATTCACTATAAAAATTTGTATAGTGGAATTATGTGGTCCTTAGCATGAAGATGAAAGGGTATTCGTTTATCTTAACCAGTAAGTTGGTTGGAAGAATATAAACTCATAGTTTTTGCAAATTTTACTATCTACATAATGATTATGGGTTAAGATAGACGGATACGATTAACATATCGATTTTCAATGATCTTTCTCGATAAAATTAAAATATTAATTATTTTATTTGAAATTTAATTTTTGAAATTCGGGGTGTTACAAATTGGTATCAGAGCTTTAGGCTTCAGATCATGAGAAGTGTTACAACAAATTTTGAGAAGCTTAGTATCAGTGAGTAGGTACTAAATCTTTATGAGATTAGGGTCCAACTTGAGTTAGGTAAATATGTCAATTATAAACTTTATAACATGATATCGAGAATGAAAGTACAGTGGGTCTAACGAATTCAAAGTTTTTAGGACATCGGTTAGAGACGAGAACTTGTATGGAAACTGTTTTGTTAGAATCTAAGATTAGGATGATTCTTTTATTCTTGGTTCCAAAGCGGTATGGGACGAGGAGAAATTTAAGGGTATTTAAGGAGTCTTGAACTTGGAGATTGACAGGCCATGTTTGGTGAATGACTAACAACTCTGGACGAGCTTGTATCGCTACGTTCAACTGGTATGGGACAGCTTGGACATAGTGGGTACCTGGGAAGCCTTAGTTGGTAGGACATTTGCGCATTGTTTGGGTGTATTGAAGTTTCTTTGTGGAAGCTTATATCACCGGGCTAGAGTGGTATGGGACACTTGAATACGGAGGGTATAAGTGAAAGTTTGGGAATTTTTTTATACCATTGTTGTGTGGTGTGTTGTTTGTTTGTTTGCTTGTCTTGATTACATGTATCAAAACAAAATCCTGTACCCTGTGACAATCATGGATTGCCAAAATTTTATAAAACCTAGAAATTGAATCAATAAGATCATTTTATTTTCGAGAACTTAGAATTCTGAATCTAGAGTCACCCTAACCGAAAATAATTATCTCCTGTAGTACTAAAGATGAGTTGAAATTTTATAGATGGCTGCACCTCGAAGAAGAAACACAAGGTCTGTGAGTGATCTCATAAGGGACACTGAACCAGTTGTGCAGACACAACCGACATTCAAACCTCAGCCGATGGAGCAAGAACATGCAAATCTGACAGCGAATGTTGACTCTACTGGAGTAGAGAATGTCCGACCTGCAGCAGTTACAACCCCCGGAATTGTTTTGGGACTAGAGATGATGGTAGAATTTGTGCGACAAGTAGTGGAACAGGTGACCAGACAGATGCCTCAACCTCAACTGAATCCAACAATTGTAGTGCAGAATGAACCAGAAGCTCGAAACATTAGGAGACCTGTAGAAAAGGAATGGGCGGATCAATTGAGAGACTTCCAACGTATGCATCCTTCAAAATTTGAAGGAAAACCAGATCCAAGGGAAGCTGACAAGTGGTTCCAGGAGGTTAAGGAACACTTGGAAGTTCTTGGAGTGACTGGTCCAAGAATGGTGGCGATTGCGGCTCACCAATTCATAGGTGAGGCCAAACATTGGTGGAGAATGGTTAAAGAAAGTCGTACAGTGGACATGGACACAATGACCTGGAAAACTTTTGAAGAGATATTTTATGATAAATTCTTCCCCAAGGCGAACAGAAAAGAACTACAATCTGAATTTGTGAGGCTGACACAGAGGAACATGACAGTGGCAGAATATGAGGCTAAGTTCATCGAACTTTCCAGATTTACTCATGAACTGGTAGTCAATGAACAGATGAAAGCTAGTAGATTCGTAGAGGGTCTGAGAATGGAGATTAGAAAGGTGGTTGTTCCTATGAATCTGGAGACTTATAAAGAGGTGGTTGAACGAGCTTTGTTGGTAGAGAGAAAACTGAACCTGCAAGAGGCAATATGGAACAAAAACAAAAGGCCTTAAGGACAAAATTTTGATTACCAGGGTAATCACAACAAGAAGCAGAATCTGAATAACTTTGGTGGCAATGGTAATAATTGGAACAAAAACAAGTTCAACAATGGGAACCAGTGGAACAGGGGGTAGAATCACAACAACGGATCAGGATGGTCTAGGCATAATGGTGGACAACAAATGCAGGAAAACAATATTCGTGCACCCCAACAAAATAAAGATCAAGTGGTAACTACGAGAATTTGCTTCAAATGCAACCGACCAGGTCATGTCGCACGAAACTGCACTATGCAAGGAGTACGACAAAATTTTCGTCCGGGCAATTGACAGAACAACAACAATGTGCAAGGATGAAATCAAGTCAATCGTCCAAGCTATAATCAGAATCAAATCCAAAATCAAAATCAAGGCAGAGTTTTTGCAATGGCAGTAGGAAATCCTAAGCTAGAAGTTGGTGCAAATGAAGTTGCGGAAGGTACTTTCATTTTATTTCATGTTACAGTTAAAATCTTGTTTGATTCTGGAGCATCAAGGTCTTTTATTTATGCAAACTTAGCCAGAAAACTACAACTTTCCACTATACCTTTATCTGTCGTTATGAAGATTTCAACACCAGTATGAGTAAATGTCCCAACAACTAAAAAATGTAGTTGTGACCTTAGAATTAATGATAAGCTGATTTCAGCAGAATTGATACTCTTACCCATTAATGATTACAATGTGATCTTGGGAATGGATTGGTTATCTGAGTACCAAACCTAGATCGATTGCCTTCGAAAGAAGATTACTTTGCGATTACCTTCGGGAGAGTTGTTGAAAATCTATGGGGATAGAAACAAAATCCCAAGGAATATCATGTCCGCACTTCTCGAATCTGTGAATCACAAGGAGGAATTCAAAACCCTAACAAAAGTCGAACCTCTAAAGACATTGAGGAATTTAGAAAAGTACTTGGTGGTTAGAGACTTCCCTGAAGTGTTTCCCGAAGAATTACCACGATTACCTCCTAAGCGGTAAGTAGAGTTCAAGATAGAATTATACCCTGGAACAGACCCCATAGCCATGTCACCCTACAGAATGGCCCCTGGCGAATTAATAGAACTAAGGACTCAGCTTGATGATCTTAGTGCGAAGGAATTTATCCAGCTGAGCGAAGCACCCTGGGGAGCACCAGTATTGTTTGTCAAAAAGAAAGATGGGTCGATGAGACTGTGTATTGACTACAGAAAATTAAATCAAGTATTTATGGACCTCATGAATAGGACGTTTAGGCCTCATCTAGACAAATTTGTAGTGGTATTTGTTGATGATATTTTGGTTTATTCGAAGACTAATGAGGAACATCAGGAACACCTTACAGTAGTTTTGGAAACACTGAGACAAAATCAATTGTATGCAAAATTTGAAAAATGTGAATTTTGGATGAAGTCAGTCAAATTTTTGAGCCATGTAGTGTCATCAGAAGGGATATCCGTAGATCCACAAAAGTTGAAGCGGTAATGAACTGGGAAAAGCCAAAGTCAGTGACAAAAATTAGAAGCTTTTTGGGACTAGCTGGTTACTATAGAATATTTATTCTAAATTTTTCGAGACTAGCTGAGCCTATGACAAAGCTAACAAGGAAGGATGCAAAATTTAGTTGGGATGAGAAATGTGAGAATTCCTTTCAAGAGTTGAAGAGACGATTGACCACAGCCCCAGTATTGATCACTCCTGCAAGCGGAGTCGGTTATGTTATTTACATTGATGCTTCTAAGAATGGTCTTGGCGCTGTTCTGATGCAGGAAGGTAAAGTGGTTGCTTATGCTTCTAGGCAACTAAAGACTCATGAACAGAATTACCCGACTCATGATCTAGAATTGGTTGCTATTGTATTTACCTTGAAGATATGGAGACACTATCTTTATGGAGAGAAATTTGATCTATACTCTGATCATAAGAGTTTGAAGTACATCTATACACATAAAGAGCTAAACTTGAGGCAAAGGAGATGGATGGAATTGCTGAATGATTACGATTTTCAGCCGCATTATCACCCAGGGAAAGCCAATGTAGTCGTAGATGCTTTAAGTCGAAAATCGTATAAGAACGATGCAGAAAAAGCCTAGATGTACCAATTGATTGAAGATTATAATTTGGGCGTACAAAATGGTCAAAATCATATTTTCTTATATAATATGAGTTGCAAGTCAGACCTACTACATCAAATTAAGGAAGGTCAAGCTTAGGATAGAAAATTGATAAAATGGGTGGCAGGTGCAAGAGCCACTAATGGAAATGCAAATTTCAAGATCGATTCAGAGGGATTATTGAGATTCAGGTATCGAATTTATATACCCAGAATTGAGGAAATTAAAAAGATCTTATTTGATGAGGCACGTCAGACTAAATACACTTTACATCCCGGTGGAGATAAGATGTACCAAAATTTGAAGAAAAACTACTGGTGGAAAGGTATGAAGAGAGATGTGGCCAAATATGTGTCTAAATGCCTTACATGTCAGCAAGTTAAGGCCGAACATAAAAGACCGTCTGGATTGTTACAACCTTTAAAAATCCCTGAATGGAAATGGGATAACATAGCAATGGATTTCGTCGTAGCTCTTCCTAGGAATCAGAAAGGTGAAGATAAGGTTTGGGTAATTGTGGATCGACTTACTAAAGTGGCACACTTCTTACCTATTAAATCCACAGATCCGATTAGTAAACCGAGCGAGTTGTATGTTAAAGAGATTGTGAAGCTACACGGAGTACCCAAATCGATAGTGTCAGATAGAGATTCCTTATTTACATCTCAGTTCTGGCAGAGCTTACAGCGGGAATTGGGAACCAAATTAACCATGAGCACCGCCTATCATCCTCAGACAGATGGTCAATCCGAAAGGGTTATTCAGATCTTAGAAGACATGTTGAGAGCTTGTGTACTAGATTTCAAGGGAAATTGGAGTAAATACTTACACCTAGCAGAGTTTGCTTATAACAATAGTTACCAGGCAAGTATACAAATGGCTCCATATGAATCCCTATATGGAAGACCATGTAAGTCACCACTGTGTTGGGCCGATTGGGAAGATAAGGTACTTACAGGACCTGATATGATAATGGAAATGAAGGAAAAAGTGAAGTTGATCCAGAAAAGGCTAGTTACTGCACAGAGTAGGCAGAAGAGCTACGCAGATAAGAGGCGCCGACCTTTGGAGTTCCAAAAAGGTGATAAGGTATTTCTGAAAATAAGCCCTCAAAAAGACATCATGAGGTTTGCTAAGAAAGGGAAATTATCGCCTCGGTTCATCGGTCCGTTCAAGATTAGTGATCGAATTGGCGAGAATGCTTACAAACTAGACTTACCAACTAGTTTATCCACCATCCACAACGTATTCCATGTGTCGATGTTGCCAAAATATGAACCAGACCCTTCCCACACCATCGATTGGAAAGACGTAAAAGTAAAAGTTGATGCCACCTATGAAAAATGACCTTTAAAGATCCTAGATTGGAAAGTTCATAGTTTGAGGAACAAAGACATTCCATTAGTTAAAGTGTTGTGGAAGCATCATGGAGTTGAAGAAGCCACTTGGGAACCTGAAAGTGAAATGAAGGCCAAATATGCCGACTTATATCAAAGAACACTCTAGGTAATTAATAGTACTCCATATAACACTCTATCAATTTTTTCTTCAAACTCACCAATGGGTTGGTAAACTTAATAGACTGCTAATGGAATATTTTTAACGTTTTAGGTTTCGAGATACAACTGGTCAGCAGTGGAAAAAGTTTAATATCATCAAGTAAGTAAGCTTAAACTTTAATTTCGGGACGAAATTTCTTCTAAGGCAGGAAGAATGTAATCCCCTGGAAATTCAAAAAAAAAAAAAAAAAATTGCCGGCCTTGTCGCCGCAAGAAATCGCCATTCAAGAACGTCGCAAATGCTTCGTCGGTCGTCTTCGCTTCGATCAACAACTCGATCTACGCTTTCCATCGCCGCCTCATCCAAATCTTCGCCAAGATCATCGCAATCGAGAACATCCCTTGTTCTTCGGAGTCGCGATCTGTTTCCGCCGCACATCCTGGACTATCCTTCCTTATCAAGGAAACTAATCGCCAAACTTATCTCTCTCCACTGCAATCTCGCCCTGCGATCCTACAATCTCGCTCGCCCTGCAAAATTGCCTCTCTCGCCCTGCAATCCTTATACTCTCGCTGCAATCTAGCTCTACAATCTGCAATTTCGCCCTCTCCGCTGCAATCCTTACGCTCTCGCTGAAATCTCGCCCTGCAACCTGCAATCTCGCTACAATCTCGCCCCTCTCTCTCAAAACCTCAATCACACAAGCCTCTCTCTCTCGAAACCAATCGCACAAAACCCAACCCTCTCTTTCAAAGCCCAATCGCGCCTCGTCTGAAACCTCAAAACTCAATCGCACAAATCCCCTCCCTTTCTCAAAACCCTCTCGCTTCTTTCTTCTATTCTCCGCCATCGCACGCTGCAACTCCCATCTGGTTCATCGCCACTGTTGAGTCACCGTCTGTAGCCGCTGCCACTTATCACTGTCGCAAAATCACCGTTGCTGCTCATCGCTAAAGAACACAATTAAGATAAGAATCACACATGTGTCTAAATGCCTTACATGTCAGCAAGTTAAGGCCGAACATAAAAGACCGTCTGGATTGTTACAACCTTTAAAAATCCCTGAATGGAAATGGGATAACATAGCAATGGATTTCGTCGTAGCTCTTCCTAGGAATCAGAAAGGTGAAGATAAGGTTTGGGTAATTGTGGATCGACTTACTAAAGTGGCACACTTCTTACCTATTAAATCCACAGATCCGATTAGTAAACCGAGCGAGTTGTATGTTAAAGAGATTGTGAAGCTACACGGAGTACCCAAATCGATAGTGTCAGATAGAGATTCCTTATTTACATCTCAGTTCTGGCAGAGCTTACTAAATCACCGTTGCTGCTCATCGCTAAAGAACACAATTAAGATAAGAATCACACATATGCCTAAATGCCTACTCTGTGCAGTAACTAGCCTTTTCTGGATCAACTTCACTTTTTCCTTCATTTCCATTATCATATCAGGTCCTGTAAGTACCTTATCTTCCCAATCGGCCCAACACAGTGGTGACCTACATGGTCTTCCATATAGGGATTCATATGGAGCCATTTGTATACTTGCCTGGTAACTATTGTTATAAGCAAACTCTGCTAGGTGTAAGTATTTACTCCAATTTCCCTTGAAATCTAGTACACAAGCTCTCAACATGTCTTCTAAGATCTGAATAACCCTTTCGGATTGACCATCTGTCTGAGGATGATAGGCATATGTGTGCTTCGTCGGTCGTCTTCGGTTCGATCAACAACTCGATCTACGCTTTCCATCGCCTCCTCATCCAAATCTTCGCCAAGATCATCGCAATTGAGAACATCCCTTGTTCTTCGGAGTCGCGATCTGTTTCCGCCGCACATCCTGGACTATCCTTCCTTATCAAGGAAACTAATCGCCAAACTTATCTCTCTTCACTGCAATCTCGCCCTGCGATCCTACAATCTCGCTCGCCCTGCAAAATCGCCTCTCTCGCCCTGCAATCCTTATACTCTCGCTGCAATCTAGCTCTACAATCTGCAATTTCGCCCTCTCCGCTGCAATCCTTACACTCTCGCTGAAATCTCGCCCTGCAACCTGCAATCTCGCTACAATCTCGCCCCTCTCTCTCAAAACCTCAATCACACAAGCCTCTCTATCTCGAAACCAATCGCACAAAACCCAACCCTCTCTTTCAAAGCCCAATCGCGCCTCGTCTGAAACCTCAAAACTCAATCGCACAAATCCCCTCCCTTTCTCAAAACCCTCTCGCTTCTTTCTTCTATTCTCCGCCATCGCACGCTGCAACTCCCATCTGGTTCATCGCCACTGTTGAGTCACCGTCTGTAGCCGCTGCCACTTATCACTGTCGCTAAATCACCGTTGCTGCTCATCGCTAAAGAACACAATTAAGATAAGAATCACACATATGGGGCAGTTATTCTAAGGAATATCACCAATGTTTATTATGGGGCGGTTATTCATGATGAATATCGCCAACGAGTTTCTAATTTTTGGGTAGTGCTACCCTGTGTTTGATTTCCTAAAGGTACGTGATTTGAAACGTGATAAAATTCTCGACTCAAACAATCTAATGTTGCAACGATTAATGTGTGAAACTTGTTTGTAATGTTCTTATGCATATATTATGATAAAATGTTGTGAATTGTTTAGATGACCCACTGGGCTTTCAAGCCCACCCCTATTTTTCATATGTAGGTGCTTAGGAGAATAAAATCACGAGTTCGTGACATAGTTCAGTAGTTCAGAGTAGTAGGGGTGGATTAATTAATTTGTTAGTATTATGGTGATATGACTGAATATTTTTATTTGATTTTTTAAAAGTTTATTATTTGAACGGATTGTATTGGCACTCGAAATTCAATGAACATTATTACGGTTAGTAAAGGCCCTGTGATTTATTTCACGTGTGAATGCCTTGGACTTGAATTCTATTTGATGGATGTATTTAAAATATTGTGTCCATGATGGATGGACAATGGCAAGTACCCTCATAATTCACTATAAAAATTTGTATAGTGGAATTATGTGGTCCTTAGCATGAAGATGAAAAGGTATTCGTTTATCTTAACCAGTAAGTTGGTTGGAAGAATATAAACTCATAGTTTTTGCAAATTTTACTATCTATATAATGATTATGGGTTAAGATAGACAGATACGATTAACATCTCGATTTTCAGTAATCTTTCTTGATAAAATTAAAATATTAATTATTTTATTTGAAATTTAAATTTTAAAAAATGGGGTGTTACAAGTACTAACGCAGGACCCATAGTAATTAGGACCCTAACACTTTTACAAGGTGTGCACAAAGATAAAACGTTGATTATTTTTAAAAATAACGTTTAGACTAAGAAATAGAATTTTTAAGACAAAATAAAGAATACAAAGGAATGCAATATAGAAAGCACTTGTTACGACATGGCTTAAGGGGGGTAAATTGTAATTGTATCAGAATTTTGGAAATGTAGTGAAACTACATGCAAAGTGAAATCCAAGTCTAAAGATGAGTTTAGTGAAATTACATGATATAAGTTTATAAAGTTTTTTTAAGTAATTGTTTATAGAAATGTTTTTCACAGTTACTATTGGAGTGTACTAGTCGGCCAATAATAATTAATCTTGTAACATTAGGCTAGAGAGATCTACACTCAATATTATTACAAGGGAAGCACTCATTTTTAGCATGCCACTTTTTATTTATTCTTTATTTGGCACCAAAGCATACGACGATGTCCGGTTGAGAGACTCGTCACGAGTTTGAGTGAGAGTTCGAGTCTGCCCTCATCTATTTCTGTTGTAAGAGATGCTCTTACCCCTATAAATTATAAAATTCGAAAGCATTAGTCTCGTCCCAAAAGAGATGAGGATACCTGTTGAGTGCCGAAAAATTAGTACCAAAAAAAAAAAAAAGTATTTAGCATAGATGTTTAATGGAGTAGAAATACATGAGAAGAAACCCCAAAGAATGGCAAGAAGGGACAATTTAATTAATCACAGTTGGGAGGAATGGGATCGGCAGATGTATCATGTGATAAATTGTTTTTTGAAAATACAAAAAAATAAAAATAAAAAATTGAAGAAAGGTGTTTGGTTGGTAAAATTTGTAATAGCTTTTTAAAATTTTACTTACTTTGAATAAATAATTAAAAAATATTTTCTCAATTATCATTTTCTCAATTTATTTTTGCTTGCAAATTTTATTTTAATTTCCCAACCTTTAAAAAAATGGGGGGAGATCTAGATTCCGTAGCATTTGAGCTACTAAAGAGGTTGGCCAGTGCATGCATTCTGTACCCTCTACCATGAATTTGGTCAATTAATTATAAGATCAAATATAAGAAATAAAAAAAAAATTAAATTAAATTAAAGGATATTATTGACTCGGCCGTGGTTTGACCAAATCACCACTGAGATTCTCTAGTTGGTCAATAGTAGAAATATCGATTTTATTTCTTCCTTCTAGATTTTGGAGGCCAAAATACCTATATAAATATTAGTACCGGTCAATTAAATATTTCAGGTTTTCTAGTTCTTTCTATCGAATTTAATATTTTTTTAAAGGTTAATTATATATATCAATGTCTTAATAAAACTATAACTGATGCAAGGAATGTTATCATATTTTCTTTTTAAATTCCAAGTCATGGACGTTGACGTACAAAGTCACCGTTATTACTGACCTTAAAATATTTATCTGCATGATTATAATATATTTATTTGTTGTCAACAATTACTTATTTACGCTAGAAACTTACTTAGGACCCAATGCGAATGCCTAGTGTCTATTGGATTTTAGGGAAGCCACACAAAGTGAAAGTCTGGCTAGCTTCGATGAACTATGATCAAATATAGTGTATTTTTTTTTTTTTTTTTTGGCGAGGGATCAAATATAGTCTTGGTTGATCGAAAAGCATGATTTTTTTTTATTAAATTCTAAATTCTTTTTATTACTAGTTTTTCGACACCTGGGAGGTATCCTTCTTCCCTTTGGACGAGACTAATCCTCCTTGTTAAGGTACAGTCCAAAGAAGTCACTTAATAGTTATTAGTCTGTTTAGCAGTTACTGTTCTGATTTTCAGAGCAATTGGTTTTGGCGAGCTTTTTGTTATGAGATACAACAGGTTCATTGTATTTAGACAAGTTGTATATGTACAAATACCATGTAACAAAGACTGAATGTTAATGAGATGAGTTTCTTTATGTTCTCCATTATTGAAATTTGTTGAGAGGTTTTTCTCTCTGAATTATCTTGTTAGTTTGAGAGTTGAATCCAAACATGGTATCAAAGCCAGAGCACTCTGTAGGCTCAACATCCAATCGGCAAAGTTTCGAAGCTGGATTGAGAACTGTTAATGGCGCATCAAAAT
This sequence comes from Paratinospora sagittata, assembly GCA_035771175.1. Taxonomy (NCBI): domain Eukaryota; kingdom Viridiplantae; phylum Streptophyta; class Magnoliopsida; order Ranunculales; family Menispermaceae; genus Paratinospora; species Paratinospora sagittata. The sequence continues at coordinate 37,913,631 of CM069589.1, forward strand.
ATTTTACGCCAATGAAGCTTGAGGTTAATGTAAAGCTCAGCCACAATAATTACTTGCTATGGTAGCAACAAGTTCATGCTGCAATTAGTGGAAACAGGCTATCTGCCTTCATTGATCCATTGATCCTTCCACCATCACATTTAAATGTAGATGGATCCACAAGTGAGGTGTTCTTAGATTGGGAACAACAGTATCAAATCCTTCTTTGTTGGATTCTTTATCGATTAGCCAAGAACTCCTTCCATAATTAGTTGGTGTTTCTACTGGTTGTGAAACATGGCGTAATATTAAGAGATTATTCACTTCTCAATCAAAGGCTAATGTAATGCAGTTGAAGCTTCAACTGCAGACATTAAAGAAAGGTGGATCATCAATGATGAAATATCTGATGAAGAAGAAGGGAGTGATTGATGCTTTGGCATTTTCAAGTTATATTATGACTGAGGATGACAAGACCATGGCCGTCTTGAGTGGTCTTGGACCTAAATATGACAGTTTTGTGATTCCAACCACATCGATGTCAAATTGTCATACTATGCCTGAAATTTCTTCTTTGCTTTTGACACATGAAGCACGAATCAAACAACATACACAAGTTGAGAACATAAATGCTAATTTGCTGATGAATAAGAAAAGAAATATGCCAAATCCTGGAAACTTCAATTACAATAATGTTGGTCGATCCCATAATCAAGGAAGTAAGAGCTGAAGAGGTCGAGGCAGAAATTTCAACAACAAACAACCTTGTCAAATTTATCATCATTCAGGACATGGTGTTCTAAGGTGTTACTATTGATTTGATCAGTCGTTCCATGTAACAACCCGATTTTCAAAACTTAAATTTCAAGTAAAATAATTAATATTTTAATTTTATCGAGAAAGATCACTGAAAATCGAGATGCTAATCGTATCTGTCTATCTTAACCCATAATCATTATATAAATAGTAAAATTTGCAACACTATGAATTTGTATTCTTCTAACCAACTTACTGGTTAAGATACACGAATACCTTTTCATCTTCATGCTAAGGACCACATAATTTCACTATACAAATTTCTATAGTGAATTATGAGGGTACTTGCCTTTGTCCATCCATTATGGACACAATATTTTAAATACATTCATTAAATAGAATTAATGAATTCAAGTCTAAAGCACATACCTTTAAAGTAAATCCTAATCCCTTCAATAATCATAATAAGGTTTTATCAAAATTTCTAATGTCAATACAACCCTTTTAAAATAAAAGTTTACAAAGTTAAACAAGTAATTAACTCATTCACTAATTAAAATCTTGTCCATCCTACCCTTATCACTGAACCACGTCACAACTTGCTACTTTATTTTCTAAGTACCTGCATGTGAAAAATAGGGGTAAGCTTAAAAGCCCAGTGGGTCATCTAAACGATTCACAACATTTTATCATGATCTATACACAAAAACATTATAAATAAGTTTCACACATTAATCGTTGCAACATTAGATTGTTTGAGTCGAGAACTTTATCACATTCTAAATCACGTACCTTTAGGAAATCAAACACAGGGTGACACTACCCAAAAATTAAACACTCGTTGGCGATATGCATCATGAATAACTGCCCCATAATAAACATTGGCGATATTCTTTAAAATAACTGCCCCATAATAATCCATGGCGATATTCCTTAGAATAACTGCCTCATATGTGTGATTCTTATCTTAATTGTGTTATTTAGTGATGTCACACCATACATACGACCTAAGTATGATATTAATTGTATTCACAAACCATATTCAAATTCTACTACACATAGTATCATGTCACAATGCCAAATATAATAATACTAACGCATAAATTTTTCTATGCTAATATTCTCAAGTCATGTATTTCATCATCAGGCACTATAATTTATAAATGAGTCTCAACTATCACATGAATTTCATGCATCCAATTATCATCTAATCAAAACAAGAAGTCATGTTAACACACATATCATCATGGCTCACAATCACAACATGGTATATATAAAATCATGTACAATAGGCATGCATAAGCAATATAATAACACTATAGACCTAATTAATTTAACATTCCTATCTATATATCATAATAAAATATTATGAAGGCATAGAATCATCCCCACCTGAATCGCTAAATTCCAAATCACTTAAATTCTTCGTTACGCCTAGTACTCAACCTGTACACGTATATTACGTTTGTTAATATAAATACTCATAAGAATGATCATGAGTGTAGAAATATATACATATATATGGTGGTGGGATGTTTAAAAAAGTATATATATGTATATAAAATAACATATTATAATGCCTTGTGATATGATATAATGATGTGTATGGTATAACATGGTATAATACAATATGTGGTATATATATAAGGTGTGGTGATGTGTGAAGCGTTTTGAAAAGGTGTGATATACGATATAATCGATAATAGGTGTGTGCTGTGGAACGTTTAAAAATCAAAAGGAAATAGGGGAAATAAAGAAGAAGGGAGGCGTGGAAAGAGAAATGGCGTTGATGGTGGTGAGTTGCAGAGATGGTGGTGATGTGCCGCGGGGAACGGAGCGAGCAAAGAGAAGAAGAGATTTGGCGATTGGGGTTTTGAGGCGTTTGGGGTTTCCGACGAACCAAAGCAGAGAGAAGGGATGGAAAAGTCATAAGAGAAAGACAGAGAAGAGATAGGGGGTTCTGTGCGATTCACGCAGCTGCGTTTCGAGATAGAGGTGATTTGGTTTTTTGAGCACAGGGTTGAGAGAGAGCGAGAAAGAAACAGAGAGAAAGAGAGAGAGAGAGACCTGGCGAGAGTGAGAGAACAGAGCGGAGAGCAGAGAGTAGAGAGCCATGGCGAGTTGCAGCGACGGTGATGAGCGGCAGTGATGAGTAGCAGCGGTTACAGACGGTGGCTCAACAGTGGCGATGAACTAGATGGGAGTTGCAACGTGCGATGGCGGAGAAAAGAAGAGAAAAGAGATAGGCGATTCGGTTTTTGTGCGGCTGGGTTTCGAGAGGGAGAGTTGGGTTTTGTGCGTTTGGTTTCGAGAGAGAGGGGCGAGATTGTAGGCGAGAGGGAGATTGTAGGCGAGAGGGAGATTGCAGCGAGAGTGTAAGGATTGCAGGGCGAGAGAGGCGCGATTGGGTTTTGAAAGAGAGAGGCGATTTTGCAGGGTGAGCGAAGATTGCAGGGCGATGCCGTCGGAGGCGGCGAAGAAGGTGAGTACGTGAGTTTTTTTTTTTTTTTCAGGGGATTACATTCCAGGCTTACAAGACTTCTAATACACAAAATGGAGGACACTTACAATAACAATACTCAACAGTAAATGGCTAACATGGTTGTTGCTCAAGCAGGTCTTGAGAGAATCACTGGTACGATGTGGTTTTCTGACAGTGGTGCTATAGATCACTACACTTCGGATGGAAACAATTTAATGACTAAATCAACCTATCATGGAAAGGAGAAAGCGTACATTGGCAATGGCATAGGTCTGCCCATCTCTTATATTGGTTCCAATGTTGCTCATCTTGATAATCAAACCTTTTTGCTCAAAAACATTCTACATATTCCTCATATTACTCGAAATCTTTTGAGTGTGTCAAAATTTGTTCATGATAATCATGTGTTTATGGAATTTCATCCAAATTTTTGCTTTGTGAGGGATCCACTTACGAAGAGGGTTCTTCTTCGCGGCATTCTTAGAAATGGTTTGTACACATTTTAGCTTCCTCTTTAGTCATCTACATCTTCAAAACAGAACATCAAATTCTCCAATTTAGGATCCTTGCATTCTTCACCTCTTCTTGTAACAATACTTTCTTTAATGTGCCTATTGTTTGTACTTTGAATAAAAATGCTATGGATTTGAATTGTTGTACTTCTCTTGATTTGTTTACATCTTTTGAGTTTGATGTTTCTTTGTATCTTGGGCACTTGAGGCTAGGTCATCCTTCCTCATCTGTTGTACATCAAATATTAGATAAATGTCGTGTTTCTATTAATAAATCTTTTGCATATGTGTGTAATTTTTGTCATATTAGTAAATCACATTAGCTTCTTTTTTCTTTGTCTACAAATACCTACAAAGCTCCTCTAGAGTTACTCGTTGCAGATATGTGGGGTCTTGTTCCCATTGTTATCTCAAGGAACCCCATGATGTGAATGATTTTGATGATTCCAAACTACTCACTTGATAATCTAATGATCATGTTAAGTGTTTCAGTAAGTGTCAAGAATCAAGATCAAAGAACTGAGCTTATCAAGACTACAAGGATATTAAGTAATCAGAGAATTTTGAGTATTTAGATAATGTAGAACTTTTACTCAAAATAATTCTTAGCAAGTTTTGCATGATTGTGTGTTTTTAATCGATTCAATTTCTAAATGTTTTTTATCAATATTCGATCATCTTTTAATGAATTTTAATGTTTGGTTTGATCAAAATTTATTATGTTTTGACTTTGTTTAATCGAGTTTTTAAAAGATTGAAAATTGATTTAAGTATTTAATCAGGACGCTAATGTCTTAGTAGCGCCCTCTTGCACTAGTCTAGTCAGGACGCTGATGACACATTAGGACGATGATAATGTTCTAGGTTAAAAACTGTTCAAAACCATTAGGACGCTATTCATGCATTAGCGCCCTCAATGAATCAACCGTAAGAACTTATCAGGACTTTGATTGAATATCAACACGCTGATTGAACTTAAATGCTTTAAACATCGGGACGCTTACGACATAGTTGTTGCGACCCCGCAACCCGAACCACCAACCCAGCAAGGAATGACGTGTGGAATGCAGGGGTGGGACGCCAGATAGATGGGCCCAACCAAAGTCATAAGGTTTTCTCAAATCAATGCATCATTCAAAATATTAGAACACATTCAGGCTTTCAACATACAATATATATAAGTGATATAATGACATAAAATAAATAATCATAAATGAAGTCTACTCACAACCAAGCCTCGCAAAAGTATCTAACCACACATGGACACCAAACCGAATCAACCCAATCAAGGTCCTGAAACATTCATCAATATCCTTCCATACAACAATTTTTATGCTCAATCACATAGACATTGCACAATAACCCTAAATCAGCCCACATATAGACAATAGGCCTGAATCCCATCTAATCCCATCATTCAACTCAAATCACATGACTTAGGCCTCTAATGCATAGTTCTCATTCATAAACCATTCAATTAATCAAAAATACTAATTTTCAATTCCTTAGGCATAAACATGCCCAAATTGGGCCATTTGATCACAAGTGGGCCTAACTCATGATACGGTCATAACCATCAAATCAGTAGCATAATCAACCATAATCATGCTTAATTAAACATAAATTACATCAATTCAATGATTATCGGTCAAAAGCATCAAAAGCCCTAAAATATGAAAATTTTCATACTTAGGTCATATTGCCGATTTACACTAGGTCACCATGTTCAGCCATGTATATCACTAATTTTGCATCATGGGTTCATCAACAAGCGCAACTAGGTCAACATAGTTGACATGCAAGCTATTTGGAAATGTCTAAGTTCATATTCTAAATTTAGGTCTAATACAAACAACCCTACCAATTTTTCATTTAATATTCTGTTCAGATTTTCAGGCTACCAACAGAAATATTTAATCACAAAATCAACCATACAGATTTAAGTATGTTAAGAATCAAACCTTTTGTCCAAAAATCAGCTCAATCCAACGGTGGACCGAAGAGATAAACCTCTTTGATGAACAAATCTCTAATAAGACAATTTTTCTTTTTTTGCTGCAAATACTTAAACTCAGATGACTATATCACACAAAATACTTCATCCATCAACCTTTCAACCATTCATAATGCATAAATATTAGTTGTGAACCATCTTCTAAAATATCATATCCATCCAACGATAGGTTTAAAAGATCTATCAGTTTGATCTAAACTGCGCAAAAAATTCAGACTTTCCGACCAGCTTTGTTTGGGAGGTTATATCTCTTAGAAGAAAACTTCAATCAAGATCTCCACTGACCAGAATGAATAACTATAAGATACGAATTGGCTGACAAAGTTTGGGCTCAATCTGACTATATATCACCAAGGTCCAGCTCTTTGATAAAAACATTGTTGAGACTTTCCTCAAAGCAACTTCCTATTTCTTTCTCTTTATCTTTCCTTTCTCTTCTTTTTTCCTTTCCCTCCACTCATCTCACTCTCTAGGACTTCCTTGGAGAAGAGAAGTTGGGCATGGGACACTTGTCCACTCTCATGCACCAACTTGACATGTGTTGGAGAAGAGAAATAGGGCATGAGACGCTTGTCCATTCTCATGTACCAACTTGACATATGTTGGTCTCATACTACCCATACCAACCACATGTAACTTAACCAATCTCATGCTTCCATATATTTTAAATGTCCAATTCATCTAATACACCAAATTTTCATTCTCATTTATCCTTTTATCCAATCAATCCTAACCCATATTAATTCATGGTTTAATGGGACCATGCATAAATAATAACACATACATTATACTTTAATTTAACATGACCCATATACAATTTATAATGCACATATTTATATACATTATCAAGCATCAAATATACAAACATTAAACAATCATCAAACAAACACCAAACATATCAAGGCAAACACATAGAGTTTGGGAAAAATGCAATTGGGTAATGGGCTAGATGAAATAATTTTCGGGGCATCACAATAGTAGTGCCCTTATAATTTCTTATTTTTAAAACAAGTCAGAATGCTAATCGTTTTCTGAACTTAAACATTTTCAAAACAAACCAGGACGCTGAAAGATCATCAGGATGCTGATGGTTCATAAGTTGAAAAAGTTCATGGCTGGACGCTTACTCAACAGTTGCGCCCTCACTAAAACAACCTCTTGAACACATCAGCACGCTAACTGAATACTAACGCCCTCACGACTTTCAATTTTTAAAAGCTTTATAGTAGGTTAGGACGCTTACATTTTAGTAGTGCCCTCACTTCACAGTTCAGCAGGACGCTTGTAGAATATGAGTGCCCTCAAAGAAACAAAACGACAAAAGTTGGCATTATGCGTCAGGATGCTAATTGACCTTTGAGGACGTTAATCCAACACTGTCATAAAGTTGCTTACTATGCACTTTTCATAAAAGCTTTTTCAAAACTTTCTGTGGACAGAACTTTTCAGATTTTGTCAAAAACCTCTTTTTGGTGCATGAATCGTGTTTATTGAGAATTTCCTTATTCATGTTATCTGAAGAAAATCACAATATTCATGAAAATAGCTTTTGTCATTCTCATGAATAATTCTAGCTGTTGTGAGCTAACGTTCATTTTGAAATTCAAACTTAAAATGCTTAACAACTGTATTTCTACTAAGTCTATATATATACCTGCACTTAGAATCAAAACACACGAAAAATTTCCCAAAGCTATTACTTTTGAAAGTTAGTTGACTTTTTCAAGTTAAAAACTGTTTTTAGTTTTCAAAATGTTTTTGAATCAATCTTCATTCAAAAGATTTTCACATTGAGCTTATACTTTATTGTTTACATTGAAAATCTGTTTGAAGAAAAGTGACCTGTTTTACTCAAATTTTCAGCATTGTTTTAACTTCATACCATTGCTAGCTAAAGGAGGAGTTTGAGTAATTGTTCACAGGATACAGTTATACGTTAATTTATATTTCCTGTAACTGTATCAAAAATTGTAAAAGTAGTTATATAAATTATTGATTTCATTTTATCTTGTAGTTAAGATAGCGGTCTGCTCAAACTCGTGAAGCTAAGCACATAGGTAGTTCTCTAGCCTGCAAATCGAGAAGCATATAGGTTAGTCTCAAGCCTGTAAGTTGAGACAGGTAGCTTTCTAGCCTGTAAGTCGAGAAGGATAGGTAGTTCTCTAGCCTTTTAGTGAAGAAGTGTAATGATTGCTCTCACACCCGAAAGTTTAGAAGGTTATAATGGTTTAACTTTCACTCCTAAGAAAATCTGTTAGTGAAGGTTTAAAAATCCTAAATGATGAGGTTAGGTAATGGAGGTAGGCATATAGCTGAACCATTATAAATCATTTGTGTCATCTTACATTATTTTTCGCAGTGTACTTTTGTCGTTGTGGTCATTTTAATTTGTCCAAGTGTCCAATTCACCCCCCACTTGGATATACCTGGGCCAACACCCATATGTTCCTCAAATGGATATAAATACTACCTTAGTATTCTTGATGCACACTCTAGAATATACATGGTTCTTTCCTCTTCAGTCTAAAAGTGAAGTTGCTCAAATATTTCCTCTCTCCAAAACTCAAATTGAGTTGAGTTTGTCTCACAAAATTAAAAATCTTCAAACTGATAATGGAAAAGAATTTTTCGTCTTAGTTTCCTTCCTTTCTTCACATGGCATTAGTTTTCGTCATAGTTGTCCTTATACACATGAGAAAAATGGGTTGATGAAATGAAGCATCGCCATATTGTTGAGACTGGACTAAGTCTTTTGGCTCATGCTTCATTGCCTATGAAATTTTGGGGTGATGTTTTTGCTACTACTTTGTATTTGATTAATCGAATGCCTATATCAGTGTTGAATGGTAAAACACCTTATTCTTGCTTGCATGGTGTTGATCCTAGTTATGATGAGTTGAGGGCTTTTGGCTGCTTAGTCTATCCTTATTTGAGGCCATTTAATAAACATAAGCTTGCCTATAGAAGCAATCCTTGTACTTTCTTAGGCTATTCACCTCAGTTCAAAGGCTACAAATGTTTAAGGGATGATGGTAAAGTATTTGTTGTAAGGCATGCTAAGTTTGAGGAGAGGGTATTTCCATTTGCTGGCAAGTCGACTGTGTTGCATCCTTCTTCTTCACAGTGGAAAAGGATTTCTTTGTTTCCACCTGTTATTGATGTTTCTGGTTCAGAGGATATATTTTCTACTAATTCTCCAACACATTCAAATCTTGTAGCAGCAGCTCCTATAGTTGATCCTGTGCATGATTCTAATTTTGTAGCAGCAGCACCTATGCATGACTCTGTTTCTTCTCCTATTGATTTTGTTTCTCTAGTTCAGACTGATGTTGTAGCACCTATTATTGATGTTTCTCTAAGAGACACTTTTGCCAATCATCATCCTATGATAACAAGGTGTAAGGCTAGTATTTTAAACCAAAAGCATAGATTGTTTTTTTGGATGATCATGAACCTGAAACTGTTCAAGAGGTTTTCAATCATCCTCATTGGTTCAAGGCAATGCAAAAGGAATTTCAAGATTTACATGCTAACAATACTTGGCAGCTAGTTTATCCACCTTTGGATAGAAAGATCATTAGGTGTAAATGGGTTTTCAAACTTAAAAGAAAACCAGATGGATCTATTCTTAAATACAAAGCCATGTTAGTTGCAAAGGGCTTTAATCAAATTGAGGGATTTGAATTTTCTGAGACATTCAGTCTTATGGTGAAACCCTTTACTATTCGTGTTGTTCTGGCTATAGTTGTCTCTAAAGGATGGTCATTAATACAACTAGATGTTAATAATGCCTTCCTCAATGGTGATCTACAAGAAGTTGTTTACATGGTGCAAATAAGGCTTTTTATGGGTTGAAGCATGCTCTGAGAGCTTGGTTTGATAAGTTTTGTTTTACTTTTGATGTTTTGGGGTCTATTACTTGCAAAATCTGATCAATCATTATTCTGCAAGTGTGGCAACCCTGCACCCTAGACCACCAACCCACAGCGAATGGCGTGCGGAATGCCGGGGCGGGACGCCCGGCGTAGGCATCTCCGACCACTCCTCAACTCCCGTGAGGTGGTTGAGACCCTACGAGCCTTATCTCAAACAACGACATAATATCAAAAGGTACTAAACAAAACTACCAACCGTATTAATCATCCAAGACAAGAGATAATCCATAAAAATGAACGATAAATAAAATCATAATCCTTACAGTCCATTAAAATTGACATACACATAAAGTCCAAAATTGTGGGTACAAATAAAACCGTCATATGCCCACATGGTCTATCTAACAAGTCTCAACTCACCCATACTACAATGTGGTAAGTGTTATAATTACATAATCCAAAATATAATACTTCATAATTTAAAACACAGTTCAATCAAAATGCCTCTCAACTCACATCGAGGCCTTGGATTCTCTCGCAGGCAAGGCCCTCAAGATATGACTACTCCTTTGCCCTTATTCGGGACAGAAGGACCAGAAAGAGGAAAATGAGGGTGAGCCAACGGCGCCCAGTGAATAGAATTCAAATATGCTATCAATACTCATCAATAAATATCATGTATGCATGTCAATGTGTAGCATGATTAAAAGCTCATAACATATAAATATCAAGCATTTATAATAAGTTCGATGCAAGTAAAAGCTTATCAATTTGGATCTACATTCCACATGCATTGGGTTACTAGTGCACGTCTATTTCACCGTACCGTTGACCCCAATCATGTTTATTTGGGGTTACTAGTGCACGTCTATTTCACCGTACCGTTGACCCCAATCATTTCCTTTCCTAAAACCCTCCTATGACAAGGTTAAGTTCTCCTATTAGCCAGATATATGGGCCCAACCAAAGTCATAAGGTTTTCTCAAATCAATGCATCATTCAAAACATTAGAACACATTCATGCTTTCAACATACAATATATATAAGTGATATGATGACATAAAAGATATAATCATAAATGAAGTCTACTCACAACCAAGCCTCGCGAGAGTATTTAACCACACACGACCACCAAACCGAATCAACCCAATCAAGATCCTGAAACATACATCAATATCCTACCATACATCAATTTCTATGCTCAATCACATAGACATTACACATCAACCCTAAATCAACCCACATATAAACAATAGGCCTAAATCCCATCTAATCCCATCATTCAACTCAAATCACATGACTTAGGCCTCTAATGCATAGTTCTCATTCATAAACCATTCTATTAATCAAAAACACTGATTTTCAATTCCTTAGGCATAAACATGCCCAAATTGGGTCACTTGATCACAAGTAGGCCTAACCCATGATATGGTCACAACCACTAAATCAGTAGCATAATCAACCCTAATCATGCTTAATTAAACATAAGTTGCATCAATTCAATGATTCTAGGCCAAAAGCATCAAAAGCCCTTAAATATGAAATTTTCCATACTTATGCCATATTGCCGATTTACACTAGGTCACCATGTTCAGCCATGTATATAACTGATTTTGCATCATGGGTTCATCAACAATGACAACTAGGTCAACATAGTTAATATCCAAGCTATTTGGAAAGGTCTAAGTTCATATTCTAAATTTCGGTCTAATACAAGCAACCCTACCAATTCTTCATTTAATATTCTGTTCAGATGTATCAATCTACCAACAGAAATATGTAATCACAAAATAAACCGTACAGATTGAAGTATGTGAAGAAACAAACCTTCTATCCAAATATCAGCCCAATCCAACGGTGGACAGAAAAGATAAGTATCTTTGATGAACAAGTCTCTAATCAGACAATTTCTCCTTTCCTACTGCAAATACTCAAACTCAGATGACAATATCACACAACATAATTAACTCATAAACATCTTCACCGTTCAGAATCTAGAAATATCGGTTGTAAACTAAATACCCATATTTGATATCCATCCAACTGTAGATTGAGGAGATTTATAAGTTTGAGCAAAATGGCGCGAGAAATCCAGACTTTCTGACCAGCTTGGTTTGAGAGGTTATATCTGTTAGAAGAAACCTCTAATCAAGATCTCCACCGTTTAGAATGCAGAAATATCGTTTTGACACTACATACCCAAAGTTTATATCCATCCAACGGTAGATTGAGGAGATCTATAAGTTGTAGTGAAACGGCGCGAGAAATTCAGACTTTCCGACCAGCTTGGTTTGAGAGGTTAGATCTCTTAGAAGAAACCTCAAGTCAAGATCTCCACCGTTCAGAATGTAGAACCATAAGCTACGAACTTTTTGACAAACTTTGAGCTTAATCTGACCATATATCCGGAAAATCCAGCTCTTTGATGAAAACGTCGCAGAGATTTTCCTCCTGCAACTCTCTCTTTCTTTTTCTTCTTCTTTCCTTTCTCTTCTTTTCTTTTATTTTATTTTTCCTTTCTCTTCACTCACCTCACTTTCTAGCACTTCCTTGATTCCTTCCACTCACCTCACTTTCTAGCACATTCTTGGATTCCTTCCACTCACCTCACTTTCTAGCACATTCTTGGAGAAGAGAAGTGGGCATGGGACACTTGTCCACTTTCATGCACCAACCTTCACATGTGTTGGTCTCATACTACCCATACCAACCACATGTACTTTAACCAATCTCATGCTTCCATGTATTTTAAATGTCCAATCCGTTTAATACACCAAATTTTCATTCTCATTTATCCTTTTATTCAATCAATCCTAACTCATATCAATTCATGATTTAATGGACCCATGCATAAATAATAACATATGCATTATACTTTAATTTAACATGACCCATATACAATTTATAATACACATATTTATATACATTATCAAGCATCAACTATACAAACATTAAACAACCATCAAACAAACACCAACCATATCAAGGCAACACATAGAGTTTGGGCAAAGTACAATTGGGTTATTGGCTAGATGAAATAATTTTCGGGGCGTCACAACAAATTCTCTTCTAATCAGGTTATCTATGTACTAGTGTATGTTGATCATATTATCATTACAAGTAACCAAGATTTTCTTATTGATGAGCTGGTTCTTAAACTTAACAGATGTTTTTCTCTCAAAGATCTTGGTTTTCTTCATTTTTTCTTGGGTATTAAGGTTACTCCTACATCTTTTGGTATTCATCTTCTCAATACAAGTATGTTCAAGATCTTCTCAAGAAAACAGATATGACAGAGGCTAATCCTTGTCCCTCTCCTATGGTGTCCAACACTGGTTCTTCTTTATCAGCTTACAAGGTGAACCCTTGCCAATGCTATAGAATATAGAGTTGTTGTGGGTGTTTTACAATATCTAACTATTACAAGACCAGACATTTCATTTTCTATCAATAGGGTGTGTCAATTTATGCATAATCCATTGATTGATCATTGGAAAGCTGTGAAGAGGATATTGAGATATCTAAAAGGGACTGCTCATTTTGGTCTGTCCTTCACTAAGGCTTCTACTTCATCCACAAGCTCAAATATTACTGGTTTTTTAGATGCTGACTGGGCTACAAATCTAGATGACAGGAAGTCAGCCATTAGTATATGTGTTTTTCTCGGTCTTAATCTAGTTTCTTGGTGTGAAAGAAGCATAACACTATTTCTAGATCGTTTACAGAGGCGAAATATAGAATTTTGGCCACGCTTGTTGCTGAAATTACTTGGATGCAATCTCTGCTAAGTGAGCTTCATGTCCCTCAATCTTCTTTACCAGTTATATGGTCTGATAATCAAAGTGTTATTGCAATAGCACACAATCTTGTTCTCCATGCTTGCACAAAACGTGTGGAACTTGATCTTTTTTATGTTCGAATCAAGGTAAATCAGAAGCAATTGTTGATCAACCATGTGCCATCAATTGACCAACTTGCAGACATTCTTACTAAGGCTCTCTCAACTCCACGTCTTCTATATCTTACAAACAAGCTTAATGTTCTTAACAATTCATTAAGCTTGAGGGGGGGGATGTTAAGATACAGTCCAAAGGAGTCACTTTGTAGTTATTAGTCTGTTTAGCAACCACTGTTTTGATTTTCAAAACAATTGATTTTGGCAGGCTTTTTGTTATGAGATACAGTAGGTTCATTGTATTTAATCAAGCTGTTAGCTTCTAGATTTTTATTCTGGTGTATAGTCTTCTCATGATTTGATATGTATAAATACCCTGTAACAGAGACAGAATGATGAGATGGGTTTATTTATTTTCTCCATTGTTGACTTATGTTGGAGGTTTTTCTCTCAATATTATCTTATTAGTTTGAGAGATTGAATTCAAACACTCCTAGACTCGGGCATTGCAGAGGCATTTGAGCTGGCCCTCCCAATAGAGGCGAATAAATGAGTGCACATTTAGGCTCAAACTCGAAACCTGGACTTCAACCCTACTTATACTAAGTTCTTAAACCAATTGAGATACAACCTATTCTAAATTTAAGATCATAAAGAGATTATTAAAAAGAAAAGAGAATTAAAAATTATTTAAAAAATGGTGGCGGTTGAAGAAGGAGATGTGAGAGGTTAACATGAAAAAAAAGAATGTTTTTTTTTTAAAAAATATTATATGAGTGAAAAGATTAAATGTATGGAGTGGATATGAATGTAATTTGTGTCATCTTACAATAAGGTTAAAATTTTGGGGAATTTTGTAAATCTTTTCTAGAAAAAAAAAATACAAATTATGAACAGAAAGTTGATTTATAATATTATAACCTATCTTTAGTTAGATTATAAGGTATTTTAGTTCTTATAAAAACCATTTTAGCGAAATTCTTTTTCTTTTCTTTTTTTCACTTCTTTAAAATTCAATAACCAAGTGGAATATGATCTAACAATTTGAAGCCATTAATGTAGAGTTCCCTACGTATGACGTTTTTTTGGGGATCTATGTTAGTAGCCTTGGAGGCGTTAGTAGCCTTGGAGACTTAAACTTAGCTAAATACGTCGTATATCATTATGAAGTTTTATAAGCCACAAGACATATATATGCTATGATAATGATTCCAAAACCCGTGGTAGCTGAGATGGTATGAGGATCTCAGTGCATGGTGGATGAGGGAAAGAGGTCTCGAGTTCGAAATCAAACTGAGGCCGAATTTCGTACTTACTATTCCCACCACTCTAAGGGAGGGAAGCCCAAGCCTTTGCGAATTCTTGAGTCCCGAAGGACTAGTTTCGCCCCAAAAGGGAAGGAAGACACTTCCCAAGTGTCGAAATCCCAATACTCAGTGTAAAAAAAAAAGATAATGCTTTCAAAAAAAAAAAAGATACTTCGATAATTTTACTTTAATTATTTCAATCATCTTCCGAATTCATGGTTCGTAAAAAGCCTTAATGTGAATGTGATTCACTTTTCAAATATTTTGATTCATTAGCTGTATTTTAATATAGGAAATTGCAATAAGGTTTTCTATAAATGTTGTCATAATTCAGTACAACAAAAAAGCCACAAAAATATTTGTCGCTATAAATAAATATTTTGGCCCTAACTGTTTTTTACTGAAAAATTATAATTTGTCGCTAAGATTTTGACGACAATATTTCAGTTTGTCGCTAATAAAAATGTTTAAACAAATGCTGTTGTCGCTAAATAATAACAGTAGCGACAAAAAAAATATGATATTTAGCAACAAAGATCTTTCCCGCTAATAAAAATCTTTAGTGACGAATAGTTTTGTCGCTAAGTAATAACAATAAAGACAAAAATATCATATTTAGCAACAAAACTCTTTGTTGGTAAAGAAAATTTTATAATTTTACCTTTATCACTATAATATATATAAATTTAGAAATAGCATATTTTGACGCTATTGATTATTTTTGGAGAAAAATTATAATGTTTTAGCAATAAAATTTATTTGTCAGTACAACACATTTGTATTTGAAATATATACATATATAATAAAATTACCTAAGAATTCCAAAAGTATTTGAAACAACAAATATGCAATCAAATATTAATTCAAATTCAATTAAATTTGAAATGATAAACACAGTATGTATACATATATTTCAATATGAATGTCAAATCAAGAAATCTCGTGATATTTGTTTTCATCATGATTTAGGTTCGAAGTACAATGGAAGAAACTCCTGTATTTTACAAGCAAAGGCAGTGTCCTAAACATGCCTTATCAACGCCTCCTTACAAGCATAAGTATTTGGAACAGATGGCTCGGTGAAGTTGACGAAGGCATATCCGTTGTTTTTTTTGGAAAGGTAAAGAGGGGGAACACCCAGCAAGAACAACTAGTACACTACATCTCGAACTCTCCTAGGCCAAGTAACCCCAGTTGCATCTTCCCTCAAAATATTGATTAACCCACGGGGATGGGAAGACAGGATACACACTCCCCGATTGAACTTCAAAGCCTCAGTAGCCAAATAGTCTGCTGCTCTATTACCTTCTCTGTAAATGTGCTCAACTTGAACTATCCAATCTCTCTGAAGGAGTCTTCTACACTCATTTACCAAGTTGGAAAGGCTAAGTTGCGGCATACTGTTGCCTTTTAACCAACCAGCCACCATAGCCGAATCTGTTTCGAAAACTATAGAACGATGACCCTCCTCCCAAGCAAGACGTAGGCCATGAGCAGCAGCCCATAATTCAGCTTCAGTTGCAGTACAAGAACCAAAATTAGCCACAAACCCCCTCAACCACATACCACGATAGTCACGGAGAAGACCGCCACCCCCTGCTCGCGATGAAGCATTCTTAAGACATCCATCAGTATTAAGCTTAGTCCAACCATGGTTGGGAGCACACCAGCCTACCATCTTCACCCTCTCTATCAGTCCAGCACCATGGACCGCCACTTTGGCTCGAAAAGCATGAATGATTTCAGCCACTTTCCCTTTAAGCCAAGCCATGCTATACTCGAAGTGAAAACGAAGATTACGAAAAACTAAATCATTCCTCCATTTCCAAAGAGCCCACACGGCAACTGTAAAGTAGGGAGCCCAGTCATAGTCAACATTACAATCATTAACGCCAGCAAGATTATGAGCAAGCCAGCTTTGGAAATCCAAATTGCTCTGAAGATGATACTCAACTGGCTACAATAGACGCTTCCATAATTGCACGGCTCTAGAGCAGTTTTGAAAAATATGATCAACATCCTCGATACATCCCACACATTCAATACAGTCAGATGCCATGGTGAAACCCCTTTTCATCCGCTCAGCATTGCACATGATCTTTCGATGCGCAACCATCCACAAAAAAGTCTTGCATCTTTGAGGAACTTTAAGCTTCCAAATCATCCTCCAAAGGGAAGTAGGATCTCCCATAAGAGTTCCAGTAGAAATAGTATAAGCAGAGGTCACCGTTAATATGCCACTCTTAGAAGCTCCCCAACATATGCCATCTGCAACCTCCTCCTCATCCCATAAGAGAACAGCAGCAAGTTTATTTTCAACCTCAAAAGGGAGTAAACCTGATAGAGCATTCCAGTCCCACCCTGAACCCTTCACCCAATAGCTGGAGACATGCCTATACATCTCCACCAAACTCAAATCCCGCATTTTCATATTGATTAAGGCCACCTCACCTACCCATGTATCAAGCCAAAAAAGAGTGTCCTTACCATTACGAACTAGAGCCCGCACTCCGCTACGTAAAATAGGCGAGGCTTTAACAATGCCTCGCCACGCATTGGAAGCCCCATTCGTAGGCTGCAACCTATCAATAGTAGCTTCCCGATGCAGATACTTCATGGAAACAACTCTGGCCCAAAAGCTATTCTTATCTGTAATTAGTCCCCATCCCAATTTGGCCAAAAAAGCCAAGTTCATATAAGCCATACTCTTAATGCCAAGACCACCGTCCTCCAAAGGTTTGATGATGATTTCCCACTTAATGAGGTTGACGCCCTGCTTCTCATTAGACCCTCCCCATAGAAAACGTCGAACTAGTTTATCAATGGTATTACACACCCCTATTGGTAACACCATAGTCTGCATGATGTACATGGGAATAGAGTTAAGCACCGATTTAACTAGAACCAATCTACCCGCAAAGGACAAGAATTTTGTCTTCCACCCCTCCAATCGAGTAGTCACTCTCTCAATGATGTACTGAAAGTCAGCAGGTCGGACCCTCCCATGAATGGAGGGAGCACCAAGATACCGACCCAAGTTGTCCATAAGGGGAATACCAGAAATAGTAGATATGTCTTGGGCCACCGCAAGCTCCACATTGTGAGATACAAATATATGAGATTTCTGGTAGTTAACTCTTTGGCCCGAGCACGCACAAAATAAATCCAGGCACTTCATAATAACCTTTATCTGCTCTGTAGATGCTTCCGCAAACAAAACCATATCATCTGTAAAGAAAAGGTGGGAGATAGAAGGACCATTACGAGAAAGCTGTATGGGTTTCCATTCCTTTCGCTCCACTGCCCCATTAATCAAATGACCCAATCTTTCAATGCACAGAACAAAAAGATAAGGCGAAATTGTATCCCCTTGCCGAACTCCGCGCTCAAGAGAGAAACGATCCAAAAGATCCCCATTCCAGACAATCGACATCCTAGAGGATGAGACACAATGCATCACATTTCAGATCCGCCCATCACCAAGACCAATATCCTTCAACGAGTCTTCAATAAAATCCCAAGATAATCGATCATAGGCCTTTTCAAGATCAATCTTAATTGCCATATGAGATACACCACTCTTCTTTGTTCTCATTGAATGAAGGACTTCTTGATACACAATGACATTATCTGTAATTTGGCGACCAGGAACAAAGCTGCTTTGGTTGGGAGAAACAAGACTAGGGAGGATCATCTTTAGCCTATTTGTCATAGCTTTTGTAATCACTTTATAGCCCACGTTGCAGAGACTTATAGGTCTAAGCTGGGTCAATAATTCAAGATGCTGAACCTTCGGTACTAATACCAACAGAGTATCATTGATCCCATCTGGAAGCTTTCCTGACACCCAAAAGTCTTGAACAAGCTTGTAGACAGAAGGCCCCGCTGTAGGCCAGAGGCGTTGATAAAATCCTGCATGAATACCATCCGGGCCTGGCGCTTTGAAGGGAGCCATCTCAAATAAAGCCTGACGAATCTCTTCAATCTCAAAGGGCTGATGAATCCTTGCCATGACAGCACCATCTAGAATTGGAAAGCCCCCTTTAGGAAAATCAGACATATCCCCGCAAGGTTCTTTTGAAAATAACCTGGTATAAAAATCTTGAATTAGATGCTTCAACTGAGCTGAATCTGAAACCCAATTTCCATCTGCACCTTTTAACCTCTGAATGACATTCCTGCTCCGACAAATGACTGTAGTAGCGTGATAGAACTTGGTATTGCGGTCACCCGAATGGATCCAGTCGGCTCTAGATTTCTGAAACCACAAAAGTTCTTCTTGATACAGAACAAGGTCCAGCTCCTTCTTAAGCTTAGACTCCAAAAGATGAATACGGTGTGTAGGGTGTTTAGATAAGACACGTTGAATGCCTGCAAGTCTCGCCCAGAGCCTCTTCTTCCTCCTAGAAATACTCCCAAACTCGGTACTATTCCATGAAGTAAGAACCGAGGCTATAAGGCATATCCGTTGTTGGACTTGCTACTATAAAATTTTGCATTAGAGTGATTAAATTCAAGAGAACAAGTTTAATTTGATTGGAGGAGACAAGAAATTTCATGTTTGCATGTTCACCTTAATTTCCTAATAAAGTTGCAAGCAAGAAAGCAAGAAAAGAGAAATGCACACACGATGTAATGTGGTTCGGCTCTCCAAGCCTATGTCCACGAGTTAAAAGCCTTGTTCAATATTTTCCGACAACCCACTAATGATCTCATGTAATACCCTTAAATTACACAAAAAAAAAAAAAAATATATCGGACATGCCCGAGGTTTTAGGCATGTTTTTTTCTATAAAAAGCTCTCCTCCCCCCCTCATTCTCACACCACAACTCACTTTTTTCTCTTGCTCTCCTTGGTTGGTTCATCACTCTTATTGTGATTTTCTCTTTCCTCTTTTTGAGACTCTCTTCACGGTGTAAGACAGTTCTGTTAGGGAAGAAGCGACAGTTCTAGAAAGAAATTTTATCTAAAAGTGGGGATGAAACATAGGTTTGCGTGTCTTATGACTTTTAATAAAGTTCTCATTCATTTATCAGTCTATTATTCACTTACACTACATTATTGCGTATAATGTTCATACATATCATAGTTATGCCTTTATATTTGGAGTTGATGTATTACACTGTTACTACGCCGACTTAATGGTCAATTTGACTCAACCAGACTTAGTCTTCTCCTCAGTAACTTTGAATAGTAAACGGGAGGCAGCTTGCTGCTCTAAAAGACGTGGTATTTAAGTAGACCTTGTGTCTCACCTCTCGACTGGAGACTGGTCTGGTTAGTCTTATTTGAAAGTTATCTGCTTGTACAAGTGATATCGGACATCTTAACAACGCACATAGTGATGCCAGCCCTGATTAGTATCACTACACGCTGCCAAATTCTATCTAATATAAGTAAAGGCTGGACCCGTACATGCATAGTCATCATACATGAAATAATAACCACTTAGGGACGTAAGTGGTTTGTGATCTACGAAATAGTTATTGGAGTAATGCTCACTATTTTGATTTATAGAATAGTTATTGGAGCAATACGAGCTATTCTTGATGTTTCTCCTGGAGAATGACGTACAATGTGAACCCGAGATTACCTAGAGATGTACATCTGTACGTGAATCCAGGGCTATGTATGATCACAGAACCATTACGAGACGGTGTCATGCATATATACATGTTGCATTGATTATGATGCTATGTTGTGTATATTTAATGTTTGATTATGAAGTCTTCTTTATTAATTGTCGTATTCAAGAACTATTTTACCCACTAGGCAATAACTCACCCCGTTGTTAACCATTTTTACAAGAGTTTAGGGTGGAGGTGTTTGGGCCCTCATTTTGTATCCCTTGATTATTTATAGGGAGATTTTGGGATGATGTTCCCTCAATTATATTTTGTAAAAAAAATACATTCTGAAATTAATGAAATTAGATTTGTACTCAATTGTGTACCTGTGCACTACTGTTATAATACATTCGTGCCCTGTCTGTGAGTGTTCCGCCGTTTAGGCGGGTCCGGGGGGGTGTGACATTTAATGGTATCAAAGCGAAAGGTCCACGGCCCGTCCAAGTCCACCGCTTAGGAGAAGAAATTTTTTATTTGATATATGTATATATATATTTATAACTTTAGATATATATATCTATGTAACTATATAGTTATATATATAGTTAAGTTTTGTATATATATATGTATATATAAGATATATATATATATATATAATCCTCGTCTTTATTAACGAGGACTTACAAAACTTTACAAACGGAAGGTTGCATTAATGAGGAGTATCGACATGAAGAATCCTCGTCTCTGTCCTTCTCTTCACAACAAACTCGCAAAACTGGGGTGGCTGAATATAACAAATGTTGGGGGTTTTGTCTCCCACAACTTGGTGAAGTTATTTTACGAAAACATGAATATATTCGGACTTCAAGAAGAGGGAATCAGCCCTGTCTTGGAGACAATGATCAAGGGAGTAAAAATTTCTATCAGTGTTGAAACAATCTTGCGACTAATAGAAATCTCAATTGAAAACAAGATCATTGATCCACATGAACCCCAGACTGTTGCAGAGATCGCTAAATCCAAGGAAAAACTATTTAGTTCCCTTACCCATAAGGCGTACACCGAAAAGACGTACACCCGCCTCCTAAATAATCTCCTAAAACCAACCCTTGCAGACCTTAGGAAGCTTGTAGTCGATAATATCTTGCCTAAAATGGTGACTAGAGGTTCAATGTCAAGAGCTCAACTACTTGTCCTATACTGCTTAGAAAAGGAATTTTAATCTCCCTACCTCCTCACATCATCATCTAGCAAATGACAAGAGTAATCGAAGACCCTATAAAAAAGGAATACCTCAGTTATGGAGCCTTAATCATGAAGATACTAAACGAGGCAAACATCAATACCTTTGATGAATCTTCAACACAGATTACTAAAGTTGTTGCACTATCCTCCTAGTCCAAAACTTTCAACACAAAAAGAGGGGTGACTGATGAGGAATTATCTGGTACCACTTATGAGGAAAATAACGGAAGGGCTAGTCATAACACTGAGTATAGTTAAAGAAAAAGTCGGCGCAAGATTCTTATCAGGGAAACATCAAATAATGAAGCAGGTCAGAACACTGAAACGAACCCAGACCCAAACAATGAACGAACCAATCATCATTTTGTCATGGAGGAAGAACTCTTTGGGAACCAAGAAGAAAACTTTGATCAACCCCAACCAAATCAAGATGGACAGGGAGTTCCGACAAATCCACCTTCCTAGAACCTCCTGGCCCAAGGCAACACGACGTTTCAAAGGTTTCCAACTCCTGAGGCACCCTACCAGCAGATTCCACAATTCCTTGTGAACTAACCATAATAAAATTGGGCGACACCAAACTTCGGAAGACAGGATATCCCGATGAGTCCACTTTTTCAAACTTTCCGACTCAAGCAAATTCAACCTTCCAAGAAGTCCAAGTTAGGGAATCCTCATATAATCAAACCAACTACCCTCTACCTATGGGTCAACCATTTGGCCAACATTTTTCAACAATGGTTACAGCCTACCCTCCACCTACCAACTGTTGATGGGACGACCTACTTACCAACCGTCAATGGGACAACCAACTAACCCATTTGACCAGTTACAATTTTTGGTGTCTAGTCTTGTTAAAATGTGTGAGGACCATAAAACTTTATTGAATCGCGTGCAAACCATAGAAGAATTGTAGGCATGCCCCTCAACATTCTTCTAGTAGTCACTCTGCAACTAGCAGGAGATCTAGGCAGAATTGTAGGCAAGGAAATTAGAAAAATCACTAGCATTGTAACATTTTTTTTATTGTGAATGAAATGTTTTGTTTGAGACTATGTTTGGTGGGCCGATATACAACCATTTTTTATTTTGTATCACAAACTTTGGAGTGGTATAAGACACAACAAAATTGGAAGATACCAAATAAAACGCGAAAGTAAGAAAACTCATGACCTTGTGTGGAAAAGTATTTGAGGAAAGCTGAATTACTTACATTATCACTAAGTTTACATGGTATGGGACGAGTAAACTTGGACGATACTATTACTGAACTCCTCTCCAGCCAATGTTTTGTAGAGACCGTGTTCATACAAGTTAACTTGGTCAAATTCATATGGTGTGGGATACACGACTTTGAATAATAGTCGAAAAGACTAAGGGAAAGAATTTGAACACATAAGAATGCGATAGAATGTTAGACTAGGATATTTACCGAGGCTATGACTCGAATGAATTTTCAAAAATGTATGTATGTTCACAAAACCATAACCAAAACATTTTAAATACTTTCAAAAGTTTATACTTCTTATATAAATACTCTAACCTTGCTTTATACCATGGCCAAACATACGAAGGCACATAAGATTTTTTGATTCCTCGCCAAAACCTTACACCATACCTAGAAAAATAAGTGGTTTTATGTTGCAGAACTCTCGAACTTATTGCTGAGAATATCATATCACTTTATGTCACGACCCACTATACGTGACGTCATGACCGGCACGGAAACCTTCGAGTATACCCTTCGTCGGTACACCCGGCGTCCTGTCAACCTAAAACACATACACGAATCCCCAAAATTCAAATACAGTACAATCCTAAAAACATCCATCTAACATGATCTTAAATGAAATAAAATATTACATCTCCAAGTTACCAAATATAAAATTTCAAAGTTTATAAAAATACTACAAACCCAACACATCCCAACTATGTGTTAATTATACATATACTAGGTGTTATCATGTACATAATTATCAAATTACAAAATTAAATGTACAACACCTACATGAAACAAAAACAAGGGACGCTCCGCAGTCAAGCCTTCCCTTTTTTTTTTTCTATCAGATCCTGAAAGAAGAAGGTGAGGTGTGAGCTACAACCCGCTCAGTGAATGTCATTTACAAGTGGCCTATACGTGCATTTAATAAAAACATGATAAGATCATAAATCATTGCAATATCATGATGACGAAATAGATTACATACATGCTAACATAATGCATCAAGTCATACATAAGATGATGCATAACATTTGTAGTCATGCTCATGCAATCCTAACACCTCCTGAGTACGGGAGTTTCAAGGCTTGGTGCGCTACACACACCGCCCGAACACACACACAATACGGGAGTTTCTGGGGTCGTGCAACACGTAGGATTAGTCTAAACTAACCTACCTATACACAAGCCATAAAACCCTCTGCAGGGTACACAACTGGGATCGCCGCTAGACTTACAAGAATTCTCAAAAAGGGACTTCCAACTAGGAGCCTCAACCCGAATTGTCATCCCAATGAATTATGTTCAAATATATTTCATGAAAACATTAAAACATGCATACCATAATATATAAGCATTTAAAACATTTCTATAATACAATGCCACATATAAATAATCCAAAAGTAAAAGAACTCTCATACTTGATTGGCTAAGTCTAGCCAATCCAATCACCAAAACTCTCTAATTAACTAAACAAGTTCAAAATCAATCACAAGACCTGAAAATAACATGATATACACAACTGAAAATCAGTCATAAAGTGTGTCAAAACCCCATGTTCAAACCCAATCTAAAGTCAATTAGATTCTAAATTGGTTATCCCCTTGAGCCAATTTTCATATTGCCAAACTTGATCATTTAGACTCAATTAAACCAAGAATGACCTAAATTGAATGTAATAGGGTGATCCCATGATCCAACCACTAATATACATTACATTCAATTATAATTAGGGTCAATTAGACTATACATCAAGTCAATTTCATCAATTGACTAAGTCTTGGTCAAAATTTCCAATTAGGCCAATATAAAAAAAAATATAAGGTCAAAATGAACTAAATCATATCAATTTAACATAGGTTCTAACATTTTAAACCTATGATTCTACTTAATTTAGGTCCAATTAAACAATCCCCAAGTCAATTTCATAAATTGACTTGCTTTGGGTGAAAAGTCCCAATTTGGGCAAAATCCCAAATTACATGCAAAATTTCCAAAGTACATGAAAAATGTTAAATACTTAGCCTAGGTCAAAATTAGTCAACCTTAGGGTGTCCATTATGAGAACCCACTGAATTCTATCATCAACAACCCTAATCATGCCCAAAAAGACCTACATTGCATAAATTTTCAGATTTTCTATCAAGAGCATCTAAAGCCCCAATTCTGGAAATTTTTTTTTACATAGGCCATATTGCCAATTTTACACTAAGCCACCATACATAGTCACAAAATTTACTGAACTTGCACCATGGGATCATCCACCATGGCTACTAGGTCAATATAGTTGACATGCAAAGCTTAATTCTAACCCTAAGTCAATGATCCAAGTGTAGGCCATTTGAACTAAACTCTAAGATTTCACCATGGAAATCTCTAACCAAAGTCATGGATCAGTTCTTGGTGTTCATAGGTCTAACATAGGTGACATGCAAACAACCTGGAAATTTCTAAAACCATGAATAAGGTATAGGTCCATTTACAAAGAGTTCCACCAAATCCAAAAGGGAAAATGGGGAAAATGGCACCAATGGCCTCCAATCAACACTAGGGTTCATAAAAACATGCATGCAATGGAACCCTAGGTCTGGAACAATCCTCAATTGAGAATCCATGGCATATCTTAGATCAAAATACAGCTTGGAAGCTTAAACTAGAGAGATCAAAGGAAGAAAAGAGAGAAAACATGCAAACCTCATGGAGTTCTTGAGCAAGAACCTCCAAACCCTAATTTTTCTCTCATTTTCTCTTCTCCAACTCTTCTCCGGCTCTTCACCCTCTTTCTCAAGTACAAAATGTGCAAATGAGTTGAAAACCCGAGTCAATAGCTTATATAGAAGTGTTTGGTCCCACAACCAAAAGTTGCATGAGTCAGTTACCAACATTCTGGTAAACTTTCAACTCAATCTAACGGTGGAATTACAAGATCCAACCATTTGATCAAAACTGCGTAAGAAAATCTGCAAATCCGTGAAACAATGTTTGGAGTGTTATACCTCATAGTAGGTAACTTCGATCAAGATCTTCACCGTATATAATGAAGAACTATCATAGAAGAATGAGCTGACAAAATATCAGCTCAATCGGACCACGGATCGAGGAGATCAAACAATTGATGTAATTTGTGATAGAAATTTCTTCCTCCCTGGAGCGAGCTCCACTAGATCCAAAACATCGTTTTTGACATGTTTCGACGTCGAACGGGTCTCCGATGGTTTCGAAACTTTATGCACAGTCTCTATGACCTAAAATCATGCAAAGACACTCGAACCTACGTGCGTCGAGCATCAAAATACATATGCACATACGTATACGAATACGTATACGGGTACACTATGGGTCGAAATGACGTCACCTAAAGGCACGGGTGCTACACTTTACTTGGCTACGGTTCCTAAAACAGAGTCTATTTTTCTTCTTGCTAATGAGAAGATGAAAACCAGAAAAATAGGAAGGCCACGCACAGTCCGTCCAACAGATGAGGCATCTCCTGAGACACAAAATTAGGATTCGCCGCCTCTTAGGACAGAACAGGCCACACAAGACACTACCACTACTTCTGGGCCGACAGTACTACCTCAACCCACAGCCATCGTCATGCCTCCGAGCATGGAACATTTTTTTGTCGAATTCATTGAGGCGATGAAAGTGATAGTACAAACGGTCGTCCGTGAGACTGCAGCCAACCAGGTGATCACAATACAAGTACCGATTCGATCTGGGTCGGAGAGCCAAACCGACCAGATCACGAAGTATAAGAGGTTATAGCCCCTTACCTTTGCTGGCACAATTGATGCTGATGAAGCGCAAAAATGGCTTGATAAGTCAAAAAAGGCTCTTGAGGCCATGGGAGTCGACGAGTTGGTAGAGCTAATACTTGGTGGATAACGGTGAAAGAAGACCCAAACGTCAATATAACATACATGACTTGGCTAGAGTTCGAGTCATTGTTCATTGATGAGTACTTCCCTAGCGCAGTGAAGAGGCAAAGACGCCAAGCGTTTGTCAGGCTCTGCCACGGCAGCATGACAGTCCGAGAGTATGCTGTCAGGTTCAAGGAATTATCGGTCTTCTCTTTCTCCACCATCTTAATAGAGCGAGATGAGGCCGAGAAATTTTATAATGGCCTACTTCCAAACATCCGACAGGCCCTGTCAATCTTGGATCTCAAGCATAACAGGGAGTTTTTTAAGCAAGAGAAAACTGAGCAAGAACTGAGAAAGAATAGGGAAAATTGGCCTGCAACATTTTCCCAACAGGGTAGTCAATAGGGCAATAAGAAGAAGCCTTATTTTAATCAAAACCCAGCCCTCCCAGCCTTCATACAAAAACATGTGGCCACGACATCTGCGGCTGAAACTTCTAACCCTGACAATCAGGGTTTTCATAATCATAATAGAGGAGGCCGCAATGGCAGGGGGTGGTCGACGCAATGGCAATGACAGAGGTGGTAGCCAGCAATACCACAATCAACACGGCCAATAGAACCAACAACAAGCGCCTCAGCATCAGAGACTGACTTGTTTCAACTACGGCCAACAGGGCCATATAAAAAGTCTCTGTCCCCACCCTCCATAACTGCGGCAGCCAGTTCCCGCAGTTTCAGTCCAACAAGCCCCATCTGCTGCTAACGCCCAGCTCAGGCAGAACCAGGCTCAAAGGCAACAGGGTAGAGCGTATGTCGTCGCTCAGCAACCCCTTCCAAATAACAATGTAGTCGAAAGTACATTTCTTTTGTTCAATACAATGGTGCATGTCTTATTGATTTGGGTGCTACACACTCCTGTATATCTTCTGTATTGGCAAGACATTTGGGGTTGCAACCTGAACACACAAACATCACAATCTATGTCTCAACACCATTAAGATCTAGTACTAAGTGAAATTGAAGTGTTCTAGATATGAACTTCGAATGTCAGAATAGATAATTTATGCAGATCTCTTAGCGATGAACATAAAAGACTTCTACATCATCCTCGGCATGGATTGCCTCGCACCACTGAATGCTAAAATCGATTGTTTGAATAAGCAAGTTCAGTTAACCTTGCCCACTGAGGAGTTTTTCAAAATTCTGGGAACACGAAAATGAATACACAACTCGACTGTCGCACTCCTCAAGGCATATCTCTGAGCTCTATGAATCATCATCACTATGCCATTTTTAAGTACATGATATCCCGATTATATCTGAATTTCCAACGGTTTTTCTAAATGACCTTCCTGGTCTACCTCCAGTTCGGGAATTCGATTTTGAGATCAAACTCATACCAGGGATGAAACCCATCTCAATTCCACCATACAGAATGTCCAATGTCAAGTTGGTTGAATTGGACAAACAACTGAAGGAATTGGAGAGTTCTGGCTTCATCAGAAAACGTTCATCACCCTGGGGCGCTCCAGTTTTGTTTGTTCGCAAAAAAGATGGTTCGTTATGACTTTGCATCGACTATCGCAAGTTGATTAACGTCACCAACAAGAACAGATACCCATTGCCCAGGATCGATGACTTGTTCGACCAACTTAGAGATGTCAAATACTTCTCTAAGATTTATTTATGATTCGGCTATCATCAACTCTGGATCAGAGAGTCAGACAAATAAAATGACTTTCAGAACTTTGTACGGTCATTACGAGTTCTTAGTCATGTCGTTCGGTCTAACAAATGCACCTACAACATTCATGGATTTGATGAACCACATCTTCAGAGCATATTTAGACCGATTCGTGGTGATCTTTGTAGATGATATCTTGATATATTCTTCAACTGAGGAAGACCATAAGATACATCTGAAGATTTTCCTCCAGACCTTAAGAAGGCATTAATTATATGAAAAATTGAGTAAGTGCAAATTTTGGGCGAAGAGAGTTCAATTCCTAGGTAATGTGGTTTCAGGCAATGACATTGAAGTGGATTCTTCAAAGGTTGAAGCGGTATTAAACTGGAAGCAGCCTACCACTGTTACTCAAATTCGAAGTTTTCTCGATTTGGCTGGCTACTACAAATGCTTCATCAAGGACATCTCTAAGATTGTTGAACCTATGACCAAGCTCACTCGAAAAGACATACGATTCATCTAGAGTCCCGCCTGTGAATCGTCATTTCGGGAATTGAAAAAATGTCTCACGACAGCACCGATACTAATCACTCCAAGAAATGAAGTTAAATTTTTACTATACACCGACGCCTCTCTCCAAGGCTAAGGTGCAGTACTAATGCAAGAAAGTCAAGCTGTTGCATATGCTTCTAGGCAAGTAAAGATTCACGAGGGTAATTACCCAACGCATGACTTAGAGCTTGCAGTTGTCGTATTCGCACTGAAGTTATGGAGTCACTACCTATACGGTGAATGGTTTGAGGTCTTCTTAGATCACAAGAGTCTCAAGTACATCTACACTTAGAGAGACCTAAACCTCTACCAAAGGCGATGGTTGGAATTTTGAAAGATTATGACTTTCAGCTCCAATACCATCTTGGAAATGCCAACGTTGTGGCTGATACCCTGAGTAGAAAATCTTATGTTACTTGTACTCTTAACTTTGAAATGGGGAAGTTGGCTACAAAGATGGAAAATTTTAACTTACAGCTCATTAAGGAGGGAAGAAGATCACGACGCTCTCAATTATCAGCCAACTCTGAGCTTATTCGAAAATTTTCAACTGTTTAGGCCAACGACCCCATGTTAATAGAGAAAAGAGAACTTCTACTCAGTGGACAGGACCTTCCTCACTGGTCGATCTCCAATGATGGGGCGATTTTCTACAAAAAACTTCTCTACCTACCGAACGATCCTGAAGTTCTCAAAGAAGTGCTCACTGAAATGCATTGCTTGAGGTTTATTTTGCACCCTAGGGGAGACAAGACGTACAAAGATGTAAAACGACAATTCTGGTTTTCTGGAATGAAAAAGGCTATTGCAGACTTTGTTACTCGATGTCTCGTTTGCCAACAAGTTAAGACAGAACGCAGACTTTCTTCCGGGCTTCTTCAGCTTTTACCAATTGGAGAATGGAAGTGGGAGAACATTGCAATGGATTTTGTTACGGCCTTACCTCGAAATAATAAAAGGCAAGACCCAATCTGGGTCATCATTGACAGACTTACAAAGTCTGCACACTTTTTACCAATAAAGTTCACAGATAATCCCGTCAAGCTAGCCGAATTGTATGAAAAAGAGATCGTGCGCCTCCATGGCATACCACTCACGATCGTCTCTGATCGAGACCCTCAATTCACATCAAAATTCTAGCAAAGCTTTCAAAGTAGAATGGGCTCTAGGATTACCATGAGCACAACGTTTTACCCATAAACTGACGAGCAGTCAGAGCATTTAATCAAAATCTTGGAGGACATATTACGATGTTGCATTTTGGACTTTTATGACGGATGGGCAAAACACTCACATTTGGCTGAGTTTGAATACAACAACAACTACCAAACCAGGATCGGCATGGCACCATACGAGGCTCTCTATGGTCGCCCTTACAGATCTCTGGTATGCTTGTTAGATATGGCAGATCGACCGCAATTGGGGACATAACTAGTTCAAGAGACTTCTGAGAATATCAAACTAGTAAATGAGCGATTTCGTGTAGCACAAAGTCGACAGAAAAGCTATACCAACAAGCGGAGACAACCTCTCGAACTTGACAAGGGGGACTTGGTTTTTCTAACAGTTCAACCCAAAAGAGGTGTCAAATGCTTCGGAATCAAAGGGAAGCTCTCTTCACGATATATCGGCCCATTTCGGATTGCCAAACGTAATAACAAACTAGCCTATCGACTATTCCTTCCATCGTCCATGTCTAAAGTTCATGACGTTTTTCATGTATCCATGCTTTGAAAGTATTGTCCTAATCCTTCACATATCATCCCTCTAGTCGAAGTTCAGGTTGAAGAAGGAAAAAAATATCAGGAGAGAGCGATACAGATTCTAGATAGAAAAATTCAAGAAATAAGGCGACGTAACATTCCACTTGTAAAGGTACTCTGGGATCACCACGAAGTAGAGAAAGCAACTTGAGAAATAGAATAAACAATTAAACAGAAATACCCTGAATTGTTTTCTAGTAATAATTGAGTGTGATACATTGTACTATTTCACTTATCAATAAAATTATGAAACTTCCTTTACAATATCTTAATATATTATTTCATTTAAAATAACCATGCAGATGTCTAAAAACAAAACCGATGGGAGTAATGAACCACACACGCCATGGCCTGCTTGGCAACCAGTAGAAACTCCTTCATGCTCTGAAACAAACAACAATTTCTTTGCAGCACCAACTTCATCGCCTCAGCGGCAGCGAACCCAATCACCAAAGCGTGTATGGCTTTATCGTAACAAAATTGTCTGAAACAATCCTGCTCCCTCATCTATGCAGGATCTCCTACCAAAATTGCTAGGAGGCAGAATTCGGGCAACTGCACGAAAAAACATTCTGTTACTTAACCGACCTCCCTTGAAACTCTACAACTTGCAGTGCCCTACATCACCATCTGTCAGACAAATGTCAGAACCTTCTGTGGAAGAATCCAATTCCACCTTCTCTCCATTATTTGATGATATCGAGGATTCCACCGGCCACAGTATAATTTAGGGACCTTACCAGCATTACCTTAATCTTGTGAATGATGACGAAAGCGGTGAATCTCACGAAGATAGCAATCATCACTACATGAACTAAAATTTTAAGGGCAAAATTCTTTTAAGAAGGGTAGAGTCTAAATTACACAAAAAAAAAATTGGGCTTGCCCGAACGTTCGGACATGTTTTATTCTATAAAAGGCCCCCCCACCCCTCATTCTCATACCTCAACTCACTCTTCTCTCTTGCTTTCCTTGGTTGGTTCATTACTCTCATTGTGATTTTCTCTCTTCTCTTTTTGAGACTCTCTTCGCAGTGCAAGGCAGTTCTGCTCGGGAAGAAGCGCCAATTCTGGAAAGAAATTTTATCTGAAGGTGTGGAACGAAACATAAGTTTGCGTGTCTTATGACTTTTAATAAAGTTCTTATTCATTTATCATTATGTCTATTATTCACTTACACTGCATTATTGCATATAATGTTCATACATATCATAGTTATGCCTTTATATTTGGAGTTCATGTGTTACACTGTTACCACACCGTATTAGTGGTCAATTTGACTCAACCAGACTTAGTATTGTCCTTAGTAACTTTGAATAATGAATGGGAGGCAGCTTGCTGCTCTAGAAGACGTGGTATGTAAGCGGACCTTATGTCCCACCTATCGACTGAAAACTGGTCTAGTTGGTCTTATTTGAAAGCTATATGTTTGTACAAGTGATAACGGACATCCTAACAACGCACGTAGTGATACCGACCCTGATAAGTATCACCAGACACTGCCAAATCCTGTCGAATATAAGTAAAGGCCGGACCCGTACATGCATAGTCATCATACATGAAACAATAACCACCTAGGGATGTAAGTGGTTTGTGATCTACGAAATAGTTATTGGAGCAATGCTCACTATTTTGATTTATGGAATAGTTATTGGAGCAATGCTCACTATTCTTGATATTTCCCCTAGAGAGCGAAGTACAATGTGAACCCAAGATTACCTGGAGATGGATATTTGTACGAGAATCTAGGGATATGTACGATCATAGAACCATTACGAGATGGTGTCATGCAGACATACACGTTGCATTGATTATGATGTTATGTTGTGTATATTTGATATTTGATTATAAAGTCTTCTTTATTAATTGTTGTATTCACGAACTATTTTACCCACTAGGCAATAACTCACTCGGTTGTTAACCATTTTTACAGGAGTTTAGGGTGGACTGGGTGGAGGTGTTTGGGCCCTCATTTTGTAGCCCTTGTTTATTTATATATTTTGTACCCCTTATTTATTTTTATATTTTTAGGAAAATATATTTTATGAAATATTTGGAGATAATGAAATCTTGAATTATATGTCAAATATAGTTCTTTTGGAAACAAATCAACTATATAAAGGGGACACCCAAATGACCAGGGCATCTTATTTAATCTCTGCTGTCATTTTTATTTTCATTTTTTTAGGTTAGATTTATTTTTCAATAGTTGATTCAAGTTTTGGGCAAAGTAACATTGCCTAAGGGTTTGAAGTTCTGTATCTTTTATTTATTTTTCTCTTACATTAATAAAGTTCTTTCAATTTCCAATAATTGCTTGCTTTACTTTTTTATTTGCTTAATTTCTTTTTGTCTGTTATTCTTTTTTAATTTTATTGCTTTATTTCATTTCAAGTTAATTTAAATTCAGTTTTAGATTATTTTATTTATTTATTAATTGTTTTCATATTTAGGATGCTAGAAACTAAACTATTGTTTTTCTTTGACTTATATAGTATATTATATTTTAATTTATTTTTTCAAAAATCTAAAATGAGTTGTCCAATCCTTGTGGACCGACCTTCATAAGTGCTACAACTTACCTTGTATGCTTACAAGTATTTTTTTATTGATCTATTCAAAACATCACATCATAAAATTTGTAGCCTTTTGAGTTCACTAGACAGCCTATAAAATAGCCACTAATTGTTCTAGAATCCAATTTGTTTATTTGAGAATTAAGAACTTTAACCTCAACTTTGCATCCCAAACATACAAATGCCTTAAACTAGGTTTCCACCCATTCCATAACTCAAAATGAGTTATAGGAATTGGCTTAGATGGGACCCTATGTGAGTAAGACATACACAACTATTTTTAAAGCTTCACTCCATAGAAATAGAGGGAGACTTGAATTGTTGATCATGCTTCTAACTATGTCCATAAGTGTTATGTTTCTCCTCTCTGCTACAACATTTTGTTGTGATGTGCCTGACATTGTATATTGAACAATAATGCATTTCTTTTGTAGAAACAAAGCAAACAGACCAAGCATTTGTCCTTGTTCTGTGTGCTTGCCATAAAATTCTCCACCCCTATCAAATCTTACAATTTTTTTTTTCGTTTTCTTTTGTTTTCTACCTCTGCCTTATAAATCTTAAAAGTATCTAGTGTCTCGTTCTTATGATTAAGTAGGTAAAGACATATAACCCATTATGGTCATCATGAATGAGATAAAATATCTCTGACTATTCATATAAGGAGTGGAAAATGGTCCATAGATATTAATTGATATAATCTCAAGGATGTCAAAACTCCTTTCGGTATCTTTTGTGGACTTGTTTGTCTGTTTTCCATTTATGCAGTCAATACAAGTTCTAAAGTCAATGAAATCAAGGTTTTGTAAAACTCCTTCTTTAACCAATCTTTTGAGCCTGTCAATAGACATATGTTTTAATCTCTTGTTTCATAATATGGATGAGTTTTCATTAATAATACAACGCTTTATGTCAATGGTATCATTTTGCAAGGCCATTAAACTAGATTCATGATTTATATCTAAAATTAATTTATATAAAACAATCCAAGATTCTATTACCAACTAAGACATCATTTTTTAAACAAATGAAAAGTAATATTTTAAAAAACAAATTTATATCTAAGTGGTAACAATCTTGAAACATAAATTAAATTTAAACTGAAAGATGGAACATAAAAAGTGGTTTCCAAATCTAATTGAAAACTAGATCCTAAACTAAGCATAAAAGCACCAACGACCTTGACCTTCAAGCACATCTTGTTTTCCTAACAGATGCTTTGTTCATTTGGCTTTGGAGTCCGTAGGTTTAAGAAGCCCCTTATGACACTGGCAACATAGATTGTAGTTCTAGAATCAATCCACCGTGTGTTATTAAGAATTTCAATTAAATGAGATTGAAAACACACAAAGGACAATGACAATGACAATATACCTCTCTTTTCGAGCCAGTTCTTGTTCATGATGCATTCCTTTATAAGGTGTCTTTTCTTTTTACAAAAGAAACAAGTAACCTTAAAGCCTTGTTTCTTCGTAGGCTTCTGGTTTTTTGTATAGGAACCTCCTTTTCCTTTCTTGTTATGTTATCATGAGCGGCCAGATGAGTAGTTTCAACTTTCTTGTTCTTAATTAGTCTTTTTTCTTCTTGAGCACACATGGTCAACAATTCATTAACTATCCACTTTTCCTTATGTGATTTTGAAAGGCATGTACTCCGTAAGAAGAGAGTTCATGATAAAACGCACCAAAAGTGACTCAAGTATATCTATCTCCAACCATTTTAGCTAAACAACAATATCCCTCATTTCCCTGAGGTGTGCTCTTACACCCTTAGAGCTTTTGTGTTTCATTCTAGACAGTTTGTTCATTAAAGTGCTAGCCGAGGCTTTATTAGAGGTTACAAATTGTTCCTCAATTTCCTTTAAGAAGTCCTTGGCCCTTGTGTACTTAGGAACGGAACCCAAACGCTCTTTGAGACGTGCGACTTTATCAACATAAGGGTCAAGCGATTGAATTGCTCCCATTAATCATATGCTGCCTTCTGAGATGGCGTACTTGATTTCGTAGCCAAAAGAGGCTCATCAATTCAGAGCGCCAAATCAATGGCCAAACATCCCAAGTATAAGAGAAACTTGTCTTTCCATTCAGAGAAGTTATCGCCACACAACATAATAACATGAGTATATTCATATGATTGAACACGAGAAAGTGCTACATACAAATATTTTATCAATGCTATGAAATAAAACTATATATTGAATAAATCAATGTCAAATTCATTGAATAATATAAATTTCAACTTTTCTATGGGCAAAGGTCATAACATACATGAATTTATATTAACTTTATTAATTAGACTAGCAAATAAATACACTAAAAAAAAAAGAACTTTCCTGTGGATATAAGAAAATTCTTAATTTTGATGTTTCTTTACTATCTTATCCCAATTAAATTATTAAAACAATCATTTTCCTTGTGGGGCCAAATAATTGCTTAATGAAATAATTGCAATTTAATGATGTCATGAAATTTAAATAAAAAACATGTATACTCTATCACATATTATTTAATCTTAGGATGCTTTGGCTACCCTTAATATATTTATATAGCATATGTCTTTGTTAAGTCATCTCCCTCTCTGGTTGATTATATTACTTGTAGTCCTTGCTATACTGTTTTGTGGAATACTTCGCCTATGTTTTGCCTGTTATATATGTGATGCAGTCGAAGTTGATGATTAACTGAGTCCTAGGTTTTTCATATTGGTTTTTGGTCCTTAATAGAGGCAGAGGAATCTATTTTTCTCCAGTCTTTCTCCGTTGGATATCAAAGACGAGGTCTTGACGGCCCAGGAGAGGCGACGTAAGACAAAAGGTCTGTAAGTATCCATGGATCCCTTTGGAGATAGTCCTCCTTCATCTTCTACGTCCGACCCTAATCCGATTTTAAAATCTTCCTCTTTTAATTTTTCAAGTCTTCCTGAGTCATGTATTAAACAAGCTTCGAAAATAGATGATTTGGTCGAAGTTACTCATATTCCAGCTGATAGCAAAGTCGGTGAAACTATACCTCCCCTGTTAAACCCCTACTGGTTATTTAACAAAAAATCTCAGTCGTTTTCAACGTCTGTCAAAAAATTAATTAGTCGTAAGAGTCCTCCTATTAAAGAATATATACAAAGTACTGCCTTTACCCACTGTACACTTGAGTCTACTATGCAAGAACAGTATGTAACTCTTGAGTTTGAACCTTCGTTCATCCGTCATTGGTTAGCTCATGGTTACACTCATATCCATATGGGCGCTATACGCCTTGTTCTCTCTTATCATGGTCGCGGTGATTTACCTATGACTGCTCGTATCGCTCTGCTTGATACGAACCTGTTATCATATGAACATGCTTGTATTGGAACAGTTATCACATCTCTTAGTCATGGATCTATGATCTTTACCATTACACCAGACTTTAATGTTTGTCTCAAAGATCCTACCTTACCCACAAGGTTTAAGGTCCAGATCCAATTTTCTGGAGTTCAACATCGACAGGATAGCATCATGGCTACTCTCCATCATCAAATGGCGTTTCGCCTTCAAGATCATGCTATTCATCTCAGAACTCAGAAACCTACAGGTACTATCATGGCTTTTGTTAATGATAATGATGTTCCTACAATTGTTCAGATCCCTAAGCAGATCCCTCAGAAGATACTTCGAGATATGTTACCTTTAACATGGTTCACAAATTATGAACACTTTCTACAACGTTCCGAACCTGTTACAAGTACTTCTTGTCCATTATTGAAGAAGCAAGCTGATGGTGCTGTCAAGATCACTTTTGAATCTTTAAAGCAGACTACTGATAGCTTACCAGTTCATCACTCTATGATGATCCAGCCAGTTTCTCATTATGATTTAGCTGACAGTGGCAATCCACCTCTACACTCTTTTGCCTCTGATGGACATCTCGTTTATCATTCTCATATTGATGGTCACTTTATATGGGATTGTGCTCCAGAAATGTGTCACCTAGGATGCAATTGTGCTGATGATATTGACGAAGAACTGTGGTTGGACAGTCTAGGTTCTTCATATGAGTACACCACACCAAAGAAGTCAAAAAAGAAAATTCCGGTTTTTACTTCTTGCCGTTCTTCTCCAAAGCACTTCAAACGTGAGCCTCCTGCTCCTCCTGCAGCTCCAGTGATTTCTCCATGTTATCCTATTGGTTCTTATGATCAGGATTTTCCTCCTCTTACTAGAGTGACAGATCCTACACATCAGACTACGGCTAAACCATTTGTTCCTCTCCATGAGATCAAATCAGATGGAACTCCCAAGCCGTTTTCCTCAGCTGAAGAAGTCTTGAATTGGCAAACTAAAAATGCCATAGTCCAGAACGTTATCTACAACAGATAGATCAGCATCTGAATTCTCTTACTACCACTACTACCACTTTGGTTCAGAATACAGATATTCAGGCTGCTACGAGTCAACGATACTATACTGAGATAACTGCCAAAATTCATGAATTAGACTCTCTTCTCCGATATTATTTACAACATAATATTCGAGGACCTCAATTTGATGCTGCTGAGAAAGAAATCTATCAATTGAAAGATCAACTTCAAGGTATTATTACAGATCTTCATAAGTTCCAGACTCCCCCTACTTTTCCTGAAACTTATCCTATGTCTATCATTAGGTCCACTTTTCCATCACCACCTCCTAGTTACCAACCACTTATCCCTTCTACAAGTTCTAGATCTGAAGCTCAAGCCAACTTGATTAAAACCCTCAAAATAACAGCTTCTCCTCACTATAGACCTTCCTTACCCTCTATTAGGTTTCCCACACCACCTCATTTTTCGGTACCTCCAAGTTATAGCAAACCTGTTCCCATACCACTTGAATCACGTCCCCGTCCTACTTTTGGTATCAGAGGAAAAGCTCCTCTTGATTATCCTCTTTTTGATCCATCTACAACTTATCCATCATCAACAACCCCAATACCTTCATTACCTCCGGTGTCTTTACCACCCCCTAGTAATCCTATTTACCCTTATGAAGATAATGATGACATTGATGATGACATTGAGGATCTCAATGATACTTTTGATTCTATTAATTTAGAATCTTCTGATGATCAAACTCAGAGTCAACAATCAGACTCTCTCCCAGATGATACAGATGCAGATTCCGATTATTCTCAATATATGGATATTTCTGCTCTGGCTCAAATTAATATGGCCGATGACCCTTCTGCTTCAACCTCGGCCTCACAAACTCAGCCACAACAACAACAGCCTTATGATGAGGCTATGGACATGCCCCGTAATGATCAACAAGTAGAACCTCCCGATCAAACACAATTTAACAGATCCGGTAATGGTCCTTGGTTCTCCCTTGATGACGTCCCTTATGAACAATGGCGCAACAAAATTCTTACTTGGTGTGCATGGATGTCTAACCAAGATGCAGTTGTTGGCCGCCCTTCCAATATAGTTATATCTGATTTCCTCTCTCGTACTACTGGCTTTGTTCGAGATTGGGTTACTTCCCTTGGTGAATACAGAATCACTCAACTTACTCAGATATCTCTTGTTGATGTTTATCATGTTCTCGTCCGAGAATTTGTTGGTGACGAAACTGTTATGGAGAAACAATACAAGCAAGAATATTTCACAATGAAATGTTGTTCTCTCCATAAAAAAGATCTTTATCGTCATTTCTTACGAATGCTCCAACGATTCCATCTTCTCGGTGGTTATGATAAAACAGATCTAAAGCATACTTTTATAGCCTCCTTGCCTTCAGAAATTCATCCTGAATTAAATCGATTACTCAAGGCTACAGGCCGTTCTCTAGATCAATATTCTCTTGCTGAGATCTTCCAGACTCTTCTTGAAGCCATAGACAAAGTTTGTGAATTACGCAAGATGGTTAAAGATTCTCAGAAAGCTTCATATTATTCTTCAAATGTATGTGATAAGAAATATCTTACAATTGGATGTAAAGACAAGTGTGACTGCTCATCTACTCACAAATCATCCCGTAAGAAATTTTCTAAATTTCACAAGAAGAATCCTCATAAGTTTTCCAAACCTATGAGATGGAAAAAGAAGCGTCGTCTTCGGTATTTTAAACGTCGCAATCCCAGTGCTGCTACGAAGACTTCTCGCTGTTATATCTGTAAGAAGCCTGGACATTATGCTAAACAATGTCCTGACAAAAACAAGAGTCAACATCTTATTCAAAAACTTCAACATTCTTATTCGATACACGATGATCACGATATCGAATCCTTATTTTCTGAACAAGACTCTGCAGATGATGATACTATATTTGCTTATCATGATTATTCATCTGATGCTTCTTAGACCTCTGAAGACAATGCAGAACCTTATATGGGTTTGATTTCTACTCCCTCCATGATTGTTTCCCATGTTCTGCCTTATGCTGAAATTTCGGTTATCCCAACCAAGTTTGATAACCCTATCAAGGTTATAGCCTATTTTGATACTGGTGCTTTCAAAAGTATGATGAACCCTCGAATCCTCCCGGATACATTTTGGAAACCTCATACTGAAACCTTTAAAGCTGCCAACAATGAGATTTTTCAGACACATCTGATTACTACTCGAAGAATTGGTCTTAAATTCTTCCCTAATCTCATTTTATGGACTCATATAATTGGCTGTGATCTTCCTGACAAGGATATTCTCTTTGGCATGGATCTTTATTCCAAGTCTAAGCTAAGAATCCTACCTCATGGGATTTCCTATCAGAATCAAACACTTCCATATACAACTATTCCTAAATTGTATACAATACAGGATGCTACTTCCTATCAAGAAAAGTTAAAGTCTTGTTTTAGTGAATCTCATAAGACTTTCATACATGAACATCCTTTATGGAAGAATTCCAAGTTCTATGTCCATCTTCCTTTCAAACTGAATGAAGATATCAATCCAACTAAGGCTATTCACCCTGGAATGCCTCCGGAAGAACTTGCTCTCGCTAGAAACGAATGTGATGAGTTATTAGCTCAAGGATTGATTGAGCCCACAACTTCTGATTGGGCTTGTCAAGGTTTTTATGTCAATAAAAGAGCTGAACTTACACGTGGTAAGAAACGTCTTGTGATCAATTACAAGCCGTTAAACATCTTTCTCAAGGATGATAAGTTTCCACTCCCCAAGATATCATCCCAACTTACCTTACTTTCAGGATCCACCATTTATAGCAAATTTGATCTGAAAGCAGGTTTTTGGCAATTGGGTATTCATCCTGATGATCGTTCTAAAACAGCTTTCTGCATACCTAATGCTCATTATCAATGGACTGTAATGCCTTTTGGTCTTAAGGTTGCACCTTCTTTATTTCAGAAAGCTATGACTCGCATCTATGCTCCGATCTTATCCACGGCTCTCATTTATATTGACGATATATTACTCTTCTCCAAGACTGAAGCTGTTCA
Source organism: Paratinospora sagittata (assembly GCA_035771175.1). NCBI lineage: Eukaryota > Viridiplantae > Streptophyta > Magnoliopsida > Ranunculales > Menispermaceae > Paratinospora > Paratinospora sagittata. The sequence goes on from CM069589.1 coordinate 37,954,343, forward strand.
TCACCAGCTTATTTCTCAGTTCTTAGATATTACGCAACTGCATGGTATCATGCTCTCTGAAAAGAAGAGTATTCTCTGCACATCCGAAATTGATTTTCTCGGTATGAAGTTCTTTAATGGTGTCTACCAACCTGGTTCTCATATTGCTGTGGAATTATTACAATTCCCTAACACTCACCTGACAGTTAAACAACTTCAACAATTTCTTGGTATTATTAATTACCTTCGGATGTTCGTTCCTCATATTACTCGGTACACATCAGTATTATCTTCTCTCTTGAAGAAATCTCCACCACCATGGCAAGATACTCATACTGATGCTGTTCAGGTTCTTAAGAAGATCTGTCAAAATCCTCCTCCTTTAGTGATACCTAGCACTGGTTCACTTCTATTACAGACAGATGCTTCAGACCATTATTGGGGTGCTGTTCTTCTTGAACACAAAGATTCCACTAATTCTATTTGTGGATATCACAGTGGCAAATTCTCTGATGCTGAACTTCATTACCATATAACTATCAAAGAGGTTCTTGCTGTCAAAAATGGTATTATAAAGTTCGCCTTTTTCCTACGCCCTGCCCAATTTGAGATTCAAATGGATAATTCCTCATTTCCTAAAATGTTGGAATTCAGGAACAAAATGGTTCCTTCTGCTCAACTTCTTCGTCTCCAGGAATGGTTTACTCAATTCCAGTTTACTGTAAAACATATTCCAGGAACTAAGAATGTTTTGGCTGACTTCTTGTCACGCCCTATTCAAAAACCCAATACTTCCCAAGTATCTCTGCTTCACAATGGGTTTTGTTTACCTCTGATATTACCACCTAAGACTATTCCTAGGCCCCAGCCTATTCCAGTTATTCAGGCCCATGGAATTTTTCCTCTTATCGGTGCTATTTTTCCTCCAGAATTACCAGAGCCCACAACGGCTTATGAAGTCCAAACTTATGCACATCAGAATCTTTTCTATTATGGACATCAGTATTTTATGGACTATCCAGCCCATCTCCAACCTGATTCTTTCCATCAGAATAAGCCCTACTTATTTCTATTCCATCTTCGTCCTGATATTTCCAGAAAGTTCTTTTGGTATCTATGGTGTGTTTCCTGTTTATACAAGATAGCTTTAACCTTTATTCCCTCTGAAATACAGCAGTATTTCCAAACACAGAATACATCCTTATTAGAAAATTGCATGGACTTATTTGCTCCACGTCAGACATGGTTACATAATATCTCTGCGATATGCCAGCTCAGGCCACCTCGCCTTCATGCTATATATATTGGTTACCAGCCATTTTCTGATTCATCTCAAGGACTTATTGCTGAACACTATCTTCAAGAATTTCAGACTTATTCTTGCCATCTTACAGAAACAGTCCTCTCAGGCGTCCGTCGATTCCTAGAAGACCTTAATGGTTCTTCTTCTTCTGGTTCTCATATAATTCACGGACCACATGAATTTATTTCTCCAGAACATTTGGATGAATTAATTCAGAATCAGGCTCCATGGCATATTGAAGCTCCTCTACCACAATTTCGAGATCCTCCAGCTAGATCTCCCAGTCCTCCTCCACAACGCCGACGTCGTACCAATCTTCCTCCTCTTTCTTACGACGACATATATGATTGTCAACAGCAACAAGAAGCAGAATATCAATACCAGCTCCTCCTTGGCCTCCGATCTCCTCCACCAGTTGATGCTCCTAATAACGACTGGCTCGATAATTTCTCCACAGGTGATGTAGATATGGAAACTCAGTGTGATACGTCGCCATGAGAATCCATCAATTCTCCCGCCATTTGAATGCTTTCCTTGCTGATGATACTAACAGAAGCAACCGACACCATATTCTGACTGCTTTCATGGATAATAATCCTCACCAACAATTTCCCCGTCTTCGCAAAGAACTCGCCCTCCTTCGTCTTCGAAGATTTCGTGACTACCGACGAATCATCCACAGACTTAACAGCATTGATCTCTCTGAGTCTTCTTCATCCACACGAGTACAAGTCCTTTGCCGCATTCACTGTGCTCATCGCCAGCTCCAACGACAGATTGATCCTCTTCTCCCTGACCTCATGGATGACATCAACCTGGCCCAACAACTAACTCAACCAGCTCAGCCAGATTCTTCCTTATCTGCTGACAACGCAAGCACTTCCACTTTTCAGTGGACCCCACTCATGTCTCCCACTTACCCCAAGACGACAAAGAGACATGAAGCATCTACTTTATGTACAGTATAAAGTATGAGCATCTTTCTTTTTGCTTTTGTGAGTGCTTCCTTTCCAGACGATGTTATCTTCAAGCCAGCTCAATGACTACCAGCTGTCTACGGATTCCAAAGCTTTTGAAGTCCGCGGAATTGAAGACGTCTTAAGTCCGTGTCTGTCTATAAATAAAGTTTGTAAGATCATTTATGGATCATCGAGTCTTGTGGTATTGTATCTAGCTCTGTAAGTAAGTCTTTAACATTAATCTTCCCAGCTTGTAAGATAATCCTTTGCTCCGCTGTAAGCTTTTTGTAAGCTGTGTGCCTTATAGGTGATCAATAAAATATGCGTGCCTATTTTGTACCTCATATTCATAATCAATACAGATGAAACGATTATTGAAAATCACTGTACGTTATTGCTTGTCAATTTTGCAAATTTTAACTTTAAGCCTTTGATATTAATAGAAACAAAACAAGTGGTTGATATTGCATATAATAAAATTGTATGAAAATTGATGTGCAAGATATATTTCTTTAAATCTAACCATACGAATTTAAGATTTATGTAAAAATATGAGGAGGTAGTGTTCAATTCTTTCCCAGATTATCATTTTATGAACTTCATCTAACTGAATAACGTTTTGACGGTCCAAATTGAATCTATAATTAAATTAAAGGAATCTAGTTTAATCCATCGAGTTAGCTCGTTGATTTGACTCGGTGAAATCTGAATGAGTCATTAAGATGGCATAGTTAACTCAGTCTAGGGAAATGGATTTGGGCTTTAAAAAATGGAAAATGATTAGTTGACGTACTTTTTTGACACATATTTTTGACATTACAAGTGAGAGTAGTTAGATTGCCTCGAATCACGCAATAATACATCGTATCATATAATTAATGTATGATACGAGGTGTTACGTAATTCGAGATAATTCAATCACTCTCACTTACAATATAAAAAATGTGTGTTAAAAAATACTTATAAAATATAAAACATAGGTTTCACTAAAACGGGTCAAACTTTTACTATAATATTTAATTTAAGTTTATGGGCCAAGACCATATCTGATACAACACTCACATAAAGATTTGGTCCAATACTTAGAATTGGATTTGGGTTTTCATTTTGTCAACAAAACCCAAAAGATGGACCATCTTATGTAAATCAAACACGTCAAGAGATAAACTCATTAAATATACATTTATCAAATCAAAACCCATGAAAGAGAAACCAATGTGAGTGAAACTATAAGGTCCAGCTAAATTTACTCACCCTTTCCTCTTTGATCATCCACTTACCCTCTTTACCCACCTAAAGTTTTAAAATCAAACAATCCCTCTCTCTTCACCCACCCAAATTTCTGTGCCCCTCTCATTTCCATCCTCTCCAAACCCCAACGCTCCCCTCCTCTCTCGTTTCTTCTCCTTTCTTCTCCATTGATTTATCATTTCTTCAAGTTTTTCAATCATTCAAAGAGTTAGGACAACATTCGAAAGGTTTGAAAAGCAACAACCTAGCGAAATCTTGCAAAAAAAAATTGGGTTATTTCGGATTTTGAAGGCGTCCAACTCAAATCGATTCAACTCAAATCTTAGACCTCAAAACGGTAAGTAAAATATGATTTTTACATGTTTTGAGTAGATTTCAATGTGCTGTTGGATTTGAATATTTTTTCACAAAAACTTGGGTGAAAATGATCGAATGTTGCTGCATAAATGGGTTCCGGAAACCCATTTTCATGTTGTATTTGTACACGTCCGACCCTGGTGGGTAGGACAGTTCGGTTTATGTCTGGCCTATTTTGGTCGGACAATACAATATTTTGGTTTTTTTTTTTAATTTTTTTTTGACCGACCCTAATAGGTCGAACAGAGGAGATATATTTGGCTCATTAGAGTCAAACATACCTTGTTCTGTCCGCCCATGTAGGGTTGGACACGCCCAATCTAGGGGCAATTTTTTTGGATTTCAAAACGCATTTTTGTCCCATTTTCTCTTAGATTTTAGATATGTTTTTGCAAAAAAAATTTGTGAAAATGGTGGAAGTGTATGATTTTGATTTGAAAAATACAAGAAAATGACAAGATTGAAGATTGAGATGAGTTGGAGAGTTAAAGGGTTAAAGGATTTTGTTTATCTAAATGGTTTTCCACTTAGTACTTTTTAAACTGTTTTGATGTTTACAAACAATATAATCACGATACTCATGTCCTTGATAGAGTTGTTTCAGTGTTAATTAGCTATATCAGATCGATTCAACCAGGGCGAAAGACATAATATGAGGCCCTTTAATTTTATATATTAATAAACATATTTTTCTATAAATATTGCCAAGAAGTTACAAATGCATAGTTTTATAAATGAACAAATTGTCTTATAAATAATACATTACAAACATTTTTAAAATATCAAAATAACCTATTACAAAAAAAAAAAAAAAACCAAATACATTTACAAAGGTTTTATAAAATCAAACATTACTACAAATCCCAAATACCAAAAATATATTTCCAAAGTTCGCATCTTGACAACTCCAGTGCATTTTGAAAGTGTCCAAAATAGCTACAAAAATACAATAAAAAGTATCAAATCATCATTTAAAATGATTTTTTCTAGCAGCATAAGAAGCAAATTTATCAATAATATTTTCATAATCAATTTTTTCAAAGAAATCATGTTCAATACATGAAATTGTTAATCCATTCAACCTTTCTTGTGACATAGTTGACAATAAATAAGACTTCAAAATTTTTAGTTTTGAAAAACTTCTTTCTACAGATGCCACAGTCACAGGTATAGTCAACATTATTCTATAAGCAATTGAAACATTATGATAACAACTTCAAGTTATTACAAACTCAAGATTTTCAATAATTGTCTTATGTTGTTCTGATAGAGTCACTTGTAACACTTTCAATTCAGAAAATAAATCATTTAGATCAACATTTAAAGACCTACCATGTTTTAAAGCATTTCCAAGATTGACACAACATTTTTTTAATTTATTATCATCCATTGAATTTAATCCTTTTGAATCAAACAAAAACCCAAAAATATTATCTAATGTTTGCATTTGTTCAAATCTATTCTTCAAGGCAACAATAGGCAACATCAACAACAATAATAAAATAATTAACTCTAAATGATTCTTTGGCAGATTGTATATTAATCTCATGTGCATTCTCATCAAATTATTTTTTTCTTCAAATTTGACGCCTTTTAGGGAAAACAGGTTCAATTTTCATTTCTAATGCAATATCTTTAGCAGAAAAAATAACTTGCATAAGTTCACTTTTTCTATACTTTTCAAAAAAAGAAATCAAACCTTTCAATTGTTGTATAGCACCATCAATACGCATTTCTTCAAATTGTAATAGTTTGCTAACAATATTGATGCTAAACAAAATATCATGCCAAACAATTATGCTTAATAAAAACTCAAAATTTTCTAATTCATGTATTAAACTTTCAGCTTCAGTTTTTGTTTTAGCATCATCACTAGTTTCAAATAATTCAAACATAGCTTCTTTTATTTGGGGAGCTTGATATCTTATAGCATTCACACTTTCCAAATAACTCTCTCATCTTGTATTCCATCTTTATGTAAAATTAGAAAACAATGAATATATACGTTGAATACCACCAAAAAAATATATTGCTTTAACACAAGGATGTGTCATAGCACAAATGGTAAGATTAAGACTATGGCAAACACATGACATGTATAATGCTCTAGAATTTATTTCTAATAATTGTTTTTTAACACTTTAGTGTTTACCTTTCATGTTAGATCCATTATCATGAAATTGTCCCCTCACATCAATATTAAGATCAAGAGATGTTAAAACATATTGTAATTCCTTAAAAACCCCAAATCCAGATGTATCATGAACATTTAAAAACTCTAAAAAATATTCTTCTATTTTTATTGGATTATTAGACATGTCTACACATTGAACTATCAAAGTCATTTATTTTTGGTGATTTACATTTGGAGTACAATCAAGTATCACAGAAAAATACTTAGCGTCTTTGATTTTTGGAATGATTGTACTTCTAATCTTAGAGGCTAATATAGAAATCAACTCATTTTGAATTTTATGACTAAGATAGTAATAATGAGTCTCATTATTTTGAATGCACTGAACATGCTCTTGCATTATTAAATCAAACTCTGCAATCATTGCAATTAAACCCCTATGCTTAGCGAGATATTTTACTACAACAATTATTCTTAGAAGAACTTGTTTCCAATGAATTTTTTCTTTGGAAATTTGTTCTTGTACATTCCTATCAATTATTTCACACTTTCTTAATCTAATTTGTAAATCAATCTAAGCATTCATATTAGCAATGTGTTGAATACTATTTTTATGTAATTTAAGCCTATCACTAATATGCTTCCAATCATTGAATCATTCATTTGCTAAATTACTACTAACAGTCATTGTTTTAAACAACTTACAACAAAAATAATAAACTTTATTTGCATTCTTTGCATACACTAACCATTTTCTACATTGGTTCTCACTATTTAGTAATATTCTAGTATAATGCGCATTTGAGAAATGTCTAAAAGTAGAGTTCAATGATAAATTTAAACAAGTTTCTCTAATAGGACATTTTTTCACTAATAAATCTCTTGTTGTATCATCAAGTTTGCCTCAATTTTGTGGATCATAAATATCTAATTGAGGGGCCAAATTGGTTTTCGTTCAAATCATGCACATCAAGGTCATCAACTTGTTCAATTTCAGGTTCAATTTCATAATTTTCATCATCATCATTTTCCCTCAATTCTTCTACACAACTTGATTGACCTAAGTTTTTACTAAAAAAGTTATCTAGTGCCCTTTCTTAGATAGACACAATTGTTTTAATTTTTTTTCTTTTTTTCCTTTTCTGACAATCATGCTTTCTAGAAAACATATTTATGCAATTATTTTAATTGACACAAAAAATGCAACAAAAAATTTAAATATTTAACTTTAACTCTCAGCAAAAGCAACACAATAAAATTCACAAAATTTATATAATAAAGATACAAAATTAACACAAATAAAAAATTATTCTAAATTTGACACAAATATTAAATAATTAATAAGTTCAAGAAAACACCGATATCGTCCTGACAACTTCAACCTTGTGTAATGCTTGTTGATAAAATTGGTATACCTGATTCAAATACAAAATTATAAAATATAAGAATAACAAATAAAATAATATATGATTAGATTTTTATTAAAAACAAAGAAGAAGAAGAAAAGAAAAGTCCTCTGGGCTGTGGGCCTGTCCCATGTGAGAAATTACAATGACCTTCAAAGTCAAAATAAATAAAAAAGAATAAAAGAAAAAGGTAGATAGAGCCAAAGAAAAACAAATGAGAATTGAGATTTGACAGCACGAGAACATAAGGCGAAAAGAAGAAGAAGAAGAAGAAAAAGAAGAAGAAGGAGAGGAGGAAGAAAGGAGAAGAAGATGAAGCCGATAGCTGGACTCGTCGACGCCAACACCAGACGGGACGAGTCGGACGACGGTGAACGCCTGACGGGGGACGACGGGGAGGTGCGATTCTCTTTTTTTTTTTTTAAGTGAACACTCACAATTTTTATTTTATTTTTGGAACAGTGAACAGTGAAATGCAATTGGTTTTTTTTGGGCTAAGTAACAGTAGAAAAACTAAAAATATTTTTTAAAAAATGGAAAAAAAAATAAAAAAAATTTAATTTCCTTTTTTTTTAGGTTAATAGTGACGCGGTTATTGTTTTTGAAAATGGAAAGTCGCACGAATTGTTTTTGGAAATTGAAATAGTTTTAGGTGCGATTTGTTTTTTTTAGGCTAATTAAAATAAAAATAATAATTTAAAAATAACATAATTTTTATAAATATATAAAAATAAATTGGGTCCCAAAAATTGGGGGCCGGGGTGGTCATCCCTGGATTTAACTATAATGTTAAAACATGTGGATGGAACAACATTGCACGAAGATTCAATAGCTTCATGTTTGTAATTCTTATTTAGAATCTTATTGTTGTATAGTAACCATTACATGTTCCAACTAGGGCCAGTCTTGACGATTTAGGGGCCCGGGGCTAGGAACATAAAATAGGGCCTTTTATATATTAATAAATAAATATATTTTATAAATATCACGAATATAATAAAAGTCACAAAATTAATATAATAAAATCATAAGATCAGTACAATAAAATTACAAAATCAATGCAATAAAAGTTACAAAAATAATACAATTAAACTACAAAATTAACACAAAAATAAAAAAATTATTTCAAATTTCACGCAAATATCAAACAGAAACTAGTTTAAGAAAACACCGGCATATTATTCTGACAACTTCAACCTTGTGCTCACTAATAAAACTATTGTACCTGATACAAATACAAAATAAGCAAACAAAAAAAATGATTTAATTGTAAAAATAGGTTTTTTTTAAAAAAATAATGGTTGGCGAACACAGATAGTGGCTTGCAGTGGCTTAGTGGTCTTAGTAGTTGATAGTGAGAAAGGTAAAGTGTGACTTTTACCTTTTTGACAAGAAGAGTAGAAATTTAGATCTTTAGATAAGAAAGGAACCTGCCATATGTTTAATATATTGAACACTATCCTAGCCATTGGATATCCCAATTTATGGTGCCACAAGTTAATATTTGTTGCTGACAACACAGTAGGTGAAATGATCTCTTTATTGGCACTGGTATGCAATACATTATTAGGGAAAGAAGAGTTTAGACCAACATTACAACAATCATCAACCAAAAAAGAATTTTGAACCCAAGTATTATGTGCAGCTGCAGGCGTCATAGAGTCAGGTCGACTGGATTTAGTAACAACAACCGAAGATGGAGGCATTCCCAAAACGTATAAACCATCTCTAAGACTCCCTTGGATAAGCATTTTCCTTGAAACCTTGTCCTTTACAAAACATCAATCAGCATGAAACTCCACAATAACATCATTATCTTGTGTCAATTTGGATATACTAATAAGGTTTTTCTTTATTTCAAGTACTTATAGTGTTGATCTTAACATTAGAGGAGAAGAAACAATTTGTAACAAGGAAGAACCAATATGTGAGATTTTTAGAGCATCACCATTACTTATAGCAACACGTTCAGGTCCTTTATACTCAAATGTGAGGGATAAGTTGCTAAAATTTGATGTTACGTGATGCGTCACACCATTGTTTGCATACCACGCAGCATCTCCTTAACCTTGAAACTGATCTTGAGTGGTGACATAGGCTGATGAAGGAGCAACAAATACCTGACCACCACCACCTCTTCCATAACCTTGAAACTAAGGTGAGGCTTGATAATTTATGTCAAAACGAAAATAGCATATAGAGGCTGAGTGTCCAGGCTTATAACAAACTTGACACACTACTCTATTTCCATAACCACGACCACCAGATATGCCTCCTCGCTGGTAATTACAGCCACGACCATTGGTAGGAGGACCATTAGATGAACTTTGATTGGTGAATTTCTTTTCATTCTGATTTACTACCATATTTGTTGATGCTTTGACAGATAATTCTTGCTCACTATTTAATCGTTCAATTTTGTTTTCATGACTTCGAAGAACTACTTGAACTTCTTCCATTGTTAGGCTATATGTTCTTGATGTAACATTGACTACGACGGAATCGTACTCAGTTCCTAAACCCTGCAAGATCGCCATGATCAGATCTTGATCAGTTTTGACCAACAGAGATCAGTTCATCAGTTTTCAACTTCATTTTATCACAATAATCTGAAATCGACATATTTCCCTTACGAGTCGTTTGTAATTAATCCTCTAATTGTAGCACCTTAGTTTTGGATTGATTTGCAAAGTTGTGTTGTAATACCCCAAAAATTTCAAGGGTATTTACATAATTTTAATCTTAGGGGCATTTTCGTAATTATGCACATTTAATTGAGATGGACTCGTACGTTTCGAACTTTACGAATGAGTTTAGGACGTCAAAATCCTCTAGAAACTTAGTCACAAATTTCGGAGTCAAAGTGGGAGAAGGGATACACATACACGTGCACCATGCCTGGCATATACATGGGTTGCATGCATGAGCACCTCATCATTCTTTCCTTTCATTATTTTCTGTTAATCTCTCTTTCCTTTCACTATTTTTTTGTTAATACTTCTTTTATTTCCTTTTTGTTTTGCTAACATTCACGTCTCTCTCATAATGCCTAAATAACTAATTTGGCATACCAATCTAATTAGCTGACTCGTAACAAACTTTGATAGGCTTACACCTGTCATTTGACAACTCAACATCTAACAACAAACTAACTAACAGCAACAACATCTTCACTTTCAGAGAACAATTTTCAAGTTTTTATTAAGAAAGATGGATGTTTTAAAAAACAAATGAGAAAAAGTTATTTTATGAGTTTTCTATTCTAAATTGTATTCTTATTTTTGAATCACCAACCAAATATTGTCCAAGATAAACTCTTTTTTATTGTCCCTAGGATTTGAACCTTGTCCTTTTTTTATAGCTTTTAGATTGTTGAATCTTAAAAATGATTCTATTAAAATTAGTCCTACAGCAAGAACATTTTCGCGTCGTGATAGTGCTTAACTCGTGCACACCTTAATCTAGATTTAAGTGTACCCATTATAAATGAGACTTACTAGCTATATTATTGTTTTTTACACATGTATTTGTTTAAATTATTAACTCAATTCTAATTATTTTCTTTTTCTTTTAATCAATATATTTAAAATTTGAATTTCAGTTAATTTAAAAATATTTAAGTACTTTTTAAATAAAAACTTGAAATAAATGACTTATTTATTAAAATTTAGTTTAGACAGTTGTGTGGCTATTGTATAAACTTGTAATAAATATAGACAACCAAGCTTCATATATCCTCGGCTTTTTTTACAAGATATATGAGGGCTCACTGGAGATAAATATTTTTTGGCTAATTTTTTTGTGAGAAAAAAAGCTAGCTCTGAAATCATCTTTATATATGCTAATTAAGGAAACATAGAATTGCATAGTATTAACTCTCATACTTCAATATTATTTTGTTGATGAAATTATGTATGTAATCACTTGTTATATGTTATATGTGCAGGCCTGCTTATTGAAGAAGGAAAAGTTAGAAATAATATGATTGTACGAATTTACAATACAAGAGCTTCTTTTGTGTGCTCTAATCTATGCAATTATGTATCTTTTTTACCTAGCAAATAAATATATATTACGTAGTTTTTCCTTTTAAGGTAACATCATGTTTGTAACTAAGAATAATGTTTAGATAACACAGAGCTTACTATATACGCAATTAATACCTCTCTTGCCATGCTCTTAGTCTTTCTCCTCAAGACTTGATGCATGTAGTGACGTGCTTAAGGTGCATTTCATACAGGGTTATTGGAATTCATAAGAAGTTTGGATTTTTTAACTTTGTCATTTTCACATTCTTGTATTTGCAATTTGTCTGTCTAAGTGAGGTTAGAGCTTGAAACTCGTTACTACACCTAAACGAAAATCTATATCATGAGAAACTCTAACCTATGATCTGGAGTTATTATTCCCTTCAAAGAAGTTTTTTGTTGAGAATTAGTTGAATCAATTGTGATAGTGAGAATGCCTTAATAAATGGATTGTGAAAAATACAATATGTACCTGGTCATAAAATGAGGCGTCATAAAAGTATCTTTCATAAAGTACATATCTTATTTTCATATGTTCCAAAATATTAACTTATTTACTGCTTTCTGTCGTTAACATATCATAAAAACATGATTTATTAGCCCTGTTTGGGAGAACTTTTTCAAAGTGTTTTTCGAATAAAAATACTTTTAGAAGTGTTTGGCAACACTAGCTTTTGGTTAAACTGCGGTGGAAAAACATAGTTTTCAGCTTTTATAAGAAACTAGAAGGGACCGATTTTTTCTAAAAGTGTTTTTGAAACGCTTCTCGACAAAATGTTTTTGAAAAAGCTCTCCTAAACAGGAAAATTCAATTAAAGTTGGAGGATCATCCCAAAGAACAATCTAATCATCCACAACCAATTTTAGCTTCAAACTTATTTAAAAAGAGAGCCCTTGTTCTAATATGCCAATGGCAATGGCATGCAGTGTGGAAATAATCTAAATGGAGATCTTTGAAGGTTGAATATCTATCAACCCACATGTTTGATTATCACATCTTGTTTGTGCTTCTTAGGTTCTCTTGTTTTCCATATTTCAAATACAATGGGATGAACCTACTTCCTTTTAAAGATTTGAGAAAGTTTTTTCATGGGAGATAGAACCTGCTGTCCCTTCTCCACCTCCAAACATAGCTCAGTTGACAATAATGGAGCATCTTGTACTAGAGAGAATTTTATTTTCTTTTTTTTATTATTATTTTTTATTTATGTTATGAAAATTCTTTTATGTTTCACTTTGAAAAATTTTGTCTTCGTTGGTATGTAATGGTTATATATATGGTGCCAAACATCATGCTAAGTCTCTTATAATAATGAAATAATGTTTTCTTCTTTTATTTAAATTTATGTGAACCTTTTTTTTGGTCAATCATGCTATTTTAATGATATGTGTGAGTTATTTATCTATAAAATTTATAATATAAACAATTGAATTTTAGCAATAAATTAATTTAGCTCAAAATTTTTAGTTTAAAATTTTATTTTTAGCAACGAATAAATTTCTTGCTATATTGTATCTTTAACAACAAATTTTGTTGATAAAGATAATAATTAGCAAAAATTATTGTTGCAAAAGACATAATTTAGTGACAAAATAATTTATTGCTAAAAATATTTATTAGCAACAATCAAATGCTTGTTGCTAAGGTATCACGGTCACACACTATCAGCCACAAAGTTAGCATTAAACTTTTTTTTTTGTTGTTAAAATGTTTTAGCAACAAAAAAAAAAGTGTTTTAGCAACAAATAACTTTGTTGTTAAAACCCAAGTTTATTGTAGTGATTATAATTAATTCAAATATGTTTAGTGTAAAAATTACCTTGTGAGAATGACTTAGTCTAGCAAAGACCTCGTTCCTTGAAGTTGAATAGCATTAGAAGAAAAGAAAAACTCAAAAACTTAAGCTTTATTAACTATAGATTTCATTTTAATATTTTGCTAGAAATAAAGATGATATGACCATGAAATATTGGCTTCTATTATGCTCATCTATAGTCAACTTGTAATTAGCAAAGAGCAACACCCAGCAAGGTAATTCAATAGTACAATGAAAATAGGTTTTAAGATTACTATATACGCATCAATTGTCAGTTTATAATGAAGTAATTAACTTGTCTATAAAAGAGAAAGAATCTTGAAAATGTCTTTTTTTTTTTTTTTTTTTTTTCAAGTAAGCGACTATTAGAAACTTATGTTCCCATTAGTCTTTCTAGCGCATAGCCACAAATACTCATACAATCGTTGACCAACACAGTGATGGATAGACAAGTTCAGTCAATCCGTGAATTGAATTCCCAACCTTCAGGGTGGGAGCGCTTGCTCCCAACTACTGAACCAATTCATGTTGGTTTTTTTAAAAGTTACTTAAGATTACAAGTTTTTCAAAATTATTTAATTTCAAATAATTTATATATTTAATTAATATATATTAATTAGATTGTGACGTAGAATAGACGGGTGGTCCTTTGAATCAACATTAAAATTGCGTGACATGCGGTTTATAGACTAATGAAAATGTTTGGATCTTCCTTGCAATGGGATATTAATGAAGACGTACAAGGTGAACAATTTTTCGTCCTCAAACAAGTCATATATAGTTTGGTGGGATTGGTCCCACCATTTTTAAATTAATTGGTTATTTTCCAAAAGAAGACTTTGACTGATGGTCCAATGACAATGTTACCGTTTATCATTAACAAATAAATACTCTCATTTATTGTTATTAATTCTCTAGATAAAATGTAAGTAACTTTTTAAACTATTCACAAATAAATCATCAATATAATAATAAAAATTTGTTTTCAGTTGATTTCAAGTTAACTTTTATGTATTGTATCATTGAATCATATTAAAATTTCAACAAATAAACAGAGGGTTTAGAGGTTTGTCTTAAACATTTAATTTTTTTTTTTTTTTTTTTTTTGGTTCTTAAGCATTTAAAAATTGCAAAGTTCGCTTCGGACCCATTTGTCCGAATTCGTTCAGCCCATTTTAAAATGGAACGAAAATTGACATAACACGTCACAAAAGCGAGTTAAAAGTGTGTCGGATACAGTCATTGTCAAACGGACAAACAGGTACCCGGTTTATATATGAGTAAACAAATATATGTAATATAAATAATTTTCAATAGTTTTTTACTACTTATATGTTGAATAATTTAAAATTTTATTTTTCATACAAGATTTTTCTTTAACATGTAGTGGGCAAGGACATGTATAGCATGTAACTTTTTATAAATAAAATCGTGATTAACATTTTATTAATATTCCTTTAAATGAAAGGTGATATAGTTTGAAATAAGATTTATTTAAAAATATTATTTATTTACTTTTCCAATAAACTTGTAATATATATTAGTACTACTTAAAATGTATAATAAAGACTTGTTAAATACACTAGTTTATTGTAAGCGTAAAATTATATATTTAGAACTTTAGTTATATAGCTTATAATAATTTAATTTTATTATATTTAAACATATATCAAAATATTTTATCTTTAGCTCTCGATATATGGTTAAATAAATACTATAAATATATTGATTATATAGATAAAATTGATTCAATCTTAAAATAGGAAAACTATATTTTTAAAACTTATTTATGTAATGTAAATTTTTTTTAAAATATATTTTAAATATAAAAATATAAAATCTGGAAAAAAAAGGGTAGCCCACTTTTTTAAATATACGGGTATGATGAAACAATCTTGTTCATTTTAAAAACAGATGGATACGGATTCGTGATTGGTTCGTTAATAGTATGTGTTGTCCATTTTTTGTCACCCCTAATCTATATGCAAATGAGCATAGAACAAGTGTGCATTTTGAAATAAAATTACAATACCAATGAGGTCCTCGGCCTTATATGAGGTGAGGAGTTGTCGCCTATTAAGCTTTGTTGTGAGCTTTTGTTTCTTGTGCGTCGGTTGACGAACTATGATCATTATCTTTAATTCAATGATTTGAAATAAATTAGAAACAGATGAACACTATAACGGAATAAACTTGACTCTAAAGGACTAGATGACTTTTCTTATACACGTATTTTTTTTACAAATGAAGAAAAGAAAAGACCTAATTACTATATCCACCAACCATATTTGAGGCCACATATTTTTCAAAATTAGTTAATTTCAAATAATTCATATTTTCAGTTACTTTATATAAGAAAGTGATGTAGAACACCGCGTGAAAATACAAAAAAAATATATATGTCCCACATCTGTGGAATCAATATAAAATTGTGTGACATTCGGTTCGTACACTAGTGGAAAAATGAAAATCATGATATAACAAAATATATGTCCCACATCCATTGAATCAATATAAAATTGCGTGACACACGGTTCATAGACTAGTGGAAAAATGGAAGTCATGATATAACAAAATATATATGTCACACATCCATTGAATCAATATAAAATTGCTAGACATATGGTTCATAAACTAGTGGAATAATGGAAGTCATGATAATGATGATACAACTATTGATTATAGCTTGACATAGGAGTTGCCTAAAAGTGGTTTCTAATATAGTATCAGAGTCTTGGCTGCACATAAACGGAAGTGTTGACGATAACTTCATATACATTGTTAGACCCTTTATCTGATAGCTATAGCTTTTAAATTGAGTGGTTTCTAATAATAGCGTTGTCAAGGGAAAACATTATTAAATAGGAAAATATTTGAATCTTCCTTGCATTGGTGTATTAATCAAGATGAGATAAACAATTTTCATTAATAAACAAGTCATGTACACCTTGGTGGGATTGATACCCCTAGTGCTATGTTGGAATATCAATATATTAAATGTTGGTAAATATTTTATCTTTACCTCTCAATATATGGTTAAATAAATACTATAAATATATTGATTATATAGATAAAATTGATTCAATCTTAAAATAGGAAAACTATATTTTTAAAGCTTATTTATGTACTTTAGAATTTTTTTTTAAAATATATTTTAAATATAAAAATATAAAATCCCGAAAAAAAAAGGGTAGCCCACTTTTTTAATATACGGGTATGATGAAACAATCTTGTTCATTTTAAAAGCGGACGGATACGGATTCGTGACTGGTTCGTTAATAGTATGTGTTGTCCATACTCATTTATGTCCGGACTCACTTTTTTGTCACACCTAATCTATATGCAAATGAGCATAGAACAAGTGTGCATTTAGAAATAAAATTACAATACCAATGAGGTCCTCGGCCTTATATGAGGTGAGGAGTTGTGGCCTATTAAGCTTTGTTGTGAGCTTTTGTTTCTTGTGCGTCGGTTGACGAACTATGATCATTATCTTTAATTCAATGATTTGAAATAATTTAGAAATAGATGAACACTATAACGGAATAAACTTGACTCTAAAGGACTAGATGACTTTTCTTATACACGCATTTTTTTTACAAATGAAGAAAAGAAAAGACCTAATTACTATATCCACCAACCATATTTGAGGCCACAGATTTTTCAAAATTAGTTAATTTCAAATAATTCATATTTTCAGTTACTTTATATAAGAAAGTGATGTAGAACACCGTGTGGAAATACAAAAAAAATATATATGTCTCACATCTGTGGAATCAATATAAAATTGTGTGACATTCGGTTCGTACACTAGTGGAAAAATGAAAGTCATGATATAACAAAATATATGTCACACATCCATTGAATCAATATAAAATTGCGTGACACACGGTTCATAGACTAGTGGAAAAATGGAAGTCATGATATAACAAAATATATATGTCACACATCCATTGAATCAATATAAAATTGCTAGACATATGGTTCATAAACTAGTGGAATAATGGAAGTCATGATAATGATGATGCAACTATTGATGATAGCTTGACATAGGAGTTGCCTAAAAGTGGTTTCTAATATAGTATCAGAGTCTTGGCTGCACATAAACGGAAGTGTTGACGATAACTTCATATACATTGTTAGACCCTTTATCTGATAGCTATAGCTTTTAAATTGAGTGGTTTCTAATAATAGCGTTTTCAAGGGAAAACATTATTAAATAGGAAAATATTTGAATCTTCCTTGCATTGGTGTATTAATCAAGATGAGATAAACAATTTTCATTAATAAACAAGTCATGTACACCTTGGTGGGATTGATCCCCCCAGTGCCCCAGTGCTATGTTGGAATATCAATATATTAAATGTTGGTAAATATTTTATCTTTACCTCTCAATATATGGTTAAATAAATACTATAAATATATTGATTATATAGATAAAATTGATTCAATCTTAAAATAGGAAAACTATATTTTTAAAGCTTATTTATGTACTTTAGAATTTTTTTAAAAATATATTTTAAATATAAAAATATAAAATCTGGAAAAAAAAGGGTAGCCCACTTTTTTAAATATACGGGTATGATGAAACAATCTTGTTCATTTTTAAAGTGGACGGATACGGATTCGTGATTGGTTCGTTAATAGTATGTGTTGTCCATACTCATTTATGTCTGGACACACTTTTTTGTCACCCCTAATCTATATGCAAATGAGCATAGAACAAGTGTGCATTTAGAAATAAAATTACAATACCAATGAGGTCCTCGGCCTTATATGAGGTGAGGAGTTGTGGCCTATATATGAGGTGAGGAGTTGTGGCCTATTAAGCTTTGTTGTGAGCTTTTGTTTCCTGTAACTATGATCATTATCTTTAATTCAATGATTTGAAATAATTTAGAAATAGATGAACACTATAACGGAATATACTTGACTATAAAGGACTAGATGACTTTTCCTACACACACATTTTTTTAACAAATGAAGAAAAGAAAAGACCTAATTACTATATCCACCAACCATATTTGAGGCCACAGATTTTTCAAAATTAGTTAATTTCAAATAATTCATATTTTCAGTTACTTTATATAAGAAGTGATGTAGAACACCGTGTGGAAATACAAAAAAAATATATATGTCCCACATCTGTGGAATCAATATAAAATTGCGTGACATACGGTTCATACACTTTGGAAAAATGGAAGTCATGATATAACAAAATATATGTCACACATCCATTGAATCAATATAAAATTACGTGATATACGGTTCATACACTAGTGGAAAAATGGAAGTCATGATATAACAAAATATATATGTCACACATCCGTTGAATCAATATAAAATTGCGTGACATATGGTTCATAGACCAATGGAAAAATAGAAGTCGTGACAATAATGATACAACTATTGATGATTGATTGATAGAGTCACTGGATAAAAGTGGTTTCTAATATGGTATTAGAGTCTTGGCTGTACATAAACGAAAGTGTTGACGATAACTTGATATGCACTGTTGGACCCTTATTTAATTGCTATAGCTTTTAAATTGAGTGGTTTCTAATAATAGCGTCGTCAAGGGAAAACATTATTAAATAGTGAAATATTTGAATCTCCCTTGCATTGGTGTATTAATGAAGATGAGATAAACAATTTTCGTTAATAAACAAGTCATGTACACCTTGGTGGGATTGGTCCCCTCAGTGCTATGTTAGAATATCAATATATTAAATGTTGGGAAATAATTGCATTTTCCTTGGTAAGATAATGAAGATGAGGTGAACAATTTTTCCTTCATAAACAAGTCACGTATATATATACTTTGGTGAAATTAGTCCCACTAGATTTTAATTAATTGGTAATCTTCCTTAAGAAGACTTGTTTTTTTTGTTTTGAGGGATCCTTAAGAAGACTAGGAGTAATGGATCAATGGCAATTTCATTGTTTATCATTAACAAATAAATACTCTCATTTAATGTTATTAATTCTCTAGATAAAATGTCAATAACTTTTTAACTTTTCACAAATAAAACGTTAATATAAAAATAAAATTTTGTTTTATTTTTATTTATTTTATGCTCACAAAATCAATAAATCATTTTCTCAACCACAAGGGCCAGCTTCATTTATTTGTTTCTCCCACTCTCTCTATCAAAGGTTAAATTTTGTCTATCTTTTTACTTGTTATTTTAGATTTTCCTCTCCTCTTTTTATTAGTATGAATTGTTAATAAATATGTTACTCTTCTTTTGTTTTTTTTTTTTTTTGGACAAGTACAACTACCTTGGGCAACAATTGAAAGCTCACCCGTAGAGGCGGGGTACCCACTAGCATTTATTGGTAGATTTAATGATTGTATATGTCTAGATCACTTTAAACCGTTATTTATCTTAACTTGATGCTACTCCTAATATACTTAATTTTCATTATACTTAATTTATTGGTTTGTTATTACTTGATTACCCAACATTTTATTACGTAAAGCACGGCTACTTTAATAGAAGTACAAATAAAAATCAAAATGATAAAAAGATAGTTTTTAACCTTCCATCATAAATAAGCAGTACTTTAGGTTTTATATATTAACCAAAGAGTAAAAACAAAATGGGGCACCTCTTAAAAAGTGGACTTTCCCTTTCGAAAAAATTAAATTAAATTAAAATTAAAAAAATTTGGAAACAACTTTTTGTATAAAACCAAGGGTAATTGATGCAACCAATATCAAATGGAGGGTTATTAATTCAACAAATATCAAATAGGCTTTACGTCAAATTAATGCTAAAGGGGAATTATTTTGCTTTTTTTTTTTTTTTTTCTTTCTATTTTTTTTAATTGGTGGAATCCGTGACTTTTTAAGAGCGTTCTTTTTGAGTTAGAATTTTAACATTATACAAGTACCTCCAACTTAAACTATACAACATTATTTTCGAAGTTTCCTAGTCTTGAATGCACTCTTGAAATGGGTAGTTGTATTGCAACCCGCATTCACCTTCCTCATCATGTTCTTCGCTTCCTATTACTGTTCTTTTCTCTAATCCAAATGCTTAGCTTCACTTCATGTGCGAATATTGATGATGTGAGTGTTGTTGCTGGTTGCATAGATATTGAAAGGCAAGCGCTCCTCAAGTTCCAAACAAGGTCTAACTGATCCTCCAGCTCGACTATCATCATGGCACGGTGAAGATTGTTGCAAATGGATTGGCGTGAGTTGCAACAACAAGACGGGTAATGTTGTCAAGATTGATCTTCACAATCCCGTCCTAGTTTGCCGTAATACATGCCTTGGAGGTGAGATAAGCTCTTCTTTACTCCACTTGAAGCATTTGGGTTACTTGGACTTGAGTAACAACGACTTCAAAGGAATTAATATTCCCAATTTCATTGGTTCCTTGAAGCAATTGAGGTACCTTGATCTTTCCAATGATTGGTTTACTGGAGCAGTTCCTCCTCACTTGGGAAATCTTTCAAGGTTGCAATATCTCAACCTTGACAGCTATAATCCGTTTTTAGTGGCAAATAGCCTTCAATGGCTCTCTGGGCTCCCTTCTCTGAAATACCTAAGTATGAATATGGTAAATCTCAGCAGGACATCCTCTGATAATTGGCTTGAGCATGTCAATATGCTTCCTGCTCTATTAGAGCTACACTTGCGTCTTTGTAGCCTACAAAATCTGCCTTCTGCCTTTCCTTTTGTTAACTTCACATCTCTTGTAGTTCTTGATCTATTTTCAAACAGCTTCAGCTCTTCATTACCTCAGTGGCTTATTAACCTTAATAATCTTACAATCCTTGACTTTTCTAATAATGCCCTCCAAGGATGTAATACCCTGTATTTCACAAAAAAAAAAAAAAAAAAAAAATTTACTATTTGAAATTTTTACTATTTGGGCAACGCCCGAACGTTTAGGCGCCTGAACGTTCAGGCGTTGCCCAAATAGTAAAAATTTCTAATAGTAAATTTTTTTTTTTTTATTTATTTTTTTTTTTGTGAAATACAGGGTATTACAAAGGACCCCTTCCTAATGTTCTTGGAGCCATGACTTCTCTCACCTATGTTGACTTTGCTTATAATCGTTTTGAAGGCAAGATACCGAGAAGTTTCAAAAATCTCTGTAATTTGAAAGAATTATCCTTAGGATATAACAGAATCTCTGGAGAAATTACTGAATTTTTGGATGGTTTGTCCCAATGTCCAAAGAAGAGCTTGGAAGGGATAAGTTTGGGTGGAAATCAACCTACTGGGATTTTGCCGGATTCGATAGGGAGCTTTAAGAACTTAAGACTTTTGGTACTTGCAGAGAATCACATTAGTGGGACTATTCCAGAAAGTATTGGAAAGCTTTCAGAGTTGTCTTTCTTGTTGCTCTCAAACAATTCCTTGGAAGGTGTCTTATCAGAATCTCACTTTGCCAATTTAACAAAACTAGAAATCATATATCTCTCTGTGCAGTCATCTGAAAAATCATTGGTTCTAAATGTTAGCTCTAATTGGATCCCTCCATTTCGTGGGTTACTTGGAGTTGATATGACTAACTGTATATTAGGTCCCTTATTTCCTTCCTGGCTGCAATTTCAAAAGAACCTTTCAGACTTACTTCTCGCAAACACGAGTATATCAGATACTCTTCCTAATTGGCTTCGGGATTTCTCACTACTAATTTCGTTGGATCTTTCCAATAACAATATCACTGGTACGTTTCCTTTTCAATTTCGTCTTCAATTTAGTGCTAATTTAAATTTTGCACATTAAAACAATCAAATATTGCTACCACTATTCCCCAAAATTATGCAATACTTACTTATGAGATGCAATTTCTTTTTCAGGATCATCAATCCTTTCAAACATTGGAATAGCAATGCCAAGATTGGCATTCTTAGATCTTTCTATGAACTTACTAAATGGCAGCATCCCATCATCTATTTGTGAACTAAATGAATTAAGGGTCCTCAAACTCTCATACAATAGATTAACTGGAGAGCTCCCTCGGTGGTGTTGGAAAAATTTTCAAACTCTTAAGTATGTAAATCTAGCAAACAATAAATTAACTGGAAAGATTCCCAACTCCCTTATCTTTCTGAACTCTCTCAAATATTTGAGTTTAACCAATAACAGACTTTGTGGGAAACTTCCTTCTTCTTTTCAAAACCAAAGCCGATTAGAAATTATAGATCTTGAACAAAGTGGTTTGTCTGGAAAAATACCAACATGGATAGGGGATGGCTTTCCGAACTTGAGAATCTTAAGTTTATGCTCTAATCATTTTACTGGTGAAATTCCTTCAGAGTTATGTTTTCTTTCTTCTCTTCAACTTTTGGATCTCGGAGGTAATGAACTATTAGATACCATCCCACAATGTTTTGGAAACTTAACTGCCATGGCTATGGTTGGAAATGACAAGAATGTCGATACTGGCTTTGGCTTTGACTTTTTGGGAGGGTTCATGTCAATCTATGTTGACATGATTGTTGTTAAGGGGAGAGAACTTCACTATAGCAGTAATCTTGGGTTATTAAAGGGCATTGACCTTTCAAATAATAATCTATCAGGAGACATACCTCACCAACTCACCAAGCTTGTTGGACTAGACATCTTGAATTTGTCCATGAACCACTTCAAAGGAATGATACCAGAGAAGATTGGACAGTTGAAACAATTAGAATGTCTAGATCTCTCACAAAATCAACTTACTGGTCTCATACCTCCAAGTATCACTTCATTGTCTTTCTTGAACCATCTAAACCTGTCACACAACAATTTGAGAGGGAAAATTCCAACAGGCTATCAACTCCAAACCTTGAACGATTCATCGGTCTATGAGGGTAATCCTGAACTATGTGGACCTCCACTTAGCAACAAGTGCAAGGAGTATGAAACAGCTCAAGATTCAACAGTGTCTATTGGAGGTGATAAAGAAGATGGGATGCAATCATTTTATGTGAGTATGGCAGTTGGCTTTATTATTGGATTTTGGGGAGTTTGTGGCGTCCTTGTGTTGAAGAAGTCATGGAGGCATTCCTATTTTCAATTCATTGATGGCATAGAAGATCGAATCTGCGTTTTCATGGCGATAAAGATGGCTCACAGGCGAGGAAGGCGAGGGTAGATATTGTTGTCAACAAGAAAGGTTAGTTAATTTTCTTATTCTTAATTATTAATTTCCTGCTTAAATAATTTATTTACATCTAAATCATATGCCACCGCAAGGTTTTATGATCTTTTTGTCTATGTTTTATGCTCATTTTAAGAAAGCCCAAAATGCAATTGAATTTCGTTTATATGTAGGGTGGACATTTCTATTTAGTGCACATCCTATCCAATTCTTATTGTTGAACCATATACCGAGCATGAGATACGTCAGTCATATTAATTTGGCCTAGTAAGACGTAGCACATATCAGGTAAATATACCGACCTATAATGTTCTGAATAAGCAAGACCGATTTGCCTAATCGGGCACACAACCCGAGCCCATGGTCTGTCCTGCCGACCATGTGAATGTCACAGTCACAACAGATGGAAGGTTGGCAACAAAGGTCTGCAAATCCATATCGGTATCTCATATCGATGATACAGACCACTATATACCGACCTTATAGCAGATCACGTCTTCATTACTAAGCCGCTAGAACGAGAGACTACAGATCGGTATACCGAGCAGTAGTGATCTCCGACTCCAAAACAGATGATGACGGGATGCCCGATCAAATAAAGATAGGGCGTCATCCATTGCGACAAGTTCGGGAGTTACTCCTAATCCGACTGATAAAACCAAATACTCTACTAGTTCGACTAGAATGCTGATAAGTCATCCTAATCCTATGAGGATCAGACTCAAATCCTACCCGGAATCAGATATGCTCTCCCAGCACAAGTTGGATTCCTGATTCTACAACAACACTACAACAAGGCCAAAGACCTCAAGCCCTTTTTATAAAAAGACCCTAACCCCTATGGAGAAGATAAGAAACTCTAAGTCATTCTCGATTGAGTTTAGTACTACACAGTTCTAAACTAACTTAGGCATCGGAAGGTCTTTGGCCGACACCACACCAGTGTTCCTTACGGTAGCCTGTATTCTCATGTTTTCCCTCATTCAGATAACCAACCTTCGGCGATTTCTTCAGCACTCTTACGAGTTCTAAATCAGCAACTTCCCTCCACCTCATCGTCTACTAGTGTTGGTCAAATCTTGTACCAATATTTGACGCTGTCTGTGGGGATCGACATTGCAAGTTAAGAACAGCTCTGTCGACATGAATGAAGAGGCAGAAATACCAGTTGAAGTGGAGTCCGTCACCACGCCGGCAGCACCCCAAAAACAAAGGGGGAGACCACCAAAGAAGCAGTTAAAGAATTGACTCTAGCTGTGCTTTGTTTCCAATCAAGATACCTTCAAGTCCATGTCCAATAACTGCAGGGATTACTTGTGATTTCTACAAAAGAAAGTTGTTTCTATCGAGTTTTACTGATAAAGAAGCACTGAGAGAATTTGAAGAAGGATTTGCATATGCCATGACGTTCATCTTGATGGCTTTGATACCATAACAAAGCTTAAGAGCTCAAGAAAATAAGAAAAACAAGAAAACTGGAACGACAAAGCATGAAGATGAACTCTCATAACTAAATGATCAAAGATCAAGCAAACCTTTATATAGTGACAGATGAATCTGTTAAAGACGTTCCACTTATACACGTGGCACAATCTAATTAGCTGACTCGTAACAAACTTTGATAGGCCGGACTAACACCTTTTACACCTGTCATTTGATAACTCAACATCTAACAACAAACTAACTAACAACTAACAGCAACAACTTCTTCACTTTCAGAAAACAATTTTCAAGTTTTTATTAAGAAAGTTGGATGTTTTAAAAAGAATGAGAAAAAGTTATTTTCTGAGTTTTCTATTTTAAATTTTATGATCTTTATGGCCCGACATGATTTTATGATCTTTGTGTCTATGCGTTATACTCACTTTAGGAAAGCCCGGCCCAAAATGCAATTTAATTTTGTTTTATATGCATGTTGGACATTTTTATTGTACATGCTTTCCAATTCTAATTATTTTCTTTTTCTTTTAATCAATATATTTAAAATTTGAATTTCAGTTCATTTAAAAATATTTAAGTACTTTTTTAAAAAAAAAACTTGAAATATATGACTTATTTATTAAAATTTAGTTTAGACAGTTGTGTGGCTATTGTATAAACTTGTAATAAATATAGACCAACCAAGCTTCATATATCCTAGGCTTTTTTTACAAGATATATGAGGGCTCACTAGAGATAAATATTTTTTGGCTAAATTTTTTGTGAGAAAAAAAGCTAGCTCTGAAATCATCTTTATATATGCTTATTAAGGAAACATAGAATTGCATAGTACAATTGTATAGTATTAACTCTCATACTTCAATATTATTTTGTTGATGAAATTATGTATGTCATCACTTGTTATATGTCATATGTGCAGGCCGGCTTATTCAAGAAGGAAAAGTTAGAAATAATATGATTGTACGAATTTACAATACAAGAGCTTCATTTGTGTGCTCTAATCTATGCAATTATGTATCTTTTTTACCTAGCAAATAAATATATATTACGTAGTTTTTCCTTTTAAGGTAACATCATGTTTGTAACTAAGAATAATGTTTAGACAACACAGAGCTTACTATATACGCAATTAATACCTCTCTTGCCATGCTCTTAGTCTTTCTCCTCTGGAAGACTTGATGCATGTAGTGGCGTGCTTAAGGTACATTTCATACAGGGTTATTGGAATTCATAAGAAGTTTGGATTTTTTAACTTTGTCATTTTCGCATTCTTGTATTTGCAATTTGTCTATGTCTAAGTGAGGTTAGAGCTAGAAACTCGGTACTACACATATAAACGAAAATTTATATCATGAGAAACTCTAACCTATGATCTGGAGTTATTATTCCCTTCAAAGAAGTTTTTTGTTGAGAATTAGTTGAATCAATTGTGACAGTGAGAATGCCTTAATAAATGGATTGTGAAAAATACAATATGTACCTTGTCATGAAATGAGGCGTCATAAAAGTATCTTTTGTAAAGTACATATCTTATTTTCATATGTTCCAATATATTAACTTATTTTCTGCTTTCTGTCATTAACATATCATCAAAACATGATTTATTAGCCCTGTTTGAGAAAACTTTTTCATAGTATTTTTTGAATAAAAACACTTTTAGAAGTGTTTGGCAACACCAGCTTCTGGCTAAATTGCGGTGAAAAAATATAGTTTTAAGCTCTTATAAGAAGCTAGAAGGAACTGACTTTTTCTAAAAGTATTTTTGAAGAGATTCTCAAAAAAATGCTTTTTGGAAAAGCTCTCCTAAACAAAAAAATTCAATTAAAGTTGTCGGATCATCCCAAAGAACAATCTAATCATCCACAACCAATTTTAGCTTCAAACTTATTTAAAAAGAGAGCCCTTGTTCTAATATGCCAATGGCAATGGCATGCAGTGTGGAAATAATCTAAATGGAGATCTTTGAAGGTTGAATATATATCAACCCACATGTTTGATTATCTCATCTTGTTTGTGCTTCTTAGGTTCTCTTGTTTTCCATATTTCAAATACAATGGGATGAACCTACTTCCTTTTAAAGACTTAAGAAAGTTTTTCCATGGGAGATAGAACCTGTTGTCCCTTCTCCACCTCCAAACATAGCTCAGTTGACAATAATGGAGCATCTTGTACTAGAGAGAATTTTATTTTATTTTTTTTATTATTATTTTTATTTATGTTGTGAAATTTCTTTTATGTTTCACTTTGAAAATTTTTGTCTTCGTTGGTATGTAATGGTTATATATATGGTGCCAAACATCATGCTATGTATAATGAAATAATGTTTTCTTCTTTTATTTAAATTTATGTGAACCTTTTTTTTGGTCAATCATTCTATTTTAGCAATAAATTAATTTAGCTCAAAATTTTTAGTTTAAAATTTTATTTTTAGCAACGAATAAATTTCTTGTTATATTGTATCTTTAACAACAAATTTTGTTGCTAAAGATAATAATTAGCAACAATTATTGTTGCAAAAGACATAATTTAGTGACAAAATAATTTATTGCTAAAAATATTTATTAGCAACAACCGAATGCTTGTTGCTAAGGCATCAGGGTCACATGCTATCAACCACAAAGTTAGCATTAAACTTTTTTTTTGTAGCTAAAATGCTTTAGCAACAAAAAAAATTGTGTTTTAGCAACAAATAACTTTGTTGTTAAAACCCAAGTTTCTTGTAGTGATTATAATTAATTCAAATATATTTAGTGTAAAAATTACCTTGTGAGAATGACTTAGTCTAGCAAAGACCGCGTTCCTTGAAGTTGAATAGCAGTAGAAGAAAAGAAAAACTTAAAAACTTAAGCTTTATTAACTATTGATTTCATTTTAATATTTTGCTAGAAATAAAGATGATAGGACCATGTATTGCTGAGGATATTGTTGCAAAAATTATTTGACTCCCACGAAATATTGACTTCTATTATGCTCATCTATAGTCAACTTGTAATTAGCAAAGAGCAACACCCAGCAAGGTAATTCAATAGAACAATGAAAATAGGTTTTAAGATTACTATATATGCATCAATTGTTAGTTTATAATGAAGTAATTAACTTTGTCTATAAAAGACCCAATGAATTGAACTCCCAAACCTTCGGGATGGGAGCGCTTGCTCTTAACTACTTAACCAATCTTGATTACTTGAAAAGGTTACAAGTTTTTTAAAATTATTTAATTTCAAATAATTAATATATATATTAATTAGATTGTGATGTAGAATAGACGGGTGGTCCTTTGAATCAACATTAAAATTGCGTGACATGCAGTTTATAGACTAATGGAAATGTTCTTCCTTGCAATGGAATATTATTGAAGACGTACGAGGTGAACAATTTTTGGTCCACAAACAAGTCATATATAGTTTGGTGGGATTGGTCCCACCAATTTTAAATTAATTGGTTATTTTCCAAAAGAAGACTTTGACTGATGGACCAATGACAATTTTACCGTTTATCATTAACAAATAAATACTAAGTAACTTTTTAAACTATTCACAAATAAATCATCAATATAATAATAAAAATTTGTTTTCAGTTGATTTCAAGTTAACTTTTATGTATTGTATCATTGAATCATATTAAAATTTCAACAAATAAATAGAGGGTTTAGAGGTTTGTCTTAAACATTTAATTTTTTATTTTTTTTGGTTCTTAAGCATTTAAAAATTGGTGACACAAAATTGGGAGAAGATTAGGACCAGAATAGAATGAAGGAAAAAAGACTAAAAGAAAAATGGTTGCAAGGCCAACACAAAAAGTCAAATATTGTTGCCCTTTATTTATTTATTTTTATTTTCTTTGCGTGACTGGATCATAGATTGTCTTGTATCCTATAACACATTCAAAACTCAAGTGAATGTGGTTGCAAAGTTCGTCCGGACCCATTTGTCTGAATTCGTCCAGTCCATCTTAAAACGAAACGGAAATAGACATAACATGTCACAAAACCGAGTTAAAAGTGTGTCGGATATGGACATTGTCAAATGGACAAACGGGTATCCGGGTCGGATATGGACATTGTCAAACCGACAAATGGGTACCCGGCTTATGTATAAGTAAAAAAATATATGTAATATAAATAATTTTCAATAGTTTTTTACTACTTATATGTTGAATAATTTAACAGTTTATTTTCCATACAAGATTTTCCTTTAACATGTAGTGGGCATGGACATGTATAGCATGTAACTTTTTATAAATAAAATCGTGATTAACATTTTATTAATATTACTACTAGTATTTATTTGAAAAAGACATCTTTAAATGAAAGGTGATATAGTTTGAAATAAGATTTATTTAAAAATATTCTTTATTTACTTTTCCAATAAACTTGTAATATATATTAGTACTACTTAAAATGTATAATAAAGACTTGTTAAATGTCACATAATATAAAATTATGTGACATACGGTTCATACACTAGTAGAAAAATGAAAGTCATGATATAACAAAATATATATGTCACACATCCGTTGAATCAATATAAAATTGTGTGACATACGGTTCATACACTAGTGGAAAAATAGAAGTCATGATATAACAAAATATATGTCACACATCCATTGAATCAATATAAAATTACGTGATATACGGTTCATACACTAGTGAAAAAATGGAAGTAATGATATAACAAAATATATATGTCACACATCCATTGAAGCAATATAAAATTGCGTGACATATGGTTCATACACTAGGAGAAAAATGGAAGTCATGATATAACAAAATATATAAAATTGCGTGACATATGGTTCATAGACTAGTGAAAAAATGGAAGTCATGGCAATAATGATACAACTATTGATGATAGCTTGATAGAGTCGTTGGATAAAAATGGTTTCTAATATGGTATCAGAGTTTTGGCTATACATAAACGAAAATATTGACGATAACTTGATATGCATTGTTAGACCATTATTTAATTGTTATAGCTTTTAAATTGAATGATTTCTAATAATAACGTCTGTCGAGGGAAAACATTATTAAATAGTGAAATATTTGAATCTCCCTTGCATCGGTGTATTAATGAAGATGAGATAAACAACTTTCGTTAATAAACAAGTCATGTACACCTTGGTGGGATTGGTTCCCCAGTGCTATGTTGGAATATCAATATATTAAATGTTGGGAAATAATTGCATTTTCCTTGGTAAGATAATGAAGATGAGGTGAACAATTTTTCGTTCATAAACAAGTCACGTATATATATACTTTGGTGAAATTAGTCCCACTAGATTTTAATTAATTGGTAATCTTCCTTAAGAAGACTTGTTTTTTTTTTCTTTTGAGGGATCCTTAAGAAGACTAGGAGTGATGGATCAATGGCAATTTCATTGTTTATCATTAACAAATAAATACTCTCATTTAATGTTATTAATTCTCTAGATAAAATATCAATAACTTTTTAACTTTTCACAAATAAAACGTTAATATAAAAATAAAATTTTATTATTTTATTATTTTTTTTATGCTCACAAAATCAATAAATCATTTTCTCAACCACAAGGGCCAGCTTCATTTATTTGTTTCTCCCACTCTCTATATCAAAGGTTAAATTTTGTCAATCTTTTTACTTGTTATTTTAGATTTTCCTCTACTCTTTTCATTAGTATGAATTGTTAATAAATATGTTACTCTTCTTTTGTTTTTTTTTCTTTTGACAAGTACAACTACCTTCCGAGGGGCAACAATTGAAAGCTCACCCAACCTAGACATGATAGCTACCGGAGGAGAACACGATGAACCTGAACAATAAGGATCGAAGCCCACAACTATAGCCGTAAGACCCACAACTATATATATATATATATATATATATTAGTCTTCCTTCTCCTCTCCTACCTAGGGGTGTACATGGGTTAGATTGGGTCGGTTTAGGGCCGAAACCTAACTCAACCTAAGTAGTTTAGGTTGGTAAATTTGAAATCCAACCCAACCCAATCTATCTTCCAACCCAATCCAACCTAAATAATTCGGGTTTGATTTGAGTTGGGTTGATAGATCGGGTTAAAGTTGAGCCTAATTTTGATAATTTTGAACAATAAAACACGAATTACACAGTTTTATTTTTAAAATTTGATTCCATGTACATATATTTTTTGGACAGCGTAGCTATCTCGAGATTCAAGCTCAAGTTAATTCTTTTACTACTATTTTTTAATACTCATAAAGTAATAAGTTCTTTTATTATTTTTAATTAAGATGATTGCACTGAAAAAAAAAAAAAAAAGGTGTAAATACTAAGAAAATAAGGATGGAACCTAATAAGACAAATAATGTTTGAGACTAGTATTATAGGGTTTGGTTCGGGTTGGGTTACTCATGTTTTTATGGGTTCAATCCCTGACTCAATCCAAACCGATCGAGTTGGATATTTTAGATTCTAACCCAACTCAAATAACGTATCTAACCCAACTCAAGCCAACCTAAAAGGCTCGATTCAGTCGAGTTGGTCGGGTTAGTTAGGTTGATAAACACCGCTACTCCCACCTCCTGGGTGGGAGGCGGGGTACCCAGCAGCCTTTATTGGTAGATTTAATGATTTTCATAGGAGGTGGGTGGCGGGGTACCAGCAGCATTTATTGGTAGATTTAATGATTTTCATTGTATATGTCTAGATCACTTTAAACAGTTATTTATCTTAACTTGATGCTACTCCTACGTACCATATCTATAATGTACTCCTTTCTAATATTAATTTTTAATGTTTTACCTTTCATATTTATCTTAACATTTACATTTTCATTATACTTAATTTATTGGTTTGTTATTCCTTGATTACCCAACATTTTAATAGAAGTACAAATAAAAATTAATATGATAAAAAGATAGTCTTTAACCTTCAATCATAAATAAGCAGTACTTTAGGTTTTATATATTAACCAAAGAGTAAAAACAAAATGGGGCATCTCTTAAAAAGTGGACTTTCCCTTTTGAAAATATTAAATTAAATTAAAATTAAAAAAATTTGGAAACAACTTTTTGTATAAAACCAAGGGTAATTGATGCAACCAATATCAAATGGAGGGTTATTAATTCAACAAATATCAAATAGGCTTTACGTCAAATTGATACATTATTAATGCTAAAGGGGAATTATTTTGCTTTTTTCTATTTTTTTCTTTTTCTATTTTTTTTAATTGGTGGAATCTGTGACTTTTTAAAAGCATTCTTTTTAAGTTAGAATTTTGTACAGTAGACTTATCTCGTAGACTTTTAACATTATACAAGTACCTCCAACTTAAACTATACAACATTATTTTCGAAGTTTCCTAGTCTTGAATGCACTCTTGAAATGGGTAGTTGTATTGCAACCCGCATTCACCTTCCTTGTCATGTTCTTCGCTTCCTATTATTGTTCTTTTCTCTACTCCAAATGCTTAGCTTCATTTCATGTGCGAATATTGATGATGTGAGTGTTGCTGCTGGTTGCATAGATATTGAAAGGCAAGCGCTCCTCAAGTTCAAACAAGGTCTCACTGATCCTTCAGCTCGACTATCATCATGGCACGGTGAAGATTGTTGCAAATGGATTGGCGTGAGTTGCAACAACAAGACGGGTAATGTTGTCAAGATTGATCTTCACAATCCCGTCCTAGTTTGCCGTAATACATGCCTTGGAGGTGAGATAAGCTCTTCTTTACTCCACTTGAAGCATTTGGGTTACTTGGACTTGAGTAACAACGACTTCAAAGGAATTAATATTCCCAATTTCATTGGTTCCTTGAAGCAATTGAGGTACCTTGATCTTTCCAATGATTGGTTTACTGGAGCAGTTCCTCCTCACTTGGGAAATCTTTCAAGGTTGCAATATCTCAACCTTGACAGCTATAATCCGTTTTTAGTGGCAAATAGCCTTCAATGGCTCTCTGGGCTCCCTTCTCTGAAATACCTAAGTATGAATATGGTAAATCTCAGCAGGACATCCTCTGATAATTGGCTTGAGCATGTCAATATGCTTCCTGCTCTATTAGAGCTACACTTGCGTCTTTGTAGCCTACAAAATCTGCCTTCTACCTTTCCTTTTGTTAACTTCACATCTCTTGTAGTTCTTGATCTATTTTCAAACAGCTTCAGCTCTTCATTACCTCAGTGGCTTATTAACCTTAATAATCTTACAATCCTTGACTTTTCTAATAATGCCCTCCAAGGACCCCTTCCTAATGCTCTTGGAGCCATGACTTCTCTCACCTATGTTGACTTTGCTTATAATCGTTTTGAAGGCAAGATACCGAGAAGTTTCAAAAATCTCTGTAATTTGAAAGAATTATCCTTAGGATATAACAGAATCTCTGGAGAAATTACTGAATTTTTGGATGGTTTGTCCCAATGTCCAAAGAAGAGCTTGGAAGGGATAAGTTTGGGTGGAAATCAACTTACTGGGATTTTGCCGGATTCGATAGGGAGCTTTAAGAACTTAAGACTTTTGGTACTTGCAGAGAATCACATTAGCGGGACTATTCCACAAAATATTGGAAAGCTTTCAGAGTTGTCTTTCTTGTTGCTCTCAAACAATTCCTTCGAAGGTGTCTTATCAGAATCTCACTTTGCCAATTTAACAAAACTAGAAATCATATATCTCTCTGTGCAGTCATCTGAAAAATCATTGGTTCTAAATGTTAGCTCTAATTGGATCCCTCCATTTCGTGGGTTACTTGGAGTTGATATGACTAACTGTATATTAGGTCCCTTATTTCCTTCCTGGCTGCAATTTCAAAAGAACCTTTCAGACTTACTTCTCGCAAACACGAGTATATCAGATACTCTTCCTAATTGGCTTTGGGATTCCTCACTACTAATTTCGTTGGATCTTTCCAATAACAATATCACTGGTACGTTTCCTTTTCAATTTCGTCTTCAATTTAGTGCTAATTTAAATTTTGCACATTAAAACTGTTGGTTTTGTCCACCTCAATGAAGAGCCGCCATCAAAATGCATGCAATGAATAGTCAACAAAATCAAGCCGCATGGGATGCATGGGCAGGCTGCATGAAGCACGTGGGCAAAATGATTTTGTTTTAGCTCCTATAAATATAACTCATTCTTCATTGTCAAAATCATCCCTGTGAATACAATTGTTGCCTCCCGTGGACGTAGGTATTTTTGCCGAACCACGTTAAACTTTGGTTGTCTTATTTTTCTTTCATGCTTTTGCATAACAAATTGGTATCAGAGCATAGGTGAAGCTTTGGAAGAAAACGGACACTCGGTCGAATTTTTTCGAGATTTAATCGAAAAATTCGAGATTCTGTATCAGTGATTGGAATTGTTTTCTGATCATCCGTGGAGGTAGCTCTCGTTTCCAAGAATCCAACGCAATAAACGAGGAGAAAAACGGACAAGAAACGAGTCCCCGGGAGCAGTTCAAAGTCTAGGAAAAATCTCTGTAAATTTTCTCGTTGCGAAGAAGAAGCCGGGTGAAGAAGACGGATCAGACCCTGATCCGACCCGACCCTCCTGTTCATTCTGGCCTGACTATTGATCCTGGCCTGCTGTTCATCCGGCCCAACTGTTCATTAAGGCCCGACTATTCATCTGGCCCAACTGTTCATCCGACCCAACTATTCATCCGGCCCATTTGGTACTGTTCATCCGACCCGCTATTCATCCGACACTATTTATAAGGCCCAGCCCGATTTTCAGTCTGACACTATTCATCCCAGCCCATTTTTGTCTAATTTCATCAAAATCAGACTCGTTTCCACCATTTTCGACCGTTCCGGACGCAACCGTGCAATCAGTTTCTGCAGATTCAACTCCAAAGTTATTGATATAGCTTAGTTTGGAGTTGTTTATCATTTGTCAGGCATTTTTCAGCGTCATACATATCTTCGGTCTTAATGGCGGAAGAAATCCCAACCACAAGTAAGCCTTGGCAAAGAACTTCGATATCCAACGCAAAGTTCGAGGTGGAGAAATTCAACGGCACCAACAATTTTGGCATGTGGCAATGCGAAGTTCAAGATCTCTTATTCCGGGAAGGATCAGATATCGCCTTGGAAACCAAGCCCAAGGATATGTCCGATGATGATTGGTATTTCGTCAATCGTCAAGCTTGTGGAACAATCAGACTCTGCTTGGCCAAAGATCAGAAGTACTTTGTCATGAAAGAGACTATGACAATAAGTCTCTGGAAGAAACTGGAGGACAAGTACATGACGAAAAGCGTAGAGAACCGCCTCTACCTGAAGAAGAAGCTCTATCGTTTTCAGTACAAGGAAGGTACTCCCATGAGTGAGCATCTTGATAAATTCAACAAGATTCTTGCTGATCTACTAAATCTTGATGTTGACCCTCTTGATGAGGATAAGGCACTATTGTTGTTAAACGCTTTGCCTGAAAGTTATGAACATTTAACAACAACTTTGTTATATGGTAAATATGAGGTTAAATTCAGTGATGTTTCAAATGCTTTGGTGAACAACGAGTATCGAAGGAAGGACCAACGCGATCACAAGGAAGCATCACCAACAGCCTTGACAGTATCCAGAGGCAGGGCTAACAACAGATCTGATAGATCCAGTGGGCGAGGCCGATCTCGCTCAAAGTCACAAGGACCTTCATTACGTCAACGTCTTGCAAAGGATGAATGTGCCTATTGTCACCAAAAGGGGCACTGGAAGAAAGATTGTCCAAATAAGGACAAGACAACTGCAAATGTGGCACAGAAGGCTGAAGAAGATTCTGCCTTCTCCGTTTCATCTATAGACAATCAGTCTGATAGATGGATATTAGATTCCGGCTGTTCCTATCATATGTGTCAGAATCGACATTGGTTCTCAAAACTGGATGAGTTCGATGGAGGATTCGTGCTAATGGGCAACAACAATACCTGCCACACAAAAGGTATTGGAACTATACGCCTAAAGATGCATAACGGTACAACAAGACGGCTCACAGACGTCAGATATGTCCCAGATCTGAAGAAAAATCTGATCTCCCTAGGCGTCCTTGATTTCAGCGGTTACAAGGTAACCATTGAAGGTGGAGTTTTGAAGGTTGTACGTGGAGCATTCTTGGCCATGAAGGGTACTCAGAAAGGAAATCTCTATTTCCTTGACGGACACACAGAAATCAGAAGTGTATCAGCTTGCACCAGTTCTAATGATGTTTCATCAGACACTTCCCGACTGTGGCACATGCGGCTCGGACATATTGGAGAGAAGGCTCTTCAAACCTTGATACAGCAAGGTTCTCTGAAAGGTGCAAAAACCGGGAAACTTGACTTCTGCATGCACTGTATCTTAGGCAAGCAGACAAGAGTCAAGTTTGGCACTGCAATCCACCGCACCAAAGGAACATTGGATTATGTTCATACCGACGTTTGGGGACCCTCTCAAAATGCTTCATTGGGAGGTAAACGTTGGTTTGTTACTTTCATTGATGATTTCTCACGCTATGTTTGGGTTTATACCATGAAGCATAAATATGAAGTGCTTGATCTCTTTCTTATATGGAAGAAAATGGTAGAAACCCAAACGGGAAGGAAGATTAAGAGGCTCAGATCTGATAATGGAGGAGAATACAAGTCAGACCCATTTCAGAAATTTTGTGAGAATGAAGGGATTGTCAGACATTTCACAGTCCCAGGCACGCCACAACAAAATGGTGTTGCTGAACGCATGAATCGTACTTTGGTAGATAAAGTTCGCTGTATGTTATCTCATTCTGGACTGAACAAGGCATTTTGGGCTGAAGCTTTGTCATATGCCTCTCATATCATCAATAGACTTCCTGCGACGGCACTAGATGGTCAAACTCCCAAGGAGGTATGGTCTGGACACCCTGTTTCAGATTATGATTCTCTGCGCATTTTTGGATGCACTGTATATTTTCATGTGAAGGAATCCAAACTGGATCGTAGGTCCAAGAAAGCAATTTTCATGGGCTTTAGTGAAGGAATTAAGGCTTTCCGACTATGGAACCCTGAGACAAAGACGATTGTAAAAAGTCGAGATGTAACTTTTGATAAATCTGTGATGTTAAAGCATACAGTTTCTGATAAAGAAAATCGAGATCCAGTTTTGCCTCAGCAGGTGGAGTTAGATATTCTAGTAACTCCTAGCAAGTTAGCAGAGATATCCAACCATCCTGAAGAAGACGAGGAGGAAATCTCAGTTGAGGTGGAGGCTCCAGGACCAGACATCAGTCAACAATCAGAATCAATTGCCACCAGTCGACCAAGAAGAGAAATCCGCAAACCGGCTCGGTACACTGACATGGTTGCATATGCATTACCAGTCACCGGAGATGATATTCCATACAATTACAAAGATGCTAGTCAGAGTATGGAAAGTGATAAGTGGAAAATGGCAATGAATGAGGAGATGAAATCACTCCATCAGAATCAGACTTGGAAGTTGGTTCCACTTCCGAAAGGAAAGAAACCAATTGGCTGCAAATGGGTTTTCGCAAAGAAGGAAGGCTTTCCCAGCACAGACGATATCCGGTACAAAGCCAGACTGGTAGCAAAAGGCTATGCTCAGAGGGAAGGAATTGACTACAATGAGGTATTCTCACCTGTTGTTAAGCATTCGTCAATTCGAATATTATTGGCTTTGGTTGCACAGTTTGATCTCGAGTTAGCCCAACTCCATGTCAAAACTGCTTTTCTGCATGGTAATTTAGAAGAAGAGATATATATATGTCTCAACCAGAAGGATTCAAAGTACCAGAAAGAGAGCATTGGGCTTGCAAGTTGAGCAAGTCATTGTATGGCCTGAAGCAGTCACCGAGACAGTGGTATAAGAGATTTGACAGCTTCATCCAAGGGTAGAAATATACCCGGAGTCAGTTTGATCATTGTGTCTATTATCGCAAACTTCAAGATGGTACATTTATTTACTTGCTTTTATATGTAGATGATATGTTAATTGCATCTAAAAGTACGGTGGAGATCAACAAACTAAAGGCTCAATTGAGCTCAGAGTTTGAAATGAAGGATCTTGGAGAAGCCAGAAAAATTCTCAGGATGGTGATAACTCGAGACAGGGCCAAAGGCAAAATCTGTTTGACTCAGACTCAGTATTTGAAGAAAGTTCTTCAAACTTTTGGCATTGGAAATGACACAAAACCTGTGAGCACACCATTGGCACCACATTTCAAGCTAAGTTCATCAATGTCACCAAATTCCGAAGATCAGAAGAAGCAAATGGAGAACATTCCATATGCAAATGCAGTTGGTGCCTTGATGTATCCTATGGTGTGTACCAGACCCGACATTTCACATGCTGTAAGTATGGTAAGTCGTTACATGCACAACCCCGGTAAAGGCAACTGGCAAGCAGTGAAGTGTATTCTACGGTATATTCATGGTACTGTAGATATTGGTTTAAAGTTCGAGAGAGATACGAAAAGTTGTAAGCATCTAGTCGGATATGTGGATTCGGACTATGCTGGAGATCTTGACAAACGCAGATCTACTACTGGTTATGTTTTCACTATAGCAGGAGGACCAGTGAGTTGGAGATCAACACTACAGTCAACAGTTGCTTTGTCTACTACAGAGGCAGAGTACATGGCAGTAACGGAAGCTTTCAAGGAAGCAATATGGCTTCATAGATTGACTAAGAACTTGGGAATTGTGCAGAAGAATGTTGAAGTTTTCTGCGACAGCCAGAGTGCCATTTGTTTGGCAAAGAACCAAGTTCATCACAGTCGAACGAAGAAATAGTAGAAGAAGGGAATATTCTTCTACAAAAGATCAAGACTGCAGATATGCTTACAAAGGTAGTTACAGGAATCAAGTTCCAACATTGTTTGGACTTGATCAACATCTCACGAGCTCGTAGTGCCTAAGGGCACTAATGGAGGCAACAACAGTGATTGTTGCTCTGCAACTTTAAATTAACAAATTACTGTCAGTGTGGAGGAGCCATGTTCCATATGAGGTGGAGGTGGAGATTTGTTGGTTTTGTCCACCTCAATGAAGAGCCGCCATCAAAATGCATGCAATGAATAGTCAACAAAATCAAGCCGCATGGGATGCATGGGCTGGCTGCATGAAGCACGTGGGCAAAATGATTTTGTTTTAGCTCCTATAAATATAACTCATTCTTCATTGTAAAAATCATCCCTGTGAATACAATTGTTGCCTCCCGTGGACGTAGGTATTTTTGCCGAACCACGTTAAACTTTGGTTGTCTTGTTTTTTCTTTCATGCTTTTGCATAACAAAAACAATCCAATATTGCTACCACTATTCCCCAAAATTATGCAATACTTACTTATGAGATGCAATTTCTCTTTCAGGATCATCAATCCTTTCAAACATTGGAATAGCAATGCCAAGATTGGCATTCTTAGATCTTTCTATGAACTTACTAAATGGCAGCATCCCATCATCTATTTGTGAACTAAATGAATTAAGGGTCCTCAAACTCTCATACAATAGATTAACTGGAGAGCTCCCTCAGTGGTGTTGGAAAAAATTTCAAACTCTTAAGTATGTAAATCTAGCCAACAATAAATTAACTGGAAAGATTCCCAACTCTCTTATCTTTCTGAACTCCCTCAAATGTTTGAGTTTAACCAATAACAGATTTTGTGGGAAACTTCCTTCTTCTTTTCAAAACCAAAGCCGATTAGAAATTATAGATCTTGAACAAAGTGGTTTGTCTGGAAAAATACCAACATGGATCGGGGATGGCTTTCCGAACTTGAGAATCTTAAAGTTACGCTCTAATCATTTTACTGGTGAAATTCCTTCAGAGTTAAGTTTTCTTTCTTCTCTTCAACTTTTGGATCTCGGAGGTAATGAATTATTAGATACCATCCCACAATGTTTTGGAAACTTAACTGCCATGGCTATGGTTGGAAATGACAAGAATGTCGATACTGGCTTTCGCTTTGTGAGAGGGGTCCTGTCAATCTATGTTGACATGTTTGTTGTTAAGGGGAGAGAACTTGACTATAGCAGAAATCTTGGGTTATTAAAGGTCATTGACCTTTCAAATAATAATCTATCAGGAGACATACCTCACCAACTCACCAAGCTTGTTGGACTAGACATCTTGAATTTGTCCATGAACCACTTCAAAGGAATGATACCAGAGAAGATTGGACAGTTGAAACAATTAGAATGTCTAGATCTCTCACAAAATCAACTTACTGGTCCCATACCTCCAAGTATCACTTCATTGTCTTTCTTGAGCCATCTAAACCTGTCATACAACAATTTGAGAGGGAAAATTCCAACAAGCAATCAACTCCAAACCTTGAACGACGATTCATCGGTCTACGAGGGTAATCCTGAACTATGTGGACCTCCACTTACCAACAAGTGCAAGGAGTATGAAACAAATGAAGATCCACCAGTACCATCCACAGGAGGTGATAAAGAAGATGGGATGCAATCATTTTATGTGAGTATGGCAGTTGGCTTTATTGTTGGATTTTGGGGAGTTTGTGGCGTCCTTGTTTTGAAGAAGTCATGGAGGCATTCCTATTTTCAATTCATTGATGGCATAGAAGATCGAATCTACGATTTCATCGCGATAAAGATGGCTCACATGCGAGGGTAGACATTATTGTCAACAAGAAAGGTTAGTTAATTTTCTTATTCTTAATTAATTATTAATTTCATGATCAACTAATTTATTTGCATCTAATTTTATCTAATACTATTATATAATACCCGAAACTCTAACTCATATACCAACCCATGGTTTTATGATCTTTTTGTCTATGTTTTATGCTCATTTTCCTTTTAAGAAAGCCCAAAATGCAATTTAATTTTGTTTTATATGTATGTTAAACATTTCTATTTAGTGCACATCCTATCCAATTCTTATTATTTCATTTTTCTATTAATCAATATATTTAAATTTGAATATCATTTTATTTAAAAAAATTTAAGTATTTTTTAAATAAACCTTATAATAAATATAAACAACAAAGCTTCATATATCCTTGGCTTTTACACAAAATTAATTATGAGGGCTCACTTAAGATGAATATTTTTGGCTAATTTTTTGTGAGAAAAATGGCTAACCCTGAGATCATCTTTATGTATATTAATAAGGAAACGTAGAATTGCATAGTGTTATTGTATAATATTAATTCTCATATTTGAATTTCTTTTGTTGCTGAAAATATATAAATCATTGCATGTTATCATTGCAGGCTGGCTTATTTCGGAAGGAAAAGTTAGAAATAATATGATTGCTTGGGTTTACATTACAAGAGCTTTGTATGCTCCAATCTATGTAGTTATGTATCTCTTTTACCTTGCAAATAAATGTTATCTTTTTGTCTTTCTTCCTTTCTTTCTTAAAGATAATATATGACTTGTTTGGATAACTGAGAATGTTGTTTAGCTAGCAGAGAGCTTTTACTATAGAGAGCGCTCTCTGAAAAGACGTTCAACTGCAACATTACTGGTGAAATCTTTAGCTATGAACTCAATTTTGTAGCTAAAAATATATTTAGTCACAAAATTAAGATGTAGTAGCAATTACATATTGAATCTTTAGCTATAATTAGGGGTATAAACAACCCGACCCGATTTGACCATTTCGGGTCGGATTTAATTGATATGTCGGATTGTTTAAGTTAATTTTTTAACAACTCAATTCGACATAACCTCTTAAAATTTATATATATATATAAGTTCATCATCATTCTCATAAGTCAAGTTTAAGAATAACTTGGCTTGTATATATACGAGTTTTTACAAAAAAGAGAAATCTCATCTCTAAAAGTTTAAATAGTAGTTTAATAAATTTGATACATAATAATTTAACATATTTTATTACTAATATAATTTTAAATAGTAGTTATTAAGCTTTAAAAAAATTAGGTTATTTAATAGTGTCCAACCCGACCCGACCTTAAGTAAGATGGCATCGGGTGTAATCCGCAACCACCCGACCTCATCGGATCGAGTAGGTTAGGGGGCAAAAACCCGACCCGATCCGATCCGACCCAACCCGATTTCACCCCCAGCTATAACATAGATTTTATAGCTAAAAGAGAATGGAACCGAGAACGATTTCCCGCTCTTCACTCGCCTTCATGATGAAGCAGGGTAATTTTTTCCCCTCTTGCTTTCTTCTTCTTCTTTTCAATTCGGGCCCCTTGATCTTTCCGATGCTTGCTTTAGTGGAGCAGTTCCTCCTCTTGGGAAATCTTTCAAGGTTGCAATATCTCAACCTTGGCAGCAATGGCTTACAAAACTGTAATATGTATTTAGGGACAAATAGCCTTCAATGGCTCTCTGGGCTTCCTTCTCTGAAATATCTTAATATGAATGAGGTAAATCTCAGCAGGACATCCTCTGATAATTGGCTTGAGCATGTCAATATGCTTCCTGCTCTATTAGAGCTACACTTGCGTCTTTGTAGCCTACAAAATCTTCCTTCTACCTTTCCTTTTGTTAACTTCACATCTCTTGTAGTTCTTGATCTATTTTCAAACAACTTCGGCTCTTC
Organism: Paratinospora sagittata; assembly: GCA_035771175.1. Taxonomy (NCBI): domain Eukaryota; kingdom Viridiplantae; phylum Streptophyta; class Magnoliopsida; order Ranunculales; family Menispermaceae; genus Paratinospora; species Paratinospora sagittata. Next base: position 37,996,598 of record CM069589.1, read on the forward strand.
ATTACCTCAGTGGCTTATTAACCTTAATAATCTTACAACCCTTGACTTTTCTGATAATGCCTTACAACGACCCCTTCCTAATGCTCTTGGAGCCATGACTTCTCTCACCTATGTTGACTTTGATTATAATCGTTTTGAAGGCAAGATACCGAGAAGTTTCAAAAATCTCTGTAATTTGAAAGCATTATCCATGGTAAACAACAAAATCTCTGGAGAAATAACTGAATTATTGGATGGTTTGTCCCAATGTCCAAAGAAGAGCTTGGAAGAGATAAATTTGAGGGGAAATCAACTTACTGGGATTTTGCCCGATTCGATAGGGAGCTTTAAGAACTTAAAATTTGAGAGGGAAAATTCCAACAGGCTATCAACTCCAAACCTTGAACGACTCATCGGTCTATGAGGGTAATCCTGAACTATGTGGATCTCCACTTACCAACAAGTGCAAGGAGTATGAAAAAGATGAAGATCCAACAGTACCATCCACAGCAGGTGATAAAGAAGATGGGATGCAATCATTTTATGTGAGTACGGCAGTTGGCTTTATTTTTGGATTTTGAGGAGTTTGTGGCGGCCTTGTGTTGAAGAAGTCATGGAGGCATATAGTATATATTTTTTACCAAGTGTTATTATTATTTTTTTCTAGCAACCAAAATGTCATATAATATATATATATATATACATGTATATGTATATATCTCTACACTCATAATCGAGTAATTATATTAACAAACGTAATATACGTGTACAGGTTGATTACCACGTGTGACGAGGAATTTGAGTAAATTGGAATTTAGCGATTCAGGTGGGAATGATTCTAGGCCTTCATAATATTTTATTTGATATATAGATAGGAATGTTAAATTAATTAGGTCCATAGTATTATTAGATTGCTTATGCATGCCTATTGTACATGATTATATGTATGCAATGTTGTGATTGTCTAGCCATGATGATATGTGTGTCAACATGATTTTTATTCTGATCAAATGATAATTGGATGCATGAAATTCATGTGGTAGTTGAATTCATTTATAAATTATAATGCCTGATAATGAAATGTATGATTTGGAATATTGGCATAGTGAATGCGTGAACACTGTTATAATTGATTTGACATGATACTATGTGTAGTGGAGTTGAATATATTTTATGAATGCGCTTAATATCGTGCTTATACTGTGCGTATGACGTGACATTACTAAAGAACACGATTAAGATAAGAATCACACATATGGGGCAGTTATTCTAAGGAATATCGCCAATGTTATAATTATTGGACTGTGCCACCCTGAGTATGATTTTCTAACGGTACGTGATTTGGAACGTGATGAAATTATCGACTCAAACAATCTAATGTTGCAACGATTAATGTGTGAAACTTGTTTGTAATGTTCTTGTGTATGTATCACAATAAAATATTGTGAATTGTTTAGATGACCCACTGGACTTTCAAGCTCACCCCATTTTTTTTTTATGCAGGTGCTTAGGAGAATAAAATTGCAAGTTCGTGACATAGTTCAGAGTAGTAGGGGTGGGTTAATTAATTAGTAATATGAGACTGAATATTTTTATTTAATTTTAAAGGTTTATTATTTAAACGAATTGTATTGATAATTGAAATTCAACGAATATTATTACGGTCAGTAAAGACCCGGTGATTTATTTCACGGGCGAATGCCTTGGAATAGAACTCATTAATTCTATTCGATGATTGTATTTTAATGTTGTGTTTATAATTGATGGACAAGGGCAAGTACCATCGTATGAAAATAACAATTGTATGAAGAATTAAAGGTATTCGTTTATCTTAACCAGTAAGTTGGTTTGAAGAATATAAACTCATAGTTCTGCAAATTTTATTATTTGTAAAATGGTTATGGGTTAAGATAGACGGATACGAGTAACGTCTCGATTTTCGGTAATATTTTATAGAAAATTAAAATATTCATTATCTTACAAAAAAAAAAATTAGTCTTGAAAATCGGGGTGTTACAGTTTGGTATCAGAGCCTTAGGCTTCAGATCATGGGAAATGTTACAACAAATTTTGAGAAGTTTAGTATTTCTAAAGGTTACTTTATAACGTAAGATCGAGAATGAAAGTACAGTGGGTCTAACAAACTCAAAACTTTTAGGACATCGGTTAGAGACGAGAACTTGTTTGAAAACTGTTTGGTTAGAATCTGAGATGAGGATGAATCTTTTATTCTTGGTTCCAAAGCGGTATGGGACGTGGAGGAATTTAAGGGTATTTGAGGAGTCTTGATCTTGGAGACTAGCAGGCCATGTTTGGTGAGTGACTAACAACTCTGGACGAGCTTGTATCGCTATGTTCAACTGGTATGAGACAGCTTGAACATAGTGGATACCTGGGAAGCCTTAGTTGGTAGGACATTTGCGCATTGTTTGGGTGTATTGAAGTTTCTTTATGGAAGCTTATATCACAGGGCTAGAGTGGTATGGGACACTTGAATACGGAGGGTATAAGTGAAAGTTTGGGAATTTTCTTTATACCATTGTTGCGTGGTATGTTGTTTGTTTGTTTGCTTGTCTTGTTACATGTATCAAAACCAAATCATGTACCCTGTGACAATCATGGATTGTCAAAATTTTATGAAACTTAGAAACTGAATCACTAGGATCATTTTATTTTCGAGAACTTAGAATTCTGAATTTAGAGTCACCCTAAACGAAAATAATTATCTCATGTAGTACTAAAGATGAGTTGAAATTTTATAGATGGCTCCACCTCGAAGAATGAACACCAGGTCCGTGAGTGATCTCATAAGGGACACTGAACCTGCTGAGCAGACACAATCAACATCTGAATCTCAGCCAACGGAGCAAGGACACGCAAATCAAACAGTGAATGTTGACTCTGCTGGAACAGAAAACGTCCAACCTACAACAGTTCCAACCCCTGGAATTATTTTGGGACAAGAGATGATGGCTGAATTTGTGAGTCAAGTCGTGGAACAGGTGACCAGACATATGCCTCAACCACAACTGAATCCAACAATTATGGTGCAAAATGAAACAGGAACTCAAAACATCAGGAGACCTGAAGAAAAGGAATGGGCAGATCAACTGAAAGACTTCCAACGTATGCATCCTTCAAAATTTGAAGGAAAACCGAATCCAAATGAAGCCGACAAGTGGTTCCAAGAGGTCCAGGAACACTTGGAAGTTCTGGGAGTAACTGGTCCACGAATGGTAGCAATTGCGGCTCACCAATTCATAGGTGAAGCCAGACATTGGTGGAGAATGGTTAAAGAAAGTCCTACAGTGGACGTAAGCACTATGACCTGGGAGACTTTTGAAGAAATATTTTATGATAAATTGTAATACCCTGTATTTCACAAAAAAACAAAAAAAAAAAGGCCTTATGTATACGTAAGGCCTTTTTGTCACACCCTGGGTTGCACAGCGTGCCCCCTACCCAGGTGCGGGCGCACCCCCTCGGGGTGAACGCCTAGCAATAGTACCACATAATATTGTCTCCTGGCCACCCGGCGCACGGATCGCAACCACCCTTTGTCCCTACCATTCATCCGTGCGCCGGGTGGCCAGGAGACAATATTATGTGGTACTATTGCTAGGCGTTCGCCCCGAGGGGGTGCGCCCGCACCTGGGTAGGGGGCACGCTGTGCAACCCAGGGTGTGACAAAAAAAAAGTGTAATACCATGTATTTCACAAAAAAAAAAAAAAAAAAATTTACTATTTGGACAACTCCCGAACGTTCAGGCACAAAAATCTCTATATAAGAAACCTCCTCATTTCCCATTCCTCACACCAAATCACCTTCTCTTGTGATTTTTCTTCTCCTTTCCACGCATTCTAAGTTTTTAGTTTTTGAGACTCTCGGTGCGGTGCAACAAAGTTCTGTCCGGAGGAAAGCGCCAGATCTGAAAGCGGTGCAACGAAGTTCTATCCGGAGAAAAGCACCAGATCTGAAGGTGGGGAACGAAACATAGGTTTGCGTGTTTCATAACTTTTATTAAAGTTTACATTCAATTATTATTATGTTTACTATTCATTTACACTGCATTATGTCATATACTGTTTATATTGCCGCACATATGCCTGTATATTTGGAATTCATGTATTGCATTGTTATAATGCCGGATTTGTAGTCAATCTAACTCAACTAGACTCGGTCTTGTCCTCAGTAACTTTAAATAGTGAACGGGATGCAGCGGGCTGCTCTAGGCGATTGGTATTTAAGCAGACCTTGTGTCTCACCTCTCAACTGGGGACTGATCTAGTTGGTCTTATTGAAAGCTATCAGCTTATACAGTAGTACTGAATGTCCTAATCTTGCACGTAGTGATACCGACCCTGATAAGGATCACCAGACGTTGCCAAAGTCAGTCTAAATGTCAAAGAAAAGACCAGACCAGTTCATGCATTGGCATCATACATATCACCACCTAGGGACGTATATGGTTTATGACTCATAGAATAGTTAGAAGCATTGCTCACTATTCATTATATTTCTCTGGAGAATGACGTACATGAGAACCCGGCTACACCCGGGGAGGGACATCAGTACGTGAATTCAGAGCATCGTTCCTGTACGTGAATTCAAGCGATGTACGTTCATCAAACCATTAATACGTGACGGTGTCATGCATACATTCATATTGATTGATTATGATGCTCACATGTTTATTTAAGATATTTGATATTGAAGTATGCTTTATTAATTGTTATACTCATGCACCATTTACCCACTGAGCGCGTTAAGCTCACTCCAATATTATCAAATCTTTCACAGGAAATTAGGGTGGACTGGGTGCAGGTTATGGGGCCCACATTTTGTACCCTTTGTATAATTCATTAAAGATTTTGGGAGTATGTTCCTTTGACCATTTTATGTACAAGAGTATTCTGAATTAAATGAAATCAGATTTATACTGTGTGTACCGTATTTCCGCTGCGCACTCTGTTATTACCATTATGATTATTCCAAATGCGCGCCCCGTCCGAGAGTGTACCGCCGGTTTAGGCGCGTCCGGGCGGGGTGTGACATTTAATGGTATCAGAGCGTACGGTCCACGGCCCGCCCAAGTCTACCAAATTAGAGGAAGAAAAATTTTATTAGATATATATATATATCTCTAGAACTATATATACGTATGTCAATTATATATAGTTGAGATTTGTATTAAATATATATCTAGAAAACTATATGATTTTTATATAGTTTGATTTAAATATACATATAGTCATGATTTATTAGAAACTATATGTGTAGTTTTAATTGAATATATGTATAGATACCTTAGTGTATACGAGGTACGTAAAAAAAAAAAAAAAAAAAAAAATTTGAAAAAAAATTTATTTTTGAAAAATATTTATTCGAAACAAAAAAAAATAAAAATTCGAAAAAATTTTATTTTTCGAAAAAAATATTTATTCGAAAAAAAAAACAAAAAATTCGAAATTTTTTTTTATTTTTCGAAAAAATATTTATTCGAAAAAAAAAATTCAAAAAAAAAAATATTGAAAAATTTTATTTGATATAAAAACACTATATATATATAGTTCACATTTCGATTAAAAACACCTATATATGATTTTTATATAGTTTAAATTTCAAAAAAAAAAAAAAAAATTTAAACAAGTATTGAAAAATTTTATTTGATATAAAAACATTATATATATATAGTTCAAATTTGGATTAAAAACAACTATATATGATTTTTATATAGTTTAAATTTCAAATATATATATATAGTTGATTTATGGAAACTATATATAGTTATGATTAAATATGTCTATACATTTATATGTGAATACGACATATATACATCAAATCACTAATGAAGAAAATTTCATGATGGCATAAACATCAAAAGAAAACTCGAAAATAATGTCTAGCAGACAATGCATAAATCTTAAAAATGTTAGGAATATATTTTGTGTCTTTCACACAAATTTATTTTCCTTTCAACAAAAGAATGGCCTCAAGGGAAGGAACAACTCCCATTAGCAGGGAACCAATTCCCACTAGACTAACGGAATTGTCCAAAAAAAAGAGGTTATGACTATGGGGAGCATCCACAATAGAGATCTCCGCCTCCGCCCAATCCTTCATGACAAACTCGCAACATTAGATTGGTTAAACATAACCAAAGACGAGGGACAAGTCTCTTACAACTTGGTAAGATCCTTCTATGAAGCCATGACTTACGTAGGACTTCCAAAAAAAAAGGGAATCAGCCTTGTATTGGAGACAACAGTTATAGAACGTCAAAGCTCATCACTGAACCAGTTACAACATCCTCTATCTTCAAGACATATGGCACAAGTGGAGGGGTAACTGACAAAGAGGTATTCGGCACGACAATAAGAAATGCCGAAAGAATGAGAGACAAGCATGGGCGTTGCCTTCGCAAAAGTCGACGCAAGATGCCAGTCCAAGAAGAGCCAAATAATGATTCACATCCAAATCCTACATCAGACCCCGCCCCGCATAGTGATCCAACCGATCAACCAATTACTGACGAAGAATTATATGCCACACTAAATCCACCCATACAAAGTCATGATAGACAAGGTACGCAAGCAAATCCACCAACTTGGAACGTGCCTACTCAAGGCAACACTTCGTACCAAAGATTTCCAACTCCTGCTGTGCAGTATCAGCCAGTTCCCCAAGTTGCTGTAAACCAACAACAACAGTACTGGGCGTCACCAACTCTTGGAGGGTAAACATTCCAATGAGCCCATTGTTTCAAACTTTTTCATCTCAAACAAACCAAATTATCCAAGGGGTTCCGGTTAGGGGATCCCCGCGCACTCAATACAACTACGTTCCACCTATGAATCACCCATACAACCAATACTTTCCTCCAATGCCTATGACCTACCCTTCACCTACGAGACAACCAACCCATCAACCACCAATGGGACAACCGACTAACCTACTTGAACGGTTAGATGAAATGGCATCCAATATTGCTGCACTGAAACAGAGCCACAATCATATATTAACTCGTTTGCCAAACTCCAACGCAGAGCGGGCAAACTCTCAACCTTCTGTTAGTAGTCATTCTGTACATAACAGTAGATCTCGAAGAAACGGTAGTAGGCAAGAAAGTCAAAATTAATTTCTGGCATTGTAAGAATTTTCTTTGACATATATGAATGAAATTGTTTTGTTTAAAGACTATCTTTGGTGGGCAGACTTACAACCATTCTTTCTTTTGTATCACTAACTTTGGAGTGGTATGGGACACAACAAAATTGGAGGATACTAAATAAAATGTGGAAGTAAGAAAATCCATGACCTTGTGTGAAAAGAAACATTTGGAGAAAGTTGCATTACTAAATTTGGACGATACTATTAGTGAACTTCTATTCAGCCAATGTTTTTAGAGACCGTGTTCATACAACTTAACTTGGTTTCCACCCTTATTACTAAATTCATGTGGTATGGGACATATGAACTTGGATAATAATCGAACAGACTAAGCGTAAGCGTATGAATGCATAAGATTGCGATAGAACGTTAGATCAGGATATTTACCGAGACAAATCTTTGACTTTTTATGACTCGTATGGTTTTTCAATAAAATATATGTATGTTCACAAAGACCACAGCCAAATCATTTTAAATACTTGCAAAGATTTGTACTTATTCTATAAACATTCTAACCTTGTTTTTTTTTACACCATGGCCAAACATACGAGTTATATAAGATTCTTTGATTCCTCAGCAAAAACCTTACACTATACTTAGCAAAATAGGTGACTTTAATATTGTAGTACTCTCGAAATTGTAGCTGAGCATATTATAACAATATACTTGGCTCGAGTTCCTAAATCTTGGTTTTCTTTTCTCTTTGCCAGTGAGACAATGCAAACCAGAAAGAGAGGAAGGCCACGTACTGTTCGTCCAGCAATGGAGGCACCTCCTGAGATTCAGGAACCGCCGCCTCCGACAACAGCACAGGCCACACCCACCACTGCCACTACATCTGGGCAGGCAATACCACCACCACCCGCACCCTTTGCCATGCCTTCAAGCATTGAAACCTTATTCGCTGGATTTATTGAGGCGATGAAGGTCACTGTTCAAACTGTCGTTCGTGAGACTGCAGCCAGTCAGGTTGCCACGGTTCAAGCACCTGTAAAATTTGGGTCGGAAGCTCAAACCGATCAGATTACTAAATACAAGCGGCTACAACCTCTTACTTTCGATGGCACCATTGATCCTGATGAGGTGCAAAAGTGGCTAGATGAGTCAAAGAAGGCTCTTGATGCAATGGGAGTCGATGAGACTCGCAAAATTCCACTAGCGACTTACCAACTTGTTGGTGGAGCAAACAAATGGTGGCTCACAGTGAAAGAAGACCCACGGGTCAACATAGCAGATATGACTTGGCAACAGTTCGAGTCAATGTTTATAGATGAGTATTTTCCGAGCGCGGTGACGAAGCAGAACCGACAGGAATTTGCTAAGTTATACCAAGGCACCATGACCGTCCGAGAATATGCTGGCAAATTCAAAGAATTATCCGTCTACTCTCTCTCCACCATCTCAACGGAGCGAGATAAGTCTGAAAAATTTTATAATGGCCTTCGCCATGACATTCGGAAGGCTTTATCGATCTTGGATCTCAAGATTTACAAAGAGGTTGTTGACAAGGCCATGAGCTTTGAACAAGAAAAGCTCTTACAGGAACAGCGAATGAATAAGGGCAAACGGCCTGCCACATTTTCCCAACAGGGCTCACAACAGGGCAACAGGAAGAAGCCCTACTACAATCAAAACCCAGCCCTCCCAGCCCTGATTTCGAAGAATGAAGCCACAACACCTGCGGCTGCACCTTCTAACTCTAACCACCAGGGTTTTCGAAACCATGGCCGTGGCGGTCGTTATGGACGAGGTGGCCGTAGCAACGGCAATGGCCGAGGTGGTGGTCGACACCACAATCGACAAGGCCAGCAGAATAATCAGAATGGCCAGCAAAACCATCAACAGTACAGGCCGACTTGTTTCAACTGCGGCCAGAAAGGCCATGTAAAACATCTTTGTCCGCACCTTTAGCAACCTATTCCGGCTATTCCAGTCCAACAAGCACCACCTGCTGCTAATGCCCAACCCAGGCAGACCCAGCAGAACCAGGGTCCACGGAATCAGGGCAGAGCATATGCCATCGCTCACCAACCCCTCCCAGACAATAATGTCGTCGAAGGTACCTTTCCTTTGTTCAATACAATGGTGCATGTTTTGTTTGATTCAGGTGCTACGCATTCTTTTATATCATCAGCATTGGTAAGACATTTAGGCCTGCATCCTGAACCCACAAACATCACAGTTCGGATCGGGTACTGACGTGAATTTGCAGTGTTCTCGATGTGAGCTTCGAATGTCCGAACAGATAATCTATGCCGATCCTTTTGTGATGGATTTTGAAGACTTCGACATCATCCTCGGCATGGACTAGCTCACACCACTGAATGCAAAGATCGACTGTATGAACAAGCACGTTCAATTAACTTTGCCTACAGGAGAGTTTGTCAAGATTCAGGGAACAAGGCACTGGATACACAAATCAACAGTTGCACTTCTCAAGTCACAACTTCTAGCGTTGTCTCTTGGCGACGACAATGAATCACCAGCTCTGTACCCTCCGGAAGTACGCGATGTTCCAGTCGTATCTGCATTCCCAACAGTTTTTCTTAATGATCTTCCTGGTCTACCTCCAGTTAGGGAATTCGATTTTGAGATCAACCTCATACCAGGGACAGGGCCTATCTTCATTCCACCATACAGAATGTCAAATGTTGAACTGGTCGAATTAGACAAACAACTTAAGGAATTAGAGAGTAATGGCTTCATCCGAAAGAGTTCATCACTCTAGGGCGCTCCAGTTCTGTTTGTTCGCAAAAAGGATGGTTCGTTACGACTTTGCATCGATTATCGCAAGTTAAATAACGTCACCATCAAGAACAGATATCCGTTGCCCAGGATTTGTTCGACCAACTTAGAGATGCCAAATACTTCTCTAAGATTGATTTAAGGTCCGGTTATCACCAACTCCGGATCCGAGAGTCGGACATCACCAAGACGGCGTTCAGAACTCGGTACGGTCATTACGAATTCTTAGTTATGCCGTTTGGTCTAACAAACGCCCCTGCAGCATTCATGGATTTGATGAATAGCATATTCAGGTTATACTTAGATCGATTTGTGGTGGTTTTTGTGGACGACATCTTGATAGTCCTCCAGACCTTTAGAAGCCACCAACTGTATGCAAAGTTGAGTAAGTGCAAATTTTGGGCAAAGCGAGTTCAATTCCTAGGCCATGTGGTTTCAGGCAATGCCATTGAAGTCGATCCTTCTAAGGTTGAAGCAGTTTTAAACTGGAAGCAGCCTACCACTGTTACTCAGATTAGGAGTTTTCTTGGTTTGGCTGGCTATTACAGACGCTTCATCAAGGACTTATCAAAGATTGTTGAACTTATGACCAAGCTCACTCGAAAAGACGTGCGATTTATCTGGAATCCCACCTGCGAAGCATCATTTCAGGAATTGAAGAAACGCCTCACGACAGCACCTGCACTTATCACTCCAAGAAATGGAATTGGATTTTCATTATACATTGACGCCTCCCTCCAAGGGTTAGGTGCCGTACTAATGCAAGAAGGTCAAGTTGTTGCCTATGCCTCGAGGCAACTGAAGATTCATGAGGGTAATTACCCAACACACGACTTGGAACTTGCAGCTGTTGTGTTTGCACTGAAATTATGGCGTCATTACCTATACGGTGAACGGTTCGAGGTCTTCTCAGATCATAAGAGTCTTAAGTACATATACACTCAGAGAGACCTAAACCTCCGCCAAAGAAGATGGTTGGAATTCTTGAAAGACTATGACTTTCAACTACAGTACCATCCTGGCAAGGTCAATGTTGTGGCTGATGCCCTGAGTAGAAAATCTTATGTTGCTTGCACTCTTATCTATGAAATGGGAAAATTGGCTACTGAGATAGAGAACTTTAACCTCCAAATAAACGAAGAGGGACCACGCCCACGACTCTCTCAATTATCAGCTACCTCTGACCTTGTTCGCAAGATTTCAGCTACTCAAGCCAATGACCCTATGTTAATGGCGAAACGAGAACTTTTACTCAGCGGGCAAGACCTTTCTCCTTGGTCGGTCTCTGATGACGGAGCCGTTTTCTATAAAAAACGTCTTTGTCTTCCGAACGATCCTGAGGTTCGGAAAGACGTGCTTACTGAGATGCACTGTTCGAGATACGCTATGCATCCTGGGGGTGACAAGATGTACCAGGATGTCAAACGAAAATTTTGGTTTTCTGGAATGAAGAAGGCAATTGCAGACTTCGTTGCTCGATGTCTTGTTTGCCAGAAAGTTAAGGCAGAACGAAGACTTCCCTCTGGCCTTCTCCAACCATTACTTATTGGAGAATGGAAATGGGAGAACATCGCAATGAATTTTGTTACGGCCTTACCTCGAAATAATAAAGGGCAAGATGCTATCTGGGTTATCATTAACAGACTTACAAAGTCTGCACACTTCTTGCCAATAAAGTTCACGGATAATCCCGCCAAACTTGCAGAACTCTATGAACGAGAGATCGTACGCCTTCATGGCATACCACTCACGATCGTCTCTGATCGAGACCCTCGATTCACATCCAACTTTTGGCAAAGTTTCCAGAATAGAATGGGTTCTAAGATCACTATGAGCACAACCTTCCACCCTCAGACTGATGGGCAGTCAGAGCGGCTTATCCAAATCTTAGAAGACATGTTACGATGCTGCATTTTGGACTTTAATGACGGATGGGCAAAGTATTTGCATCTAGCTGAGTTTGCATACAACAACAGCTACCAAACTAGTATCGGCATGGCACCATACGAGGCTCTCTATGGTCGGCCTTGCAGATCTCCGATATGCTGGTTAGATATGGCAGATCGACCACAATTAGGCCCTGAACTAGTACAAGAGACTTCTGAGAAGATCACACTAGTAAAGGAACGAGTTCGTGTTGCACAAAGTCGACAGAAGAGCTATGCTGACAAGCGGCGACAACCTCTAGAATTTGATAAGGGGGACTTTGTTTTTCTGAAAGTCCAGCCCACAAGAGGTGTCAAACGCTTTGGGATCAAAGGCAAGCTCTCCCCGCGATATATCGGTCCATTTCCGATCATTGAACGTATTGGCAAACTTGCTTATCGTCTGTCCATTCCATCGTCCATGCCTAAGGTTCGTGACGTTTTTCACGTATCTATGCTTCGCAAGTATCGTCCTGATCCTTCGCATATCATCCCTTTAGTCGAGGTTCGGGTTGAGGAAGGAAATACGTATCAGGAGAAAGCAATCCAGATTTTAGATAGAAAAACTCAAGAACTACGGTGCCGTAGCATACCACTTGTGAAAGTGCTCTGGGATCACCACGGCGTCGAGGAAGCAACATGGGAACTAGAATCAACAATTAAACAGAAATACCCTGAATTGTTTTCTAGTACCAACTGATGATGTGATACATTGTATTATTTTCACTTATCAATCTCAGGATGAAACATTGTTTACACCTATCTTGATACATTGTTTCACTTCAATAACTACCAGATGTCTGAAAATAATATCAATGGATATAGTGATGCACACATGCAGTGGCCTCCTTCACAGCCTGCGGCTACTTCTCAAGCCGACAACCCTCATCACTACTTGACTTGATTTCGAGGGCGAAATCCCTTTAAGGGGGGTAGAGTGTAATACCCAGTATTTCACAAAAAAAAAAAAAAATTTACTATTTGGGCAACGCCCGAACGTTCAGGTGCATGACCGAACGTTCAGGCGCAATGCCAGAACGTTCAGGCTCATGACAGAACGTTTAGGTGCATGCCAGAACGTTCAGGCGCATGACAGAACGTACAGGCGCATGCCAGAACGTTCGCCTGAACGTTCAGGCGCATGCCAGAACGTTCAGGCACAAAAATCTCTATATAAGAAACCTCCTCATTTCCCATTCCTCACACTAAATCACCTTCTCTTGTGATTTTTCTTCTCCTTTCCACGCATTCTAAGTTTTTAGTTTTTGAGACTCTCGGTGCGGTGCAACAAAGTTCTGTCCGGAGGAAAGCGCCAGAACTGAAAGCGATGCAACGAAGTTCTATCCGGAGAAAAGCACCAGGTCTGAAGGTGGGGAACGAAACATAGGTTTGCGTGTTTCATAACTTTTATTAAAGTTTACATTCAATTATTATTATGTTTACTATTCATTTACACTGCATTATGTCATATATTGTTTATATTGCCGCACATATGCCTGTATATTTGGAATTCATGTATTGCATTGTTATAATGTCGGATTTGTAGTCAATCTGACTCAACTAGACTCGGTCTTGTCCTCAGTAACTTTAAATAGTGAACGGGATGCAGCGGGCTGCTCTAGGTGATTGGTATTTAAGCAGACCTTGTGTCTCACCTCTCAACTGGGGACTGATCTAGTTGGTCTTATTGAAAGCTATCAGCTTATACAGTAGTACTGAATGTCCTAATCTTGCACTTCGTGATACCGACCCTGATAAGGATCACCAGACGTTGCCAAAGTCAGTCTAAATGTCAAAGAAAAGACCAGACCAGTTCATGCATTGGCATCATACATATCACCACCTAGGGACGTATATGGTTTATGACTCATAGAATAGTTAGAAGCATTGCTCACTATTCATTATATTTATCTGGAGAGGGATGTACATGAGAACCCGGCTACACCCGGGGAGGGACATCAGTACGTGAATTCAGAGCATCGTTCCTGTACGTGAATTCAGGCGATGTACGTTCATCAAACCATTAATACGTGACGGTGTCATGCATACATTCATATTGATTGATTATGATGCTCACATGTTTATTTAAGATATTTGATATTGAAGTATGTTTTATTAATTGTTATACTCATGCACCATTTACCCACTGAGCGCGTTAAGCTCACTCCAATATTATCAAATCTTTCACAGGAAATTAGGGTGGACTGGGTGTAGGTTATGGGGCCCACATTTTGTACCCTTTGTCTAATTCATTGGGGATTTTGGGAGTATGTTCCTTTGACCATTTTATGTACAAAAGTATTCTGAATTAAATGAAATCAGATTTGTACTGTGTGTACCGTATTTCCGCTGCGCACTCTGTTATTACCATTGTAATTGTTCCAAATGCGCGCCCGGTCCGAGAGTGTACCGCCGGTTTAGGAGAGTCCGGGCGGGGTGTGACATAAATTCTTTCCCAAAGCGAACAGAAAAGAACTACAATCTGAATTTGTGAGACTGATACAGAGAAACATGACAGTGGCAGAATATTAGGCGAAGTTTATCGAACTTTCCAGATTTGCTCGTGAACTGGTCGCCAATGAACAGATGAAAGCGAGTAGATTTGCAGAAGGTCTCAAATTGGAGATTCGAAAGGTGGTTATTCCAATGAATCTAGAAACTTACAAAGAGGTAGTTGAACGAGCCCTGTTAGTAGAAAGAGAACTGAACCTACATGAAACAATACGGAACAGGAACAAAAGGCCACAAGGACAAAATTCTGATTACCAGAGCAATCACAACAAGAGGCAGAATCTGAATAATTTCGGTGGCAATGGTAATATGTGGAACAGAAACACTTTCAACAATGGGAACCAGTGGAACAGGGGACAGAATCACAACAACAGATCAGGAGGGTCTCGGCATAATGGTGGACAACATATGCAACAAAACAATATTCGTCCTCCCCAACAAAATAGAAATCAAGTAGTAGATACGAGACTTTGCTACAAATGCAACCGACCGGGTCATTTGGCACGAAACTGCACTGCGCAAGGAATTCGACAAAATTTTCGTCCGGGCAACTGGCAGAACAACAACAATGTACAAGGACGAAATCAAGCCAATTGTCCAAGTTATAATCAGAACCAAATCCAAAACCAAAACCAAGGCAGAGTCTTTGCAATGACACAAGGAAATCCTGAACAAGAAGTTAATGCAAACGAAGTGGTGGAAGGTACTTTCATTTTATTTCATGTTACAGTTAAAGTCTTGTTTGATTCTGGAGCATCAAGGTCTTTTATTTCTTAAAACTTAGCCAGGAAACTGATTTCAGCTGAATTAATACTCTTACCCATTAATGATTATGATGTAATCTTGGGTATGGATTGGTTATCTGAATACCAAGCCCAGATCGACTGCCTTCGAAAGAAGATTACCTTGCGATTACCTTCAGGAGAGTTGTTGAAAATCTATGGGGATAGAAACAAAATCCCGAGGAATATCATGTCCGCACTTCTCGACTCTGTGAATCAAAAAGAGGAATTCAAAACCCTAACAGAAGTCGAGCCTCTAAAGACCTTGAGGAATTTAGAAGAGTACTTGGTGGTTAGAGATTTCCCTGAAGTGTTTCCGGAAGAATTACCAGGATTACCTCCTAAGCGGGAAGTAGAGTTCAAGATAGAACTGTACCCTGGAACAGCCCCCATAGCCATGTCACCCTACAGAATGGCCCCTGGCGAACTAATCGAACTAAGGACCCAACTTGATGATTTTAGTGCGAAGGAATTTATCCAGCCGAGCGAATCACCCTGGGGACCACCAGTATTGTTTGCCAAAAAGAAATATGGGTCGATGAGACTGTGTATTGACTACAGGAAATTAAATCAAGTCACAGTCAAGAACAAGTACCCCCTTCCCAGAATAGATGATTTGTTCGATCAGCTAAAGGGAGCAACATGTTTTTCCAAGATCGACCTAAGGTCCGGTTATCATCAACTTAGAATCAAAGAGTCAGATATACCAAAGACAGCATTCAAGACTAGGTATGGCCACTTTGAATTCAGAGTCATGCCATTTGGACTCACTAATGCACCAGCAACATTTATGGACCTAATGAATAGGACGTTTAGGCCTCATCTAGACAAATTTGTAGTGGTATTTGTTGATGATATTTTGGTTTATTCGAAGACCAATGAGGAACATCAGGAACACCTTACAGTAGTTTTGGAAACATTGAGGCGAAATGAATTGTATGCCAAATTTGAAAAATGTGAATTTTGAATGAAGTCAGTCAAATTTTTGGGCCATGTAGTTTCATTCGAAGGGATATCCATAGATCCAACCAAAGTTAAAGCAGTAATGAACTGGGAAAAGCCAAAGTCGGTGACAGATATTAGAAGCTTCTTGGGACTAGCTGGTTACTATAGAAGATTTATTCTAAATTTTTCGAGACTAGCTGAGCCTATGACAAAGCTAACAAGGAAGGATGCCAAATTTAATTGGGACGAGAAATGTGAGAATTCCTTTCAGGAGTTGAAGAGACGATTAACCACAGCCCCAATATTGATCACTCCTGCAAGCGGAGTCGGTTATGTTATTTACACTGATGCTTCTAAGAATGGTCTTGGCGCTGTTCTGATGCAGGAAGGTAAAGTGGTTGCTTATGCTTCTAGGCAACTGAAGACTCATGAACAGAATTACCCGACTCATGATTTAGAATTGGCTGCTATTGTATTTTCCTTGAAGATATGGAGACACTATCTTTATGGAGAGAATTTTGATCTATACTCTGATCATAAGAGTTTGAAGTATATCTATACACAAAAAGAGTTAAATTTGAGGCAAAAGAGATGGATGGAATTGCTGAATGATTATGATTTTCACCTACATTATCACCCAGGGAAAGCCAACGTAGTCGCAGATGCTTTAAGTCGAAAATCTTACAAGAATGATGTAGAAAAAGCCCAGATGTACCAATTGATTGAAGATTATAATTTAGGCGTACAAAAAGGTGACAATCATATTTTCTTATATAATATGAGCTGCAAGCCAGACCTACTACATCAAATTAAGGAAGGTCAAGCTCAGGATAGAAAACTGATAAAATGGGTGGCAGATGCAAGAGCCAATAATGGAAATACAAATTTCAAGATCGATTCAGAAGGGTTATTAAGGTTCAGAGATCGAATTTGTGTACCCAGAATTGAAGAAATTAAAAAGATCTTATTTGATGAGGCACATCAGACTAAATATACTTTACATCCTGGTGGAGATAAGATGTACCAAAATTTGAAGAAAAACTACTGGTGGAAAGGTATGAAAAGAGATGTGGCCAAATATGTGTCTAAATGCCTTACATGTCATCAAGTTAAGGCCGAACATAAAAGACCGTCTGGATTGTTACAACCTTTAGAAATCCCTGAATGGAAATGGGATAACATAGCAATGGATTTCGTCAGAGCTCTTCCTAGAAATCAGAAAGGTGAGGATAAAGTTTGGGTAATTGTGGATCGACTTACTAAAGTGGCACACTTCTTACCTATTAAATCCACAGATACGATTGGTAAACTGGGTGAGTTGTATGTGAAAGAGATTGTGAAGCTACACGAAGTACCCAAATCGATAGTGTCAGATAGAGATGCCTTATTCACATCTCAGTTCTGGCAGAGCTTACAGCGGGAATTGGGAACCAAATTAACCATGAGCACCGCCTATCATCCTCAGACAGATAGTCAATCCGAAAGGGTTATTCAGATCTTAGAAGACATGTTGAGAGCTTGTGTGCTAGATTTCAAGGGAAATTGGAGTAAATACTTACACCTAGCAGAGTTTGCTTATAACAATAGTTACCAGGCCAGTATACAAATGGCTCCATATGAAGCTCTATATGGACGACCATATAGGTCACCACTGTGTTGGGCCGATTGGGAAGATAAGGTACTTACAGGACCTGATATGATAATGGAAATGAATGAAAAAGTGAAGTTGATCCAGAAAAGACTAGTTACTGCACAAAGTAGGCAGAAGAGCTACGCAGATAAGAGGCGCCGACCTCTAGAGTTCCAAAAAGGTGATAAGGTATTTTTGAGAATAAGCCCTCAAAAAGGCATCATGAGGTTTGGTAAGAAAGGGAAATTATCGCCTCGGTTCATCGGTCCGTTCAAGATCAGTGATCGAATTGGTGAGAACGCTTACAAACTAGAATTACCAACTAGTTTATCCGCCATTCACAACGTATTCCATGTCTCGATGTTGCGAAAATATGAACCAGACCCTTCCCACACCATCGATTGGAAAGACGTAAAAGTACAAGCTGATGCCACCTATGAAAAAGGACCCTTACAGATCCTAGATTGGAAAGTTCATAGCTTGAGGAACAAAGACATTCCATTAGTTAAAGTATTGTGGAAGCATCATGGAGTTGAAGAAGCCACTTGAGAACCTGAAAGTGAAATGAGGGCCAAATACGCCGACTTATTCCAAAGAACACTCTAGGTTTTGAGATACAACTGGTCAACAGTGGAAAGAGTTGAACATCATCAAGTAAGTAAGCTTATACTTTAATTTCGGGACGAAATTTCTTTTAAGACGGAAAGATTGTAATACCCAGAAATTTCACAAGAAAAATTGAGACAGAGGATGAAAGAAGACTAGAATAACAAAAAAAAAAAAACGAAGAAAATTATAATTTATCATTCAAAAAAAAAAACCACCGCATACATTACATTACATTCCATACAAATCTCTACAACCACCATTTCAAGATTCAAGCAAACCAAACCAAAAAAAAAAAAAAAAAAAGAT